>LR738711.1:895026428-895039048 GCA_902687465.1 Secale cereale | reverse complement strand
TTGTCCTTCGGGCGCACGGTAGTTTCTGGAACGCTGATTTTTTATATAATTTTTCTGGATTTTTCCTGGCAGTTCTCGTAACGTGAAAACCTGAAATACAAAAACAGTCGAAAACAGAAACTGGCACTGGGGTGCACTGAGTTAATAGGTTAGTCCAAATATGGTCAAAAGTGTATGGAAGTGTATTAATATCATAGCAATATCACCCAAAAGAGGCATGGAGCAAGCAGAAATTATAGATACGTTTTGGACGTATCAGGCGATGATGATGATGTAGAAGCACTCTGTGATGGATCCCCCCCCCCCCTCCGGCGGAGCTCTGGAACAGGCCCCAAGATGGCATCTCACGGGAACAGAAGGTTAAGACGGTGGAACTAGGGTTTTCTCCTCTCCTCTGATGGTTTCGGGGTACGTAGGCTTATATAGGAGGAAGGAGGGCACCAGGGGCCTGACGAGGGACCCACGAGGCAGGGGGCACGCCTCTCACCCTAGTGGGCACCTCGTGGCCCCTACTCTGTGGTTATCAAGTCTCCCGTGCGTGATTTTCTCCAAAAATATCTCTCCCGGAGGTTTCATTCCGTTTGGACTCCGTTTGATATCCCTTTTCTGTAAAACCCTAAAACAGGCAAAAAACGGCAATCTGGACTGGGCCTTTGGGTTAGTAGGTTAGTCCAAAAAATAATATAAAAGTGTATGACAAATCCCATTAAACATCCAAAACATCATAAATAATAGCATGGAACAATAAAAAATTATAGATACGTTGGAGACGTATCACTGCTAATGAAAAAAATGGATCACCCAGCCCTAGCCACGTTTCCCTTTCTCTCCCTCGTCCGTCGCCGCCACCTGCGCCATCCCCCACAGCCTGTGCCCCCAACCCTTCTCTCCTCCATCACCTTCTCCCCTCCATCGGAAACCTGCACGGAGGCGGCGCTCCCACTATCTAGATTGAACCGAGCGGGAGGGGAAAGAACAACCACCGCTTTCTCATGATGCTCGAACATGGGCATGACTGGTGGAGCTGATAACAGCCACATCAAGAAACGACCATAGCTCCTAGAGCCAGGTAATCTGCTCGTTGCTCTCTCTATCTCCTGATTTGCCTTCTGCCCTCTCTTTTCCATTCATCTCTTTTTATTTAATCCCCCCAAAATATCATCTTTGTTTGTTCTATGCCTTCAAGGTGTTTGATGAAAGTTTAACTAGGCTGTAGGTAAATATGAATAATCTACGTGTATGTAACATTTATCCTATGTTGTCTTGATAATTTCTTCTCCCTGAAATTTTGTTGCAGACTTTATGACTTGGTTGTAGTATATATTGCCTCTGGGTTATGTGACTTGCCTGTGCAACTTATCATTTGATAATGAGCCTGAGGAAATATACTTGTGCTGGATTGTTTGAGATATGCATCAGATAAGCCCATATTGTGGTGAATTTTGCTGGTCTGACTATCACTTTATTTATGCTTGGGCAAGCCGCGCCTTATGGGTAAAACTTGCGAAGATGCTCAATGTTCCAGGAATTGCTCACCGGAATGGCATTTTTGGTCTCCAGGCGGACTGCGCCAGGCCTGGTGACTCGTATTACCCGATAAGGGCCTTCCCACTTCGGCGTCAACTTGTTCGTATTCTTGGCCGATTGAACGTGCCAGAGAACAAGGTCGCCTTCCTCAAAGCTTCGGGCACGGACCTTGCGGTATGGTAGCGGCGTAAGGCTTGCTGGTAGCGTGCTGCCCTCACAGCCGCCTGAAGACGTTCTTCCTCAAGGAGCGTTGCGTCATCTTGCCGCAGTTGCTCTTGCTCAAGCTCATCATAAGCGAGCACTCGAGGTGACCCGTATATGAGTTCAGTGGGGAGAACTGCTTCTGCCCCGTATATCAGGGCAAAGGGTGTCTGGCCGGTGGCTCGATTTGGCGTCGTTCTGATCGACCAAAGAACCGCCGGCAACTCATCAATCCAGCGCCTTCCACTCTTGTGCAGCCTGTCAAAGGTCTTTGTCCTTAGGCCTCGCAGCACTTCAGTGTTTGCCCTCTCAGCTTGACATTGCTTCGGGGGTGAGCAACGGAAGCGAAACAGACTTTGCTGCCGAGGTCTTGGGTATATTGCATGAAGGAGCGGCTTGTGAACTGTGTGCCGTTGTCGGCGATGACCCTGTTGGGTACACCAAAATGACACACTAGTCCCTTGAAGAACTTGACGGCTGACAGAGTTGTGACCTTCCTCACTGCCTCCACCTCCGGCCACTTTGTGAACTTGTCGATTGCAACGTACAAGTACTCAAAGCCCCCGACAGCGCAGGGGAAAGGGCCCAGTATGTCGAGCCCCCAGACTGAGAAGGGTCAGGAGAGAGGAATGGTTTGAAGGGCTTGAGCTGGTTGATGAAGCTTCTTTGAATGAAACTGGCACGCTTCACACCTGGTGACCAGTGCCGTCGCATCCTGGAGAGTAGTGGGCCAGAAGAAGCCTTGCCGAATGCCTTGCCGGCAAGGGCCCTTGACCCTATGTGGGATCCACATATGCCTCCATGTATCTGCTCCAACAGCCCCAGTCCTTCCTATCGAGGGATGCAGTTCAATTTCACGCCATTCGGTTTCTTTCTGTACAGGACGTCATCGACGAACTGGTACATAGCAGACCGACGGGCTACTTTCTCCGCTTCTTCCTCCTCCTCAGGAAGTTCCCCAGTCTGGAGGAATCAGATGGTATGTTGTGCCCATGCTAGAGCCTGGGGCTCGACGGCGAGGACTAAAGGCATTTCCTCCGCTATGGGAGCGGTTGTCTCGACGGCAAGAGCTTGACGCTCCGTCGGAGCTAGCCATCCAATGGCTGGTTCAGTGTCTCCGGCAACATCCTTGCCGGTGACTCCAGGGAGCTCGGTGGGAAAGTACTTGCCGGGCCCTGATTTCCTCCTCTTGTTCTGCTCGGTTGATGGATCAACGGATGGCTGAGAGAGTTGAAGCACAAAGGTACCTGGTTCCACAGGTAGCTTCAGGGCAGCACGCTTTGACAGGTAATCGGCGATGTCGTTCTCCGCTCGAGGAACGTGCTCCGCCTGTATACCATCAAAGCGCTCTTCTAGCTTTCTCACTTCATCGACGTAGGCCTTCATCAACGGGCTCTGGTAATATTTGTTGACTTGCTTGACGACAAGCTGCGAGTCGCCCCTGACAATGAGTTTCTTGATCCCGAGGTCTGACGCGATCCTAAGACCAGCAAGCAGCCCCTCACACTCAGCAGTGTTGTTCGTTGATTCCTCCCTGGGGAAGTGCATCTGGACCACGTACTTGAGGTGCTCTCCAGTGGGCGCAACCAGCAGTACGCCGGCCCCGGCGCCCTGTAAGGAGAAAGCTCCATCAAAGTACATGATCCAGCTGCAACTCGCCTCTTTGCCGGGGAGAGCAGTTTCCTGGACTTCTGCATCAGGCGTTGCGGTCCATTCTGCGACGAACTCTGCCAGGACTCGGCTTTGAATGGTCGAGGTACTTTCAAACTTGAGGCCAAAGCTGGACAGCTCCAGTGCCCACTCTACAATCCTTCCTGTTGCATCTGGATTGTGCAATATCCGTTGTAGAGGGAGGCGAGTGACGATAGTGATCTCGTGCGCCTGGAAGTAGTGACGCAGCTTCCTCGAGGCCATGAGAAGGTGGAAGAGCAATTTTTGCACACCAGAGTACCTCGATCTAGCCCCCTGCAAGAGGGAGCTAACAAAGTAGACCGGGTGCTGCATCATTTTCTTCCTTGGCTGCACTCCAACCGGCCGTGTCGTCTCTGCACCAGTGGCAGGCTCTGTCGCTACTATGACCTTGTCATCAATTTCTCTCTGCGCCACCAGTGCGGCGCTGACCACCTGGTTCGTTGCCGCCAAGTATAGCAGCAATGGTTCTTGTGGCCTAGGCGCAACTAGTATTGGCGTGGAGGAAAGGTACCTCTTCAAATCTTGTAATGCTGCTTCAGCTTCTAGTGTCCATTCCATTGGGCATGCCTTCTTCAAAATCTTGGAAAAGGGAAGGGCGCGCTCGGCAGACTTGGAAATGAATCTTCTCATGGCAGCAACGCAGCCAGCAAGCCGACGCACATCCTTGACCCGTTTGGGTGCTTCAATCTGCTCTATAGCTTTGATCTTGTCTGGATTGGCCTCTATCCCACGCTGCGACACAAAGAACCCGAGAAGCTTGCCGGACGGGACGCCGAAGACGCACTTCTCAGGGTTCAGCTTGAGGTTGATCTTGCGTAGGTTGACAAATGTCTCTTGTAAATCCGGTATAAGGGTTGCCCTATTCTTGGTTTTGACCACTATATCATCCATATAAGCCTCCATATTTCTATGGAGCTGGGGTTCAAAACCAATCTGGACTGCTCTTGCAAACGTTGAGCCAGCACTCTTCAACCCGAAAGGCATTCGTACGAAACAATACGTACCACATGGGGTGATGAATGATGTCTTCTCTTCGTCTTCTCTTGCCATGAAGATCTGATGGTAGCCGGAGTAGGCATCGAGGAATGAGAACAAGTCACACCCAGCCGTGGAGTCAACAATCTGGTCGATGCGCGGCAATGGGAAGGGGTCCTTGGGACAAGGTTTATTGATATCTGTGTAATCAATACACAGCCTCCACTTCCCATTTGCCTTGCGCACTACCACTGGATTGGCCAACCATGTTGGATGGAGCACTCCTCTTACCAAACCCGCGGCTTCCAATTTCCGGATCTCCTCTGTGATGAACTCTTGCCGTTCCAAAGCTTGCTTCCTGACCTTCTGCTTGACGAGCCGCGCATGAGGATAGACGGCAAGGTGGTGCTCAATCACCTCCCTGGGAACGCCGGGGATGTCGGATGCTTGCCATGCAAACACGTCGACATTCGCCCGCAGGAAGGTGACGAGCGCGTCTTCCTATTTGTCATCAAGGGAGGAGCTTATGGTGAAAGCCCCTCCTGTGCCGTCCTCCTTGACGGAAACCTTCTTGGTTCCCGGCGGCGTGGCCCTGGACCTCTTGTTCCTGCCGGTGGAGCTCTCTGGCACGTCCTCGACGAGAGCGCGACACTCCGAAGAGGTGCGCTTGCCGGAGTGGGTGTCCGAGGTCTCACCGGCCTTCTTCTTTCCGGTGGAGCTCTCTGGCACGTCCTCGACGGGAGCACAGCACTCCGAAGAGGTGCGCTTGCCGGAGTGGGTGTCTGAGGTCTCACCGATCTTCTTCTTCTTCCCTCCCAGGGCTCCGGTGGCAGGAGCAAGTGCCCTCGTAGCGGCAGCTGCTGCAACCGCTTGCTGGTACAGTTGGTCAGCGCAAATCAGCGCATCTTTCTTATCGGAGGGGATGGTGATGATCGTCACAGGTCCTGGCATCTTCAGGGTGTTGTAGGCGTAGTGTGACGCTGCCATGAACTTGGCCAGCGCTGGGCGGCCAAGGATCCCATTGTAGGGCAAGGGGATCTTGGCAACATCGAACACAATCCTCTCCGTCCTGTAGTTCACATCACTTCCAAAAGTCAGGGGCAGCGTGATCTTCCCCTTTGGTTGGCTTCTCCCCGGGTTGACCCCCTGAAACGTGCCCGTCTCTTCAAGGTCTCCATCAGGAACTTGCAACTTCTCGATCACGGTGGGCGAGAGTAGGTCCAGACCGGCCCCGCCATCGACTAGCATCTTTGTCACCTTGAGGTTGCGTATTGTTGGTGAAACCAACAATGGCAAGCACCCGACCGCAGTAGTGCGATCAGGGTGATCCTCAGCGTCAAAGATAATAGGTGTGCTGGACCATTTCAGCGGCTTTTGTGCACCGGATGACGGCTCCGCCGCTGTAATCTCACGCGCCCACTGTTTAAGTTGGCGGTGAGAAGTATGCAGCGAGGTGCCGCCGTCGACGCACATGGCCTCCGTAGCTTTCTGAAACTCTTGGTCGCCGGACTCGTCATCCTCCTCGTGATCGTCGTCTTCGTCTTGGGCGCCATGATGATGAAGGAGCGCCGAACTAACTGCTAAAGCCGATTCTCACAACTGCGCACCCCCTACCTGGCGTGCCAAAGATGTGAGTGTATTTGGATCGACACCTATGGGATCACAAGAATCCCTACTACGGTTGCGGGGCGCGGGGTTGAGAGAAGAGCGGATCTAACAGTTAGCACACGGTTCCTTTACCCAGGTTCGGGCCGCAAAGATGCGTAAAACCCTACTCCTGGTTTGGTGGATTATATGTTTGTGTTCTTCGGCTAGCTATGGGGCGTGATGAGCTCCAAAAGCCGAGTCGTGAGGAGTTCTAAAAAGCCGAATCCTTCTCCTGGTCGCCTCGGGCCTCCTTTTATAGGAAAAGGGGTTGCCGCAGTGGCACACAGGAGGTGGAAAGGGCATAGTGATGCGAGGTTATCCCTCGCATTACAGGACAAGGCGCATTTAATGCGCTTAGCTTAGGTGTCCTTGCTTTATCGGGGACGAGGGGAGACGTCCGTCTTGTCCGTCGCCGCTCCTCCTTGTGTTGACACGCGCCTTGGCCAGCGGTGCCTGGGGTGCCATGTAGGCAGGCAGGCAGCTGAGGTGGCGCAATGGCGGGTCTCCATGAAGATCTGCATGTCGCCACGCAGGTGCCTGCCCAGCTGGTTGGGTCGGCAGCTGCATGGGGCGGTGGAAGCGTAGTTGGCGCGTGCCTGATGGTGGCCCCGCGGATGTCCTCGGCAAGGGCCTTGCCGGGCCCCTCGGCAAGGGTCTTGCCGCGGCGCCTGCTGTCATCCCCGGCAAGGTGCTTGCTGGAGGTCTTGTGGTCTTCCTTGGCTGGGATCTCGCCAAGGGTCGTATTCTTAGCTTGTATCTGATCTTGAATGTCTTCACAAAGATCTGCATGCCACTACGGGGATGCCTCCCGAATCCTTGCCCCATGGGGGCAGTGGACTCAAGGGTGATCCACTCCGTAGGCGTGGGGCGAATTGCCGCGGCAAGGGTCTTGCCGGGGCTGCTAAGGCTGGCCCCGGCAAGGATCTTGCCGGGGGATCCCGCTTCGTCCCCTTTGCTCTTTGTGGTCTTGGCTTTGGGCTTGCTCCAGTTCCATCGAGCTTCGGACTTACCCTGGCTCACCTCCCTTGTCGTGCTTGGTGTGGTGGTGCTCGGGGCTCGGACTGCCCGTGCACAGTCATAGGGGTACAAAAAGTGTACCCCTCTTTTTGTACAGCGACAAGAAGGGCAAGGGCAAGAAGGGAACCTTCATAAATGGCAAGCCAGTTGCCGCTCCAGTGAAGAAACCCAAGGTTGAACCCAAACCCGAGACTAAGTGCTTCTATTGTAGCGGAACTACCCCAAATAGTTGGTAGATAAGAAGGCTCACGACTTCAACAATAGTGTATTTGATATACGTCTTATTGATGTGTACCTTACTAGATACCGTTTAGTTGCTAATATTGTAACTCGAAACAAAAGCTCCGGAATAAATGGAGACTAACTAAGGGCGAGGTGACAGTGTGTGTTGGAAGTGTTTCCAAGGTTGATGTGATCACCATCGCACGCTCCCTCTACCTTCGAGATTAGTTTTGAACCTAGATAAATGTTATCTGGTGTCTGCGTTGAGGCATGAATATGATTAGATTGTGTTTATTGCACTACGGTTATTCATTTAAGTCAGAGAATAATGGTTATTCTGTTGACATGAGTAATACCGTCTATGGTCATGCACCCAATGTGAATGGTTTATTGAATCTCTATCGTAGTGATACACATGTTCATAATATTGATGCCAAAAGATGTAGAGTTGATAATGATAGTACCACTTTCTTGTGGCACTGCCGCTTAGGTCATATTGGTGTAAAGCGCATGAAGAACTCCATGTTGATGGACTTTTGGAGTCACTTGATTTTGAATCACTTGACACATGTGAACCATGCCTCATGGGCAAGATGACAAAAACCCCGTTTTCCAGAACAATGGAACGGGCAAGTGACTTGTTGGAAATCATACATAATGATGTATGCGGTCCGATGAGTATAGACGCGCGTGGTGGATATCGTAATTTCCTCACCTTCACCGATGATTTGAGTAGATATGGGTATATTTACTTAATGAAGCATAAGTCTGAAACATTTGAAAAGTTCAAGCAATTTCAGAGTGAAGTTGAGAATCGTCATAACAAGAAGATGAAATTCCTATGATCCGATCGAGGGGGAGATTATCCGAGTTATGAGTTTGGCAATCACTTAAGACAATGTGGAATTGTTTCACAGTTGACGCCACCTGGAACACCACAGTGTAATGGTGTATGAATGTCGTAATCGTACCTTATTGGATATGGTGCATTCTATGATGTCTCTGGTCGATCTGCCATTATCGTTTTGGGGCTATGCATTAGAGACAGCTGCATTCACTTTAAATAGGGCACCATCTAAGTCCATAGACACGACACCATATGAACTATGGTTTGGCATGAAACCTAAGTTGTCGTTTCTTAAGGTTTGGGGCTGCGATGCTTAAGGCTTCAGTCAGAAAAGCTCGAACCCAAAGCGGACAAATGCGTCTTCATAGGATACCCAAAAGAGATGGTTGGGTATACCTTCTATCTCAGATCCGAAGGCAAAGTGTTTGTCGCTAAGAATGTGTCCTTTCTTGAGAAGGAGTTTCTCTCGAAAGAATTGAGCGGGAGAAAGATAGAACTTGATGAGGTTGTTGAACCTTTACTTCAAACAGAAAGTAGCGCAGCACAGAAAGATATTCCTGTGGCACCTACGTCAGTTGAAGAGGAACCTAATGATGATTATCATGAAGCTTCGGATCAAGTTACCATCGAACCTTGTAGGTCGACAAGGGTACATACTACTCCTGACTGGTACGGTAATCCTGTCTTGGAGGTCATGTTGTTGGACAACGATGAACCTGCAAGCTATGAAGAAGCGATGGTGGGCCTGGATTCCAACAAATGGCCAGGCGCCATGAAATTCGAGATAGGATCCATGTATGTGAATAAAGTATGGACTTTGGTGAACTTGTCTGATGATCGGCAAGCCATTGAGAATAAATGGATCTTCAAGAAGAAGACGGACGCAGACGGTAATGTCATCATCTATAAATCTCGACTTGTGGCAAAGGTTTTTTTTTACAAGTTCAAGGAGTTGACTACGATGAGACTTTCTCACCCGTAGCGATTCTTGAGTCCGTCAGAATTATGTTAGCAGTTGCTGCATTTTTCGATTACGAAATCTGCCAGATGGATGTCAAAACAGTGTTTCCTTAACAGTTTCCGTGAGGTAAGGTTGTATGTGATACAACCGGATGGTTTTGTCAATCCTAAGGATGCTAAAAGGTATGCAAGCTCCAGCGATCCTCTATGGACCGGAGCAAGCATCTCGGAGTTGGAATATACGCTTTGATGAGGTGATCAAAGCTTTTGGGTTTATACAAAGTTTGCAAGAAACATGTATTTACAAGAAAGTGAGTGGGAGCACTACAACATTTCTGATAAGTATATGTTGATGACATATTGTAGATCGGAAATGATGTAGAATTTCTGGAAAGCATAAAGGGTTGTTTGAAAGGAGTTTTTTCAAAGGAATACCTGGGTAAAGCTGCTTACATATTGGGCATCAAGATCTATAGAGATAGATCAAGACGCCTGATAAGACTTTCACAGAGCACATACCTTGATACGATTTTGAAGGAGTTCAAAATGAATCAGTCAAAGAAGGAGTTCTTGCCTGAGTGGTAAGGTGTGAAGTTTAGTGAGACTCAAAGCTCAACCACGGTAGTAGAAGAGAACGGATGAAGGTCGTCCCCTATGCCTTAGCCATATGCTCTATATAGTATGCCATACTATGTACCGCACGTACGGTGCGCATTGCCCGTGTCTGGCAAGGGGGTACAAAAGTGACCCATGAGTGGATCACTGGACAGTGGTCAAAATTGTCCTTTGAGGAATAAGGAAATGTTTCTCGGTTATGGAGGTGATAAAGAGTTCGGCGTAAAGGGTTACGTCGATGCAAGCTTTGACACCTATCCGGATGACTCTGAGTAGCAAGTCGGATACGTATAGTGGAGCAACCACTTGGAATAGCTCCAAGTGGAGCGTGGTAGCAGCATCTATAATATGACATAGAGATTTGCAAAGTACATACGGATCTGAATGTTGCAGACCCGTTGACTAAAACCTCTCTCACAAGCATAACATGATCAAACCCCAGAACTCATTGAGTGTTAATCACATGATGATGTGAACGAGATTATTGACTCTAGTAAACTCTTTGGGTGTTAGTCACATAGCGATGTGAACTATGAGTGTTAATCACATGGCGATGTGAACTAGATTATTGACTCTAGTGCAAGTGGGAGACTGTTGGAAATATGCCCTAGAGGCAATAATAAATTGGTTATTATCATATTTCCTTGTTCATGATAATTGGTTATTATCCATGCTAGAATTGAATTGATCGGAAACTCAAATACATGTGTGGATACATAGACAACAAATTGTCCCTAGTCAGCCTCTACCGGACTAGCTCGTTGAGCAAAGATGGCTATGGTTTCCTAGCCATTGACATGAGTTGTCATTTGATAATGAGATCACATCATTGGGAGAATGATATGATGGACAAGACCCAAACTGTGAACGTAGCATATGATCGTGATAGTTTATTGCTATCGTTTTCTGCATGTCAAGTATATATGTTCCTATGACCATGAGATCATGCAAATCACTGACACCGGAGGAATACCTTGTGTGTACCATCGCAACGTAACTAGGTGACTATAAAGGTGCTCTACAGGTAGCTCCGAGGGTGTCTGCTGAGTTGGCATGGATCAAGACTAGGATTTGTCACTCTGTATGATGGAGAGGTATCTCTGGGCCCTCTCGGTGATACAACATCACAAGAAGCTTGCAAGCAATATGAGTAAGGAGTTAGTTATCGGATCTTGTATTATGGAACGAGTAAAGAGACTTGCCGGTAACGAGATTGAACTAGGTATGGAGATACCGACGATCGAATCTCGGGCAAGTAACATACCGATAGACAAAGGGAACTACATACGGGATTATCTGAATCCTTGACATCGAGGTTCAACCGATGAGATCTTCGTAGAATATGTGGGAAACAATATGGGTACCTAGGTCCCGCTATTGGTTATTAACCGTAGAGAACCCGCAGGGTCTACACACTTAACGTTTGGTGACGATATTAGTATAGTTGAGTCATTATGGTGTTTATCGAAGGTTGTTCGGAGTCCCGGATGAGATCCCGGACATGACGAGGAACTCCGGAATGGTACGGAGGTGAAGAATCGATATATTGGACAAAGGGTATTGGAGTCCGCAAGTGTTCCGGAGGTACCAGGCTATGGCCAGCATGATCGAAAGGTGCTTCGGGGGCCCCGACAAGTGTTGCAGGGCCTCATGAGCCAAGGGGAGAGGGCAAACCAGCCCACTAAGGGAATGTGCGCCCCCACACCCTTTCCCATGTTGCTTTGGGAGGTGGGGCGCCTACACTTGACTTGGGAGGCAAGCCTCCACCTGGCTTGGCTTTGGGGGCAAGTCTCCCTAGGGTTTCCCTAAGGAGATCCAATCTGCCTTGGCCGCCGCCCCCTAGGGGAAACCCTAGGGAGACTCCCCCTCTCCCCTTCCCCTATATATAGAGAGGTAGAGAGAGGGCAACCCTAACCTAGAGAACTCATCTCCACGCCGTGGTGCTGCTCCTTCTCTCTCTCGTAGCCTTCTTCCTCTCTGTAGCGCTTAGCGAAGCTCTGCTAAGATTTCTCCACCACCACCGCCACCACGTCGTCGTGCTGCCGGAGGACTCGAGCTACTACTTCACCATAGCTCGCTGGATCGAGGAGGTGAAGGCGTCATCAAGCCGTACGTATGTTGAACGCGGAGGTGCCGTCCGTTCGGCACTAGATCGGAGTTCGCGGGACGGATCGTGATTGGATCGCTAAGACGTACCACTACATCAACCGCATTCTTGAATGCTTCCGCTTAGCGATCTACAAGGGTATGTGGATACAACTCTCCTCTCGTCGATGTGCATATCTTAGACTGATCTTGGGTGTTCGTAGGAAATTTTTTGTTTCCCATGCAACGTTCCCCAACAGTCACGGCGCCGCGGGCTCCCTCGCTCCGGCTGTCACCGTCGCTCGCTCGCCCGCGATGGCTGCCTCCGGCGGTAGGAGGCGGGTAGGCTGGGGTGGGTCCGGGAGTTTCTACCGTGGTCTGCGCGTCGCGCCCTTATAGAGACCGATGGTATATATATATATATATATATATATATATATATATATATATATAGGACTCCTCTTTTGTACTCCTGGGAGTATGTACTCCCATCCTCAATATACCGCATATACGCATTAATTATACCTCTTTATCATTCTCAATATACTTCATTAAATATTCTAAAATACCCCAATACGAGTTTGGTTGAAAAAATATCATCTGCGACATACTTTTTGTAATATACCTTTTTTCACGTACAAACACATCAGTATATACGTAAACATTTAAAATATGTAGACTCACATGAATTTTTTCATGAAAATCATTTTGGGGTATCTAATAATTACTAATGAAGTATATTAAAAATAATAAAGAGGTATAAAAGATTCATCTATATGGTATATGAGGAGCGAGAGTACGTACTCCCAGAAGTACACAACTATTTTCCTAT
>LR738711.1:894965268-895026091 GCA_902687465.1 Secale cereale | reverse complement strand
TGTGTGTGTGTGTGTAAACAAAGATAAAAATGACATGACATAAGGAGAAAAATCCACCTATATGTAATATAAATATGACATGCTTCATTAAAAAATACATGGTATGTTCAATAAATTGTCCGTGGTATATACAATGGATTTTCCATAGTGCAAAATATGAAAAATGCAAATGCATGATAAATTGCCATGGTATTATACAAAAAATATGAAGTGTTAAAATTGCCATGGTCCATGGCAGTTTTTGAGAGTAAATGATCTATGATCATGGAAAAATTATAACACAATTGTACTTGTAGTTTAGTATTGTTACTTTTGTTATATAAAACATGACAATTTGCTGGAAATTTATAACCATCACATGGCAATTTTTAAATAAGTTTAACTTATCACATGGCAAATTAGGGAAAAACATAATTTACTAAAAGTCATGGCAAGTGTATATATGTAAAAGAAAATTTGAATGAAACTCATGGTTTTACCCCACCCCTAGGTGGCAATTAAAATGTTTAATGCTCAGGTTAATTGTGTGTTCTAAATGGTGGCAACTTATGTTTATATAGGGTTTTTTTAACTTGTATTGTTTGGTAGTACTTTTTAGATGGCAAGAACTAGGTTTTGCAGAAGGCAATTTCCCATTGCATGTGTTAGCAGTTCTTTTATGGTAAAACAGATTAAGTCACATGGATATGCATTGAATGTAACTATGTATACCCGCATGGTCAGTATACATGCGTCATGGCAAAACCATGCAAATCATGGTAATGAAAGAACATGCGGTGCCCCCATGTTTGGTTTTGGTAATTGATGACAATCTCTATGGACTAATGGTTTCCTTGAGTTATATTTGAAGGGTTTGTCCATAGGCTTTTCTTGGAGTTCATTTGTTGGTTTCAAGGAGAGTTTGTGATGACCAAGGTGCTATTAAGGAATTATCCAAAGATTGGTCTTGAAGAAGAAGAGTGTGTTATCATTCATGTTTACCTTCAAGACATCATCCAAATGAAGAGTTGGAAAGATTCAAGGTTGATCAAGACTAAGTGAAGGAGTGAATCAAGTTGATCAACACACAAAGCATAGAAGATGTACCGAGAGGGATCAAGCAATCCTATGGTATGGTAAGCATTGTCAATCACTCTTTGTGTACTAACCCATGGTCTTCGTGAGAGTTCTTTGTGGGGTTAGGTTGCGGTGTGCAAGTTCAAGTGGAGCATCACGAAGAAATCAAGTGCTTGAAGCTTGCCGTCCATTGTCGTGACAATGGACTTGTGAAGATATGCCGAAGAGTGGCTCTCCCATAGAGGAGTATGGGGGAGCAATCTACTAGTCTTCACCGAGACAACGCAATCAAGAAAGGTGGTCCAACTTGAGGAAGTCAAGATCGTCTACATCTGGCTCAAGTGGACTTTGTGCAAAGCAAAGGTTTGCCCTTGATAGGTTTTCTATTTTACCGGTCTCGTGGTGGTAGTTGGGAGACCGGGTTATAGGATCGTTTGCCGTACTATCAAGGGGGGCTCTCAAGTTGGTAGCTTGATCGTATCGTTAGTAGAGAGCTCAAACCATTGCATCCTTGCATCATGTTTCTTGGTTCTTTTTTGGTTCTCTTTGTGAGTCTTAGAGCTTATGGTCATCTTGATGACAAGCTTGAGTTCATCGAAAACGGAGTTCACATGCGTCTTCTATGATGTTTTCGGTGTTGGATGTTTTACCGGTCTTATCCGAGGAAGGGTTCTCACCATTTTCTTTTGGGACTTTTATAATTTGCTTCTTATTGGTTTTTCTATCAAGATTGTGTTAGCCCTTGTCGCTAGCTTTCCAACAAACTTGGTTTCATCGAATTCGGAGTTCGTATGCAAAAGTTATTGACGTTTTGGTGTACTGAAAAGGCTGCAGCGGTACTACCGCGGGTAGGAGCGGAAGTAATTTTTTACTACCGCTTTCGGGAGCGGTACTACCGCTTTCGGGAGCGGTACTACCGCTTGGAGCAGTACTACCGCGGCTACTTCCGTGGCTACTTCCGCTCGGGACCAAAAACTCATCACAAGTCCAGCGGTGGTAGGCACGGATGTAATTTTTTTAGTACCGCTCGCAAGCAGTAGTACCGCTACCCTTAGCAGTACTACCGCTACCCCTAGCGGTAGTACCGTGAGGTCAAGCGGTACTACCGCTCCGTCGGTTTTTCTGGCCTTTTTGCCTCCTCGCTGTTGTTTTTCAAAGGGGTTCAACTGCCCTAGCGGTAGTACCGCTCCTGGAGCGGTAGTACCGCTCTGTGCGGGCTGTGAGCATAACGGTTGGATTTTTCCCCCACCTATAAAAGGGGGTCTTCTTCCCCAATGAACCTAATCCTTTGAGCTCGTGTTCTTCCCCCATTGTTGACCTTCTTCGAGCTTGCTATCTCTCAATCCCTCCATGGATTCTTGCTAGTTTTTGGGGGAAAAGAGAGAGGAGATCTAGATCCACATTTCCACCAATCACTTTCTCCTCTAGGTGAGGGGAGCCCCTTGGATCTTGATCTTGGAGTTCTTGGTGTTCTCCTTCTTGTTCTTCCTCTCATTTCCCTCCCTAGCATTAGTTGCTTTGGTGGGATTTGGGAGAGAAGGACTTGGGCACTCCGTGTGCCCTTGCCATTGCATTTGGTGCATCGGTTTGAGTTCTCCACGGTGATACGTGGAAGTGAAGTTGAGAAGCTTATTACTCTTGGGTGCTTGGTACCCTTGAGCTTGTTCCTCTTGGGTGCTTGGGCGCCCTAGACGGTTGTGGTCACCTCGAAGCCATATTCCATTGTGGTGAAGCTTCGTGGTGTCGTTGGGGAGATAGCCCCAACCTTGGTGTTCGGAGCTCAATCATTGTGGTGTAAAGCTCCGGGCAAGCGTCGGGGTTTCCAATTAGGTTGTGGAGATCGCCCCGAGCAATTTGACGGGTTCCGGTGACCGCCCCCAAGGGTTGCCAAAGTGTACGGGTTCGGTGACCGCCCCCAAGGGTTGCCATTTGTACGGGTTCGGTGACCGCCCTCAAGGGTCCCTTAGTGGAATCACGGCATCTTGCATTGTGCGAGGGCGTGAGGAGATTACGGTGGCCCTAGTGGCTTCTTGGGGAGCATTGTGCCTCCACACCGCTCCAAACGGAGATTAGCATCCGCAAGGGTGTGAACTTCGGGATACATCGTCGTCTCCGCGTGCCTCGGTTATCTCTTACCCGAGCCCTTTACTTATGCACTATACTTTGTGATAGATATATTGTTTCTTGTCATATATCTTGCTATCATCTAGTTGTTTATCTTGCTTAGCATAAGTTGTTGGTGCACATAGGTGAGCCTAGTTGTTGTAGGTTTTGTGCTTGACAAATTAACCGCTAGGTTTATTCCGCATTTGTTCAAGCCTAAACCGTAATTATTTTAAAGCGCCTATTCACCCCCCCTCTAGGCGACATCCACGATCTTTCAGGTAATTATCGAAAAAAGTTGTTCTCTAATTCATGGCAAAGTGTACAAAAGTTTTGTACTGGTCACATGTCGACTTTAGGAAAAAATACATATCTAGATCATGGCAAATGAGGAAAAAAATGTACTTATGACAAGGAAATTTTAAGAATTTGCTTTAAGAAAACACTGCAGCTTGTCTTTCACATTGGTTTTGTTTCAGAATTTTTTGTGGTTTCATAGTATTTTATAGATGGCAAGCACAAAGGTGTTGAACATGATCTACAAAACCAACATTTGTAAAGTCTATGTGTTAGCATAACAAAAATTGTGTACAAATTGTTATGATATGTGTAGTTTCCATGATGTGTTTATAGTTGCCATGGGGTATATATAGTTACATTCCATGATAATAAAATTTTCAATAATGTAGAAATTTGCCACAGATCTACAAATTTGCCATGTGAGCAGAAAGTTTTTTGCCATGATCTAAAATTTCCCATGGCTAGTCGCCACCACAACTTCCCTACATTGAGGTTGCCTCGGTCTCCTTCCCATTCCTCATCCGACGGCCTCATCATCGCCAAGAGGAGTGGGGAGCGGGCCGTCCTATTTTCAGTTCTTATGTTTTGTTTCCCCGCCGACATCAACAAGGTGGCGGCGGCGATGGCGTGTTGGAGTAAGGTCTCTCCGGTTCTTCCCTACCTTACATCCAATTCGTCGAACGAAGGACCTATGAGAGTTTGTGTCTATAGATTTGTTGGTTCCCTTCATATATTGGCAATTGGTGTGTCTTTCAAGGAGAGTTATTGGCTGATTATTGATGCGGTGACTTCGATATCTTCTTCCGTATTTTGTTGTGGCATGGTCTGGTCTCACCAACACTCTGAACCAGTGGTGATATATCGCAGGCCTGTACTATGTGGGGTGATGCTCCAACAAATATGTTGCTTCAATGATATATAGCTCTCATTTCAAGGGACGGGTGGTTATTCTTCAAAGCATGGTGTCGGTGTCCCGGTTTAGGGGCCCTCGTCATGACGTTTCCCCGCCTGCTGGGCTGGGGCGATGACCCCTAAGTTAGTTTCACCCTATGGCACACTGGGCGCCCCATGGTGAGATACATGAAGATTCCAGGAGACTTGGAGTATAAGACAAGGACTTCGTATCCTTGGAGGACCCCCTTCCACCGATGCGTCATTATAATCATCCACTCTCACTTGAATAAATTTAAGGCATGATGCCTCTAAGGAGCGCAAAAAGGCTTGGAACAAAGAGTCGAAGCCGAGAGCCAAGAGACCTTGAGAGGCTAAAAATGATAACAAAGCAGGAGTTTCGAGGCGACCCTTCCGCAAATGGTCCTAACCGCTGGTGTAAATACTTCCTTTGTTAGGTGAAATGGATTCTCGAGGCATCATTACGCTAAGTGATCCTAGTCACTATTGAAGACATTTGTCCCATCGCCTCTCTTAACGTAACATTGTATCAAACTCCATGAGACGACCAAACCTATAAAAAATATTCCAATGTGTCAACTCTATCGGTGTACCATGACCTTCACAAGGCCACAAGCACACCTCCTCCAACCTTGCATGTAGTACTAACCAAGAGGTACCCTCTATTTTGCCCTTGTCTTAAAGATGACAAAAATTTATTATTATTATTAGATGAAAGGGAGGAACTCCCCGGCTCCCATTTTCATTGAAAAGGAAACCAAAACCCAAGTACCACATAACTTCACAACCCAGTTCAAAGCCACGCATGGCCAACTATTGATAACTAGAAAACAAAGTAACCCGGAAGAAGGAAACATCGGGCAGACATTCTTTTGAACTCTAACAAGAAAAGAACATCACAACACTCTGAGACCACTCTGCTAACTCATAGCTAATGGCGAGGACAGAACACTGGATTCAAGTGTGGAGATTGGGCTTGTCATCTCGCCAATAGTGGTCGTCGGCGTATCTCGAATTCCATACTTGGTTTTTGGGACCGGACTGAAGCTTGGTTTTCTCACTTACAATGGAGTCATATCGTTTGCTCGATCATTTGTTGAAGCCGCCCACGAAAGCCACCAAATTTATTATTTTAAAATCATAAACCAAAGTGTTCTACACCTTGATTGGTTTGTGGGAATTAAAGATGGGAACTGAAAGTTGAAGGACGACAAGATTAAAAGTCCATTGATTGGTTAAAGGGATCAGGAGTTTAAATCGAAAGGGGAATAATAATTTTGGAAGCCAACTTCATTACACCATAAACTTCATTATAGAAATTATCGTTCCACTTATCGTTACTACAATTATCCTTGAAGCATCACCAAAGGATGGTATCTCCTATGATTGACATAGCCTGTTGCACGGGCTTGAGCTGTTCAAGGAGGGCTACATTTGGCGAATTGGGGATGGCACAGACGTCAACATTTGGTCTGATCCTTGGATTCTGCGACCTTGGTCTCGACGTGTTATTACGCCAAGAGGAGCACATCTCCTGGAACGAGTGAATGATTTGATCGACCCGGCGTCGGGAACTTGGGATGAGAGGCTGGTCATAGAAACCTTTTGGGCGGATGATGCACGACATATCCCGCTGAGAGAAGGAGTCAAATATTTCGTAGCATGGCAATATGGCACGAAGGGACTGCATTCAGTTAGGAGTGCCTACAAACTACATGTGAAGCTTGCAAGTCAACAAGAGAATGGGGGTGCGGGGCAGAGCACAATGGTGGCTGGCAATCTGGATAACACTGTTGATGATGCGTGGAAAAGGACATGGAAATTGCGGTGTATGAAGAATATTCAGATGTTTGCTTGGAGGATCAAGCATGAGTCTCTTGCCCTATGGACTAACATTGAGCATAGAGGGATCCCTATTGCTGACACAAAGTGCCTGTTTTGTGGGCGGGCTGATAAGGATGATGCTCACCTATTCATTAAATGCAAGTGTGTCAAGGAAGGTTGGAGAGAGTTGGCCTTAGAAAAGGAGATGATGGAATTGGAGGGTATCACGTCCATGCATGCAATGTTTGATTACCTATGTGGGATGGATGAGGAAAAGAGGTTTCTAGTGCTGACCTTTTGGTGGCTATGGTGGAGCAACAGAAACAAGCTGAGAGAGGGCGAGTTACCCCTCGAAGCAGTAAATGCGGCACGAAAAATAAGGTGTGGTGTACTTGAGTATCAACAGATCTTCATGATCCTGCCCAAAAAGGTCCCACTGGATAGATGGAAGCCGCCGGATGGAGACATGATCAAAATAAACCTAGATGCCTTTGCAGCGGAAACATGTGCCTTATCCCATGAAGTCTCCTTCGCTATTGACCTAGGGATTGTGAGAGTGATCCTAGAAGCTGATTCACAGACAATAATCAAGGATACAAAGTATCAACTAAAAATGTGGTTCTCTTATCATGTACTCCCTTCGTCCTACATATAAGTCTTTGTAGAGATTTCACTATAAACTACATACGGATGTATGTAGATGCATTTTAGAGTGTAGATTCACTCATTTTGCTCCGTATGTGGTCCATAGTGAAATATTTCCAAACACTTATATTTAGGAACGGAGGGAGTAATACTTATGTGCCGCCGAACTAGCTAGCATGGGGCGTTTGTGTGATCCGAACCACTGCATGCAATGGGAGTCTGATGTATCAGCCATTGTGGTTGTGTGTGCTTCGGCTGATGTTGGCCAGCACAATTAAGTTATAAAGCTCATGCATTTCTAAAAAAAAATCACCAATTCCCCGTTCCCTGTCTGAATGTTACTTTCTCTATCTCATAATATAATAGCGCTTCTATATTATGGGACGGCGGGACTGCAAGTACCATTGGCAAGAAAATCTTTTTCTTTTGAAATGCATTGGCAAGTAAATCTCTTTTTTTAGAGGAAGAGCACTGCTATACACACGATTTTTAACAAACGATCTGTGGACGATGCTGAAATTACACCGTACGATGCATGGCAGCAGCACTAGTGCATCGTTGGATATGATTGTCGGCTGTATGTCGTGCGTGCAGTTTCGGCTGCGCAGCAGTTTCGTTAGAGGAATTGGCAGGCAAATCTTGGTCACAAGCCGATGCCGCTTGCCTCGATGCTAAGCAAGACCGGCGAGCCAACTAGGCACTAGCTAGTAGTAGTCCACACCCGAACATATCCGCGCGGCGTGGACTCGCGCAACCTTCCCCTTCACCCGTTCCATCCTCGCCGGCGTCGCCGTCGCCGCCGTCGCCGTCGCCTGCGTCCGATCCACTCTCCTCTCCCGCCGCAGCCAAAAGCACCGCGAATGCGGAGCGTCTGCGCGAGGCGGTCGTGACCTCACCGGAGCGTTGAGCCGAACCCCCCGCGCGCGACGCCTCGCGCCGCTCACCGCATCGGGATCTCGCGCGCGCCGCCACCGCGCGATCGACCGGCGGAGCACACGGCCGGAGGGAGGGTTTCCCTGGAATTCCGGCCCCCGCGGGAGGCATGGCAGCGGAAACGTCCACTTCGGCGGCAGCCGGCTCGGGCGGCGGGAGCTGGGTGGAGTCGTACACGGGGATGTCCACGGACAACATCAAGGGGCTGGTGCTCGCGCTCTCCTCCAGCGTCTTCATCGGCACCAGCTTCATCGTCAAGAAGAAGGGGCTCAGGAAGGCCGGCGCATCCGGCGTCCGCGCAGGTGACCTAATTGCGTTGCTTACCATCGAGGCATCATTGCCTTGCCTCTCGATCTCTTAGCTGTATGTTATTTGTGTGCCCTGGTTGGTGCTCTGATCTGAGCTGACAGACGCTGGTGTCTGATTATGTCTAGATCCCATTCCAGCTGAAATCCATGTTGGAACAGTGGACATGTAATGGGGTTAGGGATAGGGTGAGCGCGTCAGAGTTTAGATTTATAATATTGACATCGATTTAGATATGGGGAGTTCACCTATGCTGGAGTTTGTAGCCAACGGTGCGATAATGATATCAGTATTGTTTTTATTCTGCATTGTGCGTTACACGGTTGCACTGTAGTCTGGTTCTCATCTCATTGTTCAGCCAATCGAGTACATTAATTTTAGATGTACTAGTTCAATTTAGTGGAGAATGACCTCACTAGTTTATTCTACCAAACGCGGTAAAAGTTATCAATCTGTCATTTCGATTTTTGAGAGGCTGTTCTTGGCTTCAAGTATGTGCGGAGAAACTACCAAAATTGGCCTGAGCAATGGTTGCGAAGATTTTACTTCTTAAGCTATTTAGTTCTGTTTAACTAGATGACTCTATTTATAAGCCGGAAACAGTTTGTTCTTGCTGACAGGTTACACACAAATTTTCTGTTTATGGCAGGGGTTGGTGGGTACTCTTATTTGTATGAACCATTATGGTGGGCAGGAATGATTACAAGTAAGTGCACCTCTCTGATACATGTGGATCTTCATGTACTGCTTCTACTTAACAATGTGATCTTAACGGTATCCAATGCTGTTTCCCAGTGATTGTTGGAGAAGTTGCTAACTTTGCAGCATATGCATTTGCTCCTGCTATACTCGTCACTCCACTTGGTGCACTTAGCATCATTATTAGGTAAAAACCAGAAGTGTGGTCCTTCATGATAAATCTTTGAGATGTTCAGCTGCTGATAATCCTGAAAGTCTGTGTTCATTCTAACGTATTTCTCTCACAGCGCCGTTCTTGCAGACATTATGTTAAAGGAGAAGCTACATATCTTTGGTATACTTGGATGTGTTCTATGTGTCGTGGGTTCAACAACTATTGTGCTTCATGCCCCTCAGGAGCGTGAAATTGAGTCTGTCGCGGAAGTGTGGAATCTTGCAACAGAACCAGGTACTTTCCTTTCTTTTTCTGATTAGCAACCATTGCTTTACCTATTTGTCTTATCAAGTACTAACGTTTTTGTATTTGTCTCGCAGCATTTCTATTTTATGCAACAATCGTGCTTGCTGGAACTTTTGTACTCATATTCCGTTATATCCCACAGTATGGTCAGACACATATCATGGTTTATATTGGTGTTTGTTCACTTGTAGGATCTCTATCGGTATGTGTTCCATGTGCGAATAATTAGCTCAATGTTTATTCACGTGATACTATTGATTAATTATGCTCAAATTTTGTTTATATTTATTTACTTGACAGGTAATGAGCGTGAAAGCTCTTGGTATAGCCTTGAAGTTGACCTTTTCTGGGATAAACCAGCTAATCTACCCACAGACATGGTTGTTCGCAATTATTGTTGTTGCATGTATATTAACACAGATGAACTATCTGAACAAGGTAACAATAATTTGTTTGCCGATGGTTCTTCTGTTGTTTAGTACTTTAGTGATCGTACTTCAATATCTGCTAAGTAACTTTAGTACCGCAAATTATTACATCTTTAATCTGCCATGATGGGCACTGGCATGCTATTGATATTAGTATCTGAGTACATGATTCTCCTTGGTTCAAACTTATGCTTGGTGTTTTGTACATCATTCAACCTACTATGTTTGCTTTTGCAGGCTCTTGACACATTCAATACGGCAGTTGTTTCACCAATATACTATACGATGTTTACATCACTAACAATACTGGCTAGCGTCATAATGTTTAAGGTAACATATTTGGGCTTTTAGGTTCTTTTATGGTGCTCTAGATGGTCTTCTTAGTCTACTTGCTTAATTGCAAGTTTAACATGAGATCAAGTAGTGTTTGCCTGTACTAAGTATGTAGTGATTTCCTTTTAGAATCGCCATGGAATGAGGTCTGAGTAAAGGGCAACAATATTACCCAAACATGTCATTGCCAACCAATTTTATGTATGAGAAAACTTTTGGGATTAGCATTTTCTTATCTGAAAATGAACTCATCAAACCAAGGGCGCACCTATCATGATCTATGCCAGATTACTGTTTATAAGTCTAGGACAATCCAATTATCGATTCTTGTCATCTGGAAATGACTGTTTTAACTTTGTAATTATCTTTTCAGTTGATTTGGCTGTTGTCCATGTGGCTACACAACACTTCTGAAGTTTACTTAATCAATAATTCATCTTCTTGTTTCAAGCCTTTTTGTCAGCACTGCATAATCTAATTTCTAGTCCCATGGTCAATATTATGCCATCTAGTCTGTAAATTATCTAACATATGTTTGTTGTCAACAAATGGTTCTGTTAAACTCGATTAAACTACCAGTTTTGTCATATAGAGTTAGTGACAATGCTCGCAGATATTATAGACTCCTAATAGTACTTGGTTGCAGGACTGGGATCGTCAAAATCCAACTCAAATTGTGACAGAGATGTGTGGTTTTGTCACCATCCTTTCTGGGACATTTCTTCTTCATAAGACTAAAGATATGGTTGATGGTACGGTTTCACTCCACCCCTGTTCTGGTTTGCACATAGTAAGTATTATGTTGGTACGTTCTAACTTTCCAGCATCGCAGGTCTCCCGCCGACTCTGCCTATCAGGATTCCGAAACATGGTGATGAAAACGGCTATGCGTCTGAAGGAATTCCTCTTAGATCCGCTGCTGAAGGCCTCCCTCTGAGGTCACCAAGGGCAGCAGAATAATTTTGACCAACTTGAGATGCTCAGTGATCCTTGTGGCCATGGTTCTCATTCTTTCATTCTATCCAGTCTGTAGATTGTACTTTAGGGCTCTATAAACAGGAAAAGGCTCGTTCCTCCTTGTAGTTTTCGAGGAACCGTAGAGTATTGGGGATATATGTCTTATACATCAAAAGTTTTCCATGTATTTTTTGTTTTTGAGGAACCGGTATGGTATAGTATTGGTGATACATCTTATACCGGCTATCATCTGTAACTGTTGTATTCTTTGAAAATAGGGAAAGAATCTGAAGAACTCAAGAACCATTGCCTCTTTCACCCCTGCTGAATCTGAACGCTCTTATATTTCTTTACAGATGGAGTAATGTTCTTTGCTTGCGCGTCATGGCAATGCTCCGTTTGTCCCTCTGCACTTGCGAAAGCAATCCTATCCTTTCTCCCATGTCCAAAGCCATCAACACCGAAAGCCAGGCAGATTCTTTTCAGCGCTTGCTCATTTCAGCTCTCTCTTTAACTAACCCTGTAGCCTTCTCTCGTGCCATCAAACCCAACAATCTCACACGCGCTTGCACACGCACTACCAATGGCTGAGCAAGAAGGAGAAGAATACAAGGTGCTCATTGATCAGACCAGCAAGGACGCCGGTGAACCGCACCAAGACGCCGACGATGATGACACCGACGACACCTCGAGCTTCATCCTCGTCATGAACCTCGTCCTGAGCGGCACGGCGCGGCTCAACGTGCTCCTCCCGACGGCCACCATCCTGACCTTCGCCATCTTCGCGCCTCTGGTCACCGACGACGGCAAGTGCGCGCGCGTCAACCGCGTGCTCACCGGCGCGTTCGTGCTGCTCTGCGCCGCCTCCTGCGTCTTCTTCACGCTCACTGACAGCTTCCGCTCCGCCACGGGCCGGCTTCGCTACGGCGTGGCCACCCCGACGGGCATTGCGACGTTCTGCGCCGGCGGGGGGAGCCGGAGGAAGGCGCCGAGGGAGCCGGAGAGGTACAGGCTGCGGTGGTCGGACCTGTTCCACACCGCGCTGTCCCTGGTGGCCTTCGTGACCTTCGCCGCCTCCCACCACGACATCGTCCGGTGCTACTACCCCGGCGCGTCCAGGAAGGTGGTGAACACCGTGCCCCTCGTCGTCGGCTTCGTCGTCAGCCTCCTCTTCGTGACGTTCCCTTCCAAGAGGAGGGGGATCGGCTACCCGTTCCTGCTCAGGACCGACCTCGTGTACCTGCGTCGCTGAACATTTTGGCCGTGCCGTGCTGTGCTGGGCATGTGCAGTGGACCTGAATCCAGAAGCTGAGGCCTCTGACTGTATCGGAACGCGCGTGAGCTTGCATATATGATTTGATTTGTTGGATCTGTATATTTGAAAGGCTTTACACGATTGATGATTCTATTGTGGAACTGAGCCAAAATGTATACTTATGTACATCCTTTCTTGTGCTCCTTGGTACAAAGCTGAAAACAGAGTGCAAGGCGAGAGATGAGCCGAGGCAGCTGCCGGATGGTTGCTCCTCATTCCTCGGCGTCCGGATCAGGCTCAAGGCCCGATATTTGCTTCAGCGGTTTCCAGATGAATTTTCTCCTGCATCAGTCAAACCGGCTCGAAAGTCATTCACAAGAGAGAACACTCGTCTGTTATGGTCTGTTAAATTCAGTGAGAGTTCAGGTGGAGATTGATGATGTACCAGTTGCCGCATTCCGCGATCACCCTGACTTTGGGGCGGAGGTCGGGGAGCATGGCCAGGAACTGCAGCTCAGCCTTGGACAGAACCTGCAAATGGAACGATGAGAAACAGCAGAGCCGATGAGCAACGTGTGAGAGTGGCGAGAGCCTGAGAGACCTTGGCCTCGTAGACCCAGACGATGAGCCCCTTGGCGTCCGGGTGCAGCAGGCTGAGCCTGTAGTCCACCTCCGGCGGGAAGTACCACCTCGCCACCGGCTGCCTCCCGAGGCTAGGCTGCAGCAGCAGGCAGCGCACCCCCAAGTCAGCCATGAAGCAGAGCAGAGGACATTAATGGCGGCGAAAAGGAAATGCGTCGCGACGGACCGGGCAGACGGGGTGGATCTTGGTGAGGGTGGACTCGGGGTCGCCGAGGCCGCGCGCGGAGAGGTCGAGGAAGTAGTAGCCCTGGTAGCGGAGGCGGTTGAGGTAGCGGCCCTCGTAGCCGCCCTCGTGCGGCGGGTAGATGGCCAGCGCCTTGTGCTTCTCCACGTCGTCCAGCCACCGCCCCAGGTCCGGCTTCACCAGGTCCCCGCCCACGAAGTCCATCAGCCCGCCGCCGCCCGCGCGGACCGACACCGTCGACGGCCGCCCCGCGCCGCGCCGCCCGGAGAGGCACGTCGGCGCGTGGAGCGGCGGGGACACGGTGCGCGCCGCCGCCGCGGCTGCCGCTCCCGACCACATGCTCAGTTCCGCTGCCGCTGCCTGTGTGTCGGTGTGTGCGTGTGTGTGGGTTGAGTTGCCGCGGCAGCCTGTGGCGGGAAGGTAACCGCGAGGGGATAAGTTTTGGCGCTGCTCGTTGCTTAGGCTCTCCGTTGGCTCAAAGCTCTCCGTTGGCTTGGCCGTGGTGTTGTTGGATTCCATCTTCAATTTTGGTCGTAAAAGAGTTCTCGCTCCGAATCTTATCGCTGAAACTGATAACATAGTACAGAAGTTTGGTACTCCCTCCGTCCGAAAATACTTGTCATCAAAATGGAAAAAAAGGGATGTATCTAGAACTAAAATACATCTAGATACATCCCTTTTTATTTATTTTGATGACAAGTATTTCCGGACGGAGGGAGTAATTACTAGGTAGGGATACACTTGCAAACGTTTTTCTTTTGGCGAACGCTAGACGCCGGCGCACCGGCCGAAAATTTCGGCCGGTCCCGCCCCAACCGTTTGATGCGAGCCGTTTTGTCAATGGATCTGCGCAAAAAAAAAAAACAATTCGCTCACGTCTTCTTCTTCCTCGGGCTGGATTTGCAACTCCCGCTCAGGATCCTCGTCGCAGCGCCTGCAGTCCCCTCCGGTGGCCGTCCTCGTCGCCGGCCGTCCTCGTGGACGGCCCCCACCCTCGCCGGCCGTCCTCGTGGTCGGTCCCCATCCTCGCCGGCCGTTCTCGCCGTTGAATGGAGTCAAAAACTACCATGCAATAGCTGCGCCTGCAGTTGCAGCTCCACTGGCAACGGTTATAGCTTCCCTCCGGTTGTAGCTCCATCGCCGCCCCTCGCCGCTCGCTGCACGGAATTGCATCGGCGACGACCACCAGTCAGTCAACGCCATTGAATGGATGTAGCAAAAAACTTCACCAGTAGTAGCAAAAATAAACTACGGATGCAGCAAAAATCAAACATCGTGGCCGTCTTCGCGAGGTCGCAACTCCGCCTTACATTGATGTAGCAAAAAACTTCAGCGGTAGTAGCAAAATTCTAGTACGGTTGCAGCAAAAATCGTCGCTGTCATCGTCGCGAGGTCGCAGCTCCGCCTGATGGATGTAGCAAAAAAATTCGCTAGTAGTAACAAAATCCAACTACGGTTGCAGCTTCTTTTTGCTGTGCAGTTCTATTGAAGCTTTTCTGTATATGGTTGAAGTTTTTTTCAACAACTGTTGAAGCTGTTCTAGGTGACGGTTGCAACACTAGTATACGCGGGTGCATCCAGCCATGGCGGCAGGCAGCCATGCCGGCCAGCGAGGGGAGCTTGGCCGCCGGCGATGAAGGTCGTGGTGGCCCAGTCACAGCCCGAGAGGAGGGGGGAGGGGATCCGCGTCCGTGAAGGCTGGAGGTAGACACGAGAGAGCGAGCGTGACGAGGAGACCAGCGGAATTTTCAGCCGGTGCGCCGGTTTTAAACGTTTCCCTTTTCTTTTTCTTTTTGCAGGGAAAACGTATATCTTTTTGGCCGGCGAAATGTCTCTGGTGACAGTAAGTGAAGTAAGGTATTTTTTCATGGATCCAAGGGGTGAGAGGTTTACACAAATTGATGAAAATAAAAAAAATAGAAACATACAAAAGAAAATAGAAAACCAAAGCAAGGCATACAAAACTGAAGCATACAACACAAAAACCACATGCGGAGGACTCGGTATGGCGAGGTCGTGCGCCCGCCCTACGCCCGCCCTACCTTGATTTAGCGCAAAAGCTTGAGAATGCATCTAGTAGTCGTATACTCACTCCGTTCCGATTTACTCGTCGTGGTTTTAGTTCAATAGATGGCTAGGATTGAAAAAAAATGAGTCTGGTCATACGAGCTTAGAGCATCTCCAGCCGTCCCCTCAAGAACCCTCTCAGGATCACTTTTTAAGCCACAACGATAAAACAACGCCCCACTCACGTCCCCAGAGCTTTATTTTTCGCCGGATTTAAGTAAAATTAGGGCCGGCGATCCCACCCCAAGCCCAGTCCCCCGAGGGGCAGCTGGGCGTGCCGGCGCTATTCTTTTGCGTCATCTGGCCCACCTGCAGCCACATCTCCTCCCCCACCTTCTCTCTCCCCATCGCTTTCTTCACAGCGCCCCCACCTTCTCTCTCCTGTCCGCTTCTTTCTCCCCTTTCTCCCCGGCTGCTTGCCGCCGCCCGTGCCCGGCCGGCTCCGCCCGCAACCCGCCTCCGCGCCCGCCGGCACCCTGTCCACCCGATGCGGCCGTGTCCGACATCCTCCTCCCGGCGACGCACTGCGCAAGGCCAGCAAGGTCCTCGAGGTGTCGAGGTGAGCTGTAGGTGGAGCAGCGAGCCGTGCGGCTCGCACTCGTCGGTGAGGTCGGCGCGCACGTAGCCCACCTCGTCGAGCGGCGGCCTGGTGTGTACAGATAAGGCTCGTAGCCGCGGAGGAGCCGTCCTCGTTCGAAGAAGAGGCGGAGTACAGGCGAGGCCAAGGCTCGTCGGAGCCCATGCTCCAGACCCGTGCAAAAGGGGCGGCCGAAGTGCAGACCCGTGCGGCTGCTCCAAGGCTGTGGCTGGGCGGTGGTTCCGGCATTCGCCATCCCTGCTCCAAGGCAGACGATGCCGGAGGGGGTGGAGGCGGAACCCAGGCGGTTGGCGTAGGCTCGGCAGGGCGGAGCGCGGGGGGCGCGGGGAGCACGACCACGGCCTGGCGGAGCGCAGGGAGCGCGGCCACGGCCTGCCTGCCGGAGCACGGGGCGCGCGGCCACGGCCTTGGTGTACGTGGCGACCAGCCTCTGGTGTACCACCGCCGGGCGGCGTCACAGCGGGGCGGCGCGGCGCGGCGCCGTCTCCTCAAGCTTCTCCACCACCACCCATGTGCTCGGCCACGACGTCGTCTGTGACCCGCTCGACAAAATGCCGCTGCCTACTTGAGCCTCAACGCTGCTTCTTGGGGACGCAACGAGTGGAAACATTTGCGCCCCCAAGTCAAAATTTTCGCCGGCAGCCCCCCAAGAGGCGAAAAATGCCTCCTGGGGGTGCCAACGAGTGGAGATGCTCTTACTTTCAATCCAAAAAAAACCAAGCACTGAGGCATATCCACCGGCGCACGGCCTAACTACTGTCCTCTGCATGCACGCACCAGGTGCTCCAAGCCTCCAACGTGGCGCCGCCGGTCCCAACCATCGTGCTACAGCTAGTGCCGCCATCGATGGCCGCGCCATTCCTTGGCAGGTTTCCTCATTGCTTGCTAATTTTATTAGATGATTCCATGAGAAGATATTAGAGCCGGTGTTTTACTCTAGGTTTTAGCTGAAGTATAGCTCCGCCCCACCTTAATTTTTTTCGTTCTCTGGCGCCGACAAAAACTAGAATCCCGGAGAAAAAAACACGCTTCGAACGCTTGCTGGCTGGTTTCAGTCTTTTTATTTATCAGTTTTTAGAAAAATAATGTAAAAATAGGATTAGATAATATAAAAATAATATATTTGTGGGGAAAATGGAGTATTTTTTCTCAACCAGTTTTAAGTAATGTTGTCAAAAAGGTTTGGAAAATGGTAAGTATTATATTGTGAAACAAAAGAAATTCTCATATGTAACAATAAATGTTCATATATATGAAACATAAGTATTCATTATGTGTTAAAAAATATTCATGTATGCAAAAAAAATATTCATGTTTTAGGAAATGTTTATGCACCTTTGAGAGTTTTTTTGGATTTAACCTTTTTAATATGTAGATGAAAACAAATGTTCATATCATATCTAAAAACTTTCACGTATACATTCATTATATTCATGTATACAAATGGTTTAAGTATTTTTTTTAAGTTTAGATATGTGATTTTTTAAATCATATTTGAAAGATGTTAATGTATACAGAAAGTTTATATTCATATATGTGGAAGTGTAGGTCGAGGGCTCCTCTTTCTTTTCCCTCAAATGCTTGGATGGATTTGACAAAGGGACATGTGACGAAAATTGAACTTGTAAGTGCATCTAGTGCCCTCTAGTTGGTTTTGGAGTATTGACGACAAACGTGGTTGAGGGACTAACGTGTTTGTGAGAATTGCAGGATAACGCAGGTAATAGTCCCTCACATATTCGGTTTAACTTCCAGAGATGACTCCTAAAAATGTGTGAAGACATTGAAGACAGTGGTGGTGCGTGAAGACATTCACGAGAAGATAATGACCTACGAAGACATTCATTGAAGACTATAGAATGCGAAGACATAGTTTCTTTCGTAGTTCTTTTTATTCTTTCTTGAGTCATAGGATCCACCATACTGGCAAGTGGGGTCCAAGTGAACATAGTCGAATGACTGTTGTGATGCTCAACCAAAACACCTATGTCTTCAAGCGAAGACAAATGAGAGTAAATCTTATCCAGAGCTGGATAAGTCAGCTTTACTTGGAGCTCAAGTAAAGTTCCGCGTGTGTTCACAATCCGACCGTTGGACACTGATACGTCTCCAATGTATCTATAATTTTTGGTTGTTCCATGCTATTATTTATGAAGTCTTGGATGTTTAATGGGTTTTATCATACACTTTTATATCATTTTTGTGACTAACCTACTAACCCAAAGACCCAGTCCAGATTGCTGTTTTTTGTCTGTTTCAGGGTTTTGCAGAAAAGAGATATCAAATGGAGTCCAAACGGAATGAAACCTTCGCGAGAGATATTTTTGGAGAAAATCACGCACATGGGACTTGAGAACCACGTCAGGGGATGTGACACCCCGAGACCGGTGCGCCAGATGTCAGCCAGTTATTCGTTGTCAGTGCCATGTCATCCGCTTGCGTGTGCATCCTTGCCATGTCATCATGTGTGCTTGCATCAGCATGTTTTCAAAACTTGCATCTGTCCGAGTCCTCTCGTCCTTTCCGTTGTCCGTTCTGAGCCCACACACACTTGCACGCGCCCGCGGTGCCTCCGAATATATATTTTGTGAGTGGCTGAAAAATGTTCTCGGAATGGGATGAAACTTGTCATGTGGTCTTATTATAGTGTAGACAGGCCTCCTGCCAAATTTCATCGCATTCGGAGCTTGTTTGATAGCCCAACGGATATATATAGCGGCACTAGTCGCCGGTTATTTCGTCGGACGTTTTCGGTCTCCGAAAACCCCGGCGGGCCACTCATCTTCTTTCTCTTCTCAGCCCAACACAGTCTCCACAGCCCACCTGCAGCCCACTAGAACCATCCTACCACCCCTTGCGATCCGGTGTCGTCCGATCGTCATCGGAGGGTGCAAAAACACCCCCAAGCACCAAACCCTAAGCCCCTACCCTATAAAACTACCCCTCCATGCCATTTTGGGCATTCCTAGCCCCTTCCCTAACCTCCAGACCACATCTCCCTCGAAATCCGCAGCACCAGCCCCCTCCTCCTTTGATTTTGTGCCAGGCCAGCTCCGAACTGCCACTTGACAGCGCCTCTTTGGCTCCCCCGCCGCCAGCTTCCAACCGCGGCCAATACCGAGCCTCCACGTGGCCGAAACCACGTCGCGCCGCGCCCCTCAGCGCCCTCCAGCAGCGCAGGCCGCTCCGGGCCTCGAAGGGCCCGATCTGGGTCCTGAAGCCCGCTCCCGATCCCGCTTCGCGCCGCCTCCGTCGCTCGATCTTCCCCGCGCGCCTCCCTCGTCTACCGATCTCCGTCGCCGCCGCCCTCCCCGGCCGGCCACCGGAGTTCTACCGCCGGCGAGGATCTCGTCTAGGCCAGGCCACCTCCCTCTCTCTCCCTTCCCTTCTCCGCGCTCCCCGACCTCACTAACTCTCCCTCTTCCAGCAGTGTACGGTCGCCGGAATCCAGTGCCCCGCGCCGCGCCATGGCAGGACCTCGCCGCCGGGACTCTCGCCGTGGCGCCCCGATCCGGTTCCTGCCTGGATGTGCCTTCCTCGTTCGGTCCGGTGTCTCGGCTCGCCAGAGACCAAGGCCGGTGCCCCCCCTTCTCCTGCTCGTTCGGGCAAGCGAGGAGGACGAAGCCCCTTGTCCCTCTCACTGGCCGATGGGCCCCGCGCCCCGCACCGACGGACGTGTCCGGGAGGAGCCCGGACATGTCCGCCTTTTCCCCTTCAGTGTCCTCTGCCTCTGGACATGTCCGTTCCCGAGGTGCTGTTTTTTTGCTAAGTCCCCTGAAAAACTGTTATAATGTTGCATCTTTGCATGATGATATCTTTTTGCGTGCTTATCCAAATTGAGTGTATGATATGTCAAAATGATCGTGGTGACATGTACTATGTTTTGTTCCATTGTGTCATGCATGTTTGAGTTCATCTAGATTCTTAAATATCTGTTGCAAGAGTGCTACTTGTTATAAACTGCTGCTACTTGTTATTTTGTTGCCATGTTCGTGATGTGATAACTTGGTGCATGTTTATCCAAATGATGCAAATGATATGTCAAAATGTTCATCATGAGATGCTCTACATGTTGGTTGCTATAGCATGCTTGTTTGAGCTCATATTGCCATGTTTATCTATGTTGCAAAAGTGCATGTGGCTGTTATGTTCTGAAACTTGTTACGAGATGCCTAGTTGAGGAGCTCGTTGCTATTGTTGTGTTTGTCCCCTTGTCACATGCCTAGATGTTTTAGATTCTCCATGATGTGGTCTTTGAGATGGTGCATTTAGCTTTCCATGATATGCTTTGAGGTGACTTAAACATGCTTGCAAACATGCCATGTTGTTATTGCTGTTTTAACACTTAGTGAAATTTCACTAAGTCTGGAATCTGTAATATCCTGATGCTATGTTTGCTTGATGCCCTAGGCAAATCCATGTTAGTTTTGGGGTGGCCATTGATCATTCCTTGTTGTATATGTTGTTGTCTATCCATTCATGCCCTCACTTGCTCATTTGACTTGCTGTAGCTTATTTATTTCTTGCTCTCAAGTTGCTATAAAATATTGCTGTCAGGTTTTTAGTGTCATGATCAAAATGTTATAGCTTGTTGCTATTGATCCATGCCTCCTATGGAGTTGCTCCAATGGAGTTGTTTGCTGTAGGATATGTCTACTTCATGTTCATGCTTCTTATCACCATGTTTGAGTGCTGTAGCTTATATTTATCATGCTCCAAAGTTGCTATGTGGCTGTTAATTTCAGCTTGTTGTTATACCTTGTTTCATGTGTATCTTTTAGCCCGTTGCTCCGTTTGGAGTGTTCCTTATATGAAAGTTGTGTGATTTTGCATGTGGAATCATAATATCATCTTGTTTTCATGTTTGTAGTGAGTTTGGTTGATGTTTGGGTGCATCTTGCACTGTTTCCATGTTGTGCTTCCTACCTTGTCATGTTGTGCTTCCTACCTTGCCATGTTGTGCTTCCTGTATAGATTTGTCATGCATCATACCTTGCCATGTATTGCATCATATAAACTTGTGTTGTTTTCTATGCTTCCTACCTTGCCATGTTATGCTTCCTATATAGACTTTCTGTGCTTCCTGTATAGATTTGTCATGCATCATACCTTGCCATGTATTGCATCATATAAACTTGTGTTGTTTTCTATGCTTCCTACCTTGCCATGTTGTGCTTCCTGTATAGACTTGTTATGCTTCCTGTATAGACTTGCTGTGCTTCCTGTATAGACTTGCCATGCATCATACCTTGCCATGTATTGCATCATATAAACTTGTGTTGTTTTTCTATGCTTCCTACCTTGCCATGTTGTGCTTCCTGTATAGACTTGTTATGCTTCCTGTATAGACTTGCTGCGCTTCCTGTATAGACTTGCCATGCATCATACCTTGCCATGTATTGCATCATATATATAGACTTGTGTTGTTTTGCTGTGCTTCCTACCTTGCCATGTTTTGCTTCCTGTATATACTTGATGTGCATCATATGTAGACTTGTCGTGCATCCTACTTGGTTGAGCATACTGTCATGTTCTTGAGTGGTTTGTTTACCGTATTGCTTGCTTCTTCTCGTTAGTGCTTGTTCCGTTGCGATCGTGAGGATTCGTTCGTCTTCTCGTGGTTCGTCTTCAAGGCTTCTTCTCCGTCTTCTTCATGGATCCGTTCTTCTTCCTTGCGGGATCTCAGGCAAGATGACCATACCCTTCGATACCTTTACTATCATTGCCTTTGCTTAGTGTCTCGATGCTATCGTTATATGTCGCGCTACCCATCTTATTGTCAGCCCCTCTCCTTGTTGCCATGAAACCTCTAACCTTGAAACCTTCCTAGCAAAACCATTGTTTGGCTATGTTACCCGCTTGCTCAGCCCCTCTTATAGCGTTGTTAGTTGCAGGTAAAGATGAAGATCGTTCCAGGAGGGAACTTGTTGTTGGAATATCACAATATCTATAATTATTATTAACTCACCTATATACTGGGCATGGGTGGAAGGCTTGGCCTTTTGCTCGATGTTTTGTTCCACTCATGCCACCTTAGGCGCCGATAAACCGGCATTATGTTCCTTGATTTTGCGTTCCTTACACGATGGGTATATGGGGACCCCTTGACAGTTTGTCTTTGAATAAAACTCCTCCAGCAAGGCCCAACATTGGTTTTAATTTGCTCATAATAACAACTTAATTAATTAATTAAATTGCATAGGGAGTTAGCGCTACCCGAGGATTCTTTCTACATAGCAGGGGGGGCCAGTGCTGATTGTGTTGGTCCCAAACGGGGAGACTGCGGGGCCACCACGGGGAAACTCGAGGTTTGGTTTTACCTGTAGGATCACCTATCCGGTTGTGGCCTGAGACGAGATACGCGCGGCTACTATCAGGGTGTCGGCACGCCGGGAGGTCTTGCTGGACTTGTTTTACCATTGTCGAAATGTCTTGTGCACCGGGATGCCGAGCCTGATCGGATTTTCCCTAAGATAAGGAGTGATGATATTATATTTATCACTTCAGCTAATCGTGAGAGCTTGTGATGGGCTAAGTTGGGACACCCCTGCAGGGTTATGAACTTTCGAAAGCCGTGCCCGCGGTTATGTGGCAGATTGGAATTTGTTAATGTCCGGTTGTAGAAAACTTGGCAGAGGATCCGAGATAAAACACACAACTGTGTGAGTAACCGTGACTGTCTCTTTTCACTTTGAGAAGAGAACACGGTGGGGTTATGTATGGCTCGTAAGTAGTTCATGATCTTTAGCGATCACTACTAGTTGCGACCGTTTGCGTAGATGCTCATCTTATTCTTGTACTCGTAAGTTAGCCACCATATATTGCTTAGCCGCTGTTGCAACCTCACCACTTTACCTCTTCCTACCTATTAAGCTTCGATAGTCTTGTTACCCATGGTTATGGGATTGCTGAGTCCTCGTGGCTCACAGATACTACAACAACAGTTGCAGGTGCAGGTTTCCGATGTCTTGACGTGAGAGCGATGATTGTTATTTGGAGTTCTTTCTTCTTCTTCTTCTTCTTCTTCTTCTTCTTCTTCTTCTTCTTCTTCTTCTTCTTCTTCTTCTTCTTCTTCTTCTTCTTCTTCTTCTTCTTCTTCTTCTTCTTCTTCTTCTTCTTCTTCTTCTTCTTCTTCTTCTTCTTCTTCTTCTTCTTCTTCTTCAGTCTTGGGTTAGGTTCCGGGTCGGCAGTCTGGGATAGCAGATGGATGTCTTTGTGCTTTTCATGTTTGCATCCGTAGTCGGATACTTGTATTGATGTTGTTGTATTCATGTGACTTGTACGTATTGTTGTATCCCCCCATGTATGTATGTAATGGTACGATGTAATGATGTCCATCTTGCTAAGCGCCCGAAATGCGGTTGTGCTCCAATCACGTAAGTGTCACGTGATCGGGATAGAATCGCATCTTGGGCCTGACAAGTTGGTATCAGAGCCTCGACCGACCATAGGAGCCCCCTTGATTGTTCGTAGCTTGGCCGTTGTCGAGTCTAGCAGAAAACTTTTTTTCGGAGTCTAGTTATATCGGAGAGTAGGAATTCTTTTTACTCCCCTGCCCCTTCATCGCTCTGGTGAGGAATCTTGACGTAGGTGTTTTGAATTACTCCTCTTCCTCTTCGATTTTTTTAGGATCGCGTGGTTAGTTTTTCGTTCGTTGCGTTGTTAGTTCTTTCATCTGGTGCATCTCTCGTCAAGTGGATTCAACCCTCTTCTTCTTTGCAAGTTCAACCCTCAGTTCTTTCCAACCGACGGTGTTTTCCCCGTCCGTTGTGGTATTTTCTTTTCCCACCCTCCCACCCTTTTGCTTCTCGGAGCCGGAGTCCTTAATCGAGTATCCATCCTACTCGTGTGCATCCTTTGCATTCTTTCCCCAGTTATTTCAACCGGTGAATTCTCGTCTAGCTCGTCAACATTCTTCTCTTTTCTTCTCCGATGAATTCTCCTCTAGTTTGATATTCTTCACCTCTTCTTCTTTTCTGGTGGATTCAACTGAAGTATTCGGTGTTGTTCATATTCTTTTCCCTCGGCTCAGATGTTTCTTCTTGCTCGTTCGTCTTTTGTCATTTAATTATTCCGTAGTTCTGAAGACATCTCAAGAGATTTGTCTGTGTTCCAATTAATTCGAGGTTGTCACCTCATTCGAGTTTTTCAATCGTTCCGGTGCATTATCTCCTTTTCAATCCTTTCAACGGAGTTTTCTCTTCGGTGGGCTCATAACCCACATGTCTTTCCCAGGATCTTACCTGACTCTTTCTAATTCCCCGGAGTGTTCCAATTATTTTCAAGTGTGTCGTAAGTATGGATCCCATCAGTCATATGCCTTCTCCAACATCGTTTTCAATTCTTTTCATCGTTGGTTCAATCTTTCTTCTTTTCTTCATCCGGAGTATTTCTTGAATTCTTTTCTTTGTGTTCCTCCGAAGGCATCATTTCAGAAGATTTCTTCGTTCTCAGTTTTCAACTTCGTCCTCCAAATATTCTTCATTGATGCCTCTTCGTTCGTCTCATATTCTTCCGGTGCTTGTTCAAGTATTCTTTAATCAGTTCACAATCTCTTCGTTCTCGTCATTCTATGTGACGCCCGAGACTGACGTCCCAGAAGATTCCAGAAGGTTCCAGAAGATTCCAGATGTTCCGGGTTGCCCGTGTGTTTCAGTTGTGCTTGCTTTATTTATTTTTTTGCATTGCATCATGTCATCATGCCTTTTATATTTTTCTCGGACTGTGCTCTTTTCATGATGGCCGAGAAAAATATTCCCTTGTGCAATTCGGCTCCTAACCCCCCTCTTCTTTCTTTCTTCTCTCTTTTGTTTTTTTTTCTGCTAAGAATAAAAACAGAGAGCAGCAGCCCACCTCCCTCCAGGCCTCTTGGGTCCTCCTCTTCCCAGGCCCAGCCCACATCCCCGCTGTAACCCTAGCGTGCGCGCACCCCAGTCCCTCTCTTCCCTGTCCGCCGCCACCTCCCGTTCCCCTCGATCTCACCTCTCTGCCCCGACCGCACCCTGTTTTCCCTCTCGCCCGAGTCCCTCGCTCGCCTCTCCTTTCCCCATCGCTTCCCTCGACCCCGCTCCTCTCTTCCAGCCTCGCTCGATCGGACCCGCAACTTCCCATCGCTCGCCTCTGCCCGAGCGCCCGGCCAGGCCAGCGGCCTCCCCAGCGCCGATCTACTCCCTCCTCCAGGCTCCCTCCTCTCGAGGGCCTCGACCAGGCCGGATCCCTGCACCAGGAGCGCCGCCCCGAGCGCCATGGCCGTCCAGGCCTCTTCCACGCCCCGAGCCGCGCCCGTCATCCTCCGGTCCTCCCGCTCCTCTCTGCGTCGCTGAAGCCCGGCGCCCGAGCCGAACAGAGCGCCGCCCCAGGCCGAGGACGGAGCTGCTCCCTCCGACTCCAGCGCCATGGAGGCTCTCGTCCTCCCGTCGCACGAGCGGCGCCCCGACCCCCTCCTCTGCACCTCTCCGCCTCTCCGTGGCCTCCCTCGCCTCCGCCCTGCCTCGTTCGCCGGACGTCCGCCGGCCAGCACCGCCACTGCGCCTCGGGCTTCCGCCTGCCGCACCGACGCGGCCCTCTTCTCTAGCCACCGCGCGAGTCCCGCGCCGAGTCTTCCTCGCCTCTGCAGTCTCCTGGCATCGTCGCCCTTGCTGTTTTGGTTTGTTGTTGTGTGCTGCCTTGTTCGGTTAACTTGGCAGATGACCCGGAACGACTACTCGACGACGACCCCGTGTACAACTACGACACGACGACCGAACGAGACGATGACAAGAACATCTACGAACGGGAAAACGAGCTCCAAGTTCGACTACTTCACGGGACCCGTCAAGTCCGACTACTACATGAACGAGTACCCCTACGGCGAGTACCACTACCGTCGACAAGTCCGAAGACCGGCAAGTACCACGACGTCCGAGCTCGTCCGACCGTGAACCAAGACGTGAACGTGAACAACTACATGACCCGACAAGTACCACTACATGTACAAGTACCACGACGACCCGTTCATCTACGGAAGAATGAGCGCGAGTACCACTACCGTCGCCCGAACGTCTACCGTCGCCCGAACGTCTACCGTCGACATGGACATCTACAAAACGACCTCGTGAACGCCTACCGTCGCGAAGCCCGTGTACCACTACTTCCTCTTCGACGTGAACGACTCCTTCCTCTACGTCTCGAACCGCCCCGAAACGCACGCTTCAAAGGTATAACCCCGGGACGTGACCCGTGTGATGCATGCTTGTGTTGTATGAAATGTCTCCCGTGTGTGCTTTGTGCCCGTTCCACCTTTTGTCATGTTCCTCGGTTGCCTCGTCACCGACTCGTGGGAACCCGGTAACGGGATCGCCCCACCTTTCATCTCGTTTGACTCGCTCACGCCGTCTATCTTTTGCATCGGACTCTCAACGAGTTACCGGTACCGATATGTTGCCGTGGCATCATTTTCGGAATCGTTGCCGTGGCACTCTTTCTTTCCACCACGGTGACAAACACTTCATGTCTTCCTCTTAAGTCAACCCTTTTAATAAAAATTGCATAAACTTGATCATGTCATCCGCATCATGTTAACAACACTAAAAATGTTTAATTGTTGTTGCTTTATAATTATTAAACATGCTCATGGGGATTTTCCGGATATGTTGTTGTTATTTCCGGCCTCATTTAAAATGTCTTAATAGTGTAGTTTCTTTATGCTTCACCTCTTGCCATGTTAAAAACATCTAACCTTGTCTTGTAAATAACAAGAGTCAATTAAATAATTAAATGTGGTGTTTCGTCAATATGCAACTCGTTGCATATTGATCTCCACTTAACTTGTAGTATTTGTTTGTGCACTTTGCCATGCCATGCATAATTAAACCGGACATGCATCATGCTTGCTTGTGCATCGTATGCCATGTTTATACTTGTGTGTTTACCGTGTTGTTTGTTTCTTTCCGGTTTGCTTCTCTTGATAGCTTCGGTTTCGTTCCGGAGTTGTGAGGATTCTCTCGTCAGTGTTGCTCCGTCTTCTTGGATCCGTTCTTCTCCCTTGTGGAATCCCAGGCAAGATGATCATACCCTTGGATACCTTTACTACCATTGCCATGCTTAGTTGTCTTGATGCTATCGTTACATGTCGCGATACCCATCTTTTATGTCAGCCTCTCCTTGTTGCCATGAAACCTCTAACTTTTGAAACCTTCCTAGCAAAACCACTGTTTGGCTATGTTACTCGCTTGCTCAGCCTCGCTTGCTCAGTCCTTCTTATAGCGTTGTTAGCTGCAGGTGAAGATGAAGTTTGTTCCAGGAGGGAACTTGTTGTTGGTATATCACAATATCTATAATTATTATTAACACACCTTATATACTGGGCATGGGTGGAAGGCTTGGCCTTTTGCTCGGTGTTTTGTTCCACTCATGCCACCTTAGGCGCCGATAAACCGGCATTATGTTCCTTGATTTTGCGTTCCTAACACGATGGGTGTAATGGGGACCCCTTGACAGTTCGACTTTGAATAAAACTCCTCCAGCAAGGCCCAACATTGGTTTTAATTTGCTCATAATAACAACTTAATTATTTAATTAAATTGCATAGGGAGTTAGCGCTACCCGAGGATTCTTAATTCTACATAGCAGGGGGGGCCAGTGCTGATGGTGTTGGTCCCAAACGGGGAGACTGCGGGGCCGCCTTGGGGAAACCCGAGGTATCTGGTATAACCTGTAGGATCACCCATCCGGTCGTGTCCTGAGACTTAGATACGCGCGGCTACTATCAGGGTGTCGACACACCGGGAGGTCTTGCTGGACTTGTTTTACCATTGTCGAAATGACTTGTGCTACCGGGATTCCGAGCCTGATCGGTTTTTCCCTAAGATAAGGGGTGATGATATTATATTTATCACTTCAGCTAATCGTGAGAGCTTGTGATGGGCTAAGTTGGGACACCCCTGCAGGGTTATGAACTTTCGAAAGCCATGCCCGCGGTTATGTGGCAGATTGGAATTTGTTAATGTCCGGTTGTAGAAAACTTGACAGAGGATCCGAAGTAAAACACACAACTGTGTGAGTAACCGTGACTGTCTCTTTTCACTTTGAGAAGAGAACACGGTGGGGTTATGTTTGACCGTATGTAGTTAGGATCTTTAGCGATCACCTCTTTTGCGACCGTTTGCGTAGCTTCTCATCTTATTCTGGTACTCGTAAGTTAGCCACCATAATATGCTTAGTCGCTGCTGCAGCCTCACCACTTTACCCTCTTCCTACCCACAAAGCTTTGCTAGTTTTGTTACCCATGGTTATGGGATTGCTGAGTCCGCGTGGCTCACAGTTACTACAACACCAGATGCAGGTTCAGCCGAGCTTGATGCAGGAGATGGTTCAAGTTCTTCACTGGAAGCTCGTTGAAGAGTGTGGCCGTTTGCTTGTGTCGTTTCGATAGTCAGTAGTGGTTTCTACTAGGATTCGATCTTGACCTGTGGCTTTATGTTGTTTTGGTATCTTTCTTTTGGATCTTCACCCGTAGTCGGGTTGTGATGTTTTGTATGATGATTGTTTATGTAATGTATTGTGTGAAGTGGCGAGTGTAAGCCAACTATCTCCTTTTGCATTTTAATCCCTCTTTTACATGAGTCGTGCAAAGATACCAAACTTGAGATCATTCTAGGATGGATTTATGCCTTTAAGTCGTGCCTCGACACGTAGGAGGTATAACTCCATCCTGGGCATTACAAGTTGGTATTCAGAGCCTTCTCCGACCTAGAAGCCCCCACTGATTGATCGAATCGTTGACGGTTGAGTCTAGGCACACACTGAAAACATTTTTGAGTCCTATATATATATCGGAGAGTAGGATTTCTTTGCTTCTCATCCCCTTTCTCTCTGGTGAGGACTCCTGACGATTACTCTTATCTCTTCTACTTTCAAAAATTGCACCAATTTTTTTTTAGGATCCCGCGAGTATTCTGGGATTGTTTCGATGTTCTTGTGACAAGGATATTGTTCTCGATGCCTCCTGTTACCGAGGAGTTGAGCTTCGGGGTATCATTGACACAAGTATATCGCGGCAGTACTAAATACTTAAGACGGCCAACATCGAAAATCTCTCCTATACGGCCAGTGGCAAGATAACCCCGACATCACCCAGTACTGGGGAGGTAGTTCGAGAGTATTGCCATAGCTTGTTATAGTGGATGCTTTTCGAAGGTCCGAGGTAAACAGTTTCCGAGAAAGACTGGTTATGTGTTGAAGGATGGATACACCTGGATGTAGGTTTAGAGTTGATTGCGCGGTGCTTCCCGTGTATCCCCAACACCTGATTGCATAACTGGAAACTTTCGGAAATCTATAGGTGGGTTCATCTAGTAGTTCTAGGCATTCTTCCAACGGATGCTCGATATGAAGTTCGGGGTTCTACATTGAGTGAAGTGGTTTTATGGACTTGTTCTGATCGGGAGTTGCATCTTAAAGGGTCCTTGGCTATGCTGATCCGGGGATTGCAAAACCCTTTTGTAACATGTTCCATGAGCTTTCAGCACGAAGATGTCGAACGGAACTTCTATCTTGTGTTTGTTCTATCTGCTCTTTGTTCCTTTTTATTTTCTTTTTGCTCTCCAAGTGGCTTCTCGTCAAGTTGATGTACCTGCAGAATTCATTCGTTCAATCCTCTGTTCGAATGATGTTGTGAAGATTAGGCTGTTGCATATCTATCCTTTGTTCTTGTTTTGATTCTGGTAAAAGAGTTGCTTCGATGTCAAATGTTGATTCCATACCTTTCTTAATCGGTGTTCTCATATTTTTATGGGAGTGCTAATTCTTCTTGATCATCAAGATTTTCATGTTAATTCTTATCAACCGGTGTGCCTTCTCTTCAAGTTATTCCATACGGACACCGTTGAGAGATCCGACGATTTGTCTGTTTCATTCATCCCAAGTTGTCTTTGTTTTCCCCACCCTCCCACCCTTCTTCTTCTTGGAGCAAGAATTCTTAAATGAAGTATCCATTTTTATTCATGTGATATTTCTTCATTCTTTTCCCTTCAATGTTCATTATCCGGTGAATTATCGTGAAGATACTCAAGAGCTTCAAGTTCATCATTCTTTTGTTCTCTAATTCTTCCGGTGTATGTAATTCAAGATTTCGGTGTTGATCTTATCCTTTTTCCTCTTTTCACAATGCTTTCTTATTCCGGTGCACCAATTAATCATTCTCCTCTTGCTATTCATATCCGGAGTGCTCAAGATCCATAATTCCATTCTTAATCGTTTCAAGCTATTTGAGGATTATCATCTTATCCAAGCCATTTAATTCAACCGGTGCAATATCTCTTAAGCAATCTTTTCCAACGGTGATTTCCTTGAGTGGGCCCTAACCCACAGGTCTTTTCCAGGATCTTACCTGACTCTTCTATTTTTCGGAGTATTCTGAAATTCTTTTCAAGTGTGACGTAAGAATGATCCCCATCAGTCACATGCCTTCTCCAGGACCGCTTTCAAATTCTTTTTCATCATTGGTTCAACCTTTTTAATTCTTCATTCCGGAGTGCTCAACAATTCTTCATGGCATTTCTCGTCTTCATTCTCAACATTTGGAGACCGGTGAAGTGTTTCTCTTAATCTTGGCCCGTTCTCTCAAGATTCTTCATGAATTCTTTTCCTTTGTGATCCTCCGAAGGCCATCATTTCAGGATATTTCTTCGTTCTCAGTTTTCAACTTCGTCCTCCAAATATTCTTCATTGATGTCTCTTCTTTCGTCTCCATATTCTTACGGTGGTTCTTTCAAGTTACCTTTCCATTGTTATCTTTTTAATTCATTTGTTCTTTTCATAATCCTACCGGTGCTTTGTTGAATAATTATCCGAGCTTGTGCAAGATCTCTCTTAATTCTTTGCAACGAGAATAAGTAGTATGCCAAATCCTTTGGTTGTCATCAATTTAAATTGGTGAAGGAGATGCACGACATAAATCTTATTCTTGTTCCTTCAAGGTGATTTAATTCTTTTGTCCGGAGCTTGTTCATCATATCATATCCTTGGTTCTAAGTTTTTCATCTTCTTTTCCGGAGCTCCAAGCTATTTCAATTATATCATTTAACCTTCATCTAATTCATCGCAGGCCTTGAATCTTATTCTTTTCATCTTTCACTTCTCATGCTTTCTTTACCGGAGTTCTTCATGGTGGTTCATCATCATTTAATTCATCCTCGAAGTTTTCATCAAGATTCTTGTTGGAGCTTAAGCATTCTTCATCATGCATTCCAAGTGCAATTCTTTCTACCTTATTCTTTTCAGATGGTGTTATGTCATTCTTGACAATTTCTTCATGTTTCATGATTCATGAGTTATCAAGAATGAGATATTTAAACCCATCATTTTCCTTGTTCAGGAGATCTTTTCAGCCCTTCAATTTATTCGTTGGAGTAATCTTGGGTTGTAATTCACCTAAAAAGCTTTCCCTAAGGATTGTTGCTAAGTATGGTGCTTACAAATGACCCAAGTTCTTCAATTATCCTTCCGGTGAAATAAGTTTATCGTCTCCTTGTTGATCTCAATGCGATCTAATGTTTTCGTCAGTGGCTGGTTGTCACCTCTTAATTTTGAGATGTTTTCCATAAGCCCACATCAAGCTTATTCTTTTGTTGTTGATTAATTCCAACAACTCTATTCAACCCTTCTTCGTAAGGATGCTCTTTCAAATTCAACTTTGAGAGATGTTGTCATTTTCTTCTCCGTTCAAGTCTTTCATTGATTTATATGCTATTTCTTTCATTCCGGAGGCATTGTTATGTTGCTCTCTCCAAACCATCATATCGTTTTATCGAGATCTTGTTCTTTCCCTTGCTTATCATTTAACCGGAGTGTTGTGTCCTCCATTCTAATTCTCTCATCTTATCAAGTTTTAACTCTCTTTTAACCGGAGTGCTGTCTGAGTCTTTCTTACCCTTGTGCCATTCTTTTAATTGTTTCGGAGGCAATATGTTGTTGTTTTCATCAAGTATCATCTAAACTTGGCAAGTTTTTGTTCTTTCCCTTCCATTTACAGACGGAGTGCTGTCCGAATTCTGTCATTCTTATTCCTTGGCTATACAGTTCTGGTTTCATATTCTTTTCGTTCGTGAGCTCTGTTTCATGTCTTTCAACCTACAAGGTTCTTGTTATGTTCCTTGTTCCTCCTAATTACCGGAGTGCTCCTAACTTCGTTCATCTCCGTTGCTTTCTTCTTTCAACTTGTTTAACCTCTCAAGGTTCTTGGTTTCACTCGTCTGTCAAAGAAGCAACTTTGTTTGACCTCTTCCTCTTCCGTTTTTACCCGGTGATATCTCTAGGATCTCGGGTCGAGATCCTCTGTTAGTGTGGGAGAGTTGTGACGCCCGAGACTGACGTCCCAGAAGATTCCAGAAGGTTCCAGAAGATTCCAGATGTTCCGGGTTGCCCGTGTGTTTCAGTTGTGCTTGCTTTATTTATTTTTTGCATTGCATCATGTCATCATGCCTTTTATATTTTTCTCGGACTGTGCTCTTTTCATGATGGCCGAGAAAAATATTCCCTTGTGCAATTCGGCTCCTAACCCCCCTCTTCTTTCTTTCTTCTCTCTTTTGTTTTTTTTTCTGCTAAGAATAAAAACAGAGAGCAGCAGCCCACCTCCCTCCAGGCCTCTTGGGTCCTCCTCTTCCCAGGCCCAGCCCACATCCCCGCCGTAACCCTAGCGTGCGCGCACCCCAGTCCCTCTCTTCCCTGTCCGCCGCCACCTCCCGTTCCCCTCGATCTCACCTCTCTGCCCCGACCGCACCCTGTTTTCCCTCTCGCCCGAGTCCCTCGCTCGCCTCTCCTTTCCCCATCGCTTCCCTCGACCCCGCTCCTCTCTTCCAGCCTCGCTCGAACGGACCCGCAACTTCCCATCGCTCGCCTCTGCCCGAGCGCCCGGCCAGGCCAGCGGCCTCCCCAGCGCCGATCTACTCCCTCCTCCAGGCTCCCTCCTCTCGAGGGCCTCGACCAGGCCGGATCCCTGCGCCAGGAGCGCCGCCCCGAGCGCCATGGCCGTCCAGGCCTCTTCCACGCCCCGAGCCGCGCCCGTCATCCTCCGGTCCTCCCGCTCCTCTCTGCGTCGCTGAAGCCCGGCGCCCGAGCCGAACAGAGCGCCGCCCCAGGCCGAGGACGGAGCTGCTCCCTCCGACTCCAGCGCCATGGAGGCCCTCGTCCTCCCGTCGCACGAGCGGCGCCCCGACCCCCTCCTCTGCACCTCTCCGCCTCTCCGTGGCCTCCCTCGCCTCCGCCCTGCCTCGTTCGCCGGACGTCCGCCGGCCAGCACCGCCGCTGCGCCTCGGGCTTCCGCCTGCCGCACCGACGCGGCCCTCTTCTCCAGCCACCGCGCGAGTCCCGCGCCGAGTCTTCCTCGCCTCTGCAGTCTCCTGGCATCGTCGCCCTTGCTGTTTTGGTTTGTTGTTGTGTGCTGCCTTGTTCGGTTAACTTGGCAGATGACCCGGAATGACTACTCGACGACGACCCCGTGTACAACTACGACACGACGACCGAACGAGACGATGACAAGAACATCTACGAACGGGAAAACGAGCTCCAAGTTCGACTACTTCACGGGACCCGTCAAGTCCGACTACTACATGAACGAGTACCCCTACGGCGAGTACCACTACCGTCGACAAGTCCGAAGACCGGCAAGTACCACGACGTCCGAGCTCGTCCGACCGTGAACCAAGACGTGAACGTGAACAACTACATGACCCGACAAGTACCACTACATGTACAAGTACCACGACGACCCGTTCATCTACGGAAGAATGAGCGCGAGTACCACTACCGTCGCCCGAACGTCTACCGTCGCCCGAACGTCTACCGTCGACATGGACATCTACAAAACGACCTCGTGAACGCCTACCGTCGCGAAGCCCGTGTACCACTACTTCCTCTCCGACGTGAACGACTCCTTCCTCTACGTCTCGAACCGCCCCGAAACGCACGCTTCAAAGGTATAACCCCGGGACGTGACCCGTGTGATGCATGCTTGTGTTGTATGAAATGTCTCTCGTGTGTGCTTCGTGCCCGTTCCACCTTTTGTCATGTTCCTCGGTTGCCTCGTCACCGACTCGTGGGAACCCGGTAACGGGATCGCCCCACCTTTCATCTCGTTTGACTCGCTCACGCCGTCTATCTTTTGCATCGGACTCTCAACGAGTTACCGGTACCGATATGTTGCCGTGGCATCATTTTCGGAATCGTTGCCGTGGCACTCTTTCTTTCCACCACGGTGACAAACACTTCATGTCTTCCTCTTAAGTCAACCCTTTTAATAAAAATTGCATAAACTTGATCATGTCATCCGCATCATGTTAACAACACTAAAAATGTTTAATTGTTGTTGCTTTATAATTATTAAACATGCTCATGGGGATTTTCCGGATATGTTGTTGTTATTTCCGGCCTCATTTAAAATGTATTAATAGTGTAGTTTCTTTATGCTTCACCTCTTGCCATGTTAAAAACATCTAACCTTGTCTTGTAAATAACAAGAGTCAATTAAATAATTAAATGTGGTGTTTCGTCAATATGCAACTCGTTGCATATTGATCTCCACTTAACTTGTAGTATTTGTTTGTGCACTTTGCCATGCCATGCATAATTAAACCGGACATGCATCATGCTTGCTTGTGCATCGTATGCCATGTTTATACTTGTGTGTTTACCGTGTTGTTTGTTTCTTTCCGGTTTGCTTCTCTTGATAGCTTCGGTTTCGTTCCGGAGTTGTGAGGATTCTCTCGTCAGTGTTGCTCCGTCTTCTTGGATCCGTTCTTCTCCCTTGTGGAATCCCAGGCAAGATGATCATACCCTTGGATACCTTTACTACCATTGCCATGCTTAGTTGTCTCGATGCTATCGTTACATGTCGCGATACCCATCTTTTATGTCAGCCTCTCCTTGTTGCCATGAAACCTCTAACTTTTGAAACCTTCCTAGCAAAACCACTGTTTGGCTATGTTACTCGCTTGCTCAGCCTCGCTTGCTCAGTCCTTCTTATAGCGTTGTTAGCTGCAGGTGAAGATGAAGTTTGTTCCAGGAGGGAACTTGTTGTTGGTATATCACAATATCTATAATTATTATTAACACACCTTATATACTGGGCATGGGTGGAAGGCTTGGCCTTTTGCTCGGTGTTTTGTTCCACTCATGCCACCTTAGGCGCCGATAAACCGGCATTATGTTCCTTGATTTTGCGTTCCTAACACGATGGGTGTAATGGGGACCCCTTGACAGTTCGACTTTGAATAAAACTCCTCCAGCAAGGCCCAACATTGGTTTTAATTTGCTCATAATAACAACTTAATTATTTAATTAAATTGCATAGGGAGTTAGCGCTACCCGAGGATTCTTAATTCTACATAGCAGGGGGGGCCAGTGCTGATGGTGTTGGTCCCAAACGGGGAGACTGCGGGGCCGCCTTGGGGAAACCCGAGGTATCTGGTATAACCTGTAGGATCACCCATCCGGTCGTGTCCTGAGACTTAGATACGCGCGGCTACTATCAGGGTGTCGACACACCGGGAGGTCTTGCTGGACTTGTTTTACCATTGTCGAAATGACTTGTGCTACCGGGATTCCGAGCCTGATCGGTTTTTCCCTAAGATAAGGGGTGATGATATTATATTTATCACTTCAGCTAATCGTGAGAGCTTGTGATGGGCTAAGTTGGGACACCCCTGCAGGGTTATGAACTTTCGAAAGCCGTGCCCGCGGTTATGTGGCAGATTGGAATTTGTTAATGTCCGGTTGTAGAAAACTTGACAGAGGATCCGAAGTAAAACACACAACTGTGTGAGTAACCGTGACTGTCTCTTTTCACTTTGAGAAGAGAACACGGTGGGGTTATGTTTGACCGTATGTAGTTAGGATCTTTAGCGATCACCTCTTTTGCGACCGTTTGCGTAGCTTCTCATCTTATTCTGGTACTCGTAAGTTAGCCACCATAATATGCTTAGTCGCTGCTGCAGCCTCACCACTTTACCCTCTTCCTACCCACAAAGCTTTGCTAGTTTTGTTACCCATGGTTATGGGATTGCTGAGTCCGCGTGGCTCACAGTTACTACAACACCAGATGCAGGTTCAGCCGAGCTTGATGCAGGAGATGGTTCAAGTTCTTCACTGGAAGCTCGTTGAAGAGTGTGGCCGTTTGCTTGTGTCGTTTCGATAGTTAGTAGTGGTTTCTACTAGGATTCGATCTTGACCTGTGGCTTTATGTTGTTTTGGTATCTTTCTTTTGGATCTTCACCCGTAGTCGGGTTGTGATGTTTTGTATGATGATTGTTTATGTAATGTATTGTGTGAAGTGGCGAGTGTAAGCCAACTATCTCCTTTTGCATTTTAATCCCTCTTTTACATGAGTCGTGCAAAGATACCAAACTTGAGATCATTCTAGGATGGATTTATGCCTTTAAGTCGTGCCTCGACACGTAGGAGGTATAACTCCATCCTGGGCATTACATTCTATTTGTCCTCAAGTGCTTTATTCTTCCCGGAGATTCATTCTCTTGTGTTCACTCGATTTTAATTCTTCCCGGTGGTTTGTTCTTTTTCTTCACGTGGTTTCAATCCTTACGGTGGTTGCTCAAGAATTCTTTTCCGGTGTTATCATATCAATCCATTCATTTTATTCCAATCCTACCGGTGTTTCTTGAAGATTTTTGCAAGTTCGCGATATATCCCTCTTTAATCCTTTTCATCGTGAATAAGTAGTATGTGAATCCATTGCTTCTCATCAATTTAATTGGTGGAGGATAAGCATAACATAATTCTTATTCTTTCATCAAGTTGTTTAATTCCTTCCTTCGGAGTTTATTCTTGATGAATAAATTCTAGTTCCAGGTGTGTTATTCTTTTTCCCCGGAGTTCATAGTTTCTCGGCTATCTCGTCGGACCTCATCTAAATCATTGGAAGGCTTTAATCTTATTCCTTTCGTTCGTCATTTCTATATCATCATCCTTTCATTACCGGAGTTCTTCATGGGGTTCATCATGAGTAATTCATTCTTCAACGTTCATCTAATTCTTCTGGAGCAGCTCAAGCATTCTTATTCTTTTGCCTCTCGAGTGCAATTAATTCTCCGTATTCTTTTGAAGTGGAGTTTTGTATTTCTTTCTTAATCTTTTATTCCTTCTTTTGGTTGCGGCATAATTCACCTCAGGTTTTGAGATGATTTCAATAAGTCCACAACAAGCTTATTCTTTCGTTGTTTATTTTTCAACAACTCCGTTCAAACCTTTATCCTGAAGATGCTCTTTCAAATTCATTCGTGATGGAAGTTGTCATCTTGTTCTCCGTTCTTTTCTTTCTGTTCTTTCAATTCTTCCGGAGGCATTGTGTTGTTGCTCTCGTCGAGTATCATTTCATCGTTTCAAGTTCTTGTTCCATTCCATTCATGTTCAACCGGTGGGCTATTTCTTCCATTTTCAGCCGAAGTGCTGCCCGAATTCCTTCGTGGAGATGCCTTTTCTATCTCTTTTAACCGGAGTGGTTTAATTTCTCTCTTGTCACTTAACCTCCTAGATTCTCGTCGTATTCCTTGTCCCTCTTATTTAACGAAGTCCTTGCAACTTTGTTCTTCTTCGTTGCTTTCTTCTTCTTTTTGAGTGGCTCATCCTCTGAACATTCTTTGGTTTCACACTTTTGTCCTCGAAGAACTTTGTTCTTCCTTTTCCTCCCGTCTCGTTCCTAAGATCCCGGGACGAGATCTCTTGTTAGTAGGGGAGTGTTGTGACACCCCGAGACCGGTGCACCAGATGTCAGCCAGTTATTCGTTGTCAGTGCCATGTCATCCGCTTGCGTGTGCATCCTTGCCATGTCATCATGTGTCCTTGCATCAGCATGTTTTCAAAACTTGCATCCGTCCGAGTCCTCTCGTCCTTTCCGTTGTCCGTTCTGAGCCCACACACACTTGCACGCGCCCGCGGTGCCTCCGAATATTTATTTTGTGAGTGGCCAAAAAATGTTCTCGGAATGGGATGAAACTTGTCATGTGGTCTTATTATAGTGTAGACAGGCCGCCTGCCAAATTTCATCGCATTCGGAGCTCGTTTGATAGCCCAACGGATATATATAGCGGCACTAGTCGCCGGTTATTTCGTCGGACGTTTTCGGTCTCCGAAAACCCCGGCGGGCCACTCATCTTCTTTATCTTCTCAGCCCAACACAGTCTCCACAGCCCACCTGCAGCCCACTAGAACCATCCTACCACCCCTTGCGATCCGGTGCCGTCCGATCGTCATCGGAGGGTGCAAAAACACCCCCAAGCACCAAACCCTAAGCCCCTACCCTATAAAACTACCCCTCCATGCCATTTTGGGCATTCCTAGCCCCTTCCCTAACCTCCAGACCACATCTCCCTCGAAATCCGCAGCACCAGCCCCCTACTCCTTCGATTTTGTGCCAGGCCACCTCCGAACTGCCACTTGGTAGTGCCTCTTTGGCTCCCCCGCCGCCAGCTTCCAACCGCGGCCAATACCGAGCCTCCACGTGGCCGAAGCCACGTCGCGCCGCGCCCATCAGCGCCCTCCAGCCGCGCGGGCCGCTCCGGGCCCCGAAGGGCCCGATCTGGGTCCCGAAGCCCGCTCCCGAGCCCGCTTCACGCCGCCTCGGTCGCTCGATCTTCCCCGCGCGCCTCCCTCGTCTAAGATCGGGCATGGCCCAATCTCCGTCGCCGCCGCCCTCCCCGGCCGGCCACCGGAGCTCTGCCGCCGAAGAGGATCTCGTCCAGGCCAGGCCACCTCCCTCTCTCTCCCTTCCCTTCTCCGCGCTCCCCGACCTCACTAACTCTCCCTCTTCCAGCAGTGCAGGGCCGCCGGAATCCAGTGCCCCGCGCCGCGCCATGGCAGGACCTCGTTGCCGGGACTCTCGCCGTGGCGCCCCGATCCGGTTCCTGCCTGGATCTGCCTTCCTCGTTTGGTCCGGTGCCTCGGCTTGCCGGAGACCAAGGCCGGTCCCCCCCTTCTCCTGCTCATTCGGGCAAGCGAGGAGGACGAAGCCCCTCGGCCCTCTCACTGGCCGGTGGGCCCCGCGCCCCGCATCGAAGGACGTGTCCGGGAGAAGCCTGGACATGTCCGCCTTTTCCCCTTCAGTGTCCTCTGCCTCTGGACATGTCCATTCCTGAGGTGCTGTTTTTTTGCTAAGTCCCCTGAAAAACTGTTATAATGTTGCATCTTTGCATGATGATATCTTTTTGTGTGCTTATCCAAATTGAGTGTATGATATGTCAAAATGATCGTGGTGACATGTACTATGTTTTGTTCCATTGTGTCATGCATGTTTGAGTTCATCTAGATTCTTAAATATCTGTTGCAAGAGTGCTACTTGTTATAAACTGCTGCTACTTGTTATTTTGTTGCCATGTTCGTGATGTGATAACTTGGTGTATGTTTATCCAAATGATGCAAATGATATACCAAAATGTTCATCATGAGGTGCTCTACATGTTGGTTGCTATAGCATGCTTGTTTGAGTTCCTATTGCCATGTTTATCTATGTTGCAAAAGTGCATGTGGCTGTTATGTTCTGAAACTTGTTACGAGATACCTAGTTGAGGAGCTCGTTGCTATTGTTGTGTTTGTCCCCTTGTCACATGCCTAGATGTTTTAGATTCTCCATGATGTGGTCTTTGAGATGGTGCATTTAACTTTCCATGATATGCTTTGAGGTGACTTAAACATGCTTGCAATCATGCCATGTTGTTATTGCTGTTTTAACACTTAGTGAAATTTCACTAAGTCTGGAATCTGTAATATCCTGATGCTATGTTTGCTTGATGCCCTAGGCAAATCCATGTTAGTTTTGGGGTGGCCATTGATCATTCCTTGTTGTATATGTTGTTGTCTATCCATTTATGCCCTCACTTGCTCATTTGACCTGCTGTAGCTTATTTATTTCTTGCTCTCAAGTTGCTATAAAATATTGCTGTCAGGTTTTTAGTGTCATGATCAAAATGTTATAGCTTGTTGCTATTGATCCATGCCTCCTATGGAGTTGCTCCAATGGAGTTGTTTGCTGTAGGATATGTCTACTTCATGTTCATGCTTCTTATCACCATGTTTGAGTGATGTAGCTTATATTTATCATGCTCCAAAGTTGCTATGTGGCTGTTAATTTCAGCTTGTTGTTATACCTTGTTTCATGTGTATCTTTTAGCCCGTTGCTCCGTTTGGAGTGTTCCTTATATGAAAGTTGTGTGATTTTGCATGTGGAATCATAATATCATCTTGTTTTCATGTTTGGAGTGAGTTTGGTTGATGTTTGGGTGCATCTTGCACTGTTTCCATGTTGTGCTTCCTACCTTGTCATGTTGTGCTTCCTACCTTGCCATGTTGTGCTTCCTGTATAGATTTGTCATGCATCATACCTTGCCATGTATTGCATCATACAAACTTGTGTTGTTTTCTATGCTTCCTACCTTGCCATGTTATGCTTCCTGTATAGACTTTCTGTGCTTCCTGTATAGATTTGTCATGCATCATACCTTGCCATGTATTGCATCATATAAACTTGTGTTGTTTTCTATGCTTCCTACCTTGCCATGTTGTGCTTCCTGTATAGACTTGTTATGCTTCCTGTATAGACTTGATGTGCTTCCTGTATAGACTTACCATGCATCATACCTTGCCATGTATTGCATCATATAAACTTGTGTTGTTTTTCTATGCTTCCTACCTTGCCATGTTGTGCTTCCTGTATAGACTTGTTATGCTTCCTGTATAGACTTGATGTGCTTCCTGTATAGACTTGCCATGTGATACGTCCAAAACGTATCTAAAATTTCTGCTTGCTCCATGCCACTTTTGGGTGATATTGCTATGATATTCACGCACTTCCATACACTTTTGATCATATTTGGACTAACTTACTAATCCAGTGCACCCCAGTGCCAGTTTCTGTTTTCGGCTGTTTTTGTATTTCGGGTTTTCACGTTTCGAGAACTGCCCAGAAAAATCCAGAAAAATTATATAAAAAATCAGTGATCCGGAAACAACACTGCGTCCGAAGGGCAGCCTAGGGGGGGCCACAGGGGCTCCAGGCGCCCTGTGGGCGCGCCCCCCCTGGGCCGTGCCGGGGGGGCGCCTGGGACCCCCGAAACTCCCCCGGTGCCCTACTTTGGCATATATTTAAAGGACCCTCCGAAACCCTCAGAACAGGACTTCTTTTCGCGATCCCATCTCTGTTCCGCCGCCGCCGCCGCTTCCAAGATCGGGAGCACCAGGAGAACTCTTCCCGGCACCCTGCCGGAGGGGAGGATCACCACCGGGAGCTTCTCCACCACCATGGACGCCTCCCGGATGACTCGTGAGTAGTCTCCCTTGGACCATGAGTCCATGACCAGTAGCTATGTGATGTTCTCCTCCCGTTCTTGTGCTTCACTAATTAGTCCTCGTGAGCTGCCCTACATGATCGAGGCACCTATGTAATCCTTATGCTGTTGCTATGTTGAGTTTGCTGGGATCCGATGGATTATGAGATTATGTTCAGATTGATCTTGAGTAATATATTTGATTCACCTCTTTTATATTTTAGTTCATAAGTAATTCTTGCATGTTCTCCGTTGTTACTTATTGCTTTGGCCGAGTAGTAGGTAGTGACTCCAAGAGGGAACGTTATGCTTGATTGTGGGTTCATGCCCCTCGATGACTAGCTTGAGTGATAGAAACATGAGTCTAGGGGATGTGCTGTTGCCACAAGGGGGAAAACAACGGTGCTTGTGCCCGCGGGTGCAAGGATTGTTTACTTTACGCAAAGTTCTTTTAATGCAGTTGTCTGTTGCATTGAGTTTACACTATGGGTGGGACTCGCAACTTAATACCATCGAGATGTTCTGTATAGATATCTCAAGGTGGATGATTAGTAGTAGATATTGATGGATTTCGGTCTACTTACTTTGGCGTACCGCCCATGCTTAGAACCTCAACCTTTCTTGCAATGTAGTCAGCATTGGTTTGCGTTCGTGGTCCTGTCAATTGCCCAGCTGTAATTTGTTTACCTCTCAAAGCTGTTTTATCGTCTTTTGGGAGAGAGACATCACTAGTGAACATCATGAGACTCCGGTCCATATTACCATCATTGATCACATCCACTATTTACTTTCGTTATTTACCTACTATCGCAAAAACTATCTATCACTACTATCATTGCTTTTAACCCTTTGTGAACTACAAGGCCGGAGAGATTGACAACCTCTCTGTACTCGTTGGGAGCAAAGTTATTTGTATCTGTGTGCAGGTCCACGTTGGTTGCTACTAATCTGTCGCCGTAGCAATTGACACCTACTTGTTGAACCTAGGAGTCTCTGGGGAATCAATCCTTGGCATCTTTGCTAGGGGAAAACACTTCTACTTACTGCATCTTACACCTTCCACTTGGGGTAACCAACGAGGGGTTCGAGGCCCATCAAGGAGTATTTTCTGGCGCCGTTGCCGGGGACTCCACTCTTCAGGATAGGGGAGTTGCATGCTATCTTTTACCTTTGCTTTTTAGTCTTGTTAGTTTACCTTTCATTTTTACTTTAGTTCCTTTTATCGAAAATCACAAAAATAGTTATCTTGCTTGCTTGCTACTATGGGTTCCACCGAGAACACCAAGTTTTGTGACTTCACTAGTCACAACAACGATGACTTTATCAGCACACCTATCACTACACCTGCCACTTCAGCACCTTCATATGAAATTAAACCTGCTTTACTTAACTTAGTCATGAGAGAACAATTCTCCGGTGCTGGAGATGATGCTGCTTTACACTTGAACAACTTTGTAGAACTTTGTGATATGCAAAAGTACCAAGAAATAGATGGTAATATTGTTAAGCTTAAGCTTTTTCCTTTCTCCTTGAGAGGAGGAGCTAAAATTTGGTTTCAGTCTTTGCCTAGAAATAGCATAGATTCTTGGGACAAGTGCAAAGATGATTTTATCGGAAAATACTATCCACCTGCTAAAATTATCCAACTTAGAAGTAACATCATGAATTTTAAACAATTGGATAATGAACACGTTGCCCAAGCTTGGGAACGTATGAAGTCTCTTATCAAGAACTGCCCTACTCACGGTTTGACTACTTGGATGGTTATCCAAACTTTTTATGCAGGCTTGAACTTTACCTCGCGGAACTTGTTAGATTCGGCCGCGGGAGGAACTTTTATGTCAACTACACTTGGTGCTGCCACAAAGCTTCTCGATGAGATGATGACCAACTATTCCCAATGGCTCACCGAACGCGCTCCAACAGGTAGGAAGGTAAACTCTGTCGAGGAGATTTCCTCCCTCAATGAAAAAGTTGACTTGATCATGTCTCTACTTTCGAAGCAATCTACTGTTGATCCTCGTGATGTTCCTTTAAATTCTTTGATTGCTCAAGAACAAGTAGATGTTAACTTTATCTCTAGAAACAATTTTAACAACAATGCTTATAGGATTAACTTTGGTAACAATCCTAGACCGTTCCCCTCTAACTCTTATGGGAACAACAATGCTTATCCTAGTACCAAGAACTCCAATACTGAACTAGAGACTATGCTTAGAGATTTCATCACTACCCAAAAAGCCTTTAATAAGAATGTAGAAGAGAAACTACATAAACTAGATGATCTTTCTTTTAAGGTAGACCACTTAGCCAATGAGGTAAAATTGCTAAAAATTGAAACTTCTCCTCTTAAGGAGAGGGAAGTCATCCCTATTAATGCTACTCAAGTACAAATTAATGAAAACATTAGGATGATGGCTAAGCTAAAAGAAAGATGGGCTAGAGAAAGGGAGGAAGAGGAAAGAATTAAGAGCCTTCCTACCCACCACACTGTCGCTACTATCCAAGTTATTGAGGATGTTCACACTCTTAGCACCCAATGTACTCCTGGTCCCAATGGACCTATTAATGGTGATGCTATGACTTTAGAAGCTACCAAACAGGTGAACCTTAAGGACACCACTACTACTTTACTTGATGCTCATGACTTTCATTTTGATAATTGCACTCTTACCGAAGTTATTGATTTCCTTCACAAGATGTCTAGAGATCCCCGCACTAGCACGCTTAACCTTGCCTTCACAGAGCATATCACTAATGCTCTTATCAAAGCTAGGGAGGAGAAACTCAGAGTAGAAGCCTCCATACCTAGAAAGCTAGAAGATGGTTGGGATCCTATGATAAAAATTTATTTGAATGACTTCTCTTGTTATGCATTATGTGATGTTGGTGCTAGTACCTCTGTTATGCCCAAAAGGATATATGATATGCTTAAATTGAAACCTTATGATTCTTGTTCTTTTGGTGTTCGTCTCATTGATTCTTCCATAAAGAAACCTTTGGGGAGGATCGATGATGTTCTTATTGTTGTCAATGATAATTATGTGCCCGTTGATTTCACTATTATGGATATTGAATGTGATCCTTCATGTCCAATTATTTTGGGACGTCCCTTTTTGCGCACCGTTGGTGCTGTCATTGACATGAAAGAGGTTAATATAAAATTTCAGTTTCCTCTCAAGAAAGGGATGGAACACTTCCCTCGTAAGAAGGTCAAGTTACCTTTTGAGTTCGTTGTACGGGCTAGCTATTCTTTTACTCTTGATAAAACTTGATCCATGCATTATGCCTAGCTTAAAGGCATAAAAGAAAGCGCTTTTGGGAGGCAGCCCACATGAATAATTTTTTTGCTTTTGTTGTGTCTTGATGTTGTTTACTGCTGTATCATCATCATTGTATCTTTGCTTTTCATATTTGTGCCAAGTATAGCCTCTGATTGCTAGAAAGTTCAAAAGTTGTGAGGTGCTGTCCAGGAAACAGATTCTGTCCTTGGATAGAAAAATTCGTATAAAATCACCAGATCATCATTTTGGTCTAAATTTTTTCGACAGCATTCTCTATATAATTGTCTTTCGTGCGTCAGTTCTGAGTTTTTTGATTTGAGTTGCAGCAGTATCCCGAACAGACCAATTACTGCCTGCTGTTCTGTTTTTCACAGATTCTGTCCTGTTTTGCCTTACCTTCACTTTGCAAATTAAGAACTTGCTTTTTCTTTGCAAAAACCTTTTGGAAATCTTGAGAAACAGTAGAACTTCAAGAATATCCTTATTTCCAGCAAGGTATAATTATTTTATTAAGGATACTAACCTCGCTAATCAGATTATGATGAGTTATGTATGAAGGGAGTTTTCAAGTGAGCGAGGGAAGATGATAAAAAGATTCAGGAGTGTCGAGCGCTCAAGCTTGGGGATGCCCCCGTGCACCCCCAAGAAATATTCAAGGAGACTCAAGCGTCTAAGCTTGGGGATGCCCCCGTGCATCCCCTTCTCCATCAACACTATCAGTTCGTCTTTCGTTTCGCTATATTTTTATCACTTCATGTGTTATGTGCTATGCTTGGAGCGTCTTGCTTTTAGTTTTCTTTTTAGTTTTTCATAACAAGTCGGAACTCAGCATTCCTTTATGTGGGAGAGAAACACGCTCCACTTCTACCTAGAACATAACATAGAATTTTCATGTCTATCTATGTTGTGTGTGTTCTTTGTCTTTTAATAGCTACTATCGTGCTCTACTCTTATTATTCATGCTTATCTTTTCAAGAGCTTTTATTTAGTTGGTTGCTTGAACTCTCTTTAATTATCATGCTCGCCTTATTAAGAGAGTTTGCTTTTGTTGCACTGGTTAATGTGTCTGTGATAAAGATGCTACTTTCATGATGGTGCTTAGTAGTTCAGGTTTTCTTTTGGTTAATCTCAAACAGCTGGGGGGTTCCCAATGTGTTATTGGAGTACCAACTTGGTTTGTTTGCCTATGATGTGGTATGTTTAGTAATATCTTCCTTCGAGAATTTATTTTGATTGACTTGGCGTATGCTCACGCATATTCAAGACTGTAAAGAAAGTCTGTCAAGCCTTGATGATCTTTTGTTTCTAAGTAGCGATATAACTACCATGCCTGATTCAATATTGCTTTGTCGCTCTGCATGATTATAACCGTCATTGCTCTCTTAGTTGGTCGCTCCCAGTCTTTTGCTAACCTCCACCTGTACTAAGCAAACTAACCATGCAATACATAGCTCATGGGAAAGTAGCCTAAAAACTATTGTGGTAAAGAATATGTTGCTTATGTATCTTATTTCTTATAAGTTGCTTGCTGAGCGGTAACCATGTTTCTGGGGACGCCATGAACTGTCACACTTTTGTTGAATATCATGTGAGTTGCTATGCATGTTCGTCTTGTCTGAAGTAAGGGTGATTTACCGTGGGTTGAATAACTATGCATATTGTTAGAGAAGAACATTGGGCCGCCAACCAAAGCCATGCATCATGGTGGAAGTTTTAGCTTGGACCTTAATCCTCAATCTCTCATGAGAATATGCTTATGCATTAAAGAGGAGTCCATCATCTATTTTCTATGTTCTCCCGGTATGGATGTCCTCAAGTTGAGATCTATCAAAAACGAGAAATCAAATGCGATCTATCTCCTTGGACCTTTGTACAGGTGGCATAGAGGTACTCCTTTGTGACACTTGGTTAAAACATATGTAATGCAATGATAACCCATGGGAATCCGAGCTAATTAGGACAAGGAGCGAACACTATTGTATTCGATGCATGAGGCTTGCAACTTATAGGATGTTTTATGCATGACACATATGAAGTACTACTACCGTTGACACAATTGCTTCCATGTTTTCAAAATAAAAAGCTTTAGCACTTAACCTTTCTTTTACTTTTATGTTGAAGCACCAACTACTGAGAGCATGATTGTCATTCTGAGTGTAATGTGCATTGTTCCAAAGTAGCATTGTCTTTTGCATGATTGTGATATCGTTTATTCTGAAATGATTGTATCTAGTCATCACTTAAACCTTGAAGGTGCCCCTGCATTTATGTTTTGCATCACTAAAGGGGGCAAGCTAGATATCACTTTATCATATTGCACATCATGTTCATTGCAAATCTTTTTGATGTTTCAGTTTCATGTTGTAAAACTTTCAGTCATTTGTGATTTTCTCTTGAGACAACTTAATTACTTTAGAATCATTGTCTCAGTAAGCTTTTGTCATATGACTATGAGAAAGTCCTATATGGTTAATAGCATGTCACCACAAAAATTATTCTTGTTATCATTTACCTACTCGAGGACGAGCAGGAATTAAGCTTGGGGATGTTGATACGTCCAAAACGTATCTATAATTTCTGCTTGCTCCATGCCACTTTTGGGTGATATTGCTATGATATTCATGCACTTCCATACACTTTTGATCATATTTGGACTAACTTACTAATCCAGTGCACCCCAGTGCCAGTTTCTGTTTTCGGCTATTTTTGTATTTCAGGTTTTCACGTTTCGAGAACTGCCCAGAAAAATCCAGAAAAATTATGTAAAAAATCAGCGGTCCGGAAACAACACTGCGTCCGAAGGGCAGCCTGGGGGGGGGCACAGGGGCTCCAGGCGCCCTGTGGGCGCCCCCCCTGGGCCGCGCCGGGGGGGCGCCTGGGCCTCCCGAAACTCCCCCGGTGCCCTACTTTGGCATATATTTAAAGGACCCTCCGAAACCCTCAGAACAGGACTTCTTTTCGTGATCCCATCTCTGTTCCGCCGCCGCCGCCACTTCCAAGATCGGGAGCACCAGGAGAACTCTTCCCGGCACCCTGCCGGAGGGGAGGATCACCACCGGGAGCTTCTCCACCACCATGGACGCCTCCCGGATGACTCGTGAGTAGTCTCCCTTGGACCATGAGTCCATGACCAGTAGCTATGTGATGTTCTCCTCCCGTTCTTGTGCTTCACTAATTAGTCCTCGTGAGATGCCCTACATGATCGAGGCACCTATGTAATCCTTATGCTGTTGCTATGTTGAGTTTGCTGGGATCCGATGGATTATGAGATTATGTTCAGATTGATCTTGAGTAATATATTTGATTCACCTCTTTTATATTTTAGTTCATAAGTAATTCTTGCATGTTCTCTGTTGTTACTTATTGCTTCGGCCGAGTAGTAGGTAGTGACTCCAAGAGGGAACGTTATGCTTGATTGTGGGTTCATGCCCCTCGATGACTAGCTTGAGTGACAGAAACATGAGTCTAGGGGATGTGCTGTTGCCACAAGGGGGAAAACAACGGTGCTTGTGCCCGCGGGTGCAAGGATTGTTTACTTTACGCAAAGTTCTTTTAATGCAGTTGTCTGTTGCATTGAGTTTACACTATGGGTGGGACTCGCAACTTAATACCAGCGAGATGTTCTGGATAGATATCTCAAGGTGGATGATTAGTAGTAGATATTGATGGATTTCGGTCTAATTACTTTGGCGTACCGCCCATGCTTTGAACCTCAACCTTTCTTGCAATGTAGTCAGCATTGGTTTGCGTTCGTGGTCCTGTCAATTGCCCAGCTGTAATTTGTTTACCTCACATAGCTGTTTTATCGTCTTTTGGGAGAGAGACATCACTAGTGAACATCATGAGACTCCGGTCCATATTACCATCATTGATCACATCCACTATTTACTTTCGTTATTTACCTACTATCGGAAAAACTATCTATCACTACTATCATTGCTTTTAACCCTTTGTGAACTACAAGGCCAGAGAGATTGACAACCTCTCTGTACTCGTTGGGAGCAAAGTTATTTGTATCTGTGTGCAGGTCCACGTTGGTTGCAACTAATCTGGCGCCGTAGCAATTGACACCTACTTGTTGAACCTAGGAGTCTCTAGGGAATCGATCCTTGGCATCTTTGCTAGGGGAAAACACTTCTACTTACTGCATCTTACACCTTCCACTTGGGGTAACCAACGAGGGGTTCGAGGCCCATCACCATGCATCATACCTTGCCATGTATTGCATCATATGTATAGACTTGTGTTGTTTTGCTGTGCTTCCTACCTTGCCATGTTTTGCTTCCTGTATATACTTGCTGTGCATCATATGTAGACTTGTCGTGCATCCTACTTGGTTGAGCATATTGTCATGTTCTTGAGTGGTTTGTTTACCGTATTGCTTGCTTCTTCTCGTTAGTGCTTGTTCCGTTGCGATCGTGAGGATTCGTTCGTCTTCTCGTGGTTCGTCTTCAAGGCTTCTTCTCCGTCTTCTTCATGGACCCGTTCTTCTTCCTTGCGGGATCTAAGGCAAGATGACCATACCCTTGGATACCTTTACTATCATTGCCTTTGCCTAGTGTCTCGATGCTATCGTTATATGTCGTGCTACCCATCTTATTGTCAGCCCCTCTCCTTGTTGCCATGAAACCTCTAACCTTGAAACCTTCCTAGCAAAACCATTGTTTGGCTATGTTACCCGCTTGCTCAGCCCCTCTTATAGCGTTGTTAGTTGCAGGTGAAGATGAAGATCGTTCCAGGAGGGAACTTGTTATTGGAATATCACAATATCTATAATTATTATTAACACACCTATATACTGGGCATGGGTGGAAGGCTTGGCCTTTTGCTCGGTGTTTTGTTCCACTCATGCCACCTTAGGCGCCGATAAACCGGCATTATGTTCCATGATTTTGCGTTCCTTACACGATGGGTATATGGGGACCCCTTGACAGTTCGTCTTTGAATAAAACTCCTCCAGCAAGGCCCAACATTGGTTTTAATTTGCTCATAATAACAACTTAATTAATTAATTAAATTGCATAGGGAGTTAGCGCTACCCGAGGATTCTTTCTACATAGCAGGGGGCCAGTGCTGATGGTGTTGGTCCCAAACGGGGAGACTGCGGGGCCACCACGGGGAAACTCAAGGTTTGGTTTTACCTGTAGGATCACCTATCCGGTTGTGGCCTAAGACGAAATACGCGCGGCTACTATCAGGGTGACGGCACGCCGGGAGGTCTTGCTGGACTTGTTTTACCATTGTCGAAATGTCTTGTGCACCGGGATGCCGAGCCTGATCAGATTTTCCCTAAGATAAGTGGTGATGATATTATATTTATCACTTCAGCTAATCGTGAGAGCTTGTGATGGGCTAAGTTGGGACACCCCTGCAGGGTTATGAACTTTCGAAAGCCATGCCCGCGGTTATGTGGCAGATTGGAATTTGTTAATGTCCGGTTGTAGAAAACTTGGCAGAGGATCCGAGATAAAACACACAACTGTGTGACTAACCGTGACTGTCTCTTTTCACTTCGAGAAGAGAACACGGTGGGGTTATGTATGGCTCGTAAGTAGTTCAGGATCTTTAGCGATCACTACTAGTTGCGACCGTTTGCGTAGATGCTCATCTTATTCTTGTACTCGTAAGTTAGCCACCATATATTGCTTAGCCGCTGCTGCAACCTCACCACTTTACCTCTTCCTACCTATTAAGCTTCGATAGTCTTGTTACCCATGGTTATGGGATTGCTCAGTCCTCGTGGCTCACAGATACTACAACAACAGTTGCAGGTGCAGGTTTCCGATGTCTTGACGTGAGAGCGATGATCGTAGTTTGGAGTTCTTTCTTCTTCTTCTTCTTCTTCTTCAGTCTTGGGTTAGGTTCCGGGTCGGCAGCCTGGGATAGCAGATGGATGTCTTTGTGCTTTTCATGTTTGTATCCGTAGTCGGATACTTGTATTGATGTTGTTGTATTCATGTGAACTGTACGTATTGTTGTATCCCCCCATGTATCTATGTAATGGTACGATGTAATGATGTCCATCTTGCTAAGCGCCCGAAAGGCGGTTGTGCCCCAATCACGTAAGTGTCACGTGATCGGGATAGAACCGCATCTTGGGCCTGATAGGGGAGCCTCGGCGTGTCCATGTGGGTGGGGGGCGCGCCCCCCTTCCCAGGGTGCGCTCCCTTGCCTCGTGGGCCCCTCGAGCACCCGCCAGTGTCCTCCTTCCTCCTATATAAGTCTAGGTACCCCGAAACATTCGACAACAGAGAGAAAACACTAATTCCACCGCTGTAACCTTCTGTTCCCGTGAGATCCCATCTTGGAGCCTGTTCCGGAACTCCACCGGAGGGGGATCCATCACGGAGTTCTTCTTCATCATCATCATCACCCTCACCATGAGTTGTGAGTAGTTTACCACAGACCTTCGGGTCCATAGCTACTATATAGATGGCTTCTTCTCTCTCTCTGGATCTCAATACAAAGTTCTCCTCGGTCTTCGAGGAGATCTATTTGATGTAATCTCTTTTTTCGGTGTGTTTGTCAAGATCCGATGAATTGTGAGTTTATGATCAAGATTATCTATGAGAAATATTTGGTTCTTCTCTGAACTTTTTATGTGTGCTCATAATATCCTTGCAAGTATCTTCGAATTATTGGTTTGGTTTGGCGTACTAGATCTATAGTTCTTGCAATGGGACAAGTGATTGGCTTTGGGTTCAATCTTGCGGTGTCCTTTCCCAGTGACAGTTGGGGCAGCAAGGCACATATTGTATTGTTGCCATCGAGGATAAAAAGATGGGGTTTATATCATATTGCTTGAGTTTATCCCTCTACATCATGTCATCTTGCTTAAGGCGTTACTCTGTTCTTATGAACTCAATACACTAGATGCATGCTGCATAGCGGTCGATGTGTGGAGTAATAGTAGTAGATGCAGAATTGTTTTAGTCTACTTGTCTCGGACGTGATGCCTATATACAATGATCATGCCTAGATAGTCTCATAATTATTCGCTTTTCTATCAATTGCTCGACAATAATTTGTTTACCCGCCGTGGAATATCACTATCATGAGAGAAGCCACTAGAGAACACTATGGCCCCGGGTCTATTCTCAACATATCATTCTACATCTACTTTACTTTTACCGCTTTTAATTTCTGTTCTTATAAACAACAATACCAAAAATATAAACTATCATCTCTATCAGACCTCACTTTCGTAAGTGACCGTAAAGGGATTGACAACCCCGTATCGCGTTGGCTGCGAAGTTCTCATTTGTTTGTGTAGGTGCGAGGGACTCGCCCGCGGTCTCCTACTGGATTGATACCTTGGTTCTCAAAAAATGAGGGAAATACTTACGCTACTGTGTTGCATCCCCCTTTCCTCTTCGAGGGAATACAACACAAGCTCGAGAAGTAGCAAGAAGAATTTCTGCTGCCATTGCCGGTGAGGCTTACGCAAAAGTCATATACCAAGTACCTATCACAAACCCTTATCCTTCGCATTACATTTATTTGCCTCTCGTTTTCCTCTCCCCCACTTCACCCTTGCTGTTTTATTTGTCCTTCTTCTGCCGTGTGTTTATCGTTCGCTTGCTTCTTGTTTGCTTGTGTGTATTGGATTGCTTGCTTGTCACTATGGCTTAGAACAATACCAAATTGTGTGACTTCTCCAATGCCAACAATAATGATTTTATTAGCACTCCGATTGCTCCTATTACCGATGCTGAATCTTGTGAGATCAATGCCGCCATGTTGAATCTTGTCATGAAAGATCAATTCTCCGGCTTTCCTAGTGAAGATGCCGCTACCCATCTAAACAACTTTGTTGATTTGTGTGATATGCAAAAGAACAGGGATACAGATAACGATATTGTTAAATTGAAGTTATTTCCGTTTTCACTTAGAGATCATGCTAAAACTTGGTTTTTCTCTTTGCCTAGAAATAGTATTGATTCGTGGAATAAGTGTAAAGATGCTTTTATCTCTAAGTATTTCCCTCCTGCTAAGATCATCTCTCTTAGAAACGATATTATGAGTTTTAAGCAACTAGATCATGAGCATGTTGCACAAGCTTGGGAGAGAATGAAATTAATGATACGTAATTGCCCTACACATGGTTTGAATCTATGGATGATTATTCAGAACTTTTATGCTGGCTTGAATTTTGCTTCTACAAATATTTTAGACTCGGCCGCAGGAGACACTTTCATGGAAACTACCTTAGAGAAGCTACCAAACTCCTAGATAATATTATGGTTAATTATTCTCAATGGCACACCGAAAGATCTACTAGCAAAAAAGTGCATGCTATTGGATAAATTAGTGTTTTGAGTGGAAAGATGGATGAACTTATGAAATTATTTGCTGCTAAGAGTGCTTCTTCTGATCCTAATGATATGCCTTTATCCACTTTGATTGAACATAACAATGAATCTTTGGATATGAATTTTTTTGGTAGGAATAATTTTGGTAACAATGCTTATAGAGGTAATTTTAATCCTAGGCCTTTTCCTAGTAATTCCTCTAATAATTATGGTAATTCCTACAACAACTCTTACGGAAAGATGCCTTCTGAATTTGAAACTAGTGTTAAGGAGTTTCTGATCTCGCAAAAGAATTTCAATGCTATGCTTGAAGAGAAATTGCTTAAGGTTGATGAATTGGCTAGAAGTGTGGATAGAATTACTGTTGATGTTGATTCTTTGAAACTTAGATCTATCCCACCTAAGCATGATATCAATGAGTCTCTCAAAGCCATGAGAATTTTCATTGATGAATGCAAAGAAAGAACCGCAAGGATGCGTGCTAAAAGAGAGGATTATATTAAAGCGTGTTTGTCGGTGTACTAAAGTAGGGGTACCTTAGTATCCCGAACTTGTGCACGGGCAGTTGCAGCGTCCCGCGGCAAGGCTTGCCGGGCGACCGCCAAGATCCTCCGTGGTTCCCTTGGAGCCATTCAAGAACAAAGTATTCAAGTCAAGGAGACAAGGCCCCGGCAAGAGGAGCTTGCCGGAAGGCCACTCAAGGCACAAGACCACTCAAGGCACAAGGCCCTGGCAAGAGGAGCTTGCCGGGAAGACCAACCAAGGCATTTCAAGGAATTTGTCGCGACGCGCCACGCGTCCCGGCAAGGCCCGGTGAGCGACAAGATAGCAACCGCGGCAAGGCGCTTGCCGCGGCAGGCTTCCACTCAGTACCCGCGCTCCAGCGCATCCACCCACGTGTCGCTCTGGGGCCATCCCAGGCGCACGTGGCGGAAGGCTGTGCAGCCTGGGGTACACGGTGGCAAGCAGCGATGACAAGGCTACCGTCGTGGCGGACGGTGGCGCCCCTGACGACCACTTTTTTGCACTGTTTGGGTGACGACGATGGGCATTTAATGCCCTTGTCCCCTGCCGTCAGGGTTAGGTATGGAACACTGTTCCAACTACCACTCTTTTTACATTTTTACCCTCATCTGCGTTGCCACCTGTCGGTGACCCCTTGAGCCTATAAAAGGAGGCCCATGCGCAACGTAGAGGGGGTTCCGGACATCGATCATTCCCACGCTCGGTCTTGCTAGCGGTTAGAGTGCACTGTAGCTCTCCTCGCTCCCAAGCAAGTACTCAATACAAACCAAAGCAGGAGTAGGGTTTTACGCATCCGTGCAGCCCAAACCTGGGTAAACTGCTCGTGTGCTCGCCTCGATCTGCTCTTCGTGCATCCTCCGCCCCCTGCCGTACCGAAAAGGGGCTCCGCTCCCATAGGTGTTCATGGGCGATCAGTTTCCCCGACATCTTTGGCGCGCCAGGTAGGGGGTGCGTCGAGGTTGTGCAAAGCTGATCCGGCCTGCACGCGAGCTAGATCTTCATCACCATCTTCATCAACATGCCGCCGAAGAAGAAAGCTTCGGAGGCAGCTGGTCCGTCCGCGTCGATCCCACCACCACCGGAGCCAGCGGCTGGTGGGGTAGACGCCGGCGGAAGGACAGACGTCGATGAGGGAACTCACGGTGCCGCCAAGTCCAAGGACAAGGCTGCGCTGCCCATCGGCGGCGTAGCCGGTCCCACGACGACCGGGCGCACTCCAAGACCTCGGCGTCCGTGCATGCACCGCGCCCATCTCAGGAGGCGCGGGACCGGCAGCGTCGTGGTACTCACGGTACCATACGTTTGCTGGGCCAAGAACAAGCTGTCGGATCTCGGGATGCTCAAGGCCAGCATGTACACCAACATGCCAGCACGAGCAAGGCACGGTCGCCCGGACGGGATGCTGCTCCTTCTAACACGGTTAGAAGTCCGAGCATATCCCGCTCCTCGCACCGCTCGCCACCGCTACCCGCCACTCCAGCAGAAGCTCTGGCATGAGCTCAACTGCTCCTCGACTTCCCTCCAGCGGCAGACAAGGCCGACGACTGGAGGGCCACCATTCAGAGCCTCATCGCCTTCGCCAACGGCAACACTCCGCAGCAGCCAAGTACATCGCGGCCGCGGCAAGTCAGCCAGGCGCGGGCCGATGGCGACAAGACTGGTGGGGGTGCAACCACCGTGCACTCTCCGCCCCGAAGGCCAAGATCATCGACTCGCCGGATCAACATCGACGATGACTCCACTGCGTCATCAGATCCGCGAACTCGTCGCGATCAGCGCCAAGTTCTTCAAGACTGACAACAAGAAGACGCTCGTACTCTCATCGAGCGCCGAAGAGAAGCGCGGCGTCAGTCCGACCAGCGTGCTGGGCTCGCTGTCGACATGCATGCGCCAGAGGGACCAGGCGACTTGCCGTACGCGGTAGGTTGTCCTGCGTTCACTCGTGAGCTGCGGCAAGTCCAGTGGCCCAGCATGAAAAATTTCAAGCCAGACGTGCCAAAGAAGTACGACAGCAAGACACATCCGTCGGAGTTCCTCAGCATCTACACCATCGCGGTGCAGGCTGCCGGGGGGCGAGACGACAAGATCCTTGCCAACCACTTCCCTCTGGTACTCAAACCCAACGTCAGGTCCTGGCTCATGCACTTGCCGGACAACTCCATTTCTTCTTGGGCCGACCCGTGCCATCAGTTTGTCGGCGCCTTCACGGGTGGCCACAAGCCTCATGGCCAGGAGAGTGACCTTCACCTGCTGGCCCAGAAGGAAGGAGAGCCCCTGCGCAAGTACATCCAAAGATTCAGCCGTGTCCAACACAACATCCCAGACGTCCACCCTGCCGTGGTTATCAGCGTGTTCCATCAAAACGTGCGTAACCGCATGATGAGGGAGGAGATGGTGATGTGCAAGATCAGGGACGTCAGCGAGCTATACGCCCTGGCCGACAAGTGCGCACGTGCTGAGGAAGGGAGGAAACTCCCCGAAGAGGATACAGGAGCAGGAGGGTCCGACAGCGAGGATGCCGCCCCGGCAAAGAAAAGCCGGCGGCGGAACAACAGGAAGAAGAAGAACAAGGAAGTGCTAGTCGTTGAACAGTCCGGCAAGGAGGCTGGCGCCAAGAAAGCCCAAGTTGGTAGCTCCGGCAAGGAGACTGCCGCATGCACCAACTGTCAGGCTGTGGCAGCCGCCGACAAGCAGGACGGCACCGACAAGCAGTATTGCAAGATCCACCGCACCAAGGGTTACGACCTCCAGAACTGCAAGAAGGTCGAGCAGCTTGTCGAGCAGCAGAAAGCTGAGTATGAGTGGCGCGACAAGGAGAAGGCCCAAGGGGGTGATGGAGGGTCCAGCAAGAAGCGGCCATTCAACGGCCGGGGAGGACGCCGCGGCAAGGCCAAGCAGCGGCAAGGAGATAGACCTCCCCGCGGCCGCGACAAGGACGAAGACGACGAAGACTTGGATGATGCGGAGAACAGCGAGCAGGAGTTCTAGAAAGCCACAGAGGGTTTGTGCGTTGACGGTGGTGCTTCTCTGCATACTTCACACCGCCAACTTAAACAGTGGGTGCGGGAAGTCAATGCGACAGAACCACCTGTCGAATCGCGCAAACTTCTGAAGTGGTCCAGCACGCCTATCATCTTTGATATTGAGGACCACCCTGATCACACAACTGCGGTCGGGTGCTTGCCGATGTTGGTTTCACCAACCATCCGCAACCTCAAGGTCACTAAGATGTTAGTTGACGGTGGGGCCGGCTTAAACCTGATCTCCTCCGCTGTGCTCCACAAACTCCAAATCCCTGACAGCGAGCTCGAAGAAACCGGCACGTTCCAAGGAATCAACCCGGGAAGGAACAAGCCGAAGGGGAAGATCACGTTGCCGGTGACATTTGGCGGCGAGCTGAACTTCAGGACTGAGAGGGTCACTTTTGACTTTGCCGATTTCCCGTTGCCCTACAATGGGATACTTGGCCGTCCGGCACTCGCCAAGTTCATGGCAGCCTCTCACTACGCCTACAACATGCTCAAGATGCCAGGCCCGATAAGCGTCATCTCTATCCCTGGCGACAAGAAGGACGCTCTTATCTACGCCGACAAGATCTACCAGGAAGCAGCAGCCGCATCAGAACGCAAGACCCTTGCCGCTGAAGCTCCCGGGGGGAAGAAGAAAACCAAGTCCGGCAAGAGCTCTGGGGCCCACTCCGGCAAGCGCACCTCTTCGGAGTGCTGCGCTACCGTCGAGGACGCACCATCGAGCTCCACCGGCAAGTGTAAGAAGATGATGGCAGCTTCGCCAGAGACCAAGAAGGTGCCCGCCAAGGGACGGCACTGGTGGTACCTTCACCATCAGTGCCACTCTTGACCCTAAATAGGAAAGCGCGCTCGTTGCTTTCCTGCGGGCGAATGTCGACGTGTTTGCATGGCAACCGTCTGACATCCCCGATGTTCCCAGGAAAGTGATTGAGCACAAGCTTGCCGTCTGTCCTCACGCGCGGCCCATCAAGCAAAAAGTTAGGAAACAAGCAGTGGAGCGCCAAGAGTTCATAGCAGAAGAAATCAAGAAGTTGGAAGCAGCAGGCCTTGTCAGAGGTGTGCTCCATCCCACGTGGTTGGACAATCCTGTTGTCGTGCGTAAGGCAAACGGGAAATGGAGGCTTTGTATCGACTTCATCGATGTGAATAAAGCTTGTCCCAAAGACCCATTTCCCTTGCCGCGCATCGACCAGATTGTTGACTCCACGGCTGGATGTGATTTGCTTTCATTTCTTGACGCATACTCAGGATACCATCAGATCTTTATAGCTGAAGAAGATGAAGAGAAGACCGCGTTCATCACTCCATGTGGCACGTACTGTTTCATAAGGATGTCGTTTGGTTTGAAGAATGTTGGTTCAACATTTGCAAGAGTTGTCCATACGGCTTTTGAGCCACAAATTCACAGGAATGTAGAGGCATACATGGATGACATAGTGGTCAAGAGCAAGGACATGGCTACTCTGATCCAAGATTTAGATGAAACCTTTGCGAATCTGCGCAAGATCCAGCTCAAGCTCAATCCCGAGAAGTGCGTGTTCGGAGTCCCTTCCGGCAAGCTTCCCGGGTTCTTCGTGTCTCAGAGGGGGATTGAAGCCAATCCCGACAAGATCAAGGCCATTGAGCAGATCGAAGCGCCGAAGCGCGTCAAGGATTTACGGAGACTTGCCGGCTGTGTGGCTGCTCTTAGCAGGTTTATCTCTAAGTCTGCCAAACGCGCCCTGCCATTTTTCAAAATTTTGAAAAAGGCAGGTCCAATGAAATGGACTACGAAAGCGGAGGCAGCGCTGCAAGACTTGAAGAGGTACCTGTCCTCCACTCCAATACTTGTCGTACCTAGACCACAAGAGAAGTTGTTGCTGTACCTAGCGGCAACCAATCAAGTGGTTAGTGCTGCGTTAGTAGCGGAGAGGGAGGCAGATGACGAGCCAGCAGCCGCGGCAAGTACATCCAGCGACAAGCAGGGGGCTTCCCCGACAAGCTCTGGTCCCGACAAGAATGAATCTGCGCAGATGCAAGAGGAAATACGGAAGAAGATGGTGCAGCGCCCAGTTTACTTTGTCAGCTCCCTTCTGCAGGGGCAAGATCAAGGTACTCTGGTGTGCAGAAGATGCTTTTCGGCCTTCTTATGGCCTAGAGAAAGCTGCGCCATTACTTTCAAGCACACGAGATAACAGTTGTCACTCGCTTTCCGCTGAAAAGGATACTGCAAAATCCAGAAGCAACAGGCAGGATTGTCGAGTGGGCACTAGAACTGTCAAGCTTTGGCCTCAAGTTTGAAAGCACTTCAACTATCCAAAGCAGAGCATTGGCAGAGTTTATAGCAGAATGGACGCCAACACCAGACGAAGAAGTCCCAGAGACGAGCATCCCCGTCAAGGAAGCAAGCAAAGAGTGGATAATGTACTTTGATGGTGCCTTCTCGCTGCAAGGCGCCGGTGCCGGCGTGCTGCTTGTCGCACCGACCGGAGAGCACCTCAAGTACGTCGTCCAAATGCACTTTCCCAAGGAGCAAGCAACGAACAATACCGCGGAGTATGAAGGTTTGCTTGCCGGTATCAGGATCGCGGCAAACCTTGCGATCAAGAAGCTGATTGTAAGGGGTGACTCGCAGCTTGTCGTCCGCCAAGTAAACAAGAATTACCAGAGTCCGTTGATGGAAGCTTACGTCGATGAAGTGAGAAAGCTTGAAGAGCACTTTGACGGCCTACAGATGGAACATGTTCCAAGAGCTCAGAACGACATCGCAAATGGCCTGTCAAAGTGCACCGCACTTAAGTTACCTGTGAAACCAGGGATCTTTGTGCTCAAGCTGACTCAACCATCCGGAACACCATCAACTGGACAGAGCAAGAAGAGGAAGTTGATTGTTGGCGACTATTTTCCGGCAGAGCTTCCCGAAGCCGCCGCCAAGAAGGTTCCCAAGATCAACGCCAAGAATGCTGAGGGGCAATCTGCTCCGGCAAGCCCCAGGGTTTGTTCAGTTGCAACACAGGCTCCCGACAAGTTTTGCTCCGGCAAGCTTGCCGGGGAACATCAAGCTCCGGCTGAGACACAAGTTCTCGCTGTAGAAGCGGATGTTCCCGCAGCAGCAGATGTGCCTTTAGTCCTTGCTGTCGAGCCACAGGCTCCAGCATGGGCGCAACAGATTGTCCGTTTCCTTCAGACAGGAGAACTTCCCGAAGAGCCAGAAGAAGCAGAAAGAGTAGCCCGACAGTCAAGTATGTACCAGTTTGTCGACAACAAACTGTACAGAAGAAGACTCAACGGTGTGAAATTGAAGTGTATTCCCCGGGAAGATGGATGAAAGCTGTTGGCAGATATACATGGAGGCATATGTCGTCACAACATTGGCGCAAGAGCGCTTGCCGGCAAAGCATTCCGGCAAGGTTTATTTTGGCCAGAAGCCCTCCAGGATGCAACTGCACAAGTAACCAAGTGTGAAGCGTGCCAGTTCCATTCCAAGCAGACACACCAGCCAGCTCAAGCTCTCCAGACGATCCCTTTATCCTGGCCATTTTCGGTCTGGGGGCTCGACATCCTCGGCCCCTTTCCCCGCGCAGCCGGGGGTTTTGAGTACTTGTACGTTGCCATCGACAAGTTCACAAAGTGGCCGGAAGTGGAACCAGTGAGAAAGGTGACCGCACAGTCAGCAGTCAAGTTCTTCAGGTCGATTGTTTGCCGTTTCGGGATCCCTAACAGGATCATCACCGACAACGGCACACAATTCACAAGTCGCACCTTCATGCAGTACGTCCAAGACCTTGGCGCCAAGGTCTGCTTCGCTTATGTTGCCCACCCGAGGAGCAAAGGTCAAGCGGAGAGGGCAAACGCTGAAGTGCTGCGTGGACTCAAGACAAGAACTTTCGACAGACTGCACAAGTGCGGAAGAAACTGGATCGAGGAGCTGCCAGCGGCTCTTTGGTCAATCAGGACAACACCAAATCGAGCCACTGGACAGACACCTTTCGCTCTAGTCAATGGAGCAGAGGCAGTTCTCCCCACGGAACTCGTTTATGGGTCACCTCGAGTGCTCGCTTATGATGAGCTCGAGCAAGAGCAGCTGCGACAAGATGACGCGCTGCTCCTTGAGGAAGACCATCTTCAGGCTGCTGTACGAGCTGCTCGATATCAGCAAGCTTTGCGCCGCTACCATAGCCGCAAAGTTAACGCCAGAAGTCTCGAGGAAGGCGACCTTGTTCTTCGGCGCGTTCATTCCGCCAAGAATTCCAACAAGTTGACGCCAAAGTGGGAAGGCCCTTATCGGGTGAAACGAGTCACGAGGCCTGGCGCTATCCGCCTTGAGACCGAAGATGGCTTTCCGGTGAGCAACTCCTGGAACATTGAACATTTCGCAAGTTTTATCCGTAAGGCGCAGTTGTCGTGATCCGCTCCGGCAACCACCTTTTGTACAAGTCTTGCCGCTGTTGCATGTAATCCTTTGTACAAAGCCGGGCGCAGACCCCGTGCATCAGTAAAGCTCATGTGCTCCGCACATCTTGTCCTTTTCATGCTTTATATTTTTGCATGTGTTATCTGACACTTTGTGCAGCACCAATCCCGGTAAGCAATAACAAGCCCAAAGGCTCCATATCTGCATTTTCTCTTCTTTCTTTTTTATCAAGGAAAGGAAGATTTCCTCGCGCACAAGTTTGCCGGGGGGG
>LR738711.1:894894105-894960503 GCA_902687465.1 Secale cereale | reverse complement strand
GGGGGGGGGGGGCGGACGTTCCGCATTTCCGATTAAAGAAACCACCCACGATCTCTCCCACGACGCCGCGATCGACGCGTGCCGTTAAGGGAGGTCGCGGTGGATACGGAGTAAGATACGGCGTGCCGCAGGCCGCGCGTGCCGGTGTACTGTTTTGGGCCTGGCCCAACAGCGCTCGGCATCGTGTATGGCCCAGGCCCGGGGGCTCTTGTCGGTGTACTAAAGTAGGGGTACCTTAGTATCCCGAACTTGTGCACGGGCAGTTGCAGCGTCCCGCGGCAAGGCTTGCCGGGCGACCGCCAAGATCCTCCGTGGTTCCCTTGGAGCCATTCAAGAACAAAGTATTCAAGTCAAGGAGACAAGGCCCCGGCAAGAGGAGCTTGCCGGGAAGGCCACTCAAGGCACAAGACCACTCAAGGCACAAGGCCCTGGCAAGAGGAGCTTGCCGGGAAGACCAACCAAGGCATTTCAAGGAATTTGTCGCGACGCGCCACGCGTCCCGGCAAGGCCCGGTGAGTGACAAGCTCCCGGAAGCGACAAGATAGCAACCGCGGCAAGCTTCCACTCGGTACCCGCGCTCCAGCGCATCCACCCACGTGTCGCTCTGGGACCATCCCAGGCGCACGTGGCGGAAGGCTGTGCAGCCTGGGGTACACGGTGGCAAGCAGCGATGACAAGGCTACCGTCGTGGCGGACGGTGGCGCCCCTGATGGCTACTTTTTTGCACTGTTTGGGCGACGGCGACGGGCATTTAATGCCCTTGTCCCCTGCCGTCAGGGTTAGGTATGGAACACTGTTCCAACTACCACTCTTTTTACATTTTTACCCTCATCTGCGTTGCCACCTGTCGGTGACCCCTTGAGCCTATAAAAGGAGGCCCATGCGCAACGTAGAGGGTGTTCCGGACATCGATCATTCCCACGCTCGGTCTTGCTAGCGGTTAGAGTGTACTGTAGCTCTCCTCGCTCCCGAGCAAGAACTCAATACAAACCAAAGCAGGAGTAGGGTTTTACGCATCCGTGCGGCCCGAACCTGGGTAAACTGCTCGTGTGCTCGCCTCGATCTGCTCTTCGTGCATCCTCCGCCCCCTGCCGTACCGAAAAGGGGCTCCGGTCCCATAGGTGTTCGTGGGCGATCAGTTTCCCCGACAGTGTTCTTCTAGTTATTATGAAAATAAAGATGAAGATCTGAAAGTTATTGATGTGTCTCGTATTAGATCCTTGTTTTCTAGTGTAAATCTTGATGAAGATAGGATTGGAGATGATTCTGCTTTAAGGTGTCCCAATGATTCGGAGTTTTTAGATCTTGATGCTAAAATTGTTAAAAGTTGGAGTAAAGAGATTAAAACTTTGCATAGTGATGAACCCACTACTTTGGATTTCAAGGGATTCAATTATGATAATTGCTCTTTGATTGATTGTATTTCCTTGTTGCAATCCGTACTAAATTCTCCGCATGCTTATAGTCAAAATAAAGCTTTCACCAAACACATAGTTGATGCTTTGATGCAATCTTATGAAGAAAAACTTGAGTTAGATGTTTTCTATCTCTAGAAAGCTTTATGATGAGTGGGAACCTACTATTAAAATAAAAATAAAAGATCATGAATGCTATGCTTTGTGTTATTTGGGTGCAAGTGTCTCCACTATCCCAAAATCTTTGTGTGATATGCTAGGGTTCCACGAGCTTGGTGATTGTTCTTTAAATTTGCATCTTGCGGATTCCACTATTAAGAAACCTATGGGATGGATTAATGATGTCTTATTGTTGCCAATAGAATTATGTGCCCGTAGATTTCATTGTTCTTGATATAGATTGCAATCCTTCATGTCCTATTATTCTTGGTAGACCTTTCCTTAGAACGACTGGTGCAATTATTGATATGAAGGAAGGAAATATTAGATTCCAATTTCCGTTAAGGAAAGGCATGGAACACTTTCCTAGAAATAAAATAAAATTGCCATATGAATCTATTATGAGAGCCACTTATGGATTGCCTTCCAAAGATGGCAATACCTAGATTTATCTTGTATTGTGCCTAGCTAGGGGCGTAAAACGATAGCGCTTGTTGGGAGGCAACCCAATTTTATATTTTTTGTTTATATTGCTGTTAGGGAATAAATATTGCATCTAGCCGCTGATTAGATGTGGTTTCATGTTTTGTTTAGTGTTTGTGCCAAGTAGAACCTTCGGGAAGATGTGTGTGAAGTTTATGTGATCTTGCTGTGAAAAACAGAATCGTTAGCGCTTGCTAAAGTGGTCGTAAGATTTTACTGGAGCGTGGTATTTAGTTGATTCTTGTTGCAGATGATTAATAGACAAATCAATCAAATTTACCAATTTAGTTTGAATTTTTTGGAGTTTCATAAGTAGGCGAAACCTGCAGATTACTACAGACTGTTCTGTTTTTGACAGATTCTGTTTCTCGTGTGTTGTTTGCTTATTTCAATGCATCTATGAGTAGTATTGGCAAGTATGAACCATATGGAATTTGGAATACATTAGGTTTAACACCAATATAAACAAAGAATGAATTCATTGCAGTACCTTTGAGTAGTGGTTTGCTTTCTTATACTAACAGAGCTCACGAGAATTTTTGTCTAAGTTTTGTGTTGTGAAGTTTTCAAGATTTGAGTATTGCTTTGATGGACTATGGAACAAAGAGTAGCAAAGGCCTAAGCTTGGGGATGCCCATGGCACCCCAAGTAAAATTCAAGGATAATCAAAAGCCTAAGCTTGGGGATGCCCCGAGAAGGCATCCCCTCTTTCGTCTTCATCCATCGGTAACTATACTTGGAGCTATATTTTTATTCACCACATGATATGTGTTTTGCTTGGAGCGTCTTGTATAGTTTGAGTATTTGCTTGTTAGTTTGTTACAATCATCCTTGCTGGACACACCTATTTGAGAGAGTTAAATATGGCCTAGGAATTGTTAGAACACTCTATGTGCTTCACTTATATCTTTTGTGTTGAATAGTTTTGCTCTAGTGCTTCACTTACATCTTTTAGAGCACGGTGGTGGTTATATTTTGTAGAAATTGTTGAACTCTCATGCTTAATTTATATCTATTTGAGAGTCTATTAAAACAGCATGGTAATGTGTTTAGGCTAAAAGACTAGTCTTCACATGATAGACATCCAATGTCAATGTAGTAAAAAAATTCACACTAAGTGCATTGAATAGAATGAGTTGTTGGATGCTTGATAATTGTTTTGAGATATGAGGATAGTGATATTAGAGTCATGCTAGTGGAGTTATTATGAAATTGAGAAATACTTGTGTTAAGGTTAGTGATTCCCGTAGCATGCACGTATGGTGAACCGCTATGTGACGAAGTTAGAGCATTAGGTATTTGTAAAGTGTCAACCTTTGTGTGGAGGTCGGGGGTGCGCGATGGTTAACTCCTACCAACCTCACCCCCTAGGAGCATGCATTGATTGCTTTGTTTTGATGACTCGTAGATTTTTGCAATAAGTATATGAGTTCTTATGACTAATGTTGAGTCCATGGATTATACGCATTCTCACCTTTCCACCATTGCTAGCCTCTCTTGTACCACGCAACTTTCGCCAGTACCATAAACCCACTATATATCCTTCCTCAAAACAACCACCATATTAGTCCTCAAAATAGTCACCATACCTACCTATCATGGTATTTCCATAGCCATTCCGAGATATATTGCCATGTAACTTTCCACCGTTTCGTTCATATGACACGCTACATATTGTCATATTGCCATGCATGATCATGTAGTTGACATCGTATTTGTGGCAAAGCCACCATGCAGAACTTTTCATACATGTCACTCTTGTTTCATTGCACATACCGGTACACCACCGGAGGCATTCATATAGAGTCATACTTTGTTGTAGTATTAAGCTGTAATATCGAGTTGTAATAAAAGTGTGATGATCATCATTATTAGAGCATTGTCCCATAGGAGGAAAGGCTAAATCTATAAAGCTCCTCCGCAAAAAAGAAAAAGAAAAAAAAGAAAGGCCAAAGAAAAAAAGAAAGGCCCAAAAAAAAGAAAAAAGGGGAAAAGAAAAAAGGGACAATTGCTACTATCTTTTTCCACACTTGTGCTTCAGAGTAGCACCATATTCTTCATTGTAGAGAGTCTCATGTTTAGTCACTTTCATATACTAGTGGGAATTTTCGTTATAGAACTTGGCTTGTATATTCCAACGATGGGCTTCCTCAAATGCCCTAGGTCTTCGTGAGCAAGCACGTTGGATGCACACCCACTAGTTTTCTTTTGTTGAGCTTTCATTCATACTTAGCTCTAGTGCATCCGTTGCATGGCAATCCCTACTCACTCGCATTGATATCTATTGATGGGCATCTCCATAGCCCGTTGATATGCCTAGTCGATGTGAGACTATCTCCCTCCTTTTTGTCTTCTCCACAACCACCTCTATTCCACCCATAGTGCTATGTCCATGGCTCACGCTCATGTATTGCATGTAAGTTGAAAGGTTGAAAGAATAGAGTACGAAAACAAGTGCTTGGCTGAAATCGGGGTTGTGCATGATATGAATATTTTGTGTGATGAAGAGGGAGTATAGACAGACTATATGATTTTGTAGGGATAACTTTCTTCAGCCATAGTATTTTGAGAAGACATGATTGCTTTGTTAGTATGCTTGAAGTATTATTATTTTTTATGTCAATATAGACTTTTATATTGAATCATTCAAATCTGAACATTCATGCCACAATTAAGAGAATTACATTGAGAAATTATGTTGGTTAGCATTCCACATCAATTTTTTTTCTTTATCATTTACCTACTCGAGGACGAGCATGAATTAAGCTTGGGGATGCTTGATACATCTCCAACGTATCTATAATTTTTGATTGTTCCATGCTATTATTTATGAAGTCTTGTATGTTTAATGGGCCTTATCATACACTTTTATATCATTTTTGGGACTAACCTACTAACCCAAAGGCCTAGTCCAGATTGCTGTTTTTTGCCTGTTTCAGGGTTTTGCAGAAAAGGAATATCAAACAGAGTCCAAACGGAATGAAACCTTCACGAGAGATATTTTTGGAGAAAATCACGCACAAGGGACTTGAGAACCATGCCAGGGGAGCCTCGGGGTGTCCACGAGGGTGGGGGGCGTGCCCCCCTTCCCAGGGCGTGCCCCTGCCTCATGGGCCCCTCGAGCACCCCCAGTGTCATCCTTCCTCCTATATAAGTCTACGTACCCCGAAACCTTCGACAACAGAGAGAAAACCCTAATTCCACCGCTGTAACCTTCTGTTCCCATGAGATCCCATCTTGGATCCTGTTCCGGAAATCCACCGGAGGGGGATCCATCACAGAGTTCTTCATCATCATCATCATCGCCCTCACCATAAGTTGTGAGTAGTTTACCACAGACCTTCGGGTCCATAGCTAGTATCTAGATGGTTTCTCTCTCTCTGGATCTTAATACAAAGTTCTCCTCGGTCTTCGAGGAGATCTATTCGATGTAATCTTTTTGCGGTGTGTTTGTCGACATCCAATGAATTTTGAGTTTATGATCAAGATTATCTATGAGAAATATTTGGTTCTTCTCTGAACTTTTTATTTGTGCTCATAATATCCTTGCAAGTCTCTTCAAATTATTTGTTTGGTTTGGCCTACTAGATCTATAGTTCTTGCAATGGGAGAAGTGCTTGGCTTTGGGTTCAATCTTGCGGTGTCCTTTCCCAGTGACAGTAGGGGCAGCAAGGCACGTATTGTATTGTTGCCATCGAGGATAAAAAGATGGGGTTTATATCATATTGCTTGAGTTTATCCCTCTACATCATGTCATCTTGCTTAAGGCGTTACTCTGTTCTTATGAACTCAATACACTAGATGCATGTTGGATAGCAATCGATGTATGGAGTAATAGTAGTAGATGCAGAATCGTTTCGGTCCACTTGTCTCGGACGTGGTGCCTATATACAATGATCATGCCTAGATAGTCTCGTAATTATTCGCTTTTCTATCAATTGCTCGACAGTAATTTGTTTACCCGCCGTAGAATATCGCTATCATGAGAGAAGCCACTAGAGAACACTATGGCCCCCGGGTCTATTCTCAACATCTCAATCTACATCTACTTTACTTTTACCGCTTTTATTTTTTGTTCTTATAAACAAAAATACCAAAAATATAAACTATCATCTCTATCAGATCTCACTTTCGTAAGTGACCGTAAAGGGATTGACAACCCCTTATCACGTTGGCTGCGAAGTTCCTATTTGTATGTGCAGGTGCGAGGGGCTCGCGCGTGGTCTCCTACTGGATTGATACCTTGGTTCTCAAAAACTGAGCGAAATACTTACGCTACTGTGCTGCATCTTCCTTTCCTCTTCGAGGGAATACAACACAAGCTCGAGAAGTAGCAAGAGACACGTGCCAGTTCCTTAGTGACCAAGGGTCATTTCAGACATATCATGTCGGGTTGCCTCATGGCTATAAATAGCCCACCCCCTACACCATAAATTGGTGGCTGCTCAGAGTTAGTGCAGGACTTTTGTTGTTTGAGAGCAACCCACCTCCGAAGCCTTTGAGAGAAAAGATCCTCGTGAGGACAAATCCCAAAACACCCAGAGCCAAGAGATTTAAGCATCACTGAAGTCTTTCTTTCTGTGTGACCTGAATAATTGTTACACTTGAGACTATGCTTCCTCCAGCCGGTTAGGCATCACGTTCTGAGCGTCCTAGAGTGACTGTGGATCACCTGTGAACGAAGTCTGTGAAGGTTCAGAAGTCTACCTTGAAGACTTACCAGAGTGATTGGGCGAGGACTATGTGTCTTTAGCTCAAGGGGAATATGGTGAGGATTGTGTGTCTGGGACTGTGTGTCCTCAGGTTTGAATACCTAGCCTCCCTAACCAGATGTACAGTTGACACAACAACTAGAACTGGTCTACCAAATCCTTGTCTTAACCGAGCAACTGGTTCTATCCCCAACCTTCTTTACATTTCAGTTTGTCTTCATGAAGTCATTGCTTATGTGTCTGATCTGGTTGACTTCATTGTGTGAAGACTATTCACTGTTTAGCTTCAGTTACATCTTCCATCTCGATCCATGTTATCCAGCTGTCAATAGTCTGTGTATTATCTTCATGATGCTTGCTGGACTATTGTGCGACTGGATACGTTTATCTTCCGCTGCTTATCATATAGGTTCAATTCTATCATTTGTCTTCAAAGCACTTGTGTTTTGAAGACTTTCATAAAAATCGCCTATGCACCCCCCTCTAGTCGATAACTTGCACTTTCGATTGGTATCAGAGCAAGGTCCTGTGTGATTCGGTTTAACCACATGGAGTTTTAGCTATGCCGACTGCAGGGATAATCAAAGTCTCCGCTGCGTGTCCTGTCTTCGATGGCACTGATTACCCCTACTGGAAGAATAATATGCGCATGCATCTTGAAGCTATTGCCGTCGACCTCTGGTATGTCGTCAAGAACGACATTCTGAAGGCCGGTGAAGGTGTCACTCCTGCTGATGCCAAGAAGTTCATTCAGCTGGATTCAACTACAAAGAATATCATCTGTGGTCATCTGACCAAAGGACAGTATGGCCGTGTGAGTGCTCTGGAAACGTCGAAGCTAGTCTGGGATTGGCTCTCCAAGGTCAACGAAGGCGTCTCAACCCAAAGAGACTCAAGGATCAATGTTCTTCGCAACCTCTTCAACCGCTTCAAGAGAAACGACAATGAGGACGATCAGCTCACATTTGATCGCCTCACTGACATTACTAATGAGCTTCATGCACTCGGTGCCACTGAGATCACCAAGCATGAAATCGTCAAGACACTCCTGAGATCACTTGACAGCTCATTTGACACCCTAGCCCTGATGATTCAAGAACGTCCTGACTACAAGACTCTCGATCCGTCTAACATACTTGAGAGGCTCAACACACATGAGTTTCAGCTATCTGAGAAAAGAGACATCTATGGACCCAACTATGGCCAAATTCGCGCCTTGAAGGAAAAGGCTGTTTCCTCATCTGAAGAAGAATCTGACTGCAGTTCTGACGATCCTGAAGACATTGGCAGAGAACTAGCGATGCTTGTGAAGAAGTTTCAAAGGTTCTCAAGGAAGAAAAACTTCGAAAAGTCTTCAAAAACAAGCTCAAGAAATGATGAAGCTTCCTCTCGTGACTACAAGAAGAGAACTTGCCACAAGTGCAAGAAACCAGGTCACTACATCTCTGAGTGTCCACTGTGGGATAATGAGAACAAGAAGAAAAAGAGCAAGGAATATGATTTTGATGAAGAGAAGAAAAAGAAATTCCCAAAGTCTTCTTCCAAGTCTTCGTCCAAGTCTTCTTCACACAAGAAGAGCTCGTCTGGCAAGGCTCGTGCTTTTGTTGGCAAAGAGATGGATTCAGAGGAGGAGTCTGCTTCTGAGGAGGCAGAGGTGGAGTCTGAGGAGGAGTTCGATTCAGGCATGGCAAGCCTGGCTCTATGAAAGTGCAACTAATCCCCGGGTGGTTTTGGCAATTAATAACAACATATATATCATTGAACTAATAGTTACTTGAGAATCATTTCAGAGAAGTTCAGTGATATGGGTATGGCAATGACTGAAGAAGTGGACCCCTCAAAATGCTAAGGCAAGCATTGGCAAAAGCTCAAGACTCCATTTTTGGTTTAGTGATCCAAGATCACATTGAGTCCATAGGAAAAGCCAATACTATTAAAAGGGGATGAGCTTATGTTGATGATCTGGTTGCTCAAGTGCTTAGTGATACATCTCCTGAACTATCAGCAACTTTCACTGTCAAATACACTCATAAGTAATTTCGGTCTCACCGATATTCCAAACTCAGTCACACCGAGATGAACCACCTCAGCCATAAGCCAAACCCTAGAAAAATCGGATATTCCGAGTTTGAAATCGGTTTCACTGAAACATGGGCTGCCAAGCTTCTGTAACCTTCTGTCATCAAATCGGTGTCACCGAGATGATGAAGTCGGTCCCACCGAAACTGGCATGCTCCTGTCTTTGCTCAAATCGGACTAACCGAGATGGTATTTTCGGTCCCACCGAAAACCCCAACGTTCACATTATTTGAACTTTCGGTCTCACCGAGTTGTCCACTTCGGTCCCACCGAGTTTGCTCAAATATGTGTGTAACGGTTGGATTTTGTGTGGAGGCTATATATACCCCTCCACCCCCTCTTCATTCATGGAGAGAGCCATCAGAAAGAACTACCACTCCTACCTTACATTTCTGAGAAGAGAACTACCTATCCTTGTGTTGAGATCAAGTTGCTCCACTCCCACCATATGAAACTTGATCTCTAACCTTCCCAAGTTGCTTTCCACTCAATCCTTTCTTCCACCACAGCCAAATCAGTGAGGAGAGTTGAGTGTTGGGGAGATTATCATTTGAAGCACAAGAGCAAGGAGTTCATCATCATCTACAACATCTATTACCTTTTGGAGGGTGGTGCCTCCTAGATTGGTTAGGTGTCGCTTGGGAGCCTCCGTCATCGAGATGTGGAGTTGAACCAAGAAGTTTGTAAGGGCAAGGAGATCGCCTACTTCGTGAAGATCTACCCCGAGTAAGGCTAGCCCTCCGTGGGCGTAGGCCATGATGGAATAGACAATGTTGCTTCTTCGTGGACCCTTCGTGGGTGGAGCCCTCCGTGGACTCGCGCAGCCGTTACCCTCCGTGGGTTGAAGTCTCCATCAACGTGGATGTACGATAGCACCACCTATCGGAACCACGGGAAAAATCACCGCGTCTCCAAATTGCGTTTGCTCTTCTCCACCTCTCTTTACTACATGTGCAATTTACTTTCCGCTGCCTATACTCTAGAATTGCATGTGTAGGGTGATACTCAACTTGATCATAATTGTGAATCTGCCAAAAACTATTCTTGATCAAAAGGCAGAATTTTTATATTTACAAGTAGTCTAATCACCCCCCTCTAGACATACTTTCGATCCTACAAGTGGTATCAGAGCTTTGGTCTCCATTGTTTTGGTTTCCATTGCATTGGACTCCATAAGCTTGGTTTCACAACCTAGGAGAGTATGGCGTCTAGTGAGGGTAATTTTCGTAGAGGTCCTTACTTTGATGGTACAAATTTTGCTAGTTGGAAGCATAAAATGAAAATGCATATTCTTGGTCATAACCCAGCCGCATGGGGCATTATTTGTGTTGGTATGCAAGGTGAATTCTTCGAGGAAGGAAAAGTTCCGGATCGCGAAGCTACACCAGAAGAATTGCGGATGTTGCAAAACAATGCTCAAGCTTGTGACATTCTCTTCAATGCCTTGTGTCCCGAGGAGTTCAACAAGATCAGCCGTCTTGAAAATGCAAAAGAGATTTGGGATACTTTGGTTGAAATGCACGAAGGTACCGAATCTGTGAAGGAATCAAAGCTAGATATTCTTCAAGGTCAACTTGACAAGTTCAAGATGAAGGATGGTGAAGGAGTCGCTGAAATGTACTCTAGGCTTGCTCTCATCACAAATGAGATTGCCGGCTTAGGAAGCGAAGAAATGACCGACCGATTCATTATCAAGAAGATTCTCAGAGCTTTGGATGGAAAGTATGACACCGTGTGCACTTTGATCCAAATGATGCCAAACTACAAGACTCTCAAGCCAACCGAAGTCATTGGAAGAATTGTTGCTCATGAGATGACACTTAAGGATAAGGAGGAGCTCCACAACAAGTCAAGTGGTGCTTACAAAGCTACAAGTGATGCTCCCACAACCTCAAGTGACAAGTTAGTTTCCAATGAAGAGATAAGCCTAATGGTTAAGAACTTCAACAAATTCTACAAGTATAGAGGCAAAGAGAGAAGCTCAAAGTCTAGATCATATGATGAAAAGAGATCTTCTAGTCGTGATCAAAACTGCTACAATTGTGGAAGACCCGGGCACTTCTCAAATGAGTGTACGGCTCCCCACAAGAGAAGAGAAGAATCTCCAAGAAGAAGAAGTTCAAGAGATGAGTCACCTCGGAAAGAGAGAAGGAGTAGAGATGATCGTTATGAACGAAGACCCTCTCGGAGAAGCAAGGATTCGGAGAGGAAAGACAAGTCATCAAGGAGCTACACAAGAAGAAGACATCAAGCTCATGTAGGTGAATGGGTCTCCGGCTCCGACTCCGACAATCAATCCGATGGAAGCTATCACTCTGACTCCGACTACAGTCAAGATGAAGGTGTTGCCGGTCTTGCTCTCGTATCCTCCAACTCCAACTCCTACGACTTATTTGATTCACCAAATGAGGGAATTGGAAGATGCTTCATGGCTAAAGGCCCCAAGGTATCACACCGTGAATTCATTGACTTCAATAGTGATGAGGATGACTTGCTTGGTGAAGATGAGCTCTTGCATGATAAATCTAGTGAGCCTAGTAACGATGAAAATGCTAGTAGTCTTTATAGTCGAGAAGAGTCGAATGACAATGCTACGAAGGAGATTGAGCGTCTAACTAAAAAACTAAACATTCTTAAGTTAGCTCATGAAACAACTCAAGAAGATCATAGAGAGCTCCTAAGATCTCATGAGAAGCTACGCTTCGAGAAGCTCACTCTAGAGCAAGAACATGAGTTTCTAAAAGCGATCAATGACGATCTTCGAAAGAAGAGTTCTTCATATCTTGCCAAACGACTTCTCTTGTCTAATTTCTTGCCACCTATTAAGACTAAGCATGACAAGCATAAGAAAAATTCTTCCTCTAGTAGTAACAATAACCATGCTAAATCCAATATTGTTGCTTCTAGTAGTTCTCTTGATTCCACTAACAATGTTTCAAGCCAAGTTACACTTGAGCAAAAAAATAGTTTATTGAAAGGGATCATAGAGAAAGGTGTCTACAAGAGCCTTGCCGGAAGCAAGAACTTTGAGGAAATTATTCGCAAGCAAGGAAGGCACCGGAAGAATCAAGGAATTGGTTTTGAGCGAAAGTTCAACGCCGAAGGAGTTGAGTGGGAAGAAGGTCAATATCCTACTCCACAATTTGTTTCTCAAAAGGAGAAGTATGATCCTACTTCTTACAATGTGGAACAAGCTCAAGATGACCTTCCACCACAAGACCACAAGCTAAAAGCCAAGGACAAGCTTCAAGAGGAGATTGATGCATTCGTTGAAGCACCTCAAGCCATGGTCAAGTGGGTTCCCAAGGAAACGTCAAGTTCTACTTCGTCAAGCTCAACTACAACCCCAAGGATTCCCATCAAGATGATGTGGATCCCGAAGAAGAAGAACTAGAAAGTTCTTGAGGGTGACTCCGCCAACATACTTCACTCACATTCATTTTGGCAAGAACTTGTGCAATCAACTTCCACATCATGCACTAGTTCATGGAGTCACAAACCCTCTGGTTGGTAAGTCAAGGGACAAGGTAATCATTGCTTTCATGGACATCATCTGTTGTGAACTTCAATCTATGTCCATGGATATCCTTGTTTGTTCCTTGTGGGACTAACCCATGTAGGTATTGAAGGTGCCCGAATCCAAAGGATAGCTCCCAACTCTTGATGATCTCCATCAACATTGAGCATCCACATCTTCAACATCTACATGAAGTCTTCTACGACAACCCAAGGTTAGTTTGACCCTTTAAAAGGGGTTCTCACATCTAGGGGGAGCTTTGCTCTAAAAATTGAGCTAAAGCATCTTCTAATGATGTGAACACATCAATGCTTTATGTAAAAGTGGTAACCCCACTTGTGCTTAAACAATGAGTATGACCTATGATCAAATGTTCTCATTTGGCTCCTAAGTCAAAATACTCATATAAAGATGACCTAGTCATCGACAAATTGTGTGTTAGTAGCTAGAGTTTTGGTTGTGCATGTTTGACACATATTTCATTTGCTATCTTATTGTGTAAGCATGTTGAATGCATGATTTTATCCATTCGAGGACATCCATTTGTTGTTTTGGTTGTTTTGATTTTTCTGACCAAATGGATGGACAAGAATGCCTAGGTACCTCCCCTAGCTATCTATGCTTTCTTGTCTCAAATTCTATTCATGCTTATATCACAAACTTTGAACAAGTCATTTTCGGACCCTCCGAGTGAGGAGCACTCGGAGCCACCGATCCGTCAAGGGCTAACTTCCAAAACCTTCTAAGTGATTTCGGTCAGACCAACTCACTCAAACTCGGTCAAACCGAAAGCATTTAGATTGATCTAGGTTTCATCTCGGTGAAACCGAGTTGTAATTTTCGGCGTGACCGAAATGCATAACTGCCTGGCAGTTATCCATCTCGGTGCCACCGAGTTTTTCAACTCGGTCCCACCGACAGCAAAGGGATATATATACCAAGGGCAGCGCGCGTTGATTACTCCTTCAAACGTTTTTGCTCCCACATCCCCTGCTGCCGTCGCCTTGATCTTCGGATCGTCGCCGTCGTCGCCTGTGCGCCCTCGCCGCAGGTCTCCATCGCCGTCAACGGACATCTCCTCCGCGCCGTTGCCGCCGTAGAGAGACTCCACCAAGTTAGGGTGAGTCTTGATCCCACTCGTGCTCCCATCTCCGATTCAATGCACGTTTGGTTTGCCCAATATCTTGCCACGATTGAAATCTTCCTTTACACCAGATTGGTTCGTTTGAACTAGATTCGAGTAAAATTTTTAGGCTTAGGTTTCCACGGAACACATCTCGGTAAAACCGATTTTAGAATTTTGGTGTGACCGATTTGGCCTCTGGCCATTGCACTGCACCCTTCGGTCCAACCGAGTTGTGCAAATCGGTGTGACTGAAATGTAATTTCTGTGAAACCCTAGTGTTATCGGCAGGACCGAAACCCACTTCGGTCAAACCGAAAGTGGTGTGTAAAGCTTCTGTTTAACACTTCGGATTCACCGAAACTCAAAACTCGGTTTGACCGAAATGTCTTCTGTGAAAACTTAAAACTAAAATTTGAACTCATTTTTTTGCAAAAACTTCTGCAGTTTATGATAACTCTTCTTCTCTGCCTATACCTTATCTATTCACAGGTTGTCAGCCATGTCAGATGCCAGTGACAGTCAGAACATGTCAGAGTCACCTATTGCAGACATTCCTGAGGCAGACACTAGTCCTGAGACTAGTAGCCCATTTGATGATGGTGAGAGGAGTACACCTAGTGGCATGCCTCCTGCAGCCACCAGAGCTAGAAAGGAGAAGAATTCCGATGATGAGGATTCTGATTTCGTTGCTGAGGAAGAGGTGACCTCCAAGCCTAAGAGAAAGGTTGTTGCCAAAGAGCAACAAGGTCAACAGTCTAAGAAGGGCACCAGCAAAGTCAAGCAATCAACTGTTGCCAAGAAGCTGAATTTGGGAGAGCCAGCTCCAAGCAAAGTGAAGAAAACCTCCAAGAGAAAGAGGGTAGTGTATACTGATTCTCATGCAGATGCAGCAGTCGAGGATGAAGATGAAGAAGCACCCCAGCCTGCTCCTCAGAAGCAGAAGCTCATGGGTGATGCCATTAAGGCCGGAGCCACTTCAAAGCCCAAGAAATCTGCTCAAGCTAAGGCAGCTCCAGCAAAGCCTGCTGCCAAGCCCAAGAGGACTACCAGAAATATTCCAGCATCTGAGAAGAACAAGGGTGATGTGCCACCAGCTGAGTCTGATGAGGAAGGACAAGTGTTGCTGAAACTCCGTCCAAAACTGCCACTTCACAATGATGCTCATCCTCAAGCTGAGGATATGAAGGCAAGGAAAGATAGAGGTCTCAGGCTATGGAGACAAGCTGACCCATATGCCATGAGGAGAAGAACTGCTGTAGATCCCAGATTTCACACCAGAGAGCAGCAGGACTTCTATGAGACTGTGCTGATGGACAAGAAGCCCATAGTCGCAGACACCAGATACGTTGACTGGGAATACATTGACAGCGAAGAGCACAGAGATTTCTTTCCACATGTGCATGAAAGCTTCACTGCATGTGGAGTTGCAGAGTTTGTAGGTCAGAAGCTGACCAGTTGGAACGATGAGATGATTATGCAATTCTATGCCACAGCTCACTTCTATCCTGATGGGAAGATCACATGGATGACTGAAGGTCAAAGGTATTCTTCTTCTGTTGAAGAATGGGCAGAAATTCTGAATGCTCCAGTGCAGCGAGAAGATGATATTGATGTCTATGGGATTCCAAAGAAGAATCATGATTCCATGAAGAACATGTACAAGGAGATCCCCGCAGCAGATTTGGAAGTATGGAAGCTCGGCTCAGTCTACCATCTCCAGGCAGGCTTACCTACCACTAATACCATTTTGAGGCATACCTTGATGCCCAAGTCTGGAGATCATCGCATGATCAGAGGATATTCTATCAACATGCTGCATATACTTGATGAGAAGGCACCTTTCAAGGTGATGGACTTAATGGTAGAGACCATTAAGAGGACTGCAGCTGACCAGAAAAGGTCATGTGGATTTGCCCCACAGATTCAGATGCTTATCAATGCCAAGTTTCGCACGGGCAAATTCTTGTTGGATAGGAAACACTTACCACTGCAGCCAGAGCATGAAGACAATGTTGTTGTGATGGACGAGGAGGATCCAACATCTGTTGAAGGTCAAGCCAAGATCGAAGCTGCTAGGAAAGCCAAAGCTGACAAAGAAGCAGCAGCAGCAGCAGCTAAACCAAAGAGTTTCGGAGAGCAAATTCTTGAAGCTACCCAAAGGATTGAACAACGCCTGACCAGCATTGAACAGTCTCAGGAGAGCTTAGAGAGGATTGTTGACGAGAAGATCCACGCTCTGGACGTGAAGCTGACTGAAATTCAAGTGACCGTCAACAAGCTTGAGGCAGACATGGAGGAAGCAAAGCAGGACAAGGCAGAGCTTGTGCAGGATGACTTAGTCCAGGATTCTCATCGACAGACTGCTCCGGTTCCCGGAGGATCCCGATCAGCTGCTATTCTAGTGACTGACACCAGGACTACAGCTTCAGCACCTCCTACAGTTCCAGCAGTTACTCCAGCTACAGCTCCAGTGTCCACTCCTCCAGCACAGACATCAGCTGAAGTCTTCGCCGATGCCGTCATATCTACTCCGACATCAACCCAGACGGGAGCCGCCAGCAGAGTCCCCAGTGACGTTTAGCTCTATGCTTTTTCGAACTTTTTGGTAACTTGTTGCCAAAGGGGGAGGAATTGTATAGATCATAGGGCTTCGAGAGAGAGAGAGAGTGCTGTTATCTTGCGCTTTTGCTCTTTCGTTCTTTTGCGGTTTCTTTGAGATACTTTTGGTTTTCGAGACTTTCAGTGTGCTTGATACTATGTTTGATGCTACCTTAATGAGTGCTTGGTCATACTATGCTTTAATGTGTGCTTAATGCTTATCATATGCTATTCCTATCTTGTATGACTATTTACTCATGTCTTGGTGATTGGGTGCATGTTATTCATTCTTATCATTTTGTGCGCTCCACCAAGATGTATGTGACATGGAAGAGTGACCCATGATCCTAATCGATTGTGCATTTGCATTCAAACGCAAATCTTAAATAATGCACAAATTTAGGGGGAGCTCTTGCTTATCACATACTTCTCAAAGCGACGATATTATTCATTGATTATATCTCTTGTCGAAGCTTTCATCTATATGTTGTCATCAATTACCAAAAAGGGGGAGATTGAAAGTGCAACTAATCCCCGGGTGGTTTTGGCAATTAATAACAACATATATATCATTGAACTAATAGTTACTTGAGAATCATTTCGGAGAAGTTCAGTGATATGGGTATGGCAATGACTGAAGAAGTGGACCCCTCAAAATGCTAAGGCAAGCATTGGCAAAAGCTCAAGACTCCATTTTTGGTTTAGTGATCCAAGATCACATTGAGTCCATAGGAAATGCCAATACTATTAAAAGGGGATGAGGTTATGTTGATGATCAGGTTGCTCAAGTGCTTAGTGATACATCTCCTGAACTATCAGCAACTTTCACTGTCAAATACACTCATAAGTAATATCGGTCTCACCGATATTCCAAACTCAGTCACACCGAGATGAACCACCTCAGCCATAAGCCAAACCCTAGAAAAATCGGATATTCCGAGTTTGAAATTGGTTTCACCGAAACATGGGCTGCCAAGCTTCTGTAACCTTCTGTCATCAAATCGGTGTCACCGAGATGATGAAGTCGGTCCCACCGAAACTGGCATGCTCCTGTCTTTGCTCAAATCGGACTAACCGAGATGGTATTTTCGGTCCCACCGAAAACCCCAACGTTCACATTATTTGAACTTTCGGTCTCACCGAGTTGTCCACTTCGGTCCCACCGAGTTTGCTCAAATATGTGTGTAACGGTTGGATTTTGTGTGGAGGCTATATATACCCCTCCACCCCCTCTTCATTCGTGGATAGAGCCATCAGAAAGAACTACCACTCCTACCTTACATTTCTGAGAAGAGAACTACCTATCCTTGTGTTGAGATCAAGTTGCTCCACTCCCACCATATGAAACTTGATCTCTAACCTTCCCAAGTTGCTTTCCACTCAATCCTTTCTTCCACCACAGCCAAATCAGTGAGGAGAGTTGAGTGTTGGGGAGATTATCATTTGAAGCACAAGAGCAAGGAGTTCATCATCATCTACAACATCTATTACCTTTTGGAGGGTGGTGCCTCCTAGATTGGTTAGGTGTCGCTTGGGAGCCTCCGTCATCGAGATGTGGAGTTGAACCAAGAAGTTTGTAAGGGCAAGGAGATCGCCTACTTCGTGAAGATCTACCCCGAGTAAGGCTAGCCCTCCGTGGGCGTAGGCCATGATGGAATAGACAAGGTTGCTTCTTTGTGGACCCTTCGTGGGTGGAGCCCTCCGTGGACTCGCGCAGCCGTTACCCTCCGTGGGTTGAAGTCTCCATCAACGTGGATGTACGATAGCACCACCTATCGGAACCACGGGAAAAATCACCGCGTCTCCAAATTGCGTTTGCTCTTCTCCACCTCTCTTTACTACATGTGCAATTTACTTTCCGCTGCCTATACTCTAGAATTGCATGTGTAGGGTGATACTCAACTTGATCATAATTGTGAATCTGCCAAAAACTGTTCTTGATCAAAAGGCAGAATTTTTATATTCACAAGTAGTCTAATCACCCCCCCCCCTCTAGACATACTTTCGATCCTACACTCTGGCTTCAGCATATGTCGCCAAGTCCAACTTCAACACTGAAGACCATGGCCTCGTCACCAACACAAATGACAAGGATGAGGATGACTCTACTCCCACCTTCTGCTTCATGGCACGTGGTGCCAAGGTAAACTCACGCGATGCTTACTTTCAAACCTCAAGTGAAGATGACTCTGTTTGTGAATCCAAACCTAGCTACAAAACACTTGCTAATATTGTAACTGAACAACAGAAAGCTATGAAACATATTCAAACACTGTTAGACAAAAGCGATGATCTGTTGGACACGGAAATGACCCGATCTCAGTCCTTAATTGAAGACATCAAAAATCTTCATGTTAAGTACGAGGAACTTGAAAATCGTCATGAAACGCTCTCAACAACTCATGAAAAGCTTTCCTATGATTATCTTCAAAGGAAGCAAGAATTTGAGAAATTGAGAGCGGCTCATGAAGATCTTCAAAAAGAGAACGAGTCACTTCGTGCTCAACAGATCAGTCCCACTCAGGAAGGATTTGAACCACCATGTCTAAAATTCCTTGAGCGTGATAACGCTACCTCTGTTGCTGAATGTTTTACTGCTGCTACTGTCGCAATATCTTCAACTGTTGATGTGCTAACTAACCCCTCTAAGGAACATACCACTACTATTGCTGATGAGAATGCCAGGTTGAAGACATTGCTTGAAACAGGAATGGTCAAAAGTCTTAAAGGGCATCAGACATTTTGTGATGTCCTAAAGAAATAGATTCTGAACCGAAACCCTATGAAAGAGGGTGTTGGGTTCGAAAGGAAAATGAATGTTGATGGTTCCTACTAGAAGCCTGAGCAGTATCCCAAGACCACATGGGCTGCTGCAAAAGGTCCACCAGTAGATCCATCCACTTTATCTGGCTTCACTTGTGCTAACCCGATCATTATTGTTGAATCATTTGATGCAAACTATAAACTGTTTAAGAATCAGAATGGTGAAGTGTTTGCCAGGTATATTGGTACTAACTGCAAGAATGGGCCACTGCTACTTCTCGAGCTTGTGTTGTATTCCCTCGAAGAGTAAAGGGAGATGCAGCACAGTAGCGTAAGTATTTCCCTCAGTTTTTGAGAACCAAGGTATCAATCCAGTAGGAGACCACGCGCGAGTCCCTCGCACCTGCACAAACAAATAAGAACTTCGCAGCCAACGCGATAAGGGGTTGTCAATCCCTTATGGCCACTTACGAATAGTGAGATCTGATAGAGATGATAGTTTATTTTTTTGGTATTTTTGGTTTATAAGAACAACAAATAGAAGCAATAAAAGTAAAGTAGATGTAGATTGATATGTTGAGAATAGACCCGGGGGCCATAGTTTTCTCTAGTGGCTTCTCTCATGAGAGCGATATTCTACGGCGGGTAAACAAATTACTGTCGAGCAATTGATACAAAAGCGAATAATTATGAGACTATCTAGGCATGATCATTGTATATAGGCATCACGTCCAAGACAAGTAGACCGACTCCTGCCTCCATCTACTACTATTACTCCACACATCGACCGCTATCCAGCATGCATCTAGTGTATTGAGTTCATAAGAACAGAGTAACGCCTTAAGCAAGATGACATGATGTCGAGGGATAAACTCAAGCAATATGATATAAACCCCATGTTTTTATCCTCGATGGCAACAATACAATACGTGCCTTGTTTCCCCTACTGTCACTGGGAAAGGACACCGCAAGATTGAACCCAAATTATAGATCTAGTAGGCCAAACCAAACCAATAATTCGAAGAGACTTGCAAGGATATTATGAGCACACATAAAAAGTTCAGAGAAGAACCAAATATTTCTCATAGATAATCTTGATCAGAAACTCACAATTCATCGGATCTCGACAAACACACCGCAAAAAGAGATTACATCGAATAGATCTCCTCGAAGACTGAGGAGAACTTTGTATTGAGATCCAGAGAGAGAGAAGAAGCCATCTAGATACTAGCTATGGACCCGAAGGTCTGTGGTAAACTACTCACAACTCATGGTGAGGGCGATGATGATGATGATGAAGAACTCTATGATGGATCTCCCTCCGGTGGAGCTCCGGAACAGGCTCCAAGATGGGATCTCACGGGAACAGAAGGTTACGACGGTGGAATTAGGATTTTCTCTCTGTTGTCAAAGGTTTCGGGGTATGTAGACTTATATAGGAGGAAGGAGGACACCGGGGGACGCTCGAGGGGCCCACGAGGTAGGGGGGCGCACCCTGGGAAGGGGGGGGGGCGCCCCCACCCTCGTGGGCGCCTTGATGCTCCCCTGACGTGGTTCTCAAGTTCCCCGAGCGTGATTTTCTCCAAAATTATCTCTCACGAAGGTTTCATTCCGTTTGGACTCCGTTTGATATTCTTTTTCTGCAAAACCCTAAAACAGGCAAAAAAACAGCAATCTGGACTGGGCCTTTGGGTTAGTAGGTTAGTCCCAAAAATGATATAATAGTGTATGATAAAGCCTATTAAACATCCAAGACTTCATAAATAATAGCATGGAACAATAAAAAATTATAGATACGTTGGAGACGTATCAAGCATCCCCAAGCTTAATTCCTGCTCGTCCTCGAGTATGTAAAAGATAAAGAAAGAATTTTTGATGTGGAATGCTAACCAATATAGTTTTTCAATGTAATTCTCTTAATTGTGGCATGAATGTTCAGATCTGAAAGATTCAAGATAAAAGTCTATATTGACATAAGAAATAACAATACTTCAAGCATACTAGCAAAGCAATCATGTCTTCTCAAAATAATATGGCTAAAGAAAGTTATCCCTACAAAATCATATAGTCTGGCTATGCTCCCTCTTCATCACACAAAATATTCATATCATGCACAACCCCGATTTCAGCCAAGCACTTGTGTTCATACTCTATTCTTTCAAACCTTTCAAATTTCACGCAATACATGGGCGTGAGCCATGGACATAGCACTATGGGTGGAATAGAGGTGGTTGTGGAGAAGAAAAAAAAGGAGGGAGATAGTCTCACATCAACTAGGCGTATCAACGGGCTATGGAGATGCCCAACAATAGATATCAATGTGAGTGAGTAGGGATTGCCATGCAACGGATGCACTAGAGCTAAATAAGAATGAAAGCTCAACAAAAGAAACTAGTGGGTGTGCATCCAACTTGCTTGCTCACGAAGACCTAGGGCATTTGAGGAAGCCCATCGTTGGAATATACAAGCCAAGTTCTATAACGAAAATTCCCAATAGTGACTAAGCATGAGACTCTCTATAATGAACAACATGGTGCTACTTTGAAGCACAAGTGTGGAAAAAAGATAGTAGCAATTGTCCCTTTTTTTGGGCCTTTCTTTTTTTCTTTGGCCTTTTTTTTTCTTTTTTTGCGGAGGGGCTTTATTGATTTAGCCTTTCCTCCCATGGGACAATGCTCTAGTAATGATGATCATCACACTTTCATTACAACTCGATACTACAACAAAGTATGACTCTATATGAATGCCTCCGACGGTGTACCAGGATGTGTAATGAAACAAGAGTGACATGTATGAAAAATTATGCATGGTGGCTTTGCCACAAATACGATGTCAACTACATGATCATGCAATAGAAATATGACAATATGATGCGTGTCATATGAACGGAACGGTGGAAAATTGCATGGCAATATATCTCAGAATGGCTATGGAAATGCCATGATAGGTAGGTATGGTGGCTTTTTTGAGGGATAATATGGTGGCTGTTTTGAGAAAGGATATATAGTGGGTTTATGGTACCGGCGAAAGTTGCGCGGTACAAGGGAGGCTAGCAATGGTGGAAGGGTGAGAGTGCGTATAATCCATGGACTCAACATTAGTCATAAGAACTCATATACTTATTGCAAAAATCTACGAGTCATCAAAACAAAGCAATCAACGCATGCTCCTAGGGGGGAGGTTGGTAGGAGTTAACCATCGCGCACCCCCGACCTCCACACAAAGGTTGACACTTTACAAATACCTCATGCTCTAACTTCGTCACATAGCGGTTCACCATACGTGCATGCTACGGGAATCACTAACCTTAACACAAGTATTTCTCAATTTCATAATAACTCCACTAGCATGACTCTAATATTACTATCCTCATATCTCAAAACAATTATCAAGCATCCAACATCTCATCATATTCGATGCACTTAGTGTGCTTTTTGTTACTACATTGACATTGGATGTCTATCATGTGAAGACTAGTTTCTTTAGCCTAAGCACATTACCATGCTGTTTTAATAGACTATCAAATATATATAAGTGAAGCATGGCAGTTCAACAATTTCTACAAAATATTACCACCACCGTGCTCTAAAAGATATAAGTTAAGCACTAGAGCAAAAACTAGTCAAATCAAAAGATATAAGTGAAGCACATAGAGTGTTCTAACAATGTCTAGGACATATTTAACTCTCTAAAATAGGTGTGTCCAGCAAGGATGATTGTGACAAACTAACAAGCAAAAACTCAAATTATACAAGACGCTCCAAGCAAAACACATATCATGTGGTGAATAAAAATATAGCTCCAAGTATAGTTACCGATGGATGAAGACGAAAGAGGGGATGCCTTCCCGGGGCATCCCCAAGCTCAGGCTTTTGATTATTTTGAATTTACTTGGGGTGCCATGGGCATCACCAAGCTTAGCTCTTTGCTACTCCTTGTTCCATAGTCCATCAAAGCAATACTCAAAACTTGAAAACTTCACAACACAAAACTTAGACAAAAATTCTCGTGAGCTCCGTTAGTATAAGAATGCAAACCGGTACTCAAAGGTACTGCAATGAATTCATTATTTGTTTATATAGGTGTTAAACCTAATGTATTCCAACTTGTCTATGGTTCATACTTGCCAATACTACTCATAGATGCATTGAAATAAGCAAACAACACACGGAAAACAGAATCTGTCAAAAACAGAACAGTCTGTAGTAATCTGCAGGTTTCGCCTACTTATGGAACTCCAAAAAATTCGAACTAAATTGGTAAATTTGAGGAATTTGTCTATTAATCATCTGCAAAAAGAATCAACTAAATAGCACGCTCTAGTAAAATCTGAAGACCACTTTAGCAAGCGCTAACGATTCTGTTTTTCACAGCAAGATCACATAAACTTCACACAAGTCTTCCCAAAGGTTCTACTTGGCACGAACGCTAAACAAAACTTGAAACCACATCTAATCAGAGGTTAGATGCAATATTTATTCCCTAACAGCAACAAAAACAAAAACAAATATAAAATCGGGTTGCCTCCCAACAAGCGCTATCGTTTTACGCCCCTAGCTAGGCACGATACAAGATAAATCTAGGTATTGCCATCTTTGATCTTCACCCATTTAATGGTGTCAAGCTCGAATCTGGGAGGTTCTTTACGTTTCCCTTCATATTCGGAAATCTTTAGATCTAAAGCATCCAACCGCTTATTACAAAGAGTAATCAACATATTCATGCGGTGGAGATTCCCACTAACACTTTTAAGAGGTTCAAGAGACTTTTGTAATATTTTTGTTACTTCGCAAATTTTCTGAAAAACTTGCATCCCTTCCGGGGTTGAATTTGACCCTTTTTTGGGAGGTAGTGTTCCCACTATTCCCTTTATAATTTCATGTGCGATACTAGGATCAACTTCGATAAAATTCCCTTTGGCAACGCAATCCAAGAGTTGTCTATGAGACATATTCAACCCAACATAAAAATTGCGAAGCAAGATTCTCAAATTCACCTCCAGGTTTCACTTACGATTAGATTCCATCATCCTAAACCAAGCATCTTTACATTTTCTCCTTGCTTTTGCTTGAAGTGAAGCACTTCAAACTCGGGAGACAAAGGAGCGGAAAAGGGACTAGCCATAATGACAAGCAAGCAAGCAGCACACACAAGCAAACAAGAAGCAAGCGAACGATAAACACATGGCGGAACAACGGCAAATAAAAACGGCAAGGGTGAAGTGGGGGAGAGGAAAACAAGAGGCAAATAAATGTAATGCGAAGGATAAGGGTTTGTGATAGGTACTTGGTATATGACTTGCGTAAGCCTCCCCGGCAACGGCGCCAGAAATTCTTCTTGCTACTTCTCGAGCTTGCGTTGTATTCCCTCGAAGAGGAAAGGGAGATGAAGCACAGTAGCGTAAGTATTTCCGTCAGTTTTTGAGAACCAAGGTATCAATCCAGTAGGAGACCACGCGCGAGTCCCTCGCACCTGCACAAACAAATAAGAACTTCGCAGCCAACGCGATAAGGGGATGACAATCCCTTTACGGTCACTTATGAATTGTGAGATCTGATAGAGATGATAGTTTATATTTTTGGTATTTTTAATTTATAAGAACAACAAATAAAAGCAATAAAATTAAAGTAGATGTAGATTGATATGTTGAGAATAGACCTGGGGGCCATAGTGTTCTCTAATGGCTTCTCTCATGATAGCGATATTCTACGGCGGGTAAACAAATTACTGTCGAGCAATTGATAGAAAAGCGAATAATTATGAGACTATCTAGGCATGATCATTGTATATAGGCATCACGTCCGAGACAAGTAGACCGAAACAATTCGGCATCTACTACTATTACTCCACACATCGACCGCTATCCAGCATGCATCTAGTGTATTGAGTTCATAAGAACAGAGTAACGCCTTAAGCAAGATGGCATGATGTAGAGGTATAAACTCAACCAATATGATATAAACCCCATCTTTTTATCCTCGATGGCAACAATACAATACGTGCCTTGCTGCCCCTACTGTCACTGGGAAAGGACACCGCAAGATTGAACCCAAAGCCAAGGACTTCTCCCATTGGAAGAACTATAGATCTAGTAGGCCAAATCAAACCAATAATTCGAAGAGATTCGCAAGGATATTATGAGCACACATAAAAAGTTCAATAAAGAGCCAAATACTTCTCACAGATAATCTTGATCATAAACTCACAATTCATCGGATCTCGACAAACACACCGCAAAAAGAGATTACATCGAATAGATCTCCTCGAAGACCGAGGAGAACTTTGTATTGAGATCCAGAGAGAGAGAAGAAGCCATCTAGATACTAGCTATGGACCCGAAGGTCTGTGGTAAACTACTCACCACTCATGGTGAGGGCGATGATGATGATGATGAAGAACTCCGTGATGGATCCCCATCTGGTGGAGCTCCAGAATAGGCTCCAAGATGGGATCTCACGGGAACAAAAGGTTACAGCGGTGGAATTAGGGTTTTCTCTCTGCTGTCGAAGGTTTCAGGGTACGTAGACTTATATAGGAGGAAGGAGGACACAGGGGGACGCTCGAGGGGCCCAGGAGGTAGGGGGCGCGCCCTAGGAAGGGGGGTATGCCCCCACCCTCGTGGGCGCCTCGATGCTCCCCTGACGTGGTTCTCAAGTTCCCTGAGCGTCATTTTCTCCAAAAATATCTCTCGCGAAGGTTTCATTCCGTTTGGACTCTGTTTGATATTCTTTTTCTGCAAAACCCTGAAACAGGCAAAAAACATCAATATGGACTGGTCCTTTGGGTTAGTAGGTTAGTCCCAAAAATGATATAAAAGTGTATGATAAAGCCCATTAAACATCCAAGACTTCATAAATAATAGCATGGACCAATAAAAAATTATAGATACATTGTAGACGTATCAGCCACCTATGAAGAAGATCTGGGTGCCCAAAAGTTGTCTTGAGAATCTTCCTATGAATGTCATCATGACACCACCTGGGAAGAAGACAAACCCCAGACCAAAGGCTTCATATGGTCCAAAGGCTTCATACAGACAGAGGACTCAACAAAGTCACCTTCACGCCAATATTTTGCAGGGAAATCATACTCACACCTATGAATATGAGCATGTTTGCTCAAACCGCTATGTTCATAAAACTAAGAACTTTTCTGCTTATTCATATGAGTATTATTCACCTCCTGCAAGGCTATTTGCCAGGGCTCCTAGAGCCAAAATTCTCAGATGCTACACTTAGACTTATTGCTTCTAAGCCACCCCTAAAGATGTGGGTGGTTAAGAAAAAATAATTTCTCTTGCAGGGAAGGGTCTCTAGCCAAAAATCATCTCCTGACGCCAGTGCTGGGGACCTTAAACATCTTGTGGGACACAAGATCAAATGTCCAAATGGTTTAACCATGTATTTCGTCCCATGGTTTCTTGACAAGCTTCCTATCTTGGCTAACAAGGACCTAAACTTTAATAGCATGCTTCTTCGTCAAATGTTTGTGCTTCACACTTCTCTTTGTGAAGACTATGCCGCTAACTGGTCTGTAGGGTACTGCTTCGGAAGCCACTGAATGGATAATTGACAGTGGATGTACCAACCACACGACTGGCAATCGACGTCTTCTCATGGAGTTAACTCTGCGTCCTTCTCCCAAAAGTCACATCACATTCGCTTACACTGGCAAAAGCAAGGTACTGGGACTTGGCAGAGTTGCTATCTCAAAGGATCAACACATGGACAAAGTAATGCTTGTTGAATCCCTTGGATACAACTTAATGTCAGTCTCCATGTACAAATCTGACCCAGAAGAGACCTATGGAGAACGCAAATCTCGTATCAAATGGATTCGAAGATATTGGGCAGAGCAATGGTTTCTGTACGAATTTCTGACTCCTGAGTATGCTTCAAAGAATGCCATTCGCCCTCCATGGGGTGATATCATCTACAAGAAGCTCCAGCCCAAGACTGTGTCTGAAGCCATTGCCAAGAGCTTCTATCCATGCATGGTCAGAGTACCAACGCCTTCAAATGCTGACCCATCTAGTCTCCGATGGTATCGTGATGATGCATTGTTTGAAAAAAACTACAAATTTGCCAAGAACTCTGCAACTCAGAACAGGAAATAGTTGGGCATTAACTTCAATCCTGGCCCATCTCGGCCCCGGTCTGATGGATCACGCGAAGCAAATGAAAATCGCGTCGGCCCCTTCAATGGCCTTGATGGATTGCTATCCCACATTGCTGCTCAAAGAGCAACTGTGGAAGATGTTGCTGAAGACATGGAACCTGAAGCTGTTCCTGAGTCTGTGAAGCCTAAGAAGAAATCAAAGGCTTCCATACCTGCTGCTACCCCAAAAGCTTCAACTGTGAAGCCCCCTGAAAACTATACCTCCTGAACCCAGTGTGCAGTCTCAGGATCACTCTCGCATCTCTCAGAGGTCAAAGTAGCTTGTGAAGCTATCTGGCCAAGGACTTACTCCTGGTAGCATACCGTGTAATGATGATGATATCATTGATCTATCCAATGATGAAGATCTTGCTGATGATGCACTTGAAATGCTCATTAAGAGCAAGCAACATGCCGAAATCTTCAATGATTTGCCTCTCTTTGACGCTGATATCATCAACAACTTCATGTGTAAGGGCATATTTATCCCTACGGTGTTTTGGTGATTGATGACAATGCTTTTGTGTCTAATTGTGTGTACTAAGTGTTTCAGAGATTCATTCTTCGGCACGAGACGATTATCTCCCCTCGGTGTTCTATTCAAGACGATGTAGCTCTTTTCGTTTCTTTGTTGGTGGACTAGTTTCGTAGGAGTCACCGTACTATCAAGAGGGGGTCCGCTTTGGTAAGGTTAGGGTGGAATCAACACGTACACTTTCTTATCGCACCCACCATACCTCCGCCTCAATGGAGTTTTACTTCCCCCCTTCTCTGCATTTTCTTGGTCCCAGCGGTAGTACCACGGGCCACATCGGTAGTACCGCCGAAGTGCATCAAGCGGCAGTACCGCTCCATAGAGCGGTAGTACCGCTTGGAGCACTCAGCCGTAGTCCCGCTACGGCTCCGTGTTACTACCGCCTCGACTCGAGTGCGCGCTTTCTCGTGTCGGGTTTTGCGGCACTAACTGCGGTAGTAGTGGCGGTAGTACCGCCCTGCCTCCACGGTAGTACCGCTCTGGGTCCCAGCCCCATTGCGCGGCAGTACCGCTAGGGTGGAACGGCAGTACCGCTTGCTAAGCGGTAGTACCGCCCACCCAAGCGGTAGTACCGCTCTCTGCGGGACTGAGTGGGGGGTAACGGTTGGATTGTTCTCCCCACTATATAAAGGTGTCTTCTTCCCCAATGTTGACTTACCTCTTCCCCCAAATACTCCATTGTTGCTCCAAGCTCCATTTTCGCCCGATCTCTCTCCCTAGCCTATCAAACTTGTTGATTTGCTCGGGATTGCTTGAGAAGGCATCGATCTACACTTCCACCAAGAGATATTTGATTCCCCCCACTAATCCCTAGCGGATCTTGTTACTCTTGGGTGTTTGAGCACCCTAGACGGTTGAGGTCACCTCGAAGCCATATTCCATTGTGGTGAAGCTTCGTGGTGTCGTTGGGAGCCTCCAATTCAGTTGTGGAGATAGCCCCAACCTTGTTTGTAAAGGTTCGGTTGCCGCCTTCAAGGGCACCACTAGTGGAATCACGGCACCTTGCATTGTGTGCGGGCGTGAGGAGAATACGGTGGCCCTAGTGGCTTCTTGGGGAGGATTGTGCCTCCACACCGCTCCAACGGAGACGTACTTCCCTTCAAAGGGAAGGAACTTCGGTAACACATCCTCGTCTTCACCGGTTCCACTCGTGGTTATTTCTTCCCTTTACTTGTGCAAGCTTTCCTCATTTATCTTATATAGCTTGCTTGTGAGGTTGTTATCTTTGCTTCCTATAAGTTGTCATCATAGTAGCATATCTAGACAACTTACTTTGTTGCTTAATTTAAATTGGTTAAGAAAAGCTAAAAATTGTTAGTTGCCTATTCACCCCCCTCTAGTCAACCATATTGATCCTTTCAACTGGTATCAGAGCCTCGTCTCTTTTTAAGGACTTTACCATCCAAAGAGTATGGGTGACAACGTAGTCGAGACGGAGGAACATTCCGGTGGAACTCCTTCCTTGCCTACGTCCGATGGGGGAGCCTCGATCTCTCGTGAGGAGTTCGATGTGGCGATGACCACATTGAAAGAATCACTAGCGATCGAGGTCCAAGGCATGTTTAAAGATTTCCTAGAGGGACTCAAATTATCCACCTCACCGTTGGAAATGGGTCATCCCACTACCAACGTGTCGGAGGCTATTCCCGACAAGGGAGAAGCTAGTAGTGAGCAAGTCCCGGTTACTAAGAATGGGAGTGGGATTTTTGCCCACTCCGCTCCTCCTATCCACTATGGAGGACCCGTTCCTACTCCGCATTTAAATTCCGTTGGTCCTCCTCCTAAGTTTATAAAAAATTCTGATTTTGCAACTTGGATGTTTCGCTTTAAATGTCATTTAAATCATTGCTCTACTAATCTTTGGAGAATCATTGAGCAAGGTTTTTATCCACGTGATCCCGACAACTTAACTCCAAGAGAAGCTACGGATCATCAATTCAACGAGTCCGTTCTTTGCATACTTCAAGATGCTATCCCTCCCGAAGACATTGCACATCTTCGACCCTTCATCGTGGCCAAGGAAGCTTGGGAGCATGTTGGCACCATGTACAAGGGGAGCGCAAGCATTCAACGCTCTAACTATGAAGTTGTGCAAGATGAAGCCGGCGAGTTTGCTATGATCGAAGAAGAAGATCCTCGTGAACTTTATCGGAGATTAACCACTCTCGCGGTTTCTCTTCGAGATCATGGGAGCAAGGACACGGATGACAATTGGATCAAGTGCAAGTTTCTCAAGGCCATGATGCCCTACCATAAGGCCATGTCCTCCGTCATTCGCCAAAGACCATACTTCCACCATTTGTCATCAAATGAAGTGTTGGATGAGTTCGTTGCTATGAGGATCTTGGACAAGACCGCCAACAATGCGGTTTTAAAAGCTCAACGATCAAAGAAGCCTAACCTTGCCTTAAAGGCCAAGGCTTGTGTGGAAGAAGAGGAGGAGGATGACGATGAGTGTTGCCCCGAGGACACCAAATATGCCTATCATGAGCACATGGCTCTTGCTTCGCGGCAATTTTGGGGCAACAAGAAGAACTCAAGGCCCAACTTCAACAAGAACAACTCAAGTGGCAACAAGGGAAAGCAACGAGTGAGGACATGCTTCAACTGTGGAAATGTAAGCCACTTCGTTGCAGATTGCCCATATGAGAAAAGAGAAGACTTTGGAGGCAAGCTTATCCGGAAGGACAAGGCCAAGTCTTATCCCAACAAGAACAACTTCAACAAGAAGACTCCTCCCAAAGGTTTGGTGGCCCAAGAAGAATATGTTGAGGATGATGATAATGATGAAGATGATGAGATGGTCACCATGGCCACAATTGCTATTGCTACTACTCCACGCACATCTCTCTTCGACTCTCCAAATGAGAACATCACCGCCAAGTGTCTCATGGCTAAGGCCACCAACAAGGTAACTACAAACATCAACACTACCATCATCTCTAATCCTTCATTAACGGATTGTATTGATGAGAGTGAGGGAGCTAAGGAGGAAGAGAATGAGTTTGAGTTGTTTATGAGCAAACTCAAGGGCAAACCCAAGAAGCATTTTGTTTCTCTCCTGGAACAACTCGGTGAGGCCAATGACATGATCGAGGCTCACGAGGAGACCATTGATAAAATGGAAGGACATAATCGAGACTATGCCGATGAAATATCGGATCTCTCTAATGCTCTAGAGGAAGAGCGTGGTCTTCGTTTGGCTCTTGAGGAGTCACACAACGACGATCATGCTAAATTAAAGAAAGATCTCGATCATTCTTTAGTTGTCTCTCGTATGCTTAACTCCGGGAAGGCAAAACTTGGGGTTGACCATGCTAGACTCAAGCAGGAGTTTGTTACACTTGACAAGGCTCACAAGGCCTTGAAAGGTATGCATGCTTCTCTCAAGGAGTCTCATGATCAACTCCAAGTTTCCCTAACCAAGGAAAAGGCTATCTTTCCTCGCATGGTGTTGATTGATAATGCAAATGCTACTAACCCATGTTGCGAGCATGTGCATCTTGTTGAAGAAAATGCCAAGTTGAAGAAGCAACTTGAGAAAGGCCTTGTGACATGTATACAAGGTGAGAATAACCTCAACAATCTTTTGAGTAATCAAAAGGAGGTTGTGGCAAAGGAAGGAATTGGGTTTGTTCCCAAGCCCAAGAAGAAGAAGAATGACAAGACCAAGCTACCTCCCCCTCTCCGACAAACCTTTGTGAAAGAGGGAGAGGGTGCCTCTAAGAAGAAGAACAATGTGAAGGGTGGTGGAGTCAAGAAAAACCCCACCATACCATCAAACATGGCCGGCGACTTTAATCCTTCTTATGTTTTATGTCGTGCTAGTGATGGTCATGTCTTTGCTAAATTTGTTGGTTCTTCTTATGAGTACATTGAATGGTCTATTTGGGTTCCTAAGACCCTTGTTACTAACCTCAAAGGACCCATTACCAAATGGGTACCTAAATCCAAGCATTGATCTCTTCTAGGAGTTTGCTTCCGGTGGGGGATCATGGTTGCTCGATAGTGGAGCCACAAATCATATGACCGGAAGCAAAGACTTGGTGGTGGACGTGCATCTAGGTTCATCTATGGCCACTAACGTCGAATGGGGTGATGCTTCATCTTCTAAGGTATTGGGGCTTGGCAAGGTTGTTGTTTCTCATGATCTCACGATCGAGAAAGTCATGCTTGTTGAGTCCCTTGCATATAATTTACTTTCGGCTCGCCAACTTGCACTCATGGGCTTTGCTACATTCTTTGATATTGATACCGTGGCCCTCTTGTGGAGCAAGACTCTTAAAGTAGCCTATGTTGGACATGTCGAGAATGGTCTTTATGTGGTTAACTTCTCGAAGCAACCCACTAAGACCACGACATGCCTAATGGCTAAAGTTGATGTGGGATGGCTTTGGCATCGCCGGTTAGCACATGTCAATATGAGATCTTTGCAAAGTCTTCTCAAGGGGGACCATGTCCGTGGACTAACAAATGTTAGCTTTGCCAAAGATCGTGCTTGCAGGTCTTGCATTGAAGGAAAGTTACATGAGACGGCTCACCCTCCCACTACTATCATCTACTCAAAAAGACCCCTAGAGCTCCTTCACATGGATCTCTTTGGGCCTCCATCTTTTGATAGTCTTGGGAGTAGAAAGTATTGCTTGGTGATTGTGAATGATTATTAACGATACACCTGGGTATACTTCTTCAAGAAGAAGAGTGAGACCCAACAAACTGTCATCAACTTTGCAAATGAAGCTCAACGACAACATGAAGCAAAGATTTTGATGATCTGAAGTGACAACGGCACCGAGTTCAAGAACTACACCTTGGATGAGTTTCTTAGTGATGAGGGGATCAAACACCAATATGCAGCTCCTTATACCCCTCAACAAAATGGTGTAGCAGAGTGAAAGAACCAGACGCTGATGGATGCGGCAAGGACCATGATGGTGGAATTCAAATCTCCATACAACTTTTGGGCCGAAGCCATCAACACTGCATGTCATGCATCCAATCGGCTCTATCTCCGCAAAGGCTTGAACAAAACTCCATATGAGATTCTTACCGGTAACAAGCCCAATCTCAAGTACTTCCGGGTGTTCGGGTGTAAGTGTTTCATCCTCAAGAAAGGTGCTCATTTGTCTAAATTTGAATCTAGAGCTCATGAGGGCATATTTGTTGGTTATGCTACAAACTCTCATGCTTACCGTGTCCTCAACAAGTCCAATGGACTCATTGAGGAGACGAGTAACGTAGAGTTTGATGAGAATAACGGCTCCCAAATAGAACAAAGTGGTACTTGTGATGTAGGTGATGAAATTCCTCCTCAAGCCATAAGAAGAATGGGTGTTGGATATATCCTACCCATTGAGGAACCCCTTGTGGCCGAAGGAGAAGGACAATGTTCCACACAAGTGGAACCATCATCAACCCAAGACCCACACGCTTCCGAAGAACAAAGTGAAGGCCCTCAACCGGACGAACAAGGCCAAGTGCAAGATCAATCACAAGATGGTGGGGAGCCACCAAATGATGCACAAGGCCAAGTTCTACCCTCTGAGCAAGATCAAGATCAAGAGGAAGCTCAAGATCAAGATCAAGCTCCTGACGTCGCTCAATATGATCAACTCAGTGCTCCTCAATTATCACTTGAAGAGAAATTGGAGCGTCGTGCTGCAAAAATTGCCTCCAGGCTTGCTTCCAGAGAACATCACATGGAGAATATTCTTGGAAGCATCAAAAGGGGGGGGGGGGTAAGCACTCGTAGACAATTAGCAAACTATTGTGATCATCAAGCTTTTGCCTCCTGTGTTGAACCTCAAAAGGTCTATGAGGCGCTCGAAGACCCTGATTGGCTTAATGCCATGCATGAAGAACTCCACAACTTCGAGCGCAACAAAGTGTGGTGTCTGGTGCCGAGGCCAAAGGAGAACCATAATGTCATTGGAACCAAGTGGATCTTTAAGGATAAGCAAGATGCTCATGGCATTGTCATCCACAACAAGGCACATCTAGTGGCTCAAGGCTACTCCCAAGTCGAGGGTATCGACTACGGTGAAACCTTTGCCCCCGTTGCTCGCCTTGAATCTATTCGTTTGTTGCTTGCCTATGCTTCCCATCATAATTTTAAGTTACAACAAATGGATGTGAAAAGTGCATTTCTTAATGGTCCTATTAATGAGTTGGTGTATGTCAAACAACCCCCGGGGTTTGAGGATCCCAAGTTCCCCAATAACGTGTATCAACTCGATAAGGCAGTCTATGGCCTTAAACAATCCCCACGTGCATGGTATGAGCATCTTACCGAGTTGTTACAAGATCGTGGGTTTGAAATTGGGAAAATCGACCCCACACTTTTTACTAAGAAGGTAAAAGGGGAGTTGTTTGTCTGCCAATTATATGTTGATGATATTATATTTGGTTCTCCTAACAAAGCTTTCAATGATGAGTTCGCCGCACTCATGACCACACATTTTGAGATGTCCATGATGGGAGAGTTGAAGTACTTCCTTGGGTTTGAGATCAAGCAAAGAAGAGAAGGAATCTTCATCAAACAATCCAAGTATACTCAAGACATGCTCAAGAGGTTTAATCTAAGTGATGTCAAGCCGGCTACTACTCCAATGCCAACCAAGTGCCAACTTGACATCGATCCCAATGGTAAAGCGGTGGATCAAAAGGTATATCGTTCTATGATTGGATCCCTGCTTTACCTTTGTGCATCTAGACCGGATATTATGTTGAGTGTGGGAATCTGTGCACGGTTTCAAGCCTCACCTAAGGAAAGTCACTTTGTGGCAGTCAAGCGAATCTTTCGATATTTGGCTCATACCCCAAACTTTGGCTTATGGTACCCAAGAGGAGCAAACTTCAACCTTGTAGGTTTCTCTGATTCGGACTGGGCGGGAGACAAAGTGGATAGGAAGTCCACTTCCAGAGGGTGCCAATTCCTTGGTTGCTCTCTGGTAAGTTGGTCGTCAAAAAAGCAAAGTTGTGTGTCTCTCTCGTCCATCGAAGCAGAGTATGTGGCAGCTGGCAGTTGTTGTGCTCAACTCCTATGGATGAGGAAAACTTTAAAGGATTACGGTGTCACTTGTGAGAAAGGGCCTCTTTGGTGTGACAATGAAAGTACCATCAAGATTTCTCTTAACCCGGTACAACATTTCAAGACGAAGCATATTGAGATTCGGTATCACTTCATCCGGGATCATATTCAGCAAGGAGAAATCGAGCTTCACTATGTCAACACTCATGATAACCTTGCAGATATCTTCACGAAGCTTTTGGATGAAGCAAGATTTCGCGAGTTAAGGCATGAGCTAAATATCATTGATTTGAGCAATGTGGCTTGAGCATGTGCACACCCCGCCATACTCTTCATATTGTCTAATCTAGGTGTAGGCATGGACATAGGGGGAGTGTTGTTCTCTCAATGAACTCTCCCTCCCCCATTATGCATAAATTGATCAAGTCTTTCACATTAACCATCTTTGATGGTACTTGTGCTTCAAGGACGAGTTTTGGTCATGGGCCCAAGGTTAAAATCTTCGCGGCACCATACCTCTTGACTCAAACATAGGTGACTTCAGCCATCGCCCTTTCTTGAAGAGGGATTTCTTGTCTCTTGTTGGTGTGTGTTCATTTTGTCTTTGTTTTCCTTGCCTTTGTGTCTTCCTTTTTGAGCTAAGCCATGTGGCATAGTTACCGTGGCGTGCTGGGCGGTACTACCGCTGCGGGGCAGGACCAGGGGGTTATATCGGGGCAAGGGGAGGTTTCTCTCCCCCATACCCATTCGCTCGCCCCTTTGTTCCTCTTCCTCTCTCCAGCAGCGCATCGCCGCGGGAGGGCTCCGGGGGATCTCCTCCTCCGGTGCGTTCCTCTCCATTTCCTTCGGTGGAGTTGATCCCCACCTCGTTCTCTTGCCATGGATGCCGGTATTGCCCCCGTTCCTTCTCTCCTTTTTGTCTCTTTTTCAGATCTTGTGTTTTAGGGGCAATGGTGGTTGCATCTCTAGATTTTTGGCTAAATCTAGGCTTGAGTAGGTTGGAGAAGGCAACTAGACTCTTTAGATTAGAGTATGGTAGGAATATTTTTCAATTTGACAGGCCGGTAGTGCCGAATCTGACCACGGTAGTAGGGAACTGCTGTTCCCCCGCCTCGAGCGGTACTACCGCTTGGGCGGTACTACCGCTTGCAGGTCATGGTACTACCGCTGCCTGCCAAGTTCAATCATTTTTCTTCCATTCTTTGATCCCTTTTGTTGTGCTTGTTGTCTTATGCTCATTCTTTCTGGTTGTTTCACGTGTTTTTGTGTTTGGTTCTAGGTGATGAACATCCTGAGCCTCAAGCTCGCCATATCAACCCCAATCGTGCCACCTCGAAGCGCTACCGCACATATGACTCTGCAGGAGGTTCATGTAAGTGCATCTAGTGCCACCCCTAGTTGGTTTTGGAGTATTAACGACAAACCTGGTGGAGGGACTAATGTGTTTGTGAGAATTGCAGGATAACACAGGTAGTAGTCCCTCATTGGTTCGGTTTACCCACCGGAGATGACCCCTAAAAATGTATGAAGACATTGACATCAGTGGTGGTATATGAAGATAATCATATTGAAGACTATGATATGAGAAGACATTGTGTGAAGACTATGGAGAGCGAAGACTTAGATGTTTCGTTGTTTCCTTTTCTTCTTTGTTGAGTCATAGGAACCACCGTACTGTTAAGTGGGGTCCAAGTGATCTAAGTCAGAGTGACTGAAGTGATGCTCAACCAAATCCTATGTCTTCGAGCAAAGACTATGAGAGCAAATCTTATCCAAAGTTGGATGAGTCAGCCTTACTTGTAGCTCAAGTAATGTTGCCGTGTGAGTGTTTGAAATCTGACCGTTGGAACACGTGTCAGTTCCTTAGTGACCCAGGGTCACTTCGGACAAATCAGGTCGGGTTGCCCAGTGGCTATAAATAGCCCACCCCCTACACCATAAATTGGTGGCTGCTCAGAGTTATTACACGGCTTTTGTCGTTTGAGAGCAACCCACCTCCGAAGCGTTTGAGAGAGAAATCCTTGCGAGGACAAAGCCAAAACACCCAGAGCCAAAGAATGTTAGGCATCACTGAAGTCTTTCTGTCTGTGTGACCTGAAGACTTATTACACTTGAGGACTGTGTTTCCTCAGCCGGTTAGGCGTCACGTTCTGAGCATCCAAGAGTCATTGTGGATCGCCGGTGAACGAAGTATGTGAAGGTTTGGAAGTCTACCTTGAAGACTTACCAGAGTGATTGGGCGAGGACTAGGTGTCCTTAGCTCAAGGGGAATAAGGTGAAGACGCGGTCTTTTGAGTTAAATCTCAGCCTCCCTAACCAGACGTATAGTTGTCACAGCAACTAGAACTGGTCTAACAAATCACTATCCTCCCCGAGCTACTGGTTCTATCCTTTCCTTCCCTTTACTTACTGTTCTACGTTGTGAAGTCATTGCCTGCTTGCCTTATCTGATTGACTTCACTAAGTATCTACTTGTTGTGATTGGCTTCATTCCTTCTTCCATCTTGATCCCTACTGCCTAGTTGCTATTAGTCGTCATGCATTCACTTCATTGAATACATGACTATGGCTTGTCTAGTGTAGTCTACTTTCCGCTGCATCCTAATAGGATTGAGTTTATCATTTGTCTTCACAACTACCATGTTGTAATGCCCAGGATGGGACTATATCTCCTACGTGTCGAGGCACGACTTAAAGATATAAGCCCATTCTGGAATGATCACAAGTTTGGTACCTTTGCACATCTCATGTAAAAATGGGGATGGAAAACTGAAAAGATAGTTGGCTTACACTCGCCACGTGACACAAATTCATTACAAGTTCAAACATCATTTAGATAAACATCACAGCCCATCTAAGGGTAAGATCCAAATGACAAGATACCAAACTTAACATTAAACCACAGGTCTAGATCGAATCCTAGTAGAAGCTCTACTGATCAACCGGATAGTTCACATAGTAACGGCTACGCTCCTCGTCGTACTCCCAGTCTAGCTCAGTGCCATCGCCTGTGTAGCTCACCATCGTACCTGCATCTGGTGTGTTGAAGTGACTGTGAGCCACAGAGGACTCAGCAATCCCGTTCCCGGGTAACACGACTATTCAAGCCTTGGGTGTGGAACAAGGCTGAACAAAGAACAAGAGGTTGCAGCAGCACTAGCCTAGCTTACGTAAAAGAGAGCGAGAAGAGAAGGTGCCTCGGTCGAGAGATGATCACGAAGTGATCCTAACTAAAGCAAGTCAAACATAACCCCACCGTGTTCACTTCCCGAATCCCTTTCGGAAAATGACCATCACGGTACACACGCTGGTAGTGTATTGGAACATGGTGTCAAGTTTTCTACAACCGGATATTAACAAGCTCCCATCTGCCACATAACCGCGGGCACGGCTTTCGAAAGTTCATAACCCTGTAGGGGTGTTCCAACTTGGCCCATGACAAGCCCACGATCCGCGGAGTCGCAACTCCAAGGTGGGAAGGCCCGAGTATCCTCGGAATCCCGTCCTCAAGATACTCCGACTAAGGTAAGGCTAATCCAGCAAATCCTCCCGGCGTGCCGACACCCTAACAATAGCCGCGCGTATCTAGTCTCAGGCCACGACCGGATGGGTGAAGCTATGGGTTTTTACCAGACCTCGGGTTTCCCCATGGTGGCCCCGCAGGCTCCCCGTTTCGGACCAACACTCATGTGGAGCACTGGCCCGGGGTTGTTGATTAAGAAGAGGGTTAATTACTCCCTATGCAAGTTTTAGTTATTAGGCAAATAGTACCAATGTTGGGACTTGCTGGAAAAGACTTAGCACTTAACGGTTTATCGAGGGGGTCCCATAACCCCAACCGTGTGAGGAACGCATAATCAAGGAACATAACACCGGTTTATACGGTTCCTAGCGGCATGAGTGGAACAAAACACCAAGCAAAAGGCTTAGCCTTCCACCCATTACCAATATATAGATGATTTCATTTAATAATTAAAATAGTGTGATATCCCAACAAGCTTCAACAAGAAGCAAGAATCTTCAATCTTCACCTGCATCTAACAATGCTATAAGAGGGGCTGAGCGAAGCGTACTTATAGCCAATCAATGGTTTGCATAGGTAGGGTGGTTAAACAGGTTCATGGTTACAATAGGAGGCTGATAGGAAAACATGGGCATCGAGGCAAAACTATAGATCGAGACTTCTAGCAATAGGCCAAGATAGTAATGTTATCGGGGTTCGGCCATCTTGCCTGAAGAGTTGTCGATGGGATCGTAAGAGGGGTCCTCGTTCTCAACCTCGGTAGTAACCTCGTGCTCGTACTCGTACTGGGTCTCAGCTTCCGGCTCTACTCAAACACAAGTACTTGCTCAAAACGGAGCAACGAGCTAATAGTTACACCCGAAACAATAAACAAGCACAAGCTGAAAATAACAGCCACATAGCAACTTCGGAGCAAGAGATAAATGGCCTACAGCACTCAAACATCATGGCAAGGAGCATGGACATAAACTAGACATATCCTACAACAAACAAATCCATTGGAGCACCCCCAAAGGAGCCATGGATCAATAGCAACAAGCTATGGCATATTGAACTTGACAACAAAATCCTGACAACAGTAATTTGTTGCAACTTGGGAGCAAGAGTTAAATAAGCTACAACCACTTAAATAAGCATGTGAGAGCATGAATGGATATCCAACAATATATACAACAAGGAACCATCAAGAGTCACCCCAAAACTATCATGGATCTGCCTAGAACAACAAGCAAACATGGCATCTGGAAATTACAGATTCCAGACTTAGTGAAATTTCACTAAGTGTTAAAACAGCAGTTTCATCATGGCATCTTTGTGAGCAAGTTTAAGTCACCTCAAAGCAAAGCATGGCAAGTGGTAAGCACCACAGCAAAGTACACATGATGGTGACTCCAAAACATCTAAGCATGCATCAAGGGGACAAACACATCAATAACAATGAGCTCCTCTACGAGGCATCTCGTAACAAGTTTAACGACATAACAGCCACATAACACTTTGCAAAGGAGATAGACATGGCAAGATAAAAACTATCATGCAAGCTAAAGCACCCAACATGTAGAGCATTTCATGACGAACACGTGGACATATCATTTGCATCATTTGGATAAACATGCACCAAGTTATCACATTGCAAAGATGGCATGAAAACAACTACTAACAGCATATTATAACAAGTAGCACTCTTCTCATGAAGATTAAGACATCTAGATGACCTCAAACATGCATGGCACAATGGAACAATACGTAGTACAAGTATCCACGATCATTTTGACATATCATTTGCTCAAATCGGACCATCACACAAAAAGTTATCCACGTTGCAAAACAGCATCAGACATCAAAAATTACAGGGACTTAGCAGAAAAAAACGGACTACCTCGGGTCAACGCGGGCGGTCAACTGGCGGATCGGGCACGGCCCGAAGCGGCTAACGGGCGGGCACCTAAGGGTCCCGGCCGGATCCGCCCGATAGGCCCGCGGGATCGATCTGTATCGGGGGGGGGGTCGGGGAGATCGGGTCTTCCCCGATCGGCGGCGGCCTGCGACGCGGTGAGGGCGGCGGTGGTCCGGCGTCGCCCTGGCCGGAGGTGCGGGCCGGCGGCGGCGCGGCGGAGGAGGCCCGGCCGGCGCGGCGGCGAGCCTGGGAGGCCGGGGAGGCAGAGGAGCGGCGAGACCGGCGGCGGGGTAGGCCCAGCCGGCGGCGAGGGCAGCGCGGAGGAGCTCCGGCCGGTGGCGGAGAAGAAGCACGGCGGCGGCGGAGAGGTTGAAGAAGATGACGGCGGGTCACGCGCGTCGGGTGGAAGCACGGCGATGATGTGGTGGAAGCACGGGGCGACTGGACAGAAGCACGGCTCTCTGCGAGGTCGGAAGCACGATTTTTCAACGGTGGAAGCACCGGGATCCAACGGTGGAAGCACCGGCGGTGAACTGTGGAAGCATTAGGGTTTTTGGACGCAAATTTTGGGGGAGATGGACGTTTATATAGGCACAAGGAGCTAGTGTTGTCCAAATGAGGTGAGGTTTTCAGCCACATGATCACAATTAGATGGCCTAGATGAAGGGAGGGGTTTGGGTTGGTTTGGTGGGCTGTTGGAGGGGTGTCTTGGGCCTCAAAGAGGAGGTACTTTTAGCACACGAGAATAACTGTTGGAGTAGCAAACAAACTCCAAACGCGACGAGATTTGACAGGCGGGTTACACACAACAAAACAACATCGCACGACAAGTCTCACACCAAAACGGAAACGTTACACGGCCAACCACCAAAGTAGGCCTCGGGGATGCCACGGACACGTGAGAGAGCTCCGGAACGCGATACGGACAACGGAAAGAAACGAGTGGGACCGGATGCAAATGACAACACCATGCAATGCGATGCACATGACTACATGATATGAATGAATGACACACACGCACACAACAAAACGACGAAAACCCGAAAAGACGAAGAACTCAGAATGGAATTGATGAAGCCAGAGATATTATATTGCCCAAAAGGGAAAACATTACATCCGGGGCATTACAAACTCCCCTCTACTACAAAAAGATCTCGTCCCGAGATCTAGGACTGGAAAAAGGAAGGGTACTCGGAACGAAGATGATCTTCTCGTTCCCACGTAGCTTCTCGGTCGGTATGGTGTGACCACTTGACTTTCAAGAATTTGATGGACTTGTTGCGGGTCTTGCGCTCGGTTTCTTCGAGAATAGCAACTGGGTGCTCTCGGTAAGACAAGTCTTGTTGAAGATCAATCTCTTCAAACGGAATCATGCGTTCAGGAGTCTTGAAGCACTTGCGGAGTTGAGACACATGAAACACATCATGAACATTGGCGAAGTTGGAAGGGAGCTCAAGTTGATAGGCTAGATCGCCTCTTTTGCCAAGGATCTTGAAAGGCCCGACGTATCTAGGAGCAAGCTTTCCTTTGATAACAAATCTTTGGGTGCCTTTCATAGGAGAAACACGGAGATAGACATGATCCCCAATGTTGAAGGCCAAATCACGATGCTTGCCGTCATAGTAGCTCTTCTGACGCGACTGAGCGGCCTTGAGATTCTCACGTATGACTTTGCACATTTCTTCGGCTTCTGCGATTAAGTCATTGCCAAGAAGTTGACGTTCACCAGTCTCGGACCAGTTGAGAGGGGTACGACACTTTCTGCCATAGAGGATTTCAAACGGAGCTTTGCCGGCACTTGCTTGGAAGCTGTTGTTGTAAGAGAACTCGGCAAACGGAAGGCAATCTTCCCATTTCATGCCAAAAGATATGACACAGGCTCTGGGCATGTCTTCTAGAATCTGATTCACTCTCTCGACTTGACCACTAGTCTGAGGGTGAAAAGCAGTGTTGAACCTGATCTTAGTGCCCATCGCAGACTGAAAGGAGTCCCAGAACTTGGAAGTGAACAAACTTCCACAGTCTGAGGAGATAACTTGAGGAATGCCATGTAAGGACACAATTCTGGAAGTGTACAATTCTGCCAGTTGAGCTGCATTGATGGATTCTTTGACTGGAAGGAAGTGAGCGACTTTGGTAAGCTTGTCAATCACCACAAAGATAGAATCATTCCCTCTCTTGGACTTAGGAAAGCCAGTGACGAAATCCATTTCAATGTGGTCGAATTTCCACTCGGGAATAGGAAGAGGTTGGAGAAGACCGGCTGGACGTTGATGCTCTACCTTCACTCTTCTGCAGACATCACATTCATTCACGAATTGGGCAATCTCCCTTTTCATGCGAGTCCACCAGTAAGATTGCTTGAGGTCTTGGTACATCTTGGAACTGCCAGGATGAATGGAAAGGAGAGAATCATGTGCTTCTTCTATTATGAGCTTCCTGAGATCACCTTTTGGAACCACGAGTCTGTCCTCGAAGAACAAGGTATCTCTCTCATCAACGCGATAGCACTTGTATTTAGGAGTACCCTTTGCAATACCATGTTTCACTTTCTGCACCATAGCATCACTGAGTTGGGCCTCACGGATCTGATCTTCCAAGGTAGGAGCAACTTGAAGATTTGCAAGAAAACCCTGCGAAACAACTTGGAGGTTGAGCTTCCTGAATGCTTCACAAAGCTCAGGCTGGAACGGCTTGATAAGGAGGCTGTTGCAATATGCCTTTCTGCTCAAAGCATCTGCAATCACATTCGCCTTGCCAGGAGTGTATTCGATGCTGGGATCATACTCTTGGATCATTTCGACCCAACGAGTCTGGCGGAGGTTCAGATTCGGCTGTGTGAAGATGTACTTCAAGCTTTTGTGATCTGTGAAGATGTCGACTTTTCTGCCCAACAGAAGGTGTCTCCACGTAATCAAAGCATGTACCACAGCTGCTAGTTCAAGATCATGTGTGGGGTAGTTCTTCTCACTTGGCTTCAGCTGACGAGAAGTGTATGCCACAATTCTCTTGTCCTGCATAAGCACACCACCAAGTCCTTGAAGAGAAGCATCACAGAATACTTCATAGGGCTTGGTCTCATCTGGAGGAGGAAGAACTGGAGCAGAGACGAGCTTTTCTTTGAGAGTTTTGAATGCCACTTCACAATCTGGAGACCAGTAGTACTTGACATTCTTCTGCAGCAAGTTGGAAAGAGGCTTGGCAATCTTGGAGAAGTTCTCTACGAACCTTCTGCAATAGCTGGCAAGACCAAGGAAGCTTCGGAGTTGCTTGACGTTCTGAGGAGGTTCCCAGTTGACAATGGCTTCAACTTTCTCGGGGTTTACCGCAATACCGTCAGCAGAGATGATATGGCCCAGATAAAAGACCTTATCGAGCCAAAATTCGCACTTGGAAAACTTGGCATAGAACTTATGTTCACGGAGACTGTCGAGAACGAGACGGAGGTGCTTTTCGTGATCTTCTTCATTCTTGGAAAATACCAAAATGTCATCCAGATACACAAGCACAAACTCGCTGGTGTAGGGGTTGAAAATGTAGTGCATCATTCTCGAGAAGGTAGGTGGAGCATTAGCGAGACCAAAGGACATGACTGTATACTCATATGAACCGTAGCTCGTTCTGAAGGCAGTCTTGGGGATATCTTCCTCGCGAATGTGAATTTGGTGATAGCCCATTCGGAGATCGAGCTTAGAGAACACTTTAGCTCCTTTGAGCTGCTCGAACAACTCGTTGATGTTGGGGAGCGGATACTTGTTCTTTATTGTCTTCTTGTTCAATGGCCGGTAATCAACGCAGAGGCGCTCCGTGCCATCCTTCTTCCTGACAAATAAGACACCACAGCCCGAAGGAGACGTACTAGGCCTGATCAGACCCATACGCTCCTGTTCATCAAGCTGTTTCTTCAACTCCTTCAACTCTTTAGGAGAGAGCTTGTTGATGTCTACACACGCTTCTACTCTTGTAGACTATGTTGGGCCTCCAAGCGCAGAGGTTTGTAGGACAGCAGCAATTTCCCTCAAGTGGATGACCTAAGGTTTATCGAACTCAGGGAAGTAGTGGTTAAAGATGGTCTCTCTCAAGCAACCCTGTAACTAAAATACAAGAAGTCTCTTGTGTCCCCAACACACCTAATACACTTGTCAAATGTATAGGTGCACTAGTTCGGCGAAGAGATGTTAAATGGCAAGTGATATGGATGGCAAAACAAAGTAATACAAATCTGTAATAAAAAGTGCAGCAAGCAAACAAGTGGTAAACGTGAGCACAAATGGTATTGCAATGGTGGAAACAAGGCCTAGGCTTCATACTTTCACTAGTGGCAACTCCCAACAACATTAACATAATCGAATCACATGACATTTCCCATAAAACATGCAATGGAGACGCACCCGGAGGTCATTCCTTCGTGGTCAAGAGAGGACGAGAATTATGTAGGGCTACAAAAGCACACCTCAAATTTCGTAGTTCTCAATCTAAGGATTTCCCAATGTCACCGCGGCCATCCAAAGAGAGTCCCACAATCACCACAACATATCTAAAGGATAGTCAAAGACAAGCACCAAGAGACTCTCAATCTTCAATCAACACACAAGAGAGGAAATCACTCATGAAATTATTTTTCTAATCCATGTCCAATAGACCATTGTCACCTTGGTCTCGGGGATTATACTAGATAAAGACAAGTGAGTACATCAATCCAATACATAGAGGAAGGGGAAATATCATGGGATCACCCTAGATTAACATAGCCTATGATCACAACGAAGATCACATCATGGGAGAGAGAATTGACCACATAGCTACTGGTAGAAACCTCAGCCCCGAGGAGGAACTACTCCCGCATCATGGAGGGAGGAAGCAACGTTGATGGAGATGAATCCGGGGGCAATTCCCCGTCCCGGCAAGGTGCCGGCACAGGAATTCTGGTCCCCCGAAGCTTGATGGCGATGGCGGCGGAGATCGGAATCGCGTCTGGAGAAAAGGGGTCCGGAATCAGGGTTTCCTCGACGGGTGTTAAATATATGCCAAAGGGGGTCGCCAGGGGAGCTACGGGGTGCCCAGGCGGCCTGGCCAGGCGGCCAGGGGTGGGGCCGCCTGGGCAGGGCGCCTGGAGCCCCTCTGGCCCCCCTCCGGCCCTACTTTGGCCGCATGGAAGCTTCCGGAACGCTGATTTTTTATATAATTTTTCCGGGATTTTTCTGGCAGTTTTCGTAATGGGAAAACCTGAAATACAAAAACAGCAGAAAACAGAAACTGGCACTGGGGTGCACTGAGTTAATAGGTTAGTCCAAATATGATCAAAAGTGTATGGAAGTGTATAAATATCATAGCAATATCACACAAAAGAGGCATGGAGCAAGCAGAAATTATAGATACGTTTTGGACGTATCAACATCCCCAAGCTTAATTCCTGCTCGTCCTCGAGTAGGTAAATGATAACAAGAATAATTTATGTGGTGACATGCTATTAACCATATAAGGATTTTTCATAGTCATATGACAAAAGCTTGCTGAGACAATGAATCTGTAGTAATTAAGTTGCCTCATGAGAAAATCACAAAGAACTGAAAGTTTTACAATATGATACTGAAACATCAAATAGATTTGTAATTAGCATGGTGTGCAAATATGATAAAGTGATATCTTGCTTGCCCCTTTAGTGAAGCAAAACATAAATGCAGGGGCACCTTCGAGGTTTAAGTGATGACTAGATACAATGATTTCAAAATAAACGATATCACAATCATGCAAAAGAAATGCTACTTTGGGACAATGCACATTACACTCAGAATGACAATCATGCTCTCAGTAGTTGGTGCTTTAAAAGAAGGTGGAGACTCTCGAACCGTGGCTTTTGTTGGCAAGGTTGAAAACCCGTAGTCGGAAACAAAGACAAAACATGTACCAGAGCTCTTGGTTTTAAAAACAGAGGTAATAATTATTTTTTTAGATTATGCATGTTCCGTCAACGAATGCTAGCAGATAACTCAATTACTTCTTGAGATGGACAAGTTTCGAGGAACGGCTCCCGAATGAGGACGATCACATCCTCTTAATCTCCTTTGTTTATCACTGCCAAAGTTTTCTGATTTCTCATGAACAAAGCGTGAACGAGGGTTTGTTTGTTATATTAATTTTGAGCCGGGCGCACTCTTTGCCAGTTCCTTCTCGTATTATGGGTTTGCACATTAGACATGCAATCTCGGGGTGAAGCTTGTCCAACTTAAAAAGATCATGAATTAACTACTACTTCCTCATGAACTTAAAACAGAGGCACAAAATAGGAATGCATTTTTTTTTGAATAATTTCGAGATGGTACATGAAAGTCTCCGTTAGGAATGGCAGGTAAATACCATGTAGGAAGGTATGGTGGACTCATATGGCATAACTGGTTTAAAAGAATTTGGATGGACAAGCAGTCAGTCCGCTTAGTACAGGCGAAGGTTAGCAAAAGACTGGGAGCGACCAACTAAGGGAGCAATGACGGTCATAATCATGCAGAGCGGCAAAGCAACATTGAATCAGGCATGGAAGTTATATCGCTACTCAGAAATAAAAGATCATCAAGGCTTGACAGACTTTCTTTACAGTCTTAAATATGCGTGAGCATACGCCAAGTCAATCAAAATAAATTCTTGAAGGAAGATATTACTAAACCATACCACATCATAGGCAAACAAATCATGTTGGTACTCCAATAAAACATTGGAAACCCCCCAGCTATTTGAGACTAACCATAAGAAAACATGAACTACTAAGCACCATTATGCACGTAGCATCTTTATCATAGACATATCAACCAATGCAACAGAAGCAAAATCTCTTAATAGATAAGCATGATAACTAAAGAGAGTTCAAGCAACCAACTAAACAAAAGCTCTTTATAAAGATAAGCATGAAAACTAAAAGCTAAGCATGATAGTAGCTATTGAAAGACAAAGAACACACACATCAAAGATAATCATGAAAATTCTATGTTGTGTTCTAGGTAGAAGTGGAGCGTGTTTCTCTCCCACATAAAGAAAGCTGAGTTCCGACTCGTTATGAAAAGCTAAAGAAAACTAAAAAGGAAACTAAAAGCAAGACGCTCCAAGCATAGCACATAACACATGAAGTGATAAAAATATAGTGGAACGAAAGACGAACTGATAATGTTGATGGAGAAGGGGATGCACGGGGGCATCCCCAAGCTTAGACGCTTGAGTCTCCTTGAATATTTCTTGGGGTGCATGGGGGCATCCCCAAGCTTGAGCGTTTGACACTCCTGAATCTTTTTATCATCTTCCCTCGCACACTTGAAAACTCCCTTCATACATAACTCATCATAATCTGATTAGCGAGGTTAGTACCCATAATAAAATAATTATTCCTTGCTGGAAATAAGGATATTCTTGAAGGTATACTGTTTCTCAAGATTGCCAAAAGGTTTTTGCAAAGAAAAAGCAAGCTCAAGGTTTGCAAAATGAAGGAAAGGCAAAACAGGACAGAATCTGTGAAAAACAGAACAGCAGGTAGTAAATGATTTTTTCGGGGCACTTCTGCAACTCTAATAAAAAAACTCAGAACAGACGCACGAAAGACAATTGTATAGAGCACGCTGTCGAAAAAATTCAGACCAAAAAGATGATCTGGTGATTTTATACGAATTTTTCTATCCAAGGACAGAATCAGTTTCCTGGACAATACGTCACAACTTTTGAACTTTTTTGCAATCAGAGGCTACACTTGGCACAAAGTTGAAAAGTAAAGATACAATGATGATGCTACTGTAGTAACAACATCAAGACACAACAAAAGCAAAATAAAATTTTATTCATGTGGGCTGCCTCCCAAAAGCGCTTTCTTTTATGCCTTTAAGCTAGGCATAAGACTTTAATTATGCTCTCGTAGGAATAAGAGTTGAAGAACAAAAGAGAGCATCAATAAGCAAATACCAAACACATTTAATCCTAACATGCTTCCTATGCATAGGAATATTGCAATAGAATAATTCATTGAAGCACAAAGCAATAAGCATAGGAAGACAAAACAAGTGCAACTTCAAAATATTCACCATAAAGAGAGGAAACTTCTTATTATTAAGATATTTAGAACCAAGTCTCCCTCTCTCATTATAAATTTCAGTGGCATCATGTCTGAACTCAACAATATAAGCATCACATAAAGCATTGTTACCATGATCCACATGCAAAAAGGTACTCTTACTCTCCACATAAGCATAATCTTTCTCATTGGTAATAGTGGGAGTAGGACTATCATAAACAACTTGAACACTATAGATTAATTGTGTATTAGGAAGATGGTGTTCAACAAGGGAGTAATTCCCTCCATGATTATGACAAGTTTCATAAGGATAATTTCTCCTTATGTCATAGGTACCTTTATAATCACTATAGATTGGAGTTATAACATCATCATGGTAGAGAAGAGCATTATCATTGCTAGCAACTATATTTGTAAACATGTTGTCTTTATTCTTACTAGCAAAAGAATTATCAATTATCACATCACTAGTGGGTAAAGGATTTGCAATCCTATCATCCCCAAGCTTAGAGCTTCCCATATCATCACTTTCAGAGTTGGTACCAAAAAGATTTTCAAGATCATATGTAGCATTATCATCATTTTCCCAATCACAATAAGTAACATGCATATCATAATCAAAATCATCTTCAATAGTACCTACGGACGTATCATCAAGATGATAATTAAGGCAATAAACTTCACCTTCTTCTTTAAACTTACAACCGTTAGGATAAAAATTGATGGGAGGAATATGCTCAGGCCAGGTTGATACCCATTCTTCTTCTTTCTTGCTCCTCTTCCTCCTCCTCTTCTTTTTCTTCTTCTTAACCTTAGGAGGGAGTGGTTGGAGATGAAGCTTCTCCACATATCCTGGTTTATCATTAGAAACAATAGGGGAAACTTGGGAGAAACTCTCCTTTTTATTAGCAGAAATATAAGAGACATTTTTATACTTTGGTAAAGTTCCCTCCTTTCTAATCTTACTTATGTTATCATTTTCATGGCAATTAACAACACAATAGAGATGGCAATTTTGCAAAGTGTTTTTTATTCCTATGGCATTAACATCTAGCCAAGAAGTCTTTTCTGATAACTCTTCACACATCAAAAATAACGTAAGCTCATCATAAAGATCAGAGGTGATCATGTTATCACACAGCCGGTTAACAGTTATGTTTTGAAAGTTCATGCATTGAAAATTAAAGTGACCCTCTATACGGCAAAGTTCACAAGTAAAAGGATAAAGGTCACACAATTCTCTAGCAATTTCATTTAAATCTCTGACCCAAGTGATTGTTCTTTCATGCTTATGCTGCTTACAATACTTCTCTTCTTCAATCATAGGCCTTTCACAAGGTCTATCCACTCCACAAAAATTAACATGCTTATATAAAACTTCATTTTTAGGAATTGGATCATGCATGTTGCAATCATCATGAACAATTTCATTTTCTTTGCAAGTCTCTTTAAAAGGTTTATGATACTTGATCCAATCCTCCTTAGGCATATTAAGATGTGAAGCAAAAGATTTGAGGAAATCAACAAGGAGTTGAGAATCAAGTCCAAACTTAGCACTAAACTTATTAAAACTTGTAGTTTAAACAAAGGACTTAATGCAATCATACTCATAAATTATACCTGACTCTTTACCTTTGTCGATCTCCCAATCTTCAGTGTTGCGTTGAATTCTTTCAAGGAGTTCCCATTTAGCATCAGTCTTTTCGTTTCTGAAAGAACCCATAGAGGAAGCATCGAGCAAATCTTTATCCTGTCGAGAGAGCCTCGCATAGAAATTAGTAATAATCATATCTTTGGGGAGCCCATGGTTAGGACTTTTTAGCATTAACGTTTTCAGTCTCCCCCAAGCTTGAGCTATGCTCTCTCCGTCATGAGGATAGAAATTATAAACATAATTCCTATTCTTATGGACTTCATGAAGAGTATAAAACTTGGTATAAAAGAGAGACATAGGCTCTTGCCAATCAAGCAAGTGCGAGTTATCGAGAAGCTTATACCAATCTGAAGCCTTATCTATAAGTGATACGGCGAACAATTTCCTCATGACAAACTCCCTTGATACACCTGCAAGCTTAAATAATGAACATAATTGTGACAGATATAGCAAGTGTTCACCGGGATGTCTGTCTCCTGCATAACGATTAGCCAAGACATAATCGATAATACCAGTTGGTATTTTATAGGGCACAATTTCAGTAGGGGGAGGAGCAACCACCACAGGTGTGGGGCGTCTTCCCACAAGCAACGATCCAATAGCAAGGTTGTCCATAAGGATAACTAGTGAAATAAAAACAAGAAACAAAAAGATTTAATTGCAAGATCTAAAGATATACCTTCAAGCACTCACTTCCCCGGCAACGGCGCCAGAAATAGCTTGATGTCTACACACGCTTCTACTCTTGTAGACTATGTTGGGCCTCCAAGCGCAGAGGTTTGTAGGACAACAGCAATTTCCCTCAAGTGGATGACCTAAGGTTTATCGAACTCAGGGAAGTAGAGGTTGAAGATGGTCTCTCTCAAGCAACCCTGCAACTAAAATACAAGAAGTCTCTTGTGTCCCCAACACACCTAATACACTTGTCAGATGTATAGGTGCACTAGTTCGGCGAAGAGATGTTAAATGGCAAGTGATATGGATGGCAAAACAAAGTAATATAAATCTGTAATAAAAAGTGCAGCAAGCAAACCAGTGGTAAACGTGAGCACAAATGGTATTGCAATGGTGGAAACAAGGCCTAGGCTTCATACTTTCACTAGTGGCAACTCCCAACAACATTAACATAATCGAATCACATGATATTTCCCATAAAACATGCAATGGAGACGCACCCGGAGGTCATTCCTTCGTGGTCAAGAGAGGACGAGAATTATGTAGGGCTACAAAAGCACACCTCAAAGTTCGTAGTTCTCAATCTAAGGATTTCCCAATGTCACCGCGGCCATCCAAAGAGAGTCCCACAATCACCACAACATATCTAAAGGATAGTCAAAGACAAGCACCAAGAGACTCTCAATCTTCAATCAACACACAAGAGAGGAAATCACTCATGAAATTATTTTTCTAATCCATGTCTAATAGACCACTGTCACCTTGGTCTCGGGGATTATACTAGATAAAGACAAGTGAGTACATCAATCCAATACATAGAGGAAGGGGAAATATCATGGGATCACCCTAGATTAACATATCCTATGATCACAACGAAGATCACATCATGGGAGAGAGAATTGACCACATATCTACTGGTAGAAACCTCAGCCCCGAGGAGGAACTACTCCCGCATCATGGAGGGAGGAAGCAACGTCGATGGAGATGAATCCGGGGGCACTTCCCCGTCCCGGCAGGGTGCCGGCACAAGAATTTTGGTCCCCCGAAGCTTGATGGCGATGGCGGCGGAGATCGGAATCGCGTCTGGAGAAAAGGGGTCCGGAATCAGGGTTTCCTCGACGGGTGTTAAATATATGCCAAAGGGGGTCGCCAGGGGAGCTACGGGGTGCCCAGGCGGCCAGGGGTGGGGCCGCCTGGGCAGGGCGCCTGGAGCCCCTCTGGCCCCCCTCCGGCCCTACTTTGGCCGCATGGAAGCTTCCGGAACACTGATTTTTTATATAATTTTTCCGGGATTTTTCTGGCAGTTTTCGTAATGGGAAAACCTGAAATACAAAAACAGCAGAAAACAGAAACTGGCACTGGGGTGCACTGAGTTAATAGGTTAGTCCAAATATGATCAAAAGTGTATGGAAGTGTATAAATATCATAGCAATATCACACAAAAGAGGCATGGAGCAAGCAGAAATTATAGATACGTTTTGGACGTATCACTTGTACGGACGCCGGCATGCTGGCTCAGTACCAGGCTCGAGTTCAATGACGAATTCCACTTGACGGTGTGGAGGCATGCCTGGAAGTTCTTCAGGAAAGACGTCTTCGTATTCGTTAACCACCGAAATTTGAGAGATGGCATTCATCTCGCCCTTGTCATTGAGAGAGAAAAGCCTGATTGTGTTATCCCTGGAGGCAAAGATAATCACATCTTCATCGGAATGAGTAATCTTGACTTCCTTGTTTGCACAATCAATGTGAGCATCATGCTGAGAAAGCCAATCCATTCCGAGGATGAGGTCAATGTCGGAATTGCCGAGAACCACCGGTTTAGCCAGAAAGCGATAATCACCCATACGAATAGAAACATCCGGAGCAAAAATATTAGAAGTCATATGTCTCCCCGGAGAAATGACTTGCAACTTCTGAGGCGGACTTTGGACGTCAACATTATGCTTGGATGCAAATGGTTGAGACATGAAAGAACATGAAGCACCCGAATCAAACAACACTTTAGCAGGAAAAGAGTTCACTGAAAGGTTACCCAAAATCACATCAGAAGAATTCTCCGCTTGCGCTGCATTCATCAGATTCACCCTTGCTGACTTTGGATTATGCTTGACAATAGCTGTGCTGACAGGTGGAGGAGGCGGAAGGCGCCTTGGGTTGGGGCACTTGTTAGCATAGTGACCTTTCTGAGTGCACTTGTTGCAGACCACTTCTGAGAGAGGACGGAAATGAGAACCACTTGACTTGGAACCTTGAGACTGAAACTTTGCCTGGTTGCTTGGGTTGGGTGGGTGGGACAAACCACGTCCACCAGAGTTCTTGTTGCTGTTGTTGTAGGGAGCTCGGATCACAGGAGGAGGTGGAAGCCAAAATTTCTGTTGTTTCGCGACCACTTGAGAAGATGAGGAGGAGTGAACGGCATCTCGAATCCTCTTTTTAGAAGCCTCCATCTTGAGCTGGGCTGCCTCTTGCTTAAGCGCCATGTTATAGAATTTGTCGAACTCATCAGGCTCGAACAAGGTGAGAGCAAGTAGAAGTTCATCCTTCAGACCTCCGCGGAACTGATAGATCTTGCTCTTGGCATCTGGTATGTCTTGCTTAGCATAGCGGGCAAGGTTTTGGAACTTGACATTATACTGGTAGACAGTCATAGAGCCTTGCTTTAGGTTGCGGAATTGCTCGCGCATACCCTCGATGACACTTGTTGGAATGTGGTGAGAGCGAAAATCCTTGCAGAAATCATCCCAAGAGATCACACGCCCTTCTCTGGAGTCTTTGTACTACTGCCACCAGTCAGCTGCTTGGTCCTTGAGTTGGAAGGCTGCAAATTTCACATAGTCCTCAGGCCTTACGTTGCTGCACTCAAAATGCTTCTTGATATCGGTTATCCAATCTTCAGCATCGAGAGGGTCGACACAGTAACTGAAAGCCTTTGGTTGATTAGCCAACAACTGTTTGAGCGTAGCATGGTGCTGTTGGTTGAAGAAATTGCCTTGGTTCCCTGGAGCACCCTGATTTGCTTGATTTGCTTGCATTTGTTGCATCATCTGCATCAACATCTGGGTGTTCTGGTTTGTAGTCTGCATAATCGCTCTCCAGGCCTCAGACGGAGGAGGAGGGGAAGGAGGACGGTCTGTGTCAGGCTCATTTCTGAGAAATAAATCACAGAATAGCCTTAAGTAACACTAGCTCCCAAGCACAGCCAGTGGACAACCTTGATATAGATAACCAGTACAATAATATTACACAGGGTTGAGTCAGGGTGACTCAATAGTTTATTACAACATTTCAACGTACTAGGCGGGTGGAATATGACAGTGGGTAGTGGAACTCAACACTGATATACTAGCATAGGGTCAAGCGTCAGTGTGAGGCTTGACTAATTTATTGGTGTGGCGGAAGCTTGACGGATGGTACAAGTGATAGACTCCAAGACACAGGTGTGCTGACTGGAAACCTTCTAAGCGTCGGCCTCGCTAGCGCAATTCTCCTCCAACGGTTCGTCCTCCTCCAAGTCTGGCCAAGTAAATAGCCAGGGACAAGCCAGTGAGTACTTTGAATGTACTCGCAAACATTATGAACATAAGGTATACTAAAGCGAAAGCCATGATGAAATACTATATGCATGCAACAAATATCAAGACTTGGCATGATGAAACATGGTTAGTTCAAAATAAATATTGGTCACTATATTATAAAAAAAAATAAAAGGAATGCCAGTCGGATATCAAGCGACATCACGGTAGGACTTGAAAAGAAATGCCAGTTGGGTATCCACAAGAGTAGTGTCGAGATAAACCGCCTGACACTCGAGGGACGCCTCAAAAGGACTTTAAAAGAAATGCCAGTGGGTGTCCACAAGAGTAGTGGCGAGATAAACCGCCTGACACTCGAGGGACGCCTCAAAAGGACTTTAAAAGAAAAGCGAGTGTCCGGGGTAGTCTAGCCAACCCCTGAGACACTCTCGAAGGTAATAATAAAATCACACGGTTAGTCCATAAGCATAATATTCACCATAAATAAATTTATGATAATATACTGACTGTGACAAAGAAAAAGTCCTGCAAACATAACATGCTCAAGTAGTCTATTTTCCTCCAGAGACTGACACCGAGACCGATACTTGACCCACCCAACTAAATCCTTGACCGTGGACGCGGCTATTCGAATAGATATAACTCTGCAGAGGGTGTACTCTTTACCCACGCGTATGGGCTTTCCTTAGCCAGTACCGTGTACTGACTAATACCCAATACGGACTTTAGGTTGAAAACACGCCTGACGCATACACACCGACCGGATGCCAGGACTCACCCAGAGCATCGCTCCAGAAACCTTAAGTCAGGGAGGCTACAACCTCCGAAAAGCATGGGATCACTATTAAACGCGCGGATTACAAGGGGTGCCCCCCTCTCGGCTACAACCGGAAACACCCATGCCCCTGACCCGATGACAGGCTACAACCTTCATCGTAGTATCTGTGTGGCGTGCACCCGTACAGGGGTTATCAACTTACTAGGCCGTACCTTCCTTTCGGAAGGACCCGTGGCAGCACGGTGTACAGCTAGGTGTATAGAGCAAGACTCGATCTAGGCAGACTCAGGAGGTATTGTCCAGAATAATACCAGTGTTCCTCATCAGTACCACATGACACCACTGTGTCACAAAGGACCATGCCAACTAGCATGTCCCAACCAGCAGCAGCATCTCTGCCCTCACGTAACCATTTGTATGCCAGACAAGCTAGTGTGACATGCAAGCCAAGGTAAAACAAACATGACATGACCATGCATGCACATGTGATATAACATGCAACGTATATGATGCACTACCATTTTATGTAACCATGCAAGGAAGCAACACCATAACTCAAGTTCAATAATGCTTGCCTTGTCCAAAGTAATCAGGAGAAAACCCTTCAGAAATCCCAGCAAAAGTTCCTTCTTCTTTTTCTGAAAAATTCAAATTTGAATTCGAATAAGACAATAAACACAGAACAGAAAAAGTTCTCAAAATATTTTTAAATAAATCTTAAAATAAACTAGAGCAGAAAAGAAAATTTTAGCAAAAAGAATCAACTCATTTGGATTTATATTTTAAAAGTTATTAGCTTTTCAAAACCAGGGGTTTTTCTGTAAAACAGAAGTCCCTGAGTTGTTTTAAAAGAAAACGTTTCGGATACGAGTGCGTCTTCCAGAGTAGAAGACGTAAAGCGCAGAGTGCGCTTCCACTTAAAACGGAAACAGAGAGAGAGCGAGCTGACGGGTGGGGGCCACCCGTCAGGTTTAAAATTTGAACGCGCTCGCGCGCGAGTACAGAGAAGCGGCGGCGATCGCCGGCGACGATCGCCGGGGTCTCAGGGCCCGGTGCTGGTCGCAAAGTGACCAGCGTGGACTTCCGCATCCAGGGGTGGTGGAGGTGGCCACCGGCGGTCACCTGAACGGCGGTGAGCTCGTCGCCGGCGGACGAAGATTCGGGTGAGGTGGTGGCTCGTCGGAGAGGGCTCGGAAAGGTAAATTGATCTAGGGATTCGGCATGGTGGTGGAAAAGGGGAAGATCGACGGAGTTTGGGCTGCTCTGGTGGTGTACGTGCTCGGTTCGGTTCGAGGACAGAGGCGGCGGAGCGGTGACCGGAGAGGGAGAAGATGACTCCCTCGGGGCCTGGTGGGTGGTCAGGAGGGAGTGTGGGTGGTGGTGGAGGCGAGTGCTAGCGCTAGAGGGGCTCGGGGACCCTTTTTATAGGCGGTTCGAAGATAGCCGAAGCGGGTGAAGATCGCCGGAGTTAATGAGGTCGCCGAGGTTGGTTCTGGCCGGTGGTCTGGGCGATGGAGCATTCAAGAGGTCCGTGGTGTTCGTCCGATGCTTCCGCGTGGACGAGCTCGTGCCTGCTTGACACGTTTGCGGTGTGTTGTCCGCACGGGCGCGGCGGAGCGGCCGGCTCCGGCGACTGTCAAACGGGCCCCGTGCGGCGTGGCCGGTGTGTCCTTTGCGCGTAGAGGCGAAGGAAGATGACGCGTGTGCAGGGAGGTAGGTATGAGCGCTGAAGTGGAGTAAAGGAGCGATTGATGGCCGAGGCGTTCCGCTCGGCTCCGCCGTGGACGAGCCCGGGGAGGCTGCACCGGCCCGGTGCCATCTCACCGGAGTGGAGTGGCTGGGCGCTGGGCCAGGGGAAGCTGCGGTAATGAAAACGGGCGACATTGCCGTGCGGAAGAGGAAGACGATGGATGCACGGCATCGCTGTCCCTGTCGGCCGAAATTCAGTTAACTGAATTTTATTCAGTGTGGAACAGTATGCCCGCCAACTGTTTGATGAAATGATTTGAGGTCTTAAACAACTTGGTTGATCATCGGGTCTTGTGTGGTGGTGTGTAGTTACTCAAAAATGAGTTTGCCAGGAGGCCAAGAATTTTGGTGAAGTTTGGAAATGGTTTGGGGCAGAAATATGATTTCTGGACCAAATTTGAATTGAATTTGGTTTGAAATTTTTGAACTGTGGGACCAAAGGTTTTTGGAGAAATGGGTTGAGGGTACCATATATATGTAGGAATAATTTTGGTAGAGGCAGAAGAGTCATAGAAAATATAGTTCCTTTGTAAATGTCAAGAAACTATGATTAATTCAAATTCCACTTTTGGAATTTAGAATATATAGAAAGAATATTTTTGTGGAGTAGGAAGGAGTTGAATAATACCACAGAAGGTGTGCATGACTTGAGAGGAAAATTTTGGAGTGACAGAAAATATTTGGAGAAGTTTTATGGTATTAGAAGGGGTGAAAAGGATTTTTGCCTTTGAAAATAAATAGCTAAAAACCAAAGATTCTTTAGAGAGAAAAACTTTTGAAAACCTCCAAAACAATTAAATCAAATAAGTCCACCCTTCAAACAGAACCCTCCAAGAAAATTTAAAAATCTTAGCTAAAATTTTGAAAAGTTTTTTTTTTCAAAATTCCAAATAACTATTTTTGGGGTGTGACAGCACCTACCCCCTTAAGAAAAATCTCGTCCCCGAGATTCCAGCTGTCCCTCAAACAGGTACGGATATTCAGTCCTTAAATGATCTTCTCTTTCCCAGGTTGCCTCTTCCTCGGTGTGATTACTCCATTGAACTTTGCAAAATTTTATTACGCTCTGTCGGGTTCTCCGTTCAGACTCCTCCAAAATCTTTATGGGACGTTCCCGATAGGTAAGATCTGGTTGAAGATCCAACTCCTGGTGCTGGATCTGCTTCTCCGGGTTGCTAACACATTTCCTAAGCTGGGATACATGGAACACATCGTGGACATCTGATAATTCTGCCGGTAATTCTAGTTGATAGGCAACCTTGCCCCTTCTTGCGGTTACTTTAAACGGTCCAATAAATCTTGGTGCTAGTTTCCCCTTAACCTTAAACCTCTGTAGCCCCCTTGTCGGGGATACTCTAAGGTATACGTAGTCATTTGGCTCAAAGTGGACCTGGCGGTGTTTTTGATCATAATAACTCTTCTGTCGGCTTTGAGCTGCCTTTAGTCGGTCCTGAATAAGCTTTACTTTGGTTTCTGCTTCTATTAGCATTTCTGGTCCAAAAATTCGGCTGTCTCCGGTTTCAGACCAATTCAATGGGGTTCGGCATCGTCGTCCGTATAATGCTTCGAACGGTGCCATTTTTAGGCTAGCTTGATAACTGTTGTTGTAGGAGAATTCTGCATAAGGCAAACTATCCTCCCAACTGACTCCGTAGGTAAGCACACAAGCTCTCAACATGTCCTCTAATATTTGATTTACCCGCTCTGTCTGTCCTCCGGTCTGTGGGTGGTATGCAGTGCTGAAAGCCAATTGCGTGCCTAAGGCTTGCTGTAGGTGTTCCCAAAATCTAGAGACAAATTGGGTGCCTCTGTCAGAGACAATTATTTTGGGTACCCCGTGTAGACAAACAATCCTAGATAGATACAGCCTGGCTAGCCTCTGTGTTGAGTAGGTGGTTTTTACCGGAATGAAATGTGCTACCTTGGTCAGCGAATCTGTTATTACCCAGATAGCATCATTCACATGTCGTGATCTTGGCAAGCCGACAACAAAATCCATTCCAATCCTATCCCATTTCCATTCAGGCACCTTAATTGGTTGCAATAACCCTGCTGGTCTCTGGTGTTCCGCTTTCACACGTTGGCATGTATCACAACATGCCACATATATGGCTATATCCCTTTTCATCCCGTGCCACCAGAATCTCTCTTGTAGATCCTTGTACATTTTGGTCCCTCCGGGATGAATGGAATATGGAGTGGTGTGTGCTTCTGCCATTATTTGTTGTTTTAAATCTTCAATGTTTGGTACGCACAGTCTCTGTCCAAACCAAATGACCCCTTGGCTGTCTTCCATAAATTCGGGCGCCCTGCCCATTTTCATCTTCTTTCTAATCCCTTCAATACTTGGGTGCCCCTTCTGGGCTTCTCTGATCTGGTCCTCTATTGTTGGTTTTATTTCCAACTGGGAAATGGTTCCTTCCGTGACTAGGGCCATGTTGAGCTTGGCAAACTCCTGGCTGAGCACATGTTGCGAAAGTTGTACACTGCCATTTCCAGCGTATGGTTTCCGGCTGAGGGCATCTGCCACAACATTGGCTTTACCTGGGTGATAGTGAATTCCTACGTCATAATCCTTAATTAGCTCAAGCCAACGCCGTTGTCTCAAATTTAATTCTGGCTGCGTGAAAATATATTTAAGACTTTTATGATCCGTGTATATTTCACATCGGTTCCCCAGAAGATAGTGTCGCCACTCTTTGAGTGCGTGTACTACTGCAGCGAGTTCCAGATCATGAACGGGGTAATTTTCTTCATGTCGCCGAAGCTGTCTTGAGGTGTAAGCCACTACTTTTCCTTCCTGCATTAACACACATCCAAGGCCTTTCCCGGATGCGTCACAATATATATCGAAATTTTTGTGCACATCGGGCACGACCAGAACTGGTGATGTTGTTAACCTCTTTTTCAACTCCTGAAAACTCTTTTCACAAGCTTCAGTCCATTCGAACTTCTTGTCTTTCTTGAGTAACTGGGTCATGGGTCTGGCTATATTGGAGAACCCTTCAATAAACCTTCGATAATAGCCCGCTAAACCGAGGAAACTTCTGACTTCCGTCACGTTTGTGGGCTGCTTCCATTCCAACACATCCTTTACCTTTCCCGGGTCTACAGCGATTCCGTCTTGGGTCAATACGTGCCCAAGGAAACCAACTTCTCTCAACCAAAATTCACATTTACTGAATTTGGCGTATAGCTGATGTTTTCTTAACTCCTCCAGTACTATCCGAAGATGCTGCTCATGTTCTTTAGGCGTCTTAGAGTAAATAAGTATGTCATCGATAAATACCACCACAAATTTATCCAGATATTTCATAAAAACCTTGTTCATGAGATGCACAAAATATGCCGGGGCATTGGTTAAACCAAATGGCATCACTGTGAATTCATATAATCCGTATCTGGTCGTGAACGCCGTCTTAGGTATGTCTGTCGTCCGAATTTTTAACTGATGATAACCTGATCTCAGGTCTATCTTCGAGAAGACTTTGGCTTCTGCTAGCTGTTCAAATAAGTCGTTGATTCTGGGCGGTGGGTATTTATTCTTGATAGTGACCATATTAAGTGCCCTGTAATCAATGCACAGCCGTAGGGTACCATCCCTCTTTTTGGCGAATAAAACTGGCGAACCCCATGGTGACGAGCTGGGTCGTACGTAACCTTTCTCCATCAACTCCTTAATTTGCTTCTTTAATTCTGCCAATTCTGTTGGGGCCATACGGTACGGTTTCTTGTATATGGGTGTCGTTCCAGGTGCTAGTTCAATAACGAACTCAATCTCGCGGTCCGGTGGCATTCCTGGTAATTCTTCAGGAAATACATCAGGATATTCACAGACTACAGGAACCTTACTTAATTCCATCGTATCCACTTGATTTAATTTCCCTTGGGATGTGGCAATCTTCCTTGTACCCACTTTTATTGTCTTTCCTTGGCAATTGGTAAGAGTTACCGTACGGTTGTAGCAGTCTATGAAACCTTTGTTGGTGGTTAACCAATCCATTCCCAGAATAATGTCCAAATCAACTGCGTCTAGAACGATGAGATTGGCTAGGAATCCCATTCCTTCAATTTCGATGTTCACATCCTTACAGTACCATTGAGTATTTTGCTTTGATCCCGGGGACTGAATAACCATGGAATTTTGTAACGGCAAAAAGGGAAACTGATTCTTCGAGGCAAATCTTTTAGAAATGCAGGAGTGGGAAGCTCCGGAATCAAATAAAATTGTAGCATCTACTGAGTTGGCGGGGAACGTACCAAACACGATATCCGGTGCGTTCTGAGCTTCCTCAAAAGTCACGTGGTTGATATGCCCTTGCTTGTGGTTGTTATTGGGGTTGAAATTGTTGCGTCGCGGAGCGTTGGTCGTACCACGGCCATTGTTGTTGTTGTTGGCTTTGGGAGGGTTGTTTCCTTGTTTTGGGCACTGTTTAGCATAGTGCCCTGCTTCTCCACAGGAGTAGCAGGTGACTCCAGGGTAAAAGTTTGTATCCTTGGTCCTATTGTGGAATGCACTGCGGTTCTGTGGTGGAGCTGTATTTGTTGGTCGGGTTACTACTGGCTTTTGAACATCATTCCTAGGTCTGTTGTTGCGAACCTGTACTGACTGGTTCATGCGGCGCTTGCGGGCCTCATCCATATTGCGGTGTTCATTTTCCAAGATAATAGCCTTATCCACCAGTGTCTTAAAGTCTGGAAAGGTATGAACCATCAGCTGGCATTTTAGCGACGAAATAAGTCCGTCGAGAAATTTCTCCATCTTTTTGTTCTCTGTCATATACTCGTCGTTGGCGTACCGGGCCAACTGAGTAAACTGATCCAGATATTGGGATACTGTGGAGCTTCGCTGTTTGAGATCCTCAAATTCCCTCTTCTTCAGTTTCATAATGCTATTTGGAATATGCGCTCCTCGGAAATTTTCCTTGAATTGTTCCCATGTCATATTTGCTCCGTCAGGGTGGGTGTGACATAAGTTTTCCCACCACGAAGCAGCCGTTCCAGAAAAATAGTGTGGCGTGTACAGCACCTTTTCCTGGTCATTACACTGGGCAATAACTAATTTTCTTTCCATGTCTCGAAGCCAGTCGTCTGCCTCTAGTGGCTTGTCAGTGTGCGTAAAGACCGTTGGGCGGGTCTTTTGTAATTCCGACAGTTTGGACCTAGGTTGTGGTTGTCCTTGTTGATTTCCCATGTTCATCAAATGCTGCATCATCTCCTGATGCTGTTGCTGACTCTGCTCATATAGGCGGCATACTTGTGAGAAAGCTGATTCACTGCTCTGCTGACTAGTCTGCCCTTGGGTAAAATTATTTCCCATTTGTCCAGAGTTGTTTTCAGGTTGAGTTGGCATAGAACGGGTCCAGGGACGATGCATTTTCTTTCTGGGGTATTTGCATAACACCAAGGAAAAATAATCAAATATCAGAAAATAAATTCCCAAACAAAATTTTCCCCCGGACAAGGTAAGACAAGGCAGCCAAATATATTACACAAGGGATTTAATTATACAAGCAGGATCTAATTATACAGGATACATGCGGAAACTGTATCATACAAGATCATTTATTCTACTAGCGCACTCTCCGTGCTCTCATTGACCAGCGGTCCTACATCGCTATCTTACAAAGGCTAGGAAGAACAGGAAATAAATATATTACATCCATGCTCTCAAGCAGTCATCTGGCGAAGAAAACTGCGTTCGTCCCCATGGCTCATCCTAGGTCCTGCTGAGAGTGAGACTCAGGCAAGGCACCCAGGATGTGATATCGCCCTCCTCCTCTTCCTCCTCGAGGATCGCCTCTAGTCGGGTGGTTGTTGATGCCGTGCCTGCTGGGGGTGGCACCGTGCTCGTCAGTGGAGAAGCTCTGGTAGGAATGGGTGCAGTCGGACGGCTAGCATCGCCAGTTGTGGTCGAGCGCTGAGCCGCGGGACTAGCCAGAGAAGTATTTGGTGGATTGGAAGTGCGTGGGGCACGAGGCGAAGGAGAGCGGTACTCGCTCCTGCGAATAATTCTCGCACGAGACAAGTCCATCCGCGCAGTGAGGTAGTCATCCACCAGGGAGGTGAAAGCTGACTCCAAGGCCATGATATACTGGACAAGTGGCTCAATAGCCATATCCTTTTCCCCTATGGTGCAGGAAAAGGCATAGTGGCTAGTATATGGAACGTGGCAAGGCAGATAGTAGTAGGGACAGTCCTGCATAACTTTCAGGATGTCCCGGAGACGAGCGATAGCCTCACGTGCGGCCATCTGGATAGCATGCCTCTCAGTGGGCATGGCTCTCCCCATGAAGCGATAGTTGCGGAAAGACACAGACGCACCACCCCGAATATATACCGAAGCCTGGTACATAGTCAGGGTCTCTGAGATCTTGTCCGGGTAAACGACGTACTCCGGACGCCCGAGGGACCCCATCGCGTCCCTCGCGATGCTCGCGAGAAGGCGGGAAAATCCCGCAGGCTCGTTGGCGAAAATCTGAGATGGGCAGCTGCCACCAGCCATCTACAACAGTAGACAAAAATCCAAGTAGCCATGTCATAAGTGTATGATGACTAAGGAAAATTTGCTACGATGCATGAGATGCATGCTGGAAAAATGTTAGCACTGACTCGGTGACTAGCGATCGTGCCTAGGGCTCCTACAGTCAGCCTGGCTCTGATACCAAGGTCTGTCAGGCTCATTTCTGAGAAATAAATCACAGAATAGCCTTAAGTAACACTAGCTCCCAAGCACAGCCAGTGGACAACCTTGATATAGATAACCAGTACAATAATATTACACAGGGTTGAGTCAGGGTGACTCAATAGTTTATTACAACATTTCAACGTACTAGGCGGGTGGAATATGACAGTGGGGAGTGGAACTCAACACTGATATACTAGCATAGGGTCAAGCGTCAGTGTGAGGCTTGACTAATTTATTGGTGTGGCGGAAGCTTGACGGATGGTACAAGTGATAGACTCCAAGACACAGGTGTGCTGACTGGAAACCTTCTAAGCGTCGGCCTCGCTAGCGCAATTCTCCTCCAACGGTTCGTCCTCCTCCAAGTCTGGCCAAGTAAATAGCCAGGGACAAGCCAGTGAGTACTTTGAATGTACTCGCAAACATTATGAACATAAGGTATACTAAAGCGAAAGCCATGATGAAATACTATATGCATGCAACAAATATCAAGACTTGGCATGATGAAACATGGTTAGTTCAAAATAAATATTGGTCACTATATTATAAAAAAAAATAAAAGGAATGCCAGTCGGATATCAAGCGACATCACGGTAGGACTTGAAAAGAAATGCCAGTTGGGTATCCACAAGAGTAGTGTCGAGATAAACCGCCTGACACTCGAGGGACGCCTCAAAAGGACTTTAAAAGAAATGCCAGTGGGTATCCACAAGAGTAGTGGCGAGATAAACCGCCTGACACTCGAGGGACGCCTCAAAAGGACTTTAAAAGAAATGCCAGTGGGTATCCACAAGAGTAGTGGCGAGATAAACCGCCTGACACTCGAGGGACGCCTCAAAAGGACTTTAAAAGAAAAGCGAGTGTCCGGGGTAGTCTAGCCAACCCCTGAGACACTCTCGAAGGTAATAATAAAATCACACGGTTAGTCCATAAGCATAATATTCACCATAAATAAATTTATGATAATATACTGACTGTGACAAAGAAAAAGTCCTGCAAACATAACATGCTCAAGTAGTCTATTTTCCTCCAGAGACTGACACCGAGACCGATACTTGACCCACCCAACTAAATCCTTGACCGTGGACGCGGCTATTCGAATAGATATAACTCTGCAGAGGGTGTACTCTTTACCCACGCGTATGGGCTTTCCTTAGCCAGTACCGTGTACTGACTAATACCCAATACGGACTTTAGGTTGAAAACACGCCTGACGCATACACACCGACCGGATGCCAGGACTCACCCAGAGCATCGCTCCAGAAACCTTAAGTCAGGGAGGCTACAACCTCCGAAAAGCATGGGATCACTATTAAACGCGCGGATTACAAGGGGTGCCCCCCTCTCGGCTACAACCGGAAACACCCATGCCCCTGACCCGATGACAGGCTACAACCTTCATCGTAGTATCTGTGTGGCGTGCACCCGTACAGGGGTTATCAACTTACTAGGCCGTACCTTCCTTTCGGAAGGACCCGTGGCAGCACGGTGTACAGCTAGGTGTATAGAGCAAGACTCGATCTAGGCAGACTCAGGAGGTATTGTCCAGAATAATACCAGTGTTCCTCATCAGTACCACATGACACCACTGTGTCACAAAGGACCATGCCAACTAGCATGTCCCAACCAGCAGCAGCATCTCTGCCCTCACGTAACCATTTGTATGCCAGACAAGCTAGTGTGACATGCAAGCCAAGGTAAAACAAACATGACATGACCATGCATGCACATGTGATATAACATGCAACGTATATGATGCACTACCATTTTATGTAACCATGCAAGGAAGCAACACCATAACTCAAGTTCAATAATGCTTGCCTTGTCCAAAGTAATCAGGAGAAAACCCTTCAGAAATCCCAGCAAAAGTTCCTTCTTCTTTTTCTGAAAAATTCAAATTTGAATTCGAATAAGACAATAAACACAGAACAGAAAAAGTTCTCAAAATATTTTTAAATAAATCTTAAAATAAACTAGAGCAGAAAAGAAAATTTTAGCAAAAAGAATCAACTCATTTGGATTTATATTTTAAAAGTTATTAGCTTTTCAAAACCAGGGGTTTTTCTGTAAAACAGAAGTCCCTGAGTTGTTTTAAAAGAAAACGTTTCGGATACGAGTGCGTCTTCCAGAGTAGAAGACGTAAAGCGCAGAGTGCGCTTCCACTTAAAACGGAAACAGAGAGAGAGCGAGCTGACGGGTGGGGGCCACCCGTCAGGTTTAAAATTTGAACGCGCTCGCGCGCGAGTACAGAGAAGCGGCGGCGATCGCCGGCGACGATCGCCGGGGTCTCAGGGCCCGGCGCTGGTCGCAAAGTGACCAGCGTGGACTTCCGCATCCAGGGGTGGTGGAGGTGGCCACCGGCGGTCACCTGAACGGCGGTGAGCTCGTCGCCGGCGGACGAAGATTCGGGTGAGGTGGTGGCTCGTCGGAGAGGGCTCGGAAAAGTAAATTGATCTAGGGATTCGGCATGGTGGTGGAAAAGGGGAAGATCGACGGAGTTTGGGCTGCTCTGGTGGTGTACGTGCTCGGTTCGGTTCGAGGACAGAGGCGGCGGAGCGGTGACCGGAGAGGGAGAAGATGACTCCCTCGGGGCCTGGTGGGTGGTCAGGAGGGAGTGTGGGTGGTGGTGGAGGCGAGTGCTAGCGCTAGAGGGGCTCGGGGACCCTTTTTATAGGCGGTTCGAAGATAGCCGAAGCGGGTGAAGATCGCCGGAGTTAATGAGGTCGCCGAGGTTGGTTCTGGCCGGTGGTCTGGGCGATGGAGCATTCAAGAGGTCCGTGGTGTTCGTCCGATGCTTCCGCGTGGACGAGCTCGTGCCTGCTTGACACGTTTGCGGTGTGTTGTCCGCACGGGCGCGGCGGAGCGGCCGGCTCCGGCGACTGTCAAACGGGCCCCGTGCGGCGTGGCCGGTGTGTCCTTTGCGCGTAGAGGCGAAGGAAGATGACGCGTGTGCAGGGAGGTAGGTATGAGCGCTGAAGTGGAGTAAAGGAGCGATTGATGGCCGAGGCGTTCCGCTCGGCTCCGCCGTGGACGAGCCCGGGGAGGCTGCACCGGCCCGGTGCCATCTCACCGGAGTGGAGTGGCTGGGCGCTGGGCCAGGGGAAGCTGCGGTAATGAAAACGGGCGACATTGCCGTGCGGAAGAGGAAGACGATGGATGCACGGCATCGCTGTCCCTGTCGGCCGAAATTCAGTTAACTGAATTTTATTCAGTGTGGAACAGTATGCCCGCCAACTGTTTGATGAAATGATTTGAGGTCTTAAACAACTTGGTTGATCAT
>LR738711.1:894867670-894894095 GCA_902687465.1 Secale cereale | reverse complement strand
TTTTTGGAGAAATGGGTTGAGGGTACCATATATATGTAGGAATAATTTTGGTAGAGGCAGAAGAGTCATAGAAAATATAGTTCCTTTGTAAATGTCAAGAAACTATGATTAATTCAAATTCCACTTTTGGAATTTAGAATATATAGAAAGAATATTTTTGTGGAGTAGGAAGGAGTTGAATAATACCACAGAAGGTGTGCATGACTTGAGAGGAAAATTTTGGAGTGACAGAAAATATTTGGAGAAGTTTTATGGTATTAGAAGGGGTGAAAAGGATTTTTGCCTTTGAAAATAAATAGCTAAAAACCAAAGATTCTTTAGAGAGAAAAACTTTTGAAAACCTCCAAAACAATTAAATCAAATAAGTCCACCCTTCAAACAGAACCCTCCAAGAAAATTTAAAAATCTTAGCTAAAATTTTGAAAAGTTTTTTTTTTTCAAAATTCCAAATAACTATTTTTGGGGTGTGACAGTCTGGAACCTCTTCACCCTCTGGGTTAGCGTTGGGAACCCGTTTCGGAGCCATCCTGAAAGAGATGACCACCAATAAGCAATTTGATTGAAAGAAGGTATAAGCTGAAACAACGGATAGAAATGCGACATAGTCTTCACAAGAATCATTCGAACAAGAGGAACGAATGAAATTCTCAGTTCAATGATAACAACAATCTTCACGAGAAGCCACTAGGAGACAAAAGGTAAATAAGAAAAACACAAGGTACAGATGGAACAAACACAAGATAGGAGCTTCGTTCGACATCTTCATGCTGTAAGATTATGGAACGCGTTACGAAAGGGTTTTGGAATCCCCAGAACAACATAGCCAAGGACCCTTTAAGATGCAACTCCCGATCGGAACATCGGCCATAAAACCACTTCACTCAATGTAGAACCCCAAACTCGCTAACCTGCATTCGTTGGAAGAATGCCTACGATCTACTGGATAAACCCACCTATTAATTTCTGAAAGTTTCCAGTTATGCAATCAGGTGTTGGGGATACAGGCGAAGCACCGCGCACTCAACTCTAATCCTACATCCAGCTATATCCATCCTTCAACACATAACCAGTTGTTCTCGGAAACCATCTACCTCGGACCTTCGAAAAGCATCCACTATACAAAGCTATGGCAATACTCCCGAACTACCTCCCCAGTACTGGGTGATGTCGGGGTTATCTTGCCACTAACCGTATAGGAGAGTTTTCGATGTCGGCCGTCTTAAGTATTCTAGTACTGTCGCGATATGCTTGTGACGACAATACCCCGAAGCTCAACTCCCCGGGACACTGCGACAACCCCTAATGTCAGGACGCATCGAGAACAATATTCTCGTCACAAAGACATCGAAACAATCCCACAATACTCGCGAGATTCCTAAAAAAGTTTGGTGCAATTTTTGAAAGTAGAAGAGGCAAGAGTAGTCGTCAGGAGTCCTCACCAGAATGAAAAGAGATGAGGAGCAAAGAAATCCTACTCTCCGATATAAATATAGGACTCAAAATATTTTCAGTGTGTGCCTAGACTCGACCGTCAACGATTCGATCAATCAGTGGGGGCTTCTAGGTCGGAGAAGGCTCTGATACCAACTTGTAATGCCCAGGATGGGACTATATCTCCTACGTGTCGAGGCACGACTTAAAGATATAAGCCCATTCTGGAATGATCGCAAGTTTGGTACCTTTGCACATCTCATGTAAAAATGGGGATGGAAAACTGAAAAGATAGTTGGCTTACACTCGCCACGTCACACAAATTCATTACAAGTTCAAACATCATTCAGATAAACATCACAGCCCATCTAAGGCTAAGATCTAAATGACAAGATACCAAACTTAACATTAAACCACAGATCTAGATCGAATCCTAGTAGAAGCTCTACTGATCAACCGGATAGTTCACATAGTAACGTCTACGCTCCTCGTCGTACTCCCAGTCTAGCTCAGTGACATCGCCTGTGTAGCTCACCATCGTACCTGCATCTGGTGTGTTGAAGTAACTGTGAGCCACAGAGGACTCAGCAATCCCGTTCCCGGGTAACACGACTATTCAAGCCTTGGGTGTGGAACAAGGCTGAACAAAGAACAAGAGGTTGCAGCAGCACTAGCCTAGCTTACGTAAAAGAGAGCGAGAAGAGAAGGTGCCTCGGTCGAGAGATGATCACGAAGTGATCCTAACTAAAGCAAGTCAAACATAACCCCACCGTGTTCACTTCCCGAATCCCTTTCGGAAAATGACCATCATGGTACACACGCTGGTAGTGTATTGGAACATGGTGTCAAGTTTTCTACAACCGGATATTAATAAGCTCCCATCTGCCACATAACCATGGGCACGGCTTTCGAAAGTTCATAACCCTGTAGGGGTGTTCCAACTTGGCCCATGACAAGCCCACGATCCGCGGAGTCGCAACTCCAAGGTGGGAAGGCCCGAGTATCCTCGGAATCCCGTGCTCAAGAAACTCTGACTAAGGTAAGGCTAATCCAGCAAATCCTCCCGGTGTGCCGACACCCTGACAATAGCCGCGCGTATCTAGTCTCAGGCCACGACCGGATGGGTGAAGCTACGGGTTTTTACCAGACCTCGGGTTTCCCCATGGTGGCTCCCCGTTTCGGACCAACACTCATGTGGAGCACTAGCCCGGGGTTGTTGATTAAGAAGAGGGTTAATTACTCCCTATGCAAGTTTTAGTTATTAGGCAAATAGTACCAATGTTGGGACTTGCTGGAAAAGACTTAGCACTTAGCGGTTTATCGAGGGGGTCCCATAACCCCAACCGTGTGAGGAACGCATAATCAAGGAACATAACACCGGTTTATACGGTTCCTAGCGGCATGAGTGGAACAAAACACCAAGCAAAAGGCTTAGCCTTCCACCCATTACCAATATATAGATGATTTCATTTAATAATTAAAATAGTGTGATATCCCAACAAGCTTCAACAAGAAGCAAGAATCTTCAATCTTCACCTGCAGCTAACAATGCTATAAGAGGGGCTGAGCGAAGCGTACTTATAGCCAATCAATGGTTTGCATAGGTAGGGTGGTTAAACAGGTTCATGGTTACAATAGGAGGCTGACAGGAAAACATGGGCATCGAGGCACAACTATAGATCGAGACTTCTAGCAATAGGCAAAGATAGTAATGTTATCGGGGTTCGGCCATCTTGCCTGAAGAGTTGTCGATGGGATCGTAAGAGGGGTCCACGTTCTCAACCTCGGTAGTAACCTCGTGCTCGTACTCGTACTGGGTCTCAGCTTCCGGCTCTACTCAAACACAAGAACACAAGGCAACGAATCAAACAAGATGCAATGCGCAGGAAAATTACTGGATGCATGGCTGATGCACTATGGAAGCAAAACAGATGCACTATGGAAGCACAGAAAGTCTACTTAGGAAGCACAGTGTTACATCACAACAATATGCATCAAGCAAAATGCTTCAAAACATGATAACAATAGGATAATATGAATATACATGCGAAAACACACAAGTTACATATAGGACTTGCTCAAAACGGAGCAACGGGCTAAAAGTTACACCCGAAACAATAAACAAGCACAAGCTGAAAATAACAGCCACATAGCAACTTCGGAGCAAGAGATAAATGGCCTACAGCACTCAAACATCATGGCAAGGAGCATGGACATAAACTAGACATATCCTACAGCAAACAAATCCATTGGAGCACCCCCAAAGGAGCCATGGATCAATAGCAACAAGCTATGACATATTGAACTTGACAACAAAATCCTGACAGCAGTAATTTGTTGCAACTTGGGAGCAAGAGTTAAATAAGCTACAGCCACTCAAATAAGCATGTGAGAGCATGAATGGATAGCCAACAATATATAAAACAAGGAACCATCAAGAGTCACCCCAAAACTATCATGGATTGGCCTAGAACAACAAGCAAACATGGCATCTGGAAATTACAGATTCCAGACTTAGTGAAATTTCACTAAGTGTTAAAACAACAGTTTCATCATGGCATCTTTGTGAGCAAGTTTAAGTCACCTCAAAGAAAAGCATGGCAAGTGGTAAGCACCACAGCAAAGTACACATGATGGTGAATCCAAAACATCTAAGCATGCATCAAGGGGACAAACACATCAATAGCAACGAGCTCCTCTACGAGGCATCTCGTAACAAGTTTAACGACATAACATCCACATAACACTTTGCAAATGAGATAGACATGGCAAGATGAAAACTATCATGCAAGCTAAAGCACCCAACATGTAGAGCATTTCATGACGAACACGTGGACATATCATTTGCATCATTTGGATAAACATGCACCAAGTTATCACATTGCAAAGATGGCATGAAAACAACTATTAACAGCAGTTTATAACAAGTAGCACTCTTCTCATGAAGATTAAGACATCTAGATGACCTGAAACATGCATGGAACAATGGAACAAAACGTAGTACAAGTCTCCACGATCATTTTGACATATCATTTGCTCAAATCGGACCATCAGACAAAAAGTTATCCACGTTGCAAAACAGCATCAGACATCAAAAATTACAGGGACTTAGCAGAAAAAACGGACTACCTCGGGTCAAAGCGGGCGGTCAACTGGCGGATCGGGCGCGGCGGTTGGCGGATCGGGCGCGGCCCGAAGCGGCTAACGGGCGGGCGCCTAACGGGTCCCGGCCGGATCCACCCGATAGGCCCGCGGGATCGATCTGGATCGGGAGGGGGGGTCGGGGAGATCGGGTCTTCCCCGATCGGTGGCGGCCTGCGACGCGGGGAGGGGCGGCGGTGGTCCGGCGGCGCCCTGGCCGGAGGGGCGGCCGGAGGTGCGGCCCGGCGGCGGCGCTGCGGAGGGGGCCCGGTCGGCGCGGCGGCGAGCCTGCGAGGCCGGGGCGGCGGAGGAGCGGCGAGACCGGCGGCGGATTAGGCCCGGCCGGCGGCGAGGGCGGCGCGGAGGAGCTCCGGCCGGCGGCGGAGAAGAAGCACGGCGGCGGTGGAGAGGTTGAAGAAGATGACGTCGGGTCCCGCGCGTCGGGTGGAAGCACGGCGACGATGTGGTGGAAGCACGGGGCGACTGGACGGAAGCACGGCTCTCTGCGAGGTCGGAAGCACGATTTTTCAACGGTGGAAGCACCGGGATCCAACGGTGGAAGCACCGGCGGTGAACTGTGGAAGCATTAGGATTTTTGGACCCAAATTTTGGGGGAGATGGACGTTTATATAGGCACAAGGAGCTAGGGTTGTCCAAATGAGGTGAGGTTTTCAGCCACATGATCACAATTAGATGGCCTAGATGAAGGGAGGGGTTTGGGTTGGTTTGGTGGGCTGTTGGAGGGGTGTCTTGGGCCTCAAAGAGGAGGTACTTTTAGCCCACGAGAATAACTGTTGGAGTAGCAAACGAACTCCAAACGCGACGAGGTTTGACAGGCGGGTTACACACAACAAAACAACATCGCACGACAAGTCTCACACCAAAACGGAAACGTTACACGGCCAAACACTAAAGTAGGCCTCGGGGATGCCACAGACACGTGAGAGAGCTCCGAAACGCGAAACGGACAACGGAAAGAAACGAGTGGGACCGGATGCAAACGACAACACCAATGCAATGCGATGCACATGACTACATGATATGAATGAATGCCACACACGCACACAACAAAACGACGAAAACCCGAAAAGACGAAGAACCCGGAATGGAATTGATGAAGCCAGAGATATTATATTGCCCAAAAGGGAAAATATTACATCCGGGGCATTACACATGTTTTGAAGCATTTCATAGCAATCGCCTATTCAACCCCCCTCTAGTCGATATACTGCACTTTCAATTGGTATCAGAGCAAGGTACTCCCTTGTTCTGTGTGATTCGGTTTAACCACGTGGAGTTTTAGCTATGTCGACTGTAGGGATAATTAAAGTCTCCGCTGCGTGCCCCGTCTTCGATGGCACCGAATATCCCTACTGGAAGAACAAGATGCGCATGCACCTTGAAGCCATTGATGTGGACCTCTGGTTTGTCGTCAAGAACGGCATTCCCAAGACTGGTGAAGGTATCACCCCTACTGATGTCAAGAGGCTCGTTCAACTGGATTCAACGGCCAAGAACATCATCTGTGGTCATCTGACCAAAGGACAGTATGGTCGTGTAAGTGCTCTAGACACGTCAAAGGAAGTCTGGGACTGGCTCTCAAAGGTCAACGAAGGAGTCTCTACCTAGAGAGATCAAAGGATCGGCGTCCTTCGCAATCTCTTCAATCGCTTCAAGAGACATGACAATCAGAATGTCCAGCACACATTCGATCGTCTCACTGACATCACTAATGAGCTTCAAGCACTTGGCGCCACTGAGATCACCAAGCATGAAATCATCTAGACTCTCCTGAGATCACTCGACAGCTCATTTGATATCCTTGCCCTGATGATTCAAGAATGCCCTGACTTCAAGACTCTCGATCCGTCTGACATACTTGAGAGGCTCAACACACATGAGTTCCAGCTATCTGAGAAACGTGACATCTATGGTCCCAACTATGGCCGATCTCCCGCCTTAAAGGCAAAGGCTGTTTCTTCATCTGAAGAAGAATCTGACTGCAGTTCTGATGATCCTGAAGACATTGGAAAGGAGCTTGCCATGCTTGTGAAGAAGTTCCAGAAATTCACTAGGAAGAAAGGCTTCAGAAAGTCTTCACGATCCAGCTCAAGAAATGATGATGCTTGTACCCATGACTACAAGAAGAGAACATGTCATAAGTGCAAGAAACCTGGTCACTACATCTCTGAGTGTCCTCAGTGGGACAATGAGAAGAAGAAGAAGAAGAGCAAGGAATATGATTCTGATGACAAGAAAAAAGAAGAAATACTCAAAGTCCTCTTCCAAGTCTTCATCAAAGTATTCATCACACAAGAAGAATTCATCTGGCAAGGCTCGCGCATTTGTTGGCAAGGAGATGGATTCTGAGGAGGAGTCTGCTTCTGAAGAGGCGGAGGTGGAGTCGGAGGAGGAGTCTGATTCTGGTGCTGCGAGTCTGGCTCTAGCCACTGCCTACATGGCCAAGTCCATCTTCAACACTGAAGACAATGGCCCCGTCACCAACATTGTTGATGAGGACGACGACTCTGCTCCCACCTACTGCTTCATGGCACGCGGTGCCAAGGTAAAGTCACGCGATGCTTACTTTCAAACATCTAGTGAAGATGACTCTGATTGTGAATCGAAACCTAGCTACAAAACACTTGCTAAAATTTCCACTGAACAGCAGAAAGCCATGGAACATATTCAAAAACTGTTAGACAAAAGCGATGACCTGTTGGACGCGGAAATGACCCATTCTCAGTCCTTAATTGAAGACATAAAAAATCTTCATGTTAAGTACAAGGAACTTGAAGGTCTTTATGAATCGCTCTCAAAAACTCATGAAAAGCTTTCCCACGATTACATTCAAAGGAAACGAGAACTTGAGAAATTGAAAGCGGCTCATGAAGATCTTCAAAAAGAAAATGAGTCACTCCACGCACAACTGATCAGCTCCACTCACGAAGAGTTTGAACCACCATGTCTAAAATGCATTGAGCATGATAACGCTACATCTGTTGCTGAATGTTCTTCTGCTGCCACTTTGCAATATCTTCAACCACTGATGTGGTAACTAACCCCTCTGCTGAGGATGCCACTACTATTGCTGATGAAAATGCTAGGTTGAAGACTTTGCTTGAAACAGGGATGTACAAAAGCCTCAAAGGGCATCAGACTCTATGTGATGTCCTCAAGAAGCAGATACTGAACCAAAACCCTAGAAAAGAGGGTGTTGGGTTCGATAGGAAAACGAATGTTGATGGTTCATACTGGAAGCCTGAGCAGTATCCCAAAACCACATGGGTTGCTGCAAAGGAACCTTTAGTGGATCCATCTACCCTATCTGGCTTCACTTGTGCTAATCCTGTTGTCATTGATGAATCCTTTGATGCAAACTATAAACTGTTTAAGAATCAAAATGGTGAAGTGTTTGCCAGGTATATTGGTACTAACTGCAGGAACGGGCCACCTATGAAGAAGATCTGGGTACCCAAAGGTTGTCTTGAGAAACTTCCAGCAAATGTTATCATGACACCTACTGGGAAGAAGACAAACCCCAGACCAAAGGCTTCATATGGTCCTAAGGCTTCATATAGACAAAGGACTCACCTGAGTCACCCTAACGCGGATGTTTTGCAGGGAAACCATACTCAGACTCATGAATATGAGCGTGTTTCTTCAAACCGCTATATTCATAAAACAAAGAATTTTTCTGCCTATTCTTATGAGTATTATTCTCCTCCCGCAAGATTATTTGCTAGGGCTCCAAAGCCAAAATTCTCAGATGCTGCTCTTAGACTCATTGCTTCTAAGCCACCCCTGAAAATGTGGGTGGTTAAGAAGAACTAACTTTCTCTTACAGGGAAAGGTCTCCAGCCGAAAATCAAACGCGTCTGATGCTATTGCTGGGGACCTAAAACACTTGTAGGGCACAAAATCAATGCCCGAATGACTTACTGCTCATACTGCTCATGAATCACTTGCTAAACATCTTATCAGTCCTAACCTTCATCTAAGCTTTCATAATCCACTTATACGTCAAATGTTTATACTTCATAATGGCTTTTGGTGAAGCCTATCCTCCTAACTGCATTGTAGGGAGTGACACCAAAGTCTTCAGAATGGATTATGGATAGCGGATGCACAAATCATATGACTGGTGATCGAAATCTTCTCATGTACTCAACCTTACGTCCATCTAACAAGAGTCACATCACATTTGCTGATACTGGTAAAAGCAAAGTGTTGGGTCTAGGTAGAGTTGCAATCTCAAGAGATCAGCACATGGATAAAGTCATGCTTGTTGAATCTCTTGGCTTCAACTTAATGTCTGTCTCAATGCTTTGTGACTTAAACATGATTGTGATCTTTGGTAAATTTCGTTGCTTGTACTAATGGAATCTGACAAGTCTTTAGTATTTGAAGGATACAGAAAAGGTGATCTGTATATGGTAGATTTCTCAGCTGGATCGCAGATGGCCGTATGTCTTCTAGCAAAAGCTTCAGAGTGCTGGCTCTGGCATCGGAGGCTAGGACATGCTGGCATGAGGAACTTGCACACTCTCGCAAAGAAGAAACATGTCGTAGGCATCGAGGAAGTCAAGCTCAAGAAATATCATCTATGTGGTGCTTATGAAGCTGGCAAGATGACTAGAGCCAAGCATCCCTCGAAGACAATCATGACGACATCCAAACCCTTCGAGCTGCTTCACATGGACTTATTTGGCCCTACTCACTACTCCACATTCTCTACCACAACCTGTCTCTATGGCTTCGTCATTGTTGATGATTATTCAAGATACACATGGGTGCACATAATACTCTACAAGACTGAAGTGCAAGATGTCTTCAGACGCTTCGCCAACCGTGCCATGAACAACTATGGCGTAAAGATCAAGCATATCAGAAGTGACAATGGCACTGAGTTCAAGAACACTGGCCTTGATCTTTATCTGGATACAATGGGAATCACTCATGAATTCTCAGCCCCGTATACACCTCAGCAAAATGGAATCGTTGAGCGCAAGAACAGAACTCTAATTGAGATGGCTCGAACGATGCTCGATGAATACAAGACACCAAGAAGGTTCTGGCCCGAAGTTATTGATACTGCATGCCATATCATCAATCGTGTTTATCTTCACAAGCTTTCTGAAGAAAACATCCTATGAACTCCTCACTGGAAAGAAGCCTAATGTAAGTTACTTCAGAGTATTTGGAGCTAAATGTTGGATCAAGGATCCACATCACAAGTCAAAGTTTGCACCGAAAGCACATGAAGGCTTCATGCTCGGATATGGAAAGGACTCACACTCCTACAGAGTCTTCAACATCTTTCTCTATAAAACTGTTGAAACTGTGGATGTGCGGTTTGATGAGACAAATGGTTCACAAAGAGAGACCCTACCAAATGTGCTAGATGAGGCTTCACCAAATGAATCTATCAAGCTAATGGGAACCGATGAGATCATGCCTTCTGAAGCACAACCTGACGAGGAACTCATCATCTCTGCTCCAAATCAACTTGACGACAATGCTCAGCCTGAAGACAACAGTCCTGACAATGACAATGTACAACAAGAGCAAAATCTTCGTCCAGCTCATCCTCGTGTTGCAAATGAAGTACAAGTTGAGAAGATAATTGACAGCATAAATGCTCCTGGTCCACTTACTCGTTCAAGAGCAACACAACTAGCAAATTTTTGTGGGCACTTTACATTTGTATCAATATCTGAACCCAAGAAAGTGGCTGAAGCTTTTATGGAACCCGAATGGATTCAAGCAATGCAAGAAGAGCTTCAACAGTTTGAGTTGAACAACGTGTGGACTTGTCAAGCGTCCCGACCCTTGCAAGCACAACATAATAGGCACAAAATGGATCTATCGCAACAAGCAAGATGAGCATGGTCAAGTGGTCAGAAACAAAGCTCGTCTCGTTGCTCAAGGATACACTCAAGTCGAAGGGATTGACTTCGATGAAACATTTGCTCTTGTGGCTAGACTTGAAGCTATTCGTATACTGGTAGCCTATGTAAATCATCACAACATACTTTTGTATCAAATGGATGTAAAGAGTGCCTTTCTCAATGGAAGGATTGAAGAAGAGGTGTATGTTGCACAACCACCTGGCTTTGAAGATCCAAAACGTCCTGATATGGTATACAAACTCAACAAGGCACTATATGGCCTCAAACAAGTGCCTCGTGCTTGGTATGACACACTCAAAGACTTCCTGAAGAGCAAAGGTTTCAAACCTGGATCCCTAGATCCCACACTCTTCACGAAGACATATGATGATGAACTATTTGTGTGCCAAATCTATGTGGACGACATTATCTTCGGTTGCACTGACAAAAAATACAGTGATGAGTTTGGTCACATGATGCAAGAGCAATATCAGATGTCCATGATGGGTGAGCTAAAGTTCTTCCTTGGTCTTCAAATTCGTCAGCAAAGCAACGGCATCTTCATATCTCAAGATAAGTACCTTAAAGACTGCCTGAAAAAGTTTGGAATGCAAGACTGCAAAGGGTACTCGACGCCAATGCCTGCTAAACACCATCTGGGTCCCGACGCCAATGGTAAAGAGTTTGATCAACAGGTATACCGCTCCATGATTGGTTCTTTGCTTTATTTATGTGCATCTAGGCCAGATATTATGCTTAGTGCTTGCATGTGTGCTCGATATCAAGCGGCACCAAAGGAGTCGCATCACTTAGCTGTGAAGCGGATACTTCGATATTTGGCTTACACCCCAACACTAGGATTATGGTATCCAAAGGGCTCGGAATTTGATCTAGTTGGATTCTCAGATGCTGATTATACTGGTGACAAAGTTGATCGCAAGTCTACATCAGGCACATGTCACTTTCTAGGACGATCTCTTGTCTGTTGGTCTTCAAAGAAGCAGAACTGTGTATCACTCGCCACTGCTGAATCTGAATACATTGCTGCTGGATCTTGCTGCGCTCAGCTTCTCTGGATGAAGCAAACGCTCAAGGACTATGGCGTCCATCTGAAGCATGTGCCACTCTACTGTGATAATGAAAGCGCTATCAAGATTGCCAACAACCCAGTTCAGCACTCGAAGACAAAGCACATTGAAATTCTTCATCACTTTCTCAGAGATCATGTCATGAAGGAACATATTGATATCATACACGTCAACACTGAAGAGCAACTGGCAGATATCTTCACAAAGCCCTTGGATGAGAAAAGGTTTTGCAAGTTGCGGTGTGAGCTAAATATCTTGGAATCTTCAAATGTCCTGCAATCAGGCACACATCCTAACACTTATGCATATTGATGACTTAGATGTGCAACACACGAAGTAAAGATATCTTCAATCAATGAAGACTTACATTCTAAGTGTGAATACATTAACATGGAAATCGACTTCGGAGCGCCACGATAATTGTGTGCCGTGTCTGGGTCTAATACTTCCTATACGGTGGGTAACGCCACCACCAAATTCTTGTTTGAAGTGTTTCTCGTGGCGTTACATTTGCAAAGTCTTCGCACTTGGTTTATCTTCGTATAGGACATATATATAGAGTTGTGTTCTGTCCTCTACAGCATTCACTTATAGCTATGTCTTCTTATTTGAATCTTTTGAACTAAGTGAATGTGATCGGACCCTAACCTCTCTATGCTTTATCATCTCACACTCTGTCTGTCCAAATCATATGCATTTTGTTGGAACTGTAGAATATCTTCTCTGCATCCTTGTCAGCAGAAGATACGGAGACAAACTTTAAATCTGATTTTAATGCTCCATCCTTTATGCTTGAAATCCGGAGAAGCCGGAACGACCACTCCGACAGTCGTGGTGTATGTGGGATCGTGGGACAACTCCCAATGCGTTACATGACTGCCACGTGTCCCTCGTATGTGAACCGCCAGGGGCACCTGTGTAATTGCGCTGTGCCGTCTGCCATGCTTATAAATGCACGTCCCATCACGGTCAAAAGTTCTTCTACCACCTCTCCACCTCGACCAACCCTAGCGCCTCCGCTAGCTCTCGACGATGCCGGCGACGAAGCGCTTCGCTGCCGCAACCTCGTCGACGCCGTCTTCACATCGGCCGCGGACATCGTCTACTCCGCAGTCGCCGTGTCCTCCGTCGCCAAGTTAGGGCACAGAAGATCGAACTGCTGGGCATTCAACTCCTCTCCGTCTAACCAGTTCATCATGTGGTAAATAAAACTTTCCTTTTACCATCTTCTTGATCCATAAAGATTCATCACTTTTACCACAAGAGGTTTCTGCCTACACAAATATATAGATCTATCATGTCTGCATCTCATATCTTGCCTAGTACATTGACATATGCCTCAAACATAGTTAGATTCCTCACTTGTACCTATTCGTGGATTCGTACAAATCTGGAACCAACTCTCATCATATGAGTGGATGTCTTCGCGCTAGGAGGTCAAAGTCTTCAAAACTGTTTTATCTTCAAAACTTCTGAGAATGCATATGACCTTTTCACCTTCCCTCGCATCTGTAATGCTGTCACAGGTACATGTCCGTGGGAGAATCCCTTGGATCTCATAGTCTGCATTCATTTGCAGAATTCTTGCAGCGTCACATTCACTCCCCTGAAGACAGTTCCTGTCTGACCAGTAGACCGAAGCATTTGCCAGTATTGAAGCCATTCAGTTTGAAGCCCTTCAGATTGAAGCCAATGGCAACTGACAAGACAGTTAGAAAGGGTGGCAGACAGCGCCGTGGTAACACCTCCAAAGATTTGCCTCCTGATCTGAGTGAAATGTACAAGACTGATCCAGAGGAGGATTATAATCAGAGGAAGACACGAATCCAAGGGATTCGAAGATATTGGGCTGAACAGTGGTTCAAGTACAGGTTCGTGACCCAAGAGTATGCTGAAAAGAACGCCATCAAGCATCCATGGGGAGATATCACCTATAAAAATCTTCCACCCAAGACTCGTGCTGAAGCCATTGCTCAAGGCTTCTACCCTTGCATGGTCAGAGGGCCTCAACCTACTGATGCTGATCCTACTTCTCTACTCTGGTGTCGCGACGACAATTTGTTCAAGCGAAATCTTTAATATGCCAAGAACTCAGCCAAAGAGAACAAGAAGAATTGGGGATTAGACTTCAATCCTGGCCCCTCTGCGCCCCGCGCTGATGGCATGCGCGAAGCTGAACCAAACCTGGTTGGGCCCTTCTACAACTTAGAAGGCCTCATCAGTCACATCAGGGTTCAAGGGGCACATGTGGATCAACCTGCAGATGACGCTGATTCTGAAGAAGCGCCTGCAACCCCGAAGCCCAAGAAGAAGAAATCCAAGGCTTCGAAGACCACTCCACCAATTGCTTCTAGAGTGAAGCCTTTGTCCACTGCTCCACCAGCACCAAGTGTGCAGTCTGAGGAGCACTCTCGCATCTCCAAGAGCAGACAGCTGAGGAAGAAGCCCTCGCACAATCCCAGTCCAGCTCTCACTCCTGACGCTGTTCTGAAGACTGCCAATGAAGCCCTTGATCTCTCGAGCGATGAGGATCTTGGTGACGATGCTTTGGAGCAACTGATCAAGAGCAAGCAAGATGCTGAAATCTTCAATGATTTGCCGCTCTTTGACATGGAAGTGCTCAATAATTTCATTGATGAATGGTTTGACTTGAGGCCGAAGAAGAACCACCCCAAGGAGAAGAACAACCCCAAGCGGAAGAAGCACGTACTGCCACACCCCCTGTTCTCAAGGATAACGTGTCCGACCCTCCAGCTCCTGAAGTGGAGGTCACAAACTCAGAGGATGCCACCACCAACACTGAAGCCAATGACGTGGTCATGGCTGAAGCTAATGTGGCACCTGAAGACATAATGGTGCCTGAAGTGATGGCGCCTGAAGCAAGTGCTGCACATGAAGCAAATCAGCTGCCTGAAGCTAATGCCTCTGCTCCTGTTCCGCCTCCAAGGCCCCATACAATTGAGCAAGCATACAACCAAGATGATCAGCTCATTACTGTCCGGTGGCCCATTCTGACTCCACCACCTACTACTGGACCGCATGCTGCTGGTCCTCAGCATGATCATCATGTTGAGCACAGGCCTCAAGTTCAGAAGCCTAAGCCAAGACTGCCAAGGTTTTCAGGTATTGCAACCTCTCAAGGGTCATTCAATGCCAATAGCTTCACTATGCACAACACCTTCTTTGACAGCACCAAGAACCCATATTCCAAGCCAAGAATATCATCAAATAGGTTCTGGAGCCATCAGCAGCGCAGTTATTACTCAAGAGTACTCTATGATCAAGGGCGCATTTCCCCTCATATGCGTCTTGACACTGAAGCTATTGCTGGTTTGCCCTGTCTGGAGGAAGCTCTTGATTGCTTCCGTGATGCTGGCCTGCTAAATTTTGTAACTGACAAGGAGCATTGGAATGAAGAGCTTCTTCTGCAATTCTATGCAACCCTCCACATTCGAGGCTACAGCAGGGATCCGAAGACATGGGTCCTTGAGTGGATGACAGGAAATGTACATCATGAAGCCAAAGCCTTTGATCTCATTGAGCTTACTGGCCTGCCCACTCTAGGAGATCTGTATGAACCTGGCTGTCAATTGCACAATGAAGCCTTGGAGAGTATCTTTCAGAAGCGCAAGCCCAACATGAGCCAAATGCTAAGCATGATGAAGCCTCTGCCAAATGATGCTGAATATCCTAAGGAATTCTTTGTTGAAGACCTAGAGTACCTGCCTCGCACCATCTATCATATCATCAGGCGTACTCTATGGCCTGTCAAAGGACATTCTTCATCAGCCAAGCTTGAAGGCACCATGAAGACTTTGGTCTTCTATATCTTCAATGGCATCAGATTCAATGCTCAAGATTTCTTCATTAGGCAATTGGCTATGTCTGGCTCTGATCTGTTTGGTCTGAAATTCTATGCCCCATGGATTATGTGCCTCATCAAGCTGCATTCAGCTATCACCTATCAGCCCTCTGCTCGCAACCATCATATATTCTTGCCTGAGGTTGATATGTCAGCTGAAGCTATATACCAAGAGCCTGCCAAAGAGCCTGTTAGTCTTCACAATGCTGATCAGCAGAGCTTCACTCAGCAAATTGAAGGAGTTCCAGCCGTCTCTCGCATTTATCATCTGGTTGGCCGTACTCGTCTACCTCGACACGCTGAAACCGAAGCTACTGAGAGCACCATTGCCCAAAGGCCTCAGAAGCGATCTCGTGTTCTCAATAACCGAGAGCTTCTGGTTGCCCTCCATCAGAAACAGGATAAGCATCACTACTGGCTAAAGCGTTAGATGCAAAGCCTCTTGGTGGATGTAAATCACATTCGCAATCTTGCCACCAAGAATGCCTTTGTTGCTCATGAAACCTGTCGGAGGTCTTGGAAGATCTTAACCTTGCTGAGTGCTGAAGAGGATCTTCAAGACGATGGCTTCACAGAGAGATTCAAGTTTGACCACACTCCTCCAAGGAATGTTGTTATGCGTCGAACTCCGTCTCTTGAAGATTCTGAATAATCCTCCTCCACTGCAACAATTGACGCCAGGGTGATAGATGATCAAGATGATGTTACCTCACCTCCTCCTACTTCAGCGCGCATCGACACTGCACCAACTACTTCTGCACTGCCAAACACCAACGTCGACCCTGCATCCTCCCCTGCTCCATCTGGGAACGAGTAGAGGCTATATGTCTTCAAACCTTTTTGGTCCTTACTAACAAAAGGGGGAGAAGCATATGAGTTGATAGTCTTCAAGCGGGTCCATATGGGAGGGTGCTTTATATTTTGCCTAGTGATTACAACTCTCGTTTTTGCTACATTTGATTCTTTGAGTGGTAACACTTAAACTGATGGTCGTCTGCTAAGTTTTTCTGCTACTCTGTAATGCGATGATAAATTCTGCATCTGCTACCTTATATTCCGCACTTAGTCATTATTGCAGACGTCCATTTTTCATTATGCATGTCATTATATTCGACATATCAATTATGCATGATGAATTGTCTTCATAAGTTGAAGAGGATCTCCACAAGTACAACCTGCCATGTGCATTTGCATTCAAAGGCAAATCAACTATATGCACATCTTCAGGGTGAGCCTTTTGCTACTTACGAAGACAATACCTTTATCCTTTACAATTTCACATACCTTTTATCCCCGTTGAAAACTTCAACCAGTTTGTCATCAATCACCAAAAAGGGGGAGATTGTAAGTGCATCTAGTGCCATCCCTAGTTGGTTTTGGAGTATTGACGACAAACCTGGTGGAGGGACTAATGTGTTTGTGAGAATTGCAGGATAACACAGGTAGTAGTCCCTCATTGGTTCGGTTTACCCACCGGAGATGACCCCTAAAAATGTATGAAGACATTGACATCGGTGGTGGTATATGAAGATAATCATATTGAAGACTATGATATGAGAAGACATTGTGTGAAGACTATGGAGAGCGAAGACCTAGATGTTTCGTTGTTTCCTTTTCTTCTTTGTTGAGTCATAGGAACCACCGTACTGTTAAGTGGGGTCCAAGTGATCTAAGTCAGAGTGACTGAAGTGATGCTCAACCAAATCTTATGTCTTCGAGCGAAGATTATGAGAGAAAATCTTATCTAGAGTTGGATGAGTCAGCCTTACTTGTAGCTCAAGTAATGTTGCCGTGTGAGTGTTTGAAATCTGACCGTTGGAACACGTGTCAGTTCCTTAGTGACCCAGGGTCACTTCGGACAAATCAGGTCGGGTTGCCCAGTGGCTATAAATAGCCCACCCCCTACACCATAAATTGGTGGCTGCTCAGAGTTATTACACGGCTTTTGTCGTTTGAGAGCAACCCACCTCCGAAGCGTTTGAGAGAGAAATCCTTGCGAGGACAAAGCCAAAACAACCAGAGCCAAAGAGTGTTAGGCATCACTGAAGTCTTTCTGTATGTGTGACCTGAAGACTTATTACACTTGAGGACTGTGTTTCCTCCAGCCGGTTAGGCGTCGCGTTCTGAGCATCCAAGAGTCATTGTGGATCGCCGCTGAATGAAGTCTGTGAAGGTTTGGAAGTCTACCTTGAAGACTTACCAGAGTGATTGGGCGAGGACTAGGTGTCCTTAGCTCAAGGGGAATAAGGTGAAGATGCAGTATTCTGAGTTAAATCTCAGCCTCCCTAACCAGACATGCAGTTGTCACAGCAACTGGAACTGGTCCAACAAATCGCTGTCCTCCCTGAGCTACTGGTTCTATCCTTTCCTCCCCTTTACTTACTGTTCTATGTTGTGAAGTCATTGCCTGCTTGCCTTATCTGATTGACTTCACTAAGTATCTACTTGTTGTGATTGGCTTCATTCCTTCTTCCATCTTGATCCCTACTGCCTAGTTGCTATTAGTCTTCAAGCTTTCACTTCATTGAATACATGACTATGGCATGTCTAGTGTAGTCTACTTTCCGCTGCATCCTAATAGGATTGAGTTTATCATTTGTCTTCAAAACTACCATGTTTTGAAGCATTTCATAAAAATCGCCTATTCACCCCCCCCCCTCTAGTCGATATACTGCACTTTCAGTTCATCTAGTGCTCCACCTCCACCTCAACTCAAGAAGAAGTCCACGTCGAAGCCAAAGGGCAAAACTGTGCCCAAAATGAGTGCCAAGGAGTTCTTGGCAAGGCATCGCCACAATCCCTATGAAGAAGATCAAGAACCCAATTTGGTCAACCGTCCGTTCTGGAACCGCTTTCAGTTTGCCATCTACTTTGATGTGCTCAAGGCCAAGAAGAATCTTTATGTTAGTGTGCGCTCCATCGACACGGATTACATGGAGAAGGATCATGTGTACTTTGGCGAGGCTCTTCAGATGTGCTCTCAGCTCAACATTCTCCAGATCATCCAGTTCAACAAGGACTTTGATGCAGATCTTGTGGCTCAATTCTATGCCACTGTCCATCTACGGACTGATGAGGACAGGACTCTGACATGGAAGACCAATGGCAAGTTGCTTTCTGTCAAGTGGAAGGCTTTCATGGAGTTACTTGGGGTGGAAGATCATGGGCTTGAGACTCCTGTTGGCTTTCGTTCTCATCGCAACACTACCTCCACCCACAAGCAAGCTCTCTGGCCCTACTGCTCTGTGAAGGTCAACCCTGAAACTAAGAAGGAAACATATGAGCTGTCTGCCTATCTGGATATCCTTCACCGCATCTTTCGTGAGACCCTCTTCCCCCGAGTTGGGAATCTGGATATGGTTCACTCCTATCTTGTGGACATGCTTCTCTTCTGCCAGCATGAGCAGGAAAAGAACACTGGTGAGTCCCTGGATATTTCTCATGTGATGTGGTCTGAACTCTTATCTGTTATCTCTGAGCGCAAGTGCCTGATCTATGGACCATTCATCATGCTGCTAATTGAGAAGGCTTGGGATCATGTTTATCCCAACGTTATGCTTGAGACTGGAGAGTTGGTGTCTCATGAGATCAAGCGTCTGAGGAGGAAGGACAACTGGGGCACTCAGGCACCCAAATCTGGGGGTACATCCTCTGCTGCTGCTATGGAGACTGAGGAGGCTGAGGCTGAGGCTGATGATGATGATGACTATGAGCCATCTGGTGCAGAGCCCTCGTGGGCAAAGAAGCTCAAGCTGAAGATGAAGAAGCTGTTTTGCATGGAATCTCACGGTCAGTACATGACTCATGTGGCAGAGAAGAAGGCCAGGGGACGTCACAAGGAACTCATGCGTCAGTTGCGTGCGACTGTGGCCATTGGTTCGGAGGGATAGATCACCGAGGAGGAGGAGTGGATTCAGCAGCACTGCCTGTGGACAGATTCCGACGCCGAGCAGTTTCCGATCGACGTCGACGGTGCAGATGACCCCACTGGGGTTTGATGGTCGAGACCCTCACTTGCTCTCACCTGGAGCCGTAGCTTAGCTCTCTGCCATTTTTGGTGTCTCGATGCCAAAGGGGGAGAGAGTTTAGGGATTTGTGTCGTTGTCTTTGTGCTTTCGTCAGTGTGCTCTCTCGTCTTTTGCTTTGTTTGGTTTTGTGCCAGTGAGACCTAAGTTCCTGTCATATGGTGTGAGGCATATGCTACCTTGCTTTTATCTTATCTATGTCCATCTTGTACTTTGGTAACCTATAACTGGCTTGCTTATCTTGTTATATATACTATGCTCTCATATATCTTGCTTAGATTGTTGGTCTCTAAAATATAGGGGGAGCGTTGATCCTAGTATGAGTGCCGTGCAGTCCAAAGCTCTTATCTAGATAGCACACATCTAGGGGGAGCCCGTCTATATTTTAGAGGTGTGGGTTTTGTGCTCATTCTATGTCATTACTTGTTTTGTGCAAATCCCGTATTGTCATCAATCCACCAAAAAGGGGGAGATTGTAAGGGCATATTTATCCCTACGGTATTTTGGTAATTGATGACAATGCTTTTGCGTCTAATCGTGTGCACTAAGTGTTTCAGAGATTCATTCTTCGGCACGAGACGATTATCTCCCCTCGGTGTTCTATTCAAGACGATGTAGCTCTTTTCGTTTCTTTGTTGGTGGAATAGTTTCGTAGGAGTCACCGTACTATCAAGAGGGGGTCCGCTTTGGTAAGGTTAGGGTGGAATCAACACGTACACTTTCTTATCGCACCCACCATACCTTTCCGCCTCAATGAAGTTTTACTTTCCCCCTTCTCTGCATTTTCTTGGTCCCAGCGGTAGTACCGCGGGCCACAACGGTAGTATCGCCGAAGTGCATCAAGCGGCAGTACCGCTCCACATAGCGATAGTACCGCTTGGAGCACTCAGCCGTAGTCCCGCTGCGGCTCCGTGTTACTACCGCCTCGACTCGAGTGCGCGCTTTCTCGTGTCGGATTTTGCGGCACTAACTGCGGTAGTAGTGGTGGTAGTACCGCCCTGCCTCCACGGTAGTACCGCTCTGGGTCCCAGCTCCCTTGCGCGGCAATACCTCTAGGGTGGAACGGCAGTACCACTTGCTAAGCGATAGTACCGCCCACCCAAGCGGTAGTACCGCTCTCTGCGGGGCTGAGTGGGGGGTAACGGTTGGATTGTTCCCCCCACTATATAAAGGTGTCTTCTTCCCCAATGTTGACTTACCTCTTCCCCCAAATACTCCATTGTTGCTCCAAGCTCCATTTTCGCTCGATCTCTCTCCCTAGCCTATCAAACTTGTTGATTTGCTCGGGATTGCTTGAGAAGGCATCGATCTACACTTCCACCAAGAGATATTTAATTCCCCCCACTAATCCCTAGCGGATCTTGTTACTCTTGGGTGTTTGAGCACCCTAGACGGTTGCGGTCACCTCGAAGCCATATTCCATTGTGGTGAAGCTTTGTGGTGTCGTTGGGAGCCTCCAATTCGGTTGTGGAGATAGCCCCAACCTTGTTTGTAAAGGTTCGGTTGCCGCCTTCAAGGGCACCACTAGTCGAATCGCGACACCTTGCATTGTGTGAGGGCGTGAGGAGAATACGGTGGCCCTAGTCGCTTCTTGGGGAGCATTGTGCCTCCACACCGCTCCAACGGAGACGTACTTCTCTTCAAAGGGAAGGAACTTTGGTAACACATCCTCGTATTCACTGGTTCCACTCGTGGTTATTTCTTCCCTTTACTTGTGCAAGCTTTCCTCGTTTATCTTATATAGGTTGCTTGTGAGGTTGTTATCTTTGCTTCCTATAAGTTGTCATCATAGTAGCATATCTAGACAACTTACTTTGTTGCTTAATTTAAATTGGTTAAGAAAAGCTAAAAATTGTTAGTTGCCTATTCACCCCCCCCCCTCTAGTCAACCATATCGATCCTTTCATCATCGATGAATGGTTTGAAGATACATCTCTTTCACTTGATGATCTTCAGCTTCCGATTGATATCAGTGTGACCTTCCAAGGATACACTACTCAATAACTGATTGCTGCACATAAGGTTATTGAGCAAAAGAACAAAATTGATAATGAGAAGGCTCTGTTCAAGAAGCACATGGCAAGCCTCAGTGCAAAAGAAGTCCAAGGCTTCAAGACTATGATGACAGACCTCAAGACTGAATTTGCCAAGCGCCGTGAAGTTGCAAAGGGCTCAAGGGAACGTCTCAAGCACTATGCTGACAAATGCGTCCAAGCCCACAATGAAGCTATGAAGAGGAAAGCCCTTGGCCGTCCAGGCATTGACCCCAAGCTGGCTGCCAAGAAGCCAAAGAAGAACAAGAAGCATGCTAATGAAGACATTGAATCACCAAGGCAGGAAAGACCTAGCATTGTCTTCCCTGACAGCATGGCTCGCTCGAAGCCCAAGGTCTTATCTGCAACCTCTGCTCAATAGAAGACGAGGAAGGCTGAAACTGAAGCCAAGAAACGCAAGCATCATGATGCCTCTGCTGCTGCTCCCTCCAAGAAGAAGAAAAAGCTAAAAGCTTCAAAGGCTTCACAACAGCCTCACGTTTCCTCCACAGAGCCGTTGGTGGTCGAACCCATTTCTGTTGCCTTGCCTGCCTCTTCCAACCGTGAACGTCATCTGGTTATCCATGAGCCTGCTCCCTCAGAGGCTCATCAGACCGAAGAGATTCCAGCTGCTGACTCACCTGCAGCTAAAGACATTGGTCATGATGACAATGTAAATGATGATGAAGTCCTTCCTCAACTTGAACCCCAACCAGTTCAATCACCTGCTCTCAAGAGCAGTCAACTCATAAGCATTGGCGGTCCCACGACGCTAATGGCTCAAGATGAATATTGGGAAGAGCAACACACGAACACCCCCTTACATGAAGTCATTCCTCGCACTCCGCCGTCTCTTGCTACCACTCCGGTACTTGAGACTCCAACAGAAACTCCAGAAGAAGACATGGAGCAAACAAATGCTTCACCAATAGCGTCGCCCAAGTTTCGAAGGCTTTGCAAAGGTCTCAGGCCTCAATTCTCCATGTCAAGCATTCCTGAAGATGGAGAACAAGACTCAAGATCACTAGCACGTCAAGTGTTTCCTGATGCTATTCCTTCAGCGTCTGCTCCTGAATCTGAAGCCAAGGCGGCTGAAGATACTCTAGCTGCATCAGCTGATGAAGAAAAAGAAGAAACTCATGAAGTCACTCCCCCTCCTCAAGAAACTGTTGTTCAAGAATAAGTGCCCGTCATGCAAGAAACCATCCACCACGATACTGTTGTGCATGAGTCCACTCTCCCTGAAGCCACTAAACCTGAAGCAAATGTGGCTACTCCATCAATGAACGCTGAAGCCAATGACCCTGTCATGGCTGAAGCCAATGTGCAACATGAAGTCATTGCTTCTCCTGAAGTGATTGCTCCTGAAGTAATTGCTCCTGACGTGACTGCTCCTTCTTCTGTGCCCTACACCATGGCCCAAGCCTACAATAAAGATGATGTGCTTGTGCGTGTCAAATGGCCTCTTTTGAAGCCTTCGACTGCCCCAGGCCCGCATTATGATTATCATGTGGAGCATAGGCCTCAAACCCTGAAGCCCAAGCCCAGATTGCCTAGGCTTCCCAGCACTGAAACAACACAAGGATCATTCAGTGTGCAAAGCTTCAGGGCAAACAACACCTTCTTTGATTCTGCTAAGAACCCATACAAGAAGCCCAAGATTTCTTCTGATAGGTTTTGGAGCTTTCAGCAACGAAGCTATTACTCTTGCATTCTGTACAATCAGGACCGAGTTTTTCCACACCGACATCTTGATTGTGATGCCATTGTTGGACTGCCTGCCTTGAAGAAGCCCTTGACTGCTTCAGAGAAGTTGGATTGCTTCCCTTTGTCACTGCCAAGGAACACTGGAATGAAGAGCTTCTCCAGCAATTCTATGCTACTCTGCATATCAGAGGATACAGCAGGGATCCGAAGACATGGGTCCTTGAGTGGATGACAGGTGACATTCATCATGAAGCTAATGCTCAGACACTACTTGAGCTTACTTCCCAGCCCACTCCTGGTGAGTTGTACAAACCAGGTTGTTCTCTATATCAGAAAGAGCTTCAAAGCATCTTCAAGAAAGTCGAACCCAATATGAGTGAAATGCTTAGCATGATGAAGCCATTGCCCCCTGATGCTGATCTTCCAAAGGAATTATTCGTCAAGGACCTCGAGTACTTGCCTCGCACCATATACCATATTCTGAGGCATACTCACTGGCCTGTCAAGGGACACCCGCCTGAAGCTACTCTGGGAGGCGTCATGAAGACTTTGGTCTTCTATATTTTCAATGGCATCTGCTTCAATACTCATGACTTCTTCATTCGCCAACTGGCCGCCTCTGGTGTGGATCTGTTTGGCCTCAAGCTTTACGCTCCTTGGATTATGAGGCTCATTAAGCTTCATTCAACTGTCAGTTATCAAGCCTCTACATACAACCATGTTGTCTTCTTGCCTGAGGTTGATACATCTTATGAAGCCATCTATCCTGAGCCTGCCAAGCAACCACTTCACCTGCTCAATGTGGATCACCAAAGCTTCACACATCATGTTGACAGTGTGTATGTGCCAAATGCTAATGTCACTGCTTATCCTCTGGCTGGGCATCTGCGCCTCCCGCATCGTGCCAACACTGATGCCACTGGTAACACCATTGCTCAACGACCGAAGAAGCGTTCTCGTGTCCTAAATGACCGAGAGCTTCTTGTTTCGCTTCACCAGAAGCAGGATAGGCATCATGACTGGATGAAGCGGCAGATGCAAAGTCTTCTCACTGATGTGAATCGTATTCGCAACCAAGAATTCATTTGTTGCACATGAAGCCTGTCGGAGGTCCTGGAAGAGCCTTACCCTGTTATGCTCTGAAGCTGATCTTCAAGCAAATGGCTTCACTTAGCACTTCAAGTTTGACTCCAGTCCTCCACAAGCTGCAACTTGGCGTCCAACCCCATCTATTGAAGATTCCGAGTATTCATATTCGGCTGCAACTGTTGTTGCTCGTGTCATCGATGAAGAAGACGACACCACTTCTCCAGCAATCGCTTCACTGCATCACGATTCTGTGTCAGGCCCCTCTGCACCATCAAACTCCAACGTCGACCCGACTGCACCAACATCTTCTCCGCCTGGGAACGCATAGATACTCTATGTCTTCAATCCTTTTTGGTCCTTACTGACCAAAGGGGGAGAAGCATATGAGTTGATAGTCTTCAAGCGGGTCCATATATGGGTCGGGTGCATTATTTTTGCTAAGTTCTTACAACTCTCGTTTTGAAACATTTGGCTCTTGAGTTGTAACACTTAAAACTTGATGGTCGTCTGCTACATTCGCTGTTGTTTCTTCTGCTTGTTAAATATCTATCCTATGTGCATGAAGTCATTCAGCAGACGCCCATTTTCCATTATGCATATCATTATCTTCACTACATCCTTGTATGCATGATGGATTGTCTTCATAAATTTGAAGGAGATCTCCACAAAGAAAAACATGTCATGTGCCTTTGCATTCGAAAGCAAAACTACTATGTGCACATCTTCAGGGGGAGCCCTCTCAATATTATGAAGCCATTGACCGTGTTATCCATAATTTCACATATTTTATCCCCGTTGAAAACCTCAACCTGTTTGTCATCAATCACCAAAAAAGGGGAGATTGTAAGTGCATCTAGTGCCCCCTAGTTGGTTTTGAAGTATTCACGACAAACGTGGTTGAGGGACTAACGTGTTTGTGAGAATTGCAGGATAACACAGGTAATAGTCCCTCACATATTCGGTTTAACTTCCAGAGATGACCCCTAAAAATGTGTGAAGACATTGAAGACAGTGGTGGTGCGTGAAGACATTCACGAGAACATAATGACCTACGAAGACATTCATTGAAGACTATAGAATGCGAAGACATAGTTTCTTTCGTAGTTCTTTTTATTCTTTCTTGAGTCATAGGATCCACCGTACTGTTAAGTGGGGTCCAAGTGAACATAGTCGAATGACTGCTATGATGCTCAACCAAAACACCTATGTCTTCAAGCGAAGACAAATGAGAGCAAATCTTATCCAGAGCTGGATAAGTCAGCTTTACTTGGAGCTCAAGTAAAGTTGCCGCGTGTGTTCACAATCCGACCGTTGGACACGTGTCAGTTCCTTAGTGACCAAGGGTCATTTCGAACATATCATGTCGGGTTGCCTCATGGCTATAAATAGCCCACCCCCTATATCATAAATTGGCGGTTGCTCAGAGTTAGTGCATGGCTTTAGTCGTTTGAGAGCAACCCATCTCCGAAGCCTTTGAGAAAAAAGATCCTTGTGAGGACAAAACCCAAAACACCCAGAGCCAAAGAGATTTAAGCATCACTGAAGTCTTTCTATCTGTGTGACCTGAAGATTTGTTACACTTGAGGATTGTGATTCCTCCAGCCGGTTAGGCATCATGTTCTGAGCGTCCTAGAGTGACTGTGGATCGCCAGTGAACGAAGTCTGTGAAGGTTCAGAAGTCTACCTTGAAGACTTGCCAGAGTGATTGGGCGAGGACTGTGTGTCTTTAGCTCAAGGGGAATACGGTGAGGACTGTGTGTACGGGACTGTGTGTCCTCAGATTTGAATACCTAGCCGCCCTAACCAGATGTACAGTTGACACAACAACTGGAACTGGTCTATCAAATCCTTGTCTTCACCGAGCAACTGGTTCTATCCCCAACCTTCTTTATATTTCAGTTTGTCTTCGTGAAGTCATTGCTTGTGTGTCTGATCTGGTTGACTTCACTGTGTGAAGACTGTTCACTCTTTAGCTTCAGTTACATCTTCCATCTCGATCCATGTTATCCAGCTGTCAATAGTCTGTGTATTATCTTCATGATACTTGCTTGACTATTGTGTGACTGGATACGTTTATCTTCCGCTGCTTATCATATAGGTCCATTTCTATCGTTTGTCTTCAAAGCCCTCGTGTTTTGAAGACTTTCATAAAAATCGT
>LR738711.1:894789626-894867604 GCA_902687465.1 Secale cereale | reverse complement strand
CCCCCCCCCCCCCCCTAGTCGATAACTTGCACTTTCAGAACTTTTGCGTTATGGAATAATGGAGTATGAGGGAGAAAAGCTCCATCTGACTCCGAGGCTCGCGTCCCCGGGCGCCTCTGCCCCGCGCGCTGCATCCAGTGGCAGTGGCCGGTGCCATGGTTGCTTAGACATAGGCCGTGTGGATTCCTAACCGTGTCGATGAGATCATGCTGACCAGCTGAGGTGTTCCAGCGAGAATCGATCGGTGTCGTGTGTCTACGTTGCTTGTGTGGAGCGGTTGGATCTGGCCCGTCTCTAAATTGGATAGGTCATGTCCGGTCAGAGTAGGAGAAGAAAACACCTAGCATGTCAATGGATATTTAGAGTTAAAAAATAACTAAAAATGAACGGCTCATATTATTTGATGTACTGAAAAAGATCTATTTTTAATTTGTAACCATTTCCTCGTAAATAAAGTATTTCCTATCATTTGGAAGGTTGGCATTATATTCCGTGAAAAGTTATTACCATGCGAGAAGAAGTGTTTGTGAGGTCCCAGATCACAAATCTCCATCTGTGGAGTACCAAGTCACTCGAACCTCGCTTACTCTTCTTCTCGATGTGCACCAAGGAGAGAAGAAGTGGTGTTGTGTGCCAAAAAAGGTTATGGACAACCCATCTTTCGACTGCCTGTTGCACTTCTATGTCGCCATCTGAACCGAACTGCAACAATTGCTTGACTACATTGCTAAAAATATGTATAAGATATGAAAATGAACTTGCACATTTTTTATGATGGTCCATAACATGATTTGCATGTTGATAGAACAAGTATTTGCACCATAATAAAATCCTAAATGAAAATAGTGTCTCTATCTTTGAACGGTTGGTTGGTTGGTTGGTTGGTTGAGGGAAGGTCTTCATGGTTCGGTTCTATGTAAGAGCGTCTGGACACACCACCATCCCTCTCTCCCTCTCCCCCTCTCCCCCTCTCTCTCTCTCTCGCTCGCGCGTCAAGAACCAGGACAGACTGCTCCGGCTCATCTGTGACAGCTAAGGTATTTGTCCTAGCGGCTAGCTATCGTGAGGTGGTGCATGCCTTCTTATTGTTATTTGTCAGGTCGCATCCCCTTGCGATAATCCTATAATCCAACCCTTGCTAGCTAGCTTCATCTTTCCTTTACTGAAAAACGCGCCCTCACAGAAGTCTCTGTGATTCTTCCTAACAAAGTCCACAGGTGCTCTTGAATAGATCGATTATGATCTCTCCTGTAAATCATAGGGTGCATACTTCATGCATACAGTAGTTTTTTTGTTTGTTTCCCCTGCTGAAGTATGCATGTTTTGTTTTTGTGATGCAAACAACGATCGGCTGTATCACTTGTGGTAGTTGTTTCTTGTCCTCTTTTGTAGTGGCCTAGTGGGACTATCGCCGAGGAGATGGCCGATTGTGCAGGGCGGGGGTCGTCGGCGGCAGCGGCGAAGAAGGGGAGGTAAGCCATTAATTAGTAAGATCAGCAAGAGCTATTGCCTGCCCAGGTGTTGTAGTTAGTTTATTGCAAAATGGTTCTCCGGGGTGTTTTGATTCCAAAATACATGTTCATTGATCATGTCAACAGAGAGAGAGAGAGAGAGAGAGAGAGAGAGAGAGAGAGAGAGAGAGAGAGAGAGAGAGATGTGGGGTAGGTTCCAGGAAGCAAGCCAGCGAGTGCTTATCACTTGGCAGGGTTTTTGCCCATAGCAAGACATTTGCTGTTCAATCATTGTCTCTCCAGCATTGACTTGCCACCGAAATGCATGTCCAACAACCGGGGGTTCCAGCAACCGCCTGTTTGTCTGCATGCACACCGGAATCCCAACCCTCACCACCGGTGTTATCTTCTCTCCAAAAGTGTCTGTTTCATTTCAGCAAAAAATAGCCCTAATCTAAAACCTTGACTAAATCAGCGTCTAATAATATGTTGTGTGAAATAAAAAAAACTACAAAATAATAATATGTTGGTGTGAAAGAAAAAACCTCAGTGAGATTTCACGAATGAAACAATGGATTTTTGTAACACGGTACGATCATAGATGCTCACATACATGCATATACGCTCACCCCTATGAACATTACACACACACACCTTACCATAGACGATTTATATTCGACAGGAACATCTCCTCCCACCTAACGTCTGAAATAAATCCAAAAAAATACGGACACAAATGCCAACTTGAACCCTGGTGGACTTGTTCTACCACAAGGAACCTGATCATCTGTACTCTCACCTGTATAATAGTGCCGAGCTTTGAAAGCAGACTCTCCTATTGTGGATTCATAGCGCGACAGGCACCCATCACGGCCTGAAACCGTGATAGGTAGTATGTCATCGGACATGCAAATAGATGGAAGCTTTCTAATTCTTAAAATTAATACTCCATCCATCCCAAGATAAGTGTGAATATTTGTTCTTCTCTTGCTCTCTTTCAACCTGAACATTATGCATACACTTTATTTATTGTTACTACCTCCTTTTTGTTATATTTTAAATTCCACTCGTTCCTTTACATATTCGGATTTTCCATACAACCTTAATTTTATTTACATTTCCATGAGAGACGTGTGGATAGTGAACTTTATGATCTCAGATACATTTAGAAAATATAATGAAAACTTGACAGGAAGCCATAAATTCAAAATTTGGTGAAAAGGTATGATCATTTGTGAGCTAGATATAAATTATAAACTAAAATTTTAAAACAAACCTTAAACCATTACAAAATTTACTCCCTCCGATAAGAATTAATTTACGCGGGCTCTATATAATGTCAAGTTTACATTGTATGGAGGCCGCCTCATTTTAATTTGGATCGGAGGGAGTTCCAAAATTTAGACGTATGCCTATGATTTCACACCATTTTTAAACGTATGCATTTGATTTATTTTTCTCAAAGATTTGAATTTTTTTAAGCATCTACTCCCTTCGCCCCAAAATAAGTGTCTCAACTTTGTACTAGCTCTAGTACAAATTTTGTTAAGACGTTTATTTTGGGACGGAGGGAGTACTATATTGGGCTCTATGGGCCTGATATCATAATTTCATTTCTTGATGCACAACCAAGTATATATTGCCACACATACACAAGAGCGAGTGAGCACTTGACACACACACACACTATAACTAGCAAAGATAAAAAAGATAAATCCTCAAATCTCGATAAGTTGCTACCGACTCGCCCATTTTGCAGACTCGAGGGGAAGATCGCACTCATAACTGGAGGAGCGAGTGGGCTCGGAAAGGCCACGGCTCACGAGTTCATCCAGGAGGGCGCGTCCGTGGTCATCGCCGACGTCAACTCTGCGCTGGGCGTAGAGACAGCCCAGGAGCTCGGCCCACAGGCCCATTTCGTCCACTGCGACGTCACCGTCGAGGAGAGCGTCGCCGCGGCCGTGGACGCCACCGTCACGAAGCACGGCCGGCTCGACGTCATGTTCAACAACGCCGGCATCGTGGGCGCGCTCTCCGGGACGTCGGAGGTGGCCAGCCTGGATCTGGGCCAGTTCGACCGCGTCATGAGCGTGAACGTGCGCGGCACCCTGGCGGGGATCAAGCACGCGATGCGCGTCATGGCGCCGGCGGGCTCCGGCTCCATCCTCTGCATGGCGAGCATCAGCGGCCTCCTCGGCGGTCTCGGCACGTACCCGTACGCGGTCTCCAAGCTCGCCGTCGCCGGGCTCGTCAAGACCGCCGCCGCCGAGCTGTCCCGCCACGGCGTCCGGATCAACTGCATATCGCCGCACGCCGTGCCGACGCCGCTGGTGCTGGAGCAGTTCTCGCAGCTGTACCGTGGCGCTGACGAGGCGCAGCTGGCCGCCATCATCGGCGGCCTCGGCGAGCTCAAGGGAGCGACGTGCGAGGCGGTGGACGTGGCCAAGGCGGCCGTGTACCTCGCGTCCGACGATGCCAAGTACGTGTCCGGCCAGAACCTGGTGGTGGACGGCGGCTTCACCACCTACAAGTACATGAACATGCCACCCCGCAAGCCTCGGGATCGGGAGTGAGTGATTGCCCACTACTGATGTTGCCTGCGTTTGTGCTCGTCTGGGATTGTACAAAACTGCCAGTGTTCTTGTGAATTTTGTGAATGGTGGATTCGGCAGCTGTCTGGATTCAGTAAATAAGTGTGGGATTTTTTCCTTTAATTGCGTGCGTGTGATGAATCAAGCATTCAATCTACCCCGTACTCCCTCCGTTCCAAATTAATTGACGTAACTTTAATAAATTACACTAAAGTGCTCCGAAAGTGAGAGTAGAGATCTCAAAAGACCGACACCCACATAAAGAGAAACAGACGAAGCAGCTCAAGTAGAGCTATAAACACTTTCATTTGGTATAAGGCTAATGTGGTGGAACTCAGGACGCAGCCAACCCTGCGTAATGCTAGACTAGAACACGATCAGAGCAGCTAACAAAGGTGTCATGGTCATGCTTTTATATCACTTGTGGCTGGCTAGAAATGATACTCGTGAGGGGAGCAAATAGAAGAAGCTCGATTCTTGATCGATCGTGTCTGGAAACTGCTAGAGGAATGGGTTATTGCCCACACTCTGCCGGTAACCGCACAGGGAGGGAAGCCAACGGAGCGGTGGCGAACTCCTGACCAAGGCTGGTTGAAGGTCAACGTCGATGGTGCAACAACGAAGGTGGACGGTTTGGGCGGCAGTGATGCGGTCGTGCGCGATCATCATGACGTGTTCGTGGGAGGCACATGCCATTTTTTTCAAACCGTTGTCAGTCCGAAGCACGCGGAGTTGTTGGCTTGCCGGCGAGGGATCCAGTTAGCAGTCGAGATAGGAGCCCGGAAGGTTGTTTTGGAAACAGACAACCAGGGGCGGTGCAAGGGCTGAGTAGCGTAGGACTGGATCATGACGTGTTCGTGGGAGGCACATGCCATTTTTTTCAAACCGTTGTCAGTCCGAAGCACGCGGAGTTGTTGGCTTGCCGGCGAGGGATCCAGTTAGCAGTCGAGATAGGAGCCCGGAAGGTTGTTTTGGAAACAGACAACCAGGGGCGGTGCAAGGGCTGAGTAGCGTAGGACTGGATCGATCACGGCACGGACCTTTCATCGAGGAGATAAAGGAGCTCCTCTCATCCCTGCATGATTTTAGGGTGACAAGGGCTAGACGCACCGTGAATCGTGCGGCGCATACTCTAGCTAGCGACGGCTGCCTGAATAAGTTGTGTAAGACTTGGTTTTCTATTTCCCCGCTTTGCATTCGTGACAGTTAATAAAAGGCAGCATTTTCGCCTAAAAAAGAACACGGTCAGCCGCAATCAAAGGTAATTTAGTATCTCTCTAAAAAAAAAAAGGTAATTTAGTAGATACCTCTCCATTCCTCTCTCCGCACAACCAGCATAATATGACCCAAAACAGTCATGTTCCCATCCACTACAAGCTTCTTGCTCAAACCCTGGAGCTGAAACCTGACAAGTTCCATGACTCCAGTCATCCTAGCATCAAGCTAATCTCTATTTCTTTTATCAACAGGCCATTGACTCACTTCCGAGGGAGGAGGAGGAGGGGGACTCCTGGGTGGAGTTTGTGAGCACTGTAATTTCAAGAACGATCAGTACGGAACATGTTAAGTAATTTGAATCAGAGGGAATAACAAAGTAAACAAAGACATACATCAGCACGTTCTTGCGAGAATTAGTTGCAATAATTTCAATATAAGTTCCAATTATATGAAATATTATTATTTGGACTAATAACATGAGAACTTAAACCAAAATGAATACTCCCTTCGGATGGACATGTGTGCTTCTAGGGTGTCAGTTTGACCATCAAAAGCATATCATTGGATTCATGTTTTTGTGCTTGAACTATCTTTTTTATGAGAAAACTTATAATCTATTGATCAAACATTACAATATTACAAAAAACATAAGAAGTAACAGAATCTAGCAACGACTACAGACATTGTAGTGAGCCGAAGGCACACGCTGTCATCGCCCCTCCCTCGTTGTAGTTAGATAAACGTTTTTGTAATAGACAATCAGAAAGTCGTCGGCCCATGGAACCATCACAACAGAACAACAACCACTGTCAATGATGAAAAGCGTAGAACGAAAGGATCCAACCTACAGGCACACAAACATAGACGGACGAAGGCCAGATCCACCGTAAACAAATATCGTCCGAATCCCGTGAGATCCGCTAGAGACACACCTCCACACACCCTCCAGCAACGTTAGACACGCCGCTAAGACGAGAGCTTGGCAGAGAGAACCTTATTCCATCTTTAGGAAGCCGTCGTCGTCTCACCTTCCTCGCAAGACACAAACTCAAACCGAACTAAAAAACACCTAAAATCGGAGCCCTCCCGCCGGCAGGGGTTGGGATCCAATGCGCTTGCATGGCCCTAGGGCCACATACGATGAGGTACATCCGCAACGGCGCCAAAAAAAGACAAGGGAAACCCGGAGCGAAGGCGTACGTCACGCCCGGCCTTCTTTGAGCTACCGTTTGTAAATTGAGTTATATTAGAGATCTTGAAAAGGCACAAACAATTAATGGATATGAATCATATTATCCATAACTACATCGGACCGCCTACGATCCATGCGACTAAAACTTCAGATCATCCATAGCCGTCAGTTTATAATCCAACAACCTCCACTTTTTCTTCCACCTCTTCAAGCGGCATTGTTTATCCTCTTCCTCCAACTTTCTATCGAGCCATGATTTTTTAGTTGTTGTCCCTTCCTCTCTTCTACTTCACCTTCGGCGAGGTCTTGTCTGAGCCCTCACCGTCGACTCCATTCCCGTCTTGCGCTTCGCCTCCATCCAATCTAAGCGGCAGTTAGTACAAATACTCCCCCTCACATGTCAACTCTCTTCCTCGTCTACGTTGGCGATGTCGTAGCCAGCTGTGTCATCGCCCCTCTCCCTTTCCATCTATCTACTTATATTCAATAAATATTTCACAATTATACAATAAATTTATACAACAAAATATGGGCATGCTTTGCCTGTGACTAATTTTGCACATATTGCCACATTATTTTTCCTGACTTACCTTATTTGAGGTGCTCAAATTCTTAGCCTCGCTTTGGCTGCCTTAGAGAATCTTGTCACATTTTTTTTATATGTACGACATGTGGGGCTTGCTGACAAAAAGATTGTTGCTTTTGGGGTGGCTAGAACCAAGCATCCATCTAACTTGGTCAAAGTTGTCCAAGAGCATCTCCAACTGTCTTGCTAAGTCTCGGTCGACTGAGACTTTGTTAAGTCTCAGTCGAGATCTTACATTAGGATCCATTCAAAAAAAAAAAGGTTTTGTTTTCTCTCTTGCATGTTATGTTATTTGGCAAAGACTTAGTTAAATCTTAGTCGACTGAGACTTAGCCACACCCTTTCCGTATTCGTAAAATAATTACAGTTTAGAAAAAGGTTGGCAAAAAAGCTCTCCAATAATTCTCGTAAACACTCATTTTTTTTTATGTGATCTCTTAATTTCTTTAAAATTTCCCCTTCATCTGCGGAGAGATGGCCCTTCCCATAAAAGTGCCATGTTAGCTAACCGTCACCAGTGTTCGCCGCGCCGCGCCGCCACCATACCTACTCCCCCCCCCCTCCCAACTGCTGTCGCCGCCTCAAAGTGTCGCGCCATCCGCTGTCAGCCGCTGCCGGAGTTCGCCCATGCCGTCACACCATCGTCAAAACCCACTTTTAAGGATTTTGTTTACAAAAAATGAGAAAATACATCGCCTCTCAACTTTCCCTGGAAAACCATTTTTATGGGAATAATTTTACAGAAACTGTTGAAGATGCTCTAAGGCCTCCTTTGGTTCGTAGGATAAAATATTGTAGGAATATGAATTTCATAGGAAGTGAGATGACATGCATGTCAATTCTTATAAAGAAAGAGATGTCATTTGATGCATAGGATAGGAAATTTTCCATTGAGTCCAGGCCAATGTTTTTTTTCCTTTAAAATGTGAAGGATTGGATCCTATCCTATATAGGAATAGGAATACATTCCTACAAACCAAAGGGTCCCATAGGAATTTTTCCTTTGAAAATCCTATCCTATGAAATTCCTACAAACCAAAGGAGGCCTAAGTTGAGTTTTGCCAAGGTGTGGCTAGGAACCAAGCATATACCGTGCCATGCCTGTATTACTCGTGGGGTTCTTGTTCCCTTGTACGCACGGTCGCATGCCACCGTCGGCACCAACCAACCACAGAATCTTCGATGGCGACTGCAGAGGCCCAGGGGTGGCCGTGACCGTGAAGCCGCCGGGCCGCCAGCACGAACCCACTCAAGAATGTCGACGAGACTTGGCATCTGGAATCTCACCGGAAAAGCGAAGGTCACATCGCCCAAAGTGCCGGCCGGGATCTTTGAACGCCACGACGTTACGGACCCCTCCGAGATTCATCCCGCAGGATGCCGGCTGGCCCAATGCTCTCTTTCCACTCGTACAAAGAAAAGAAGATTCTACCGAAGATTCGACGCTTCGCCAACCAGTTCCGAAAGGAACGCTGGATTGACTTTAGCTTGAAATTCCACTACCACACAAGGAAATTAATTGTTGACACACTGCTGACACTTTCGGTGACATTTTCTTAGGTAACTACGGCGGTCATTAGCCAGCCTAAACACTTCGGTATCTTGTCGCTGTTCTTTTCATTTTCTGTTTGGCTTTTACCCTGCCAGAGTGAACTTTACCGGACGCTATCTTGATTTGTTCTTCGGTGCGTGCATGCATGATGGTCAAGCGTCGATTATGACTTGAACGGGTGGTACACCTTGAGGTCGGACTTGATGCCGGCGATGGACCCGGCGGCGGCGGCAAGGGAGATGGCGAGGCATCCGACGCTGAGCATCTGGAGGCACACCCACCGCGTGCTCCACTTGGGCACCTTCTTCTGCACCACGTACATCTCGATGGGAAAGAAGACGGTGAGCGGCCAGAACCCCAGCGCTCCCAGGAACCCCACCACGTCGTTGAAGAAGGGCAGCATCATCGACACCACCGTCGTCGCCACCACGAACGCCGTCCGCCACGTCGCCCGGAACAGGTTCACCTTGTACGTCCGGAAGAGCGGGACCTCCACCTCCCCGGTTATGAACGTCGACTCCGGCCACCTCTTCGCCGCCCACTTCTCCACAAAGGCGAACAGGGGCTGGCAGTACACCTGGTACGCACCGACGAGGTGGATGACGATGGCGGCGTTTGCCACGTCGAGGAGCCAGAAGGGCTCGTAGAAGCCGAACCCCGTGAGGAGGTTCCCCGGCGCGGCGTCGCCGAAGGCCGCGTAGCCCATGCAGCCGCAGAGCATGTAGAAGACCGTGGTCACCGCGACGCTGACCATGGTGGCGCGCTTCATGACCGTGGACTCCGACGGCGGCGGCGCCCGGATGGTGTCCTGGATCTCGATGAGGATGAGGGAGTAGGAGTAGGCGAACGCGATGTCCCCGAACGCCTGCAGGCTGCGCCACACCTTCTGCATCGGCGTCACGGTGCCGATGCTGATGCCGGTCATGCTACCCTTCATGCCTCCGTTAGCTGCATGCATTCATGCATAATTGATTAACTCATTGCTCACAATGCATCACAATCGCTCGTCGATCGATCAGTGTGCATAATCACTTACCTATGACTTGGACGATGCCGAGGCCGAGGCCGATGGAGGAGTAGGTGAAGGACATAGCGGCGGCGAGCATGGAGAGCCAGGAGATCTGGTCGAAGTCGGGGATCTGGGAGAAGAAGACCTGGGCGACGCCGAAGATGATCATGTAGGGCACGCTGGAGACCTTGCAGGGGTCGGCGTGGCCGTTGCCGTGGAAACAATTGGCCCTCTTAATCGCCAGCATGCTGATGGAGGCGGCGATGGTGTAGCCGATGGCCACCCCGATGATGTTGGCGTACTGCAGCACCCCGCAGATTTTTACCTTGATGCCACTCAGGTTGGCGTTGACGGCGTCCATGTAGGTGTAGTTGCGCTTGCCGGTGCTCTGGTCACCGGAGCGGTAGCAGTCGGCGAGCAGCGAGGAGGTGAAGTAGGTGACGAGGGAGAAGAGGAGCATGACGGCGGGGCCGGCCACCCAGCCGAGCTGCGCGATGGCCCAGCCCAGCGACAGCACCCCGGACCCGATCACTGCCGTGATGATGTGCGAGCTCGCCGTCCACATCGTACCGGTGCGCTTGTTGCGGCCATCGTCGTCGAGCTTGGAGCCGGCGGTGTGGCCGAGCTCGGCGGCGGCTACCTCCATCGGCGGGTAGTAGTAGGTGGCCACGACTTTGTCCGCCATCTCGATCGACCTCTGTCTAGCTTAACTGCTGCCAACGGAGAGAGTAGGCCCACGGAACTGATTAAGAGGAGGCCAGACCACAGCAAGTGTAGTGCACTCTGCGCGCTAGAGATGCGATCTTGTGGAGCGTGATCGGCAGAGAGCGAGTAAATGTCTAGTGCGAGTGGTGGTGGGTGCCTGGCCTGCCTCTGGGTACCGAGGGTTCCGGTGCAATTTATAGGAGGAGCCTGCACTGCGTGAAGTGAGTGCCGGCCCGGACCGGTCGGCATCCAGGGACCTGCCTGTCTGGCTGCGTGAGTGCGTTAGAGCATTGTTAATAGTAGTGCCAATTGTTGGCTATAAGAAAATGTCGTATCATCAATAATCAATCTTATAACCAACATGTATAGCAATTAGCTATAAGTATGCGCTATTTTATTAAATAATGATTCTCCTTTCACTCACATAGTCCCTAGGATCACGTGCTGCAGATGCCTACATGCATTGCCGCTTGCTAGCCGGTGGCTGGCGGAGACACGGGAAGCGCCACTGCCAGTGCTCCGACTAGGAATTCAAACCTCCTAAAACCCTCTATAGCCTTGCCCCTATATCCGTCTCATACGTCCGGATAGACCGTTCGGTTGTCATAAAAAACCGACCCAACCAAAGCTCTCAAACAGGCCTCAAATGCTCGGCCTGACCGGCACATCTCATATCCGTGCCAAATGTAGGGCGGATATGAGGCGGCCCGGGCACGTCCGCCATATCAGCTCGGCCCACCGCTGGCGCATCGGGACCCCATCCCGTCCGGAAGAAACCCTAGATCACTCCGCTCTGCTCTGCTCCACACCTTTCCCTGACACTCATATTTCCCTAATCCATCAAATCCCTAGCACCGGCAGCCGCTCCGACGGCGACTCCGGAGACGAGACGAGGAGGAGCCAGTGCTCCGTATTGCTATCGGGCGCTCGCGGGTCGATAGGGGCGGCGGCTCCGAGTCAGGTGCGACGCCACCAGTTGTCCATCGCTGCAGCGCCGACCCTTCCCGCCCCACGCACGGATATGCGAGGTCTGTCGGATCTGCTTCTCCTGCCCGACGGCCTCCTCCACCATCGACCACTTCTCTTTGCGGGCAGCACTGGGTTCTAGTGCATGTCTAGCTGCGTGAGCGTGCGCTGCCGCTGCTAGCCGGTGACCAGCGGGGACGCCGGAAGGCGCTGCTGCTAGTGCTCCGACTCGGAATTCATACCTCGTAGAGTTGACTGCACAGCTGCTATGGGTGGCCGACATAGACACGGCCGGGCAGTCGCCTTCCGAGAAGGCGCCAACCGCCACCTTTTGGCTTTTGCCATGCCTTGTGGCACCAAAAAGGTGCTAATTGCCCATCACTACTGACTAATGAGCATGCAAGATAAGATAAGCCCACTACGTACGCGAGGTGGCTGGTCAGCGGTGAAACAGAGTGTACCTACTTTGCACACTGGTCAGGCCACCTCGTCTCAATCTCGCGAGCACGTGATGCACGAAAAACTATCTAGCAATAGAAATAGAAATTGCCAGTGTCTCGTACGTGCATGCTACCACTGCTTTGCCGAAGCTGCCCTTGTTGCACGGTTGGTCGAGAGGGTTCGGTGACAACTGATCGCTCGTCCCGGTAGTGCATCGTCTGCACTGATCGGTTGGGTGCTCCATCGGGGCCCCACGGCGTGCTGGCAAATCGGGCTTTCGTCCATCCTTTCTCGGCTCCCATGGAATATGGAATAAGTGTCTCTTCCTTTCCCGCCCACTCGCATGCATGGTGAGGTGGTCCGGCCGCTATCTTGCGTGTGTTCGATGGCTCTTGATCGGCGTCGTATGTCACTAATTATTTATGACCAGGATTCTCCAGAGCTCAAAAATGGATTCGATTCTTCCGGGTTCGTGGAATTACTCATTGCGGCCGGTTTTGACCAGCCCCGAACCTATGGAGGAAAGCCGGCGAACATTTTCATGAGTGTGCCTTTTGCGACGGAGGCCGGACAGCCATCCTTTTCCGCTCGTGGATGAATTAATTAGCGAATCCCCCTTGAGAACGTGAATATGCTAAGTTGCAGCCTAATTAAGAATTAGGAATCGTGTGATATGATGATAAACCAGCAGCGCTTGAACTCTACTAGTTCAGAATCGTTTATCCTAGAAGTGGTGTGTGGATCGAGGATGGCTTTTGAGGAGCGGCTGGAATTGCCCTGGCCCACGTAAGGGTTGACGTCAGTGGCGTAGCTGGTGAGTAGTATGGGTGTGCCGTGGCACACCTAGAATTCCGAGAATTTTTTCTGTATCATGTCATATTTAGACAATTGTTCGGTTGTGAAATGGGCTCTCTGCCATTTCGCTACCTAGGGATTCCGATTCATCATCGTAGGCTGTCCAATAAAGAATGAAAATGCTTCGAGGATCGGTTCAAAAAAAAAAAAACTAAGCTGCTAGAAGGGTAAGCTTTTGTCTTATGGAGGTAGGCTCGTGTTAATAAATTCGGTATTAACTAGTATGTCTATATTCCTTCTATCTTTATTTGAAATGCCAGTAGAGATACGAAAAAGGTTAGATTTTTATAGATCCCGTTTCTTCTGGCAAAGTGATGAGGCAAAGACAAAATATAGACTCTCCAGATGAGACATTATCTGTAGGCCTAAGGACCAAGAAGGGTTAGGCATTGAGAATTTGGAAATTAAAAACAAATGCATGCTTAGCAAATGGCTTTATAGGCTATCTACAAAATCTGATGGCATGTGTGCGCAGATTCTCCGTAACAAATATCTCAATACAAAAACACTAGCACAGGTCACCATAAGGTATCCGAACTCGCCGTTTTGGAAAGGGTTAATGAGAACGAAAGACTCTTTTTCGACGAGTAAAATTTGTTGTCGGTAATGGTACATCTACTAGATTCTGTGAGGATACTTGGCTTGGAGATTTGTCTCTAGCTCTTTAGTATCCCAGGTTGTATAATATTGTACAAAATAAGAAGGCTTACATAGCTACAATATTACAATCGTCTCCGTTGATTATTCAATTCAGGAGGTCCCTTGTGGGGGAACACTGGACTTCTTGGTTGCATCTGGTGCGAAGGTTGATGGATGTTCAACTTTCGGATCAGCCAGATGTCATTCAATAAAAGTTAACTAAGACCAGTGTGTTTACGGTGAAGTCTACGTACTTGGATTTGATCAACTTTGGCCTAATCCCGAGATCAATGCATATTTGGAAAGTTAAAGTGCCCGTCAGAATCAAGATTTTCATGTGGTTTGTCCATAAGGAAATGATTCTCACCAAGGACAATCTCATGAGGCAGCGGTGGGTCGACAATTCTCGATGTTACTTTTGTGACCAGGATGAAAAATACAACATATATTCATTGCATGTCCCCTAACCAAGATCCTATGGCACACGATTCATATACCCTTTAATATTAGTCCTCCACAACCAGCATTGCCACATTGTTTGGGACTTGGCTGACTGGAGTGGAGCCAATTACTGAGGGACGTATTCGGATAGGAATATGTGCTTTATTATGGCCTATATGGAGATGCAAAATTGATATGATCTTCAATGAAAAAATCATTACAAATTTTTTGTAGGCCATTTTCAGAGCTACTGCATGGATCAGTATGTGGTCGTTACTCACTCATACGAACTGCAGGGAGCTTTTGATTACTCGGTGCAACCGGTGGGAGACTGTAGCACGGGATATTTTCAACCAGTTTGGATGGCGGTCCACTAATAGGATCGGGGTTCAGTCACTCACTCATATAATATGCCGGTTGTGGCTTGTTGTTCTTTCAGTTTTGTTTTTTCGGTCAGGTTGTTGCTCCTTTTGTGAGCTGTACGGGATTGCAGACTTGCTTTTACTTTTTGTCGTATTAATAAAATGACCGCCTGCATCATTCTGACGTAGAGGCCGGGGGTCTTCCTCCTTTTCTATTTTTTTTTGCAGATTTTGAGTGTGCGCACCTTTTTTTGTCAAAGTGTGTACACCCTCATTTTACTCCTGTCTACGCCACTGACTTGACATGGTGGCCCTGGTGGGTCATGACTCACCCTAAATTTTGTCAGTAGCCTTTGTATCATAGGGACGAGATTTGCCAGCGACATGCAAGCCGTCAAAACTTTCTTCCAACAACAAATAAATGTTGCTAGTCTTGTTTTTTCAGTCTTCGGAAGGTGACCGTGGGACTTCGCATGCTTGCATATGACTCCCCTTCAGTTCGATGGATGACACTTTTTGAATGGCCATAGGTACAATCATCAGGTGCACACAATTGATCATTAAAATTATGGTGGGGGTTTATGGAGAGCCGTATATGTGAGCACCCAATGCCAAGGACACGATCAAGCTTCTAGCGGCCCATGAAGCAAAAGGCTGACCTGGGATGTTATAAAGTGTCGACTGTCAGCATTGGAAGTGGAACAATCACCCTGCAACTTGGCACGGACAATTCATCATGCATTGCAAGGATCCAACAATTATTTTGGAAGTTGTTGCCTCCAAAGATCTTGGGATCTGGCATTTGCAACTTTCGGTTGCCCGAACCTCACGTGACATCAAAGTCTTGTAGAGATCTTATTTGTTTCAAATGATAGAAGGTGGTACTTCTACACCTTACAACATCACCGTGAATGGCTATCAATATGACCAAGTCCGGTATCTAGCTGATGAATCTATCCATCTTGATTTGCATTTGTGAAGATAAGTTCGAAGCTTGTGAGGAAACATACGCATTTCACCAAGGCGTAAGAAGCTTAGAGGAAAGACATTGAAAATGAATTATCCTACACAACACGATCATAGAGGATGAGGGGGATATGCCAGGCCCCATTGACTATGAACCTAATGTCAGCCCAGTCAGGCCTCGGAGGAACCCAAACCGCAATCAAGCAGTTCTGGAGGCGTACCGGAAGATTAAAGACTGGGTTTCCCATCATCATTTGAAGGAGGATCTCATAGAGCATCATTGCGAGGTAGGAGGGATAAGGAATGTTTAAATAGCTTTTAATTTCATTTTTTTCACTTGAACAATTTATTTCATCAGAATATTTGGTGCTTTTGGATTACTTATTGTATTCATATAAATGGTTTGTAATTATATTTGTTGAATTATGCTCATTGTATGATCCAAATTGTTGTAAATTGGCTAGAAAGAACCCCTATGACCCAATGGCGGATAGGCCCTACATGTAAAGTGAATACGGGACCGCATTATGGCGACTCGGTGTGATGGGCACGGCTGTTGCGGCCTCCATATCCATATGTAATGTGTTATATATCCAATGTGATGATCGCTGATACGAAGAATCTGCTATAGTTGGTCTAAGACCTTTCTTAGTAGGAAAAAAGACTTGTTTACTCGTTGAGGGCATCTCCAACACCCACCCCCAAGCAAAATGTATTTGTCCGGATGCGGGTGCCCGTACCCCGCAAGCCATTCAATGTCGAACCTGATTGGTCCACGGGCAGTTCGAACAGTTGTTTTCCCACAAACCGGAACCAAACCAGGGGCTTTGCGAGAGTCAAGACACCAGCTCTATAGGACTCCGACTGCCCTGACCCACCCAAAACTAAGTCGGAGCCTGTGCTTTTATAGCTGGTTTGCACTGTTTCCGCGACACAATCCCCCACTCTCCTCTTCCCGCATGCCGCTCTCTACCCAATTCCCACCTTTTTTGTCGTCGCCGATGCATGGACCCGTATGAGATGCTGCTGGAGATGCTGGCAGAGGAGGACTCGGTGATCACATTCACCTGGAAGATCAACTCGAAGGCACAACAAAATCATCGCCTTAGAGTGAAGTGAAATGCGGCACCTCTCAAGTAGCAGAAGGCCGACGGAGACGAAGGTGGTGCTTGCAGCAATGGAAGTGCATGCGATGGACGTTGTGCAGGGCAAAGTCTGGGACGCGGGGTCCCGCTGCCATCACCGACCGTGTAAAAGCTACCCTTGCCGGAGCATTACAAGTCTCGATACTTCTACACTATCACACAGTGGTGGTGCCAGGATCAGAAGTCTGTGATGTCCAATACATGTGTTTTCACTAATTTTATTTAAAAAATAGTTGATTTCTACTTGTGTACAAAGGATTTGCCAAAAACTTGTGTGGTCAATTAACCACACTCCTGTCAACGTGGCTCCGCCATTGCTGCCATGTAGCTCAGTAGGCAGTCCCCGGCATCCGCCGCGGTTCAGGACGTTACTACGTGGATGTCAATGTGCGCCGCTCCTTTTCTCGGAGTGCACGTCGTTGCAGCTTGTCCGGACGCATATGCCTAGAGTGGAGCAGCTGGGTGCCCGCACACTTTTCGCCGGTATGCCTAAAGCAGGTGAGCCCAAGGTACTACAACACAGACAAGGAGTCGTTTGACATGATCCGTACTAGAGGCCGGGAGGAGGTTGCTACGAGGACAATGAAGTTGATGACTAAGAGCTCATCCCTGATGGCTCGCACACCTATACCGGCATGTACACCTAGTCGGGCATGCAGCCGAGCTACATCCAGTCCGACACATACACCTAGCTAGGCATAGACATATAGTAGTAGGATTTGGTAATCGGACATCAGGAAGTGGGAGGAGGTCGATGATCTGGATGAATTTGCTGCCGATTAAAAGAAGAAGGGTAGAGGAGAAAGCTTCAACATGTGGGAGGACGAGATGTTGTGCGATGCATGGTTGGCCACTAGCATCGATCTGATTGATGGCACGGAGCAAAAGGTCTCAACCTTTTGGGCCAACATTCACTCTGGTTTCACTGAACACTAGCATTTTGAACCATACTCCGACAGGCTCATCCACAACTGTGGCGCAAAGGGACGAAGAGGTGATCGGGAGCATTTTCTTGCCCGTGGACTCGGAAAGAATTTTGAGAATCCCATTACGTGAACACCTAACCGATGACTTTGTGGCATGGCATAAGACGAAATCATTTGTGTTCACAGTCCGGTCTGCATACTACACCGAGTGGGATCACCAATTTGGCTCTAGGGTGGTTAGTACTGAGGGGCCTTATTAACCCTGTTTGGGAAGCAGTTTGGAAACTCAATGTCCCTAGCAAAGTCAAAATTTACATTTGGAGAGCTTTACATGGTGTGATCCCCGGAATGGGGGTCCTGGCAAATCGACATATTAAGGTGTCGCCTCATGTCGTATATGCAAGGATGGTGCCGAGGATATTAGACATTTGTTGTTCACATGTACAAGAATGCGCACTGTATGGAAGGCACTTGGAATCGTTCATCTAACTAATCAGGCCCTGCTGTCGATCGTTCAGGATCTGTAGTGCTTGAAGAGATTTTGAGATTGCCAAAATAAAAATTGCCAGTGATCGGTCAGCTAGGTCTGCAAGAAACAGTGGCGGTCGGGGCGTGCTATATTTGGTGGGAGAGAAGAGAAGCCAAGAAAGATATGAACATCAAGCCACCTGTATGCTCAACTTTCTCCATACAAGCAATTACAGCAAACCATGCGGGAAAGATTCCCGATGACTTGTGTGAAACTGCAAAATGGGAGAAGCCACCAGCAGGAACATACAAAATGAATACAGATGCTGCTTTTTTCAGTGATGGCTCAAGTGCGCTGGTTGCAATAGTATGTAACTCGAGAGGACAAGCTGTGGCGGGAGTTGCAGAACCAATCTCCCAAGCACATGATGTTCCCTCGGCAGAAGCTCTTATTGTACGTCGCGGACTGCAACTTATTCATGACATCGGATGCTCTCAAGTAGTACTGGAGTCAGATTGCCTTGAGATAATACAAGCATGCACCAGGGAAAGTGATCTCCGAGCTCCATATTCTGCAATCATGGCAGATTGTTTTGAACTAGCTCACGGAATATCACTCTTAAGGTTTCAGCATTGCTGTAGGGAAGCAAATAGATTGGAACATCGTTTAGCAAGACATGCATATAATTCCCAATTGTCAATTTCATGGGATGATGAACCTCCTGTTTTCCTTCTATCGCATGTACTTGATGATGTAACATTATCAAACTTGGAATAAAGTGCCAAATAGGCTTTCCCTAAAAAAAGTCTCTCAACCATCCACTACTGGAATCAGCTTCTTTGCCGTCCGCCATGGCGGACGGCAAAGGCATGCATGCCGGACGGCAAAGTCCATTGCCGTCCGCCGGCGGACATCAAATTGTCCGTCTGAACTAGTGCCAGCAAAGGCCTTCTTTGTCTTCTGCTTCATAGAAGCGGACGGCAAAGGGCTTTGCCGTCCGCCGTCTGTGGCCAGCAGACGGCAAAGATCGTGGACGGCAGTGGGGTGGGGTGAGCGTCGTTAGGGGTTAACGGCGTGCTTTGCCGTCCGCCAGCAGACGACAAAGTGGCAAAACTCTTTGACGTCTGCTGGCGGATGAGAAAGAGCTCAGCTCCTACATCACTCGGAAGCTGCCACGTGGCCAGCTATGCCGTCTGCCAGCGGACGGCAAAGAGCTTTGAATCTTTGTCGTCAGGTGACGGACGGCATAGCTGGCCCTGTTTGCCAGTCCTACTTGGGCACTTTGCCGTTTGTCAGCAGACGGCAAAGTGCCCAAACAGGCAGCCCAGTGTTCCCAGTTTGTACAGGTGGCTGCCACGTGGCCTCTTTGCCATCTGCTAGCAGACGGCAAAGAGGCTATATATCCCCTGATTTTATTTGAATCCATTTAGTTTGACAGGATTTCATACACAGATATACATACATACATATCCAACAACATATAACATCATGTCCGACAACATATTTCAACAAATCCAACATATCCAACAACATAGTTCAACAAAGTCCTATTCAACATATCCATATATGCATACATATCCAGAAACAAGTTTCCAATGACAACATATCCATATAGACATACATATCCAAACAAGTTTTCATAAACAACAAGGAAGCACCAGAAGAATAGTACACTCCGACAATGCAAGCTTCCTCGTCTAAATCAAATCTGCAAATTGGGAAAGATGAAAGTTAGAATAATAATAATAATAAGAAGACTAGCTAGAAGAAAAGGAAGAGGAGGAAAAGAAGAAGAAGAAGAAGAATTTATCTTCTCTTTCTTTCTCTCCTCTCACATTACTTATCTTCTTCTTTTCTAACTAATGTAGGTAAAAATGTTATTTTTGGGCTAAGTTAGGTAAAAAGCTAAGTGTGTAGGTCAATTTAGAGCTAAGCTAGGTAAATAGGTCATTTAGGAGCTAACATAGGTTAAATGGATCATATTGGAGCTAACCTAGTTAAACTTGGTCATTTTTAAGCTAACCAATCTAATTATGCCATTTTAACATAACTAAGATTATTGTGTCATTTTAGAGGACAACAAGCTAAGTATATGACATTTATGAGGTTAGCAATGTTATTATGCCATTTACGAATAAAAACAAGTAAGAGGAGGAGAAGAAGAAGAAGAAGAAGAATAAGAAAGGAAGAAGAAGAAGAAGAAGAAGAAGAACCTCTTCTTCTTCTTCTTCCTATTCTTTCTTTTCTTCCTCTTCCTTGATTTTCTTCATCTTATTATGTCATTTGTGGACTAAATAGGCTAAATTATGTCATTTAGGAGCTAACGTAGGTTAAATGAATTATATTGGAGCTAACCTAGTTAAACTTGGTCATTTTTAAGCTAACCTAGCTAATTATGCCATTTTTGACCTAACTAAGCTTATTCTGTCATTTTAGAGGACAACAAGCTAAGTATATGACATTTATGAGGTTAGCAAGGTTATTATGCCATTTACGAATAAAAACAAGTAAGAGGAGGAAAAGAAGAAGAAGAAGAAGAAGAAGAAGAAGAAGAAGAAGAAGAAAGGAGGAGGAAGAAGAAGAATAATAAGAAGTTATTCTTCTTCTTATTCTTCTTTTTCTTCCTATTCCTTCTTTTCTTCCTCTTCCTTGATTTTCTTCATCTTATTATGTCATTTGTGGACTAAATAGGCTAAATTATGTCATTTAGGAGCTAACATAGGTTAAATGGATCATATTGGAGCTAACCTAGTTAAACTTGGTCATTTTTAAGCTAACCTAGCTAATTATGCCATTTTGACCTAGCTAAGCTTATTGTGTCATTTTAGAGAACAACAAGCTAAGTATATGACATTTATGAGGTTAGCAAGGTTATTATGCCATTTACGAATAAAAACAATTAAGAGGAGGAAAAGAAGAAGTAGAATAAGAAGAATAAGAAAGGAAGAAGAAGAAGAAGAAGAAGAAGAAGAACCTCTTCTTCTTCTTTTTCTTCTTCTTGTTTTCTTCCTATTCCTTCTTTTCTTCCTCTTCGTTGATTTTCTTCATCTTATTATGTCATTTGTGGACTAAATAGGCTAAATTATGTCATAAATGGACTAAATAGGTTAAATAAGAAGAAAAATACCGTTATCACGGAGGTGAAGGACCGGTCGGGGCTGCGGCAGTGGCAGGTGGAGGTGAACGACCGGTCGGGGTTCCGCCATTGCCAGACGCAGAAGAATTGGTCGATGCTTGTCGGGAGGCATGCTGCACCAAAGATCATTTCCAATAATGTCTCGTTAGCATGATGCAACTAAAAATGTGAATACTAGTAACTAACGACCATTGAAATCAAACTCACCGTGGTTGCAGGAGCAATCTGGGGCATCGGCGGAGGGGTCTGGCCGTTTTGCTCGCACATGGTTTGCACATTTGGTTATCACGAGTTAGTCATATTAGTTAGTAATGCGAATATTACGTGCATGATTTGGCTAATATGCACAAGAAACATACCACAAGGAGCTCGTATAGGGCCCGGTGAGACGCCTCGTTCCGGTTCCTCTCCTCCTCCAACAGCTTAGCTGTCCTCTCCTCCATCTCCCTCTCCCTCTCCGCCGCCTCCCTTTTTGCCGTCTCCAATAGCGCCTGGGTGTTCAATCTCTCTTTCTCAACCAATGCCTGCAACACACAACTCCTCGTTAGCATTGTAATCATCGACGGACACACACACAATGTAATGGAGGAAAGGTGAGAGAGTCCGTATAACTAACCGCCATGGCGAGCTCTGCGGGCCGTGCACGAGGCATTATCTCAGGATCAGAGCTAGTCTGGCGCTTCTTGATCTGCGGGGGAGTCCTAGGACAACGTATCAGTCAATCACCAATGTCCATGGTGCCATGGGGCCTCCCTCCACCAGATACCATGACCAGCTCTGTATCAAAAGCATCCTAGCTTGGTTTAAAGTCCCCCCCCCCATTTCCTCGCCTTCCCCTCGTCTTTGTACCTCACGAGCTTGTGGTGGGAGGAGACGTGCGTGAAGCTCTCTGGATTATCTAGGTCAGACTTCATGAATGCCTTGGCCTTCTTGTAGGGGGCACTATGGGCCATGCCATAGAGGTCGAATAGATTTGTGATAACCCACAAGTGTAGGGGATCGCAACAGTTTTCGAGGGTAAAGTATTCTACCCAAATTTATTGATTCGACACAAGGGGAGCCAAAGAATACTCTTAAGTATTTGCAGCTGAGTTGTCAATTCAACCACACCTGGAAACTTAGTATCTGCAGCAAGGTAATTTAGTAGCAAGGTAATATGGAAGTAACGCTAACAGTAGCAAAAGTAGCGATAGTGTTTTTGCAGTGATTGTAACAGTAGCAGCGGATAAGTAAATAAGCAACAAGCAATATGTGAAAAGCTCATAGGCATTGGATCGGTGATGGAGAATTATGTCGGATGCGATTCCTCATGTAATAGTTATAACCTAGGTTGACACAAAACTAGCTCCAGTTCATCAATGTAATGTAGGCATGTATTCCGAATATAGTCATACATGCTTATGGAAAAGAACTTGCATGGCATCTTTTGTCCTACCCTCCCGTGGCAGCGGGGTACCAGTGGAAACTAAGGGATATTAAGGCCTCCTTTTAATAGAGTACCGGACCAAAGCATTAACACACAGTGAATACATGAACTCCTCAAACTACGGTCATCACCGGGAGTGGTCCCGACGATTGTCACTTTGGAGTTGCCGGATCATAACACATAGTAGGTGACTATTGACTTGCAAGATAGGATCAAGAACACACATATATTCATGAAAATATAATAGGTTCAGATCTGAAATCATGGCACTCGGGCCCTAGTGACAAGCATTAAGCATGGCAAAGTCATAGCAACATCAATCATAGAACATAGTGGATACTAGGGATCAAACCCTAACAAAACTAACTTGATTACATGGTAAATCTCATCCAACCCATCACTGTCCAGCAAGCCTACGATGGGATTACTCACGCACGGCGGTGAGCATCATGGAATTGGCGATGGAGGAAGGTTGATGATGGCGATGACGACGATCTCCACTCTCCGGAGCCACGAACGGACTCCAGATCAGCCCTCCCGAGAGAGATTAGGGCTTGGCGGCGGCTCCGTATCATAAAACGCGATAATTCTTCCTCTCTGATTTTTGTCTCCCCGAAAGTGAATATATGGAGTCGGGGTAGACGTCAGTGGATGTTAACCCACAAGTATAGGGGATCGCAACAGTTTTCGAGGGTAAAGTATTAAACCCAAATTTGTTGAATCGACACAAGGGGAGCCAAATAATACTCTTAAGTATTAGCAGCTGAGTTGTCAATTCAACCACACCTGGAAACTTAGTATCTGCAGCAAGATAGTTTAGTAGCACAGTAATATAATAGTGGTGGTAGCAGCAATAAAAGTAAAGATAGTGTTTTTGTAGTTTTTGTAATATAAGCAACGGAAAAGTAAATAGCAACTAGCAATATAGGTAAAGCTCGTAGGCATTGGATCGGTGATGGGAAATTACATCGGATGCAATTCATCATGTAGAAGTTATAACCTAGGGTGACACAGAACTAGCTCCAGTTCATCAATGCAATGTAGGCATGTATTCTGAATATAGTCATACATGCTTATGGAAAAGAACTTGCATGGCATCTTTTGTCCTACCCTCCCGTGGCAGCGGGGTCCTATTGGAAACTAAGGGATATTAAGGCATCCTTTTAATAGAGTACCGGACCAAAGCATTAACACATAGTGAATACATGAACTCCTCAAACTATGGTCATCACCGGGAGTGGTCCCGATTATTGTCACTTCGGGGTTGCCGGATCATAACACATAGTAGGTGACTATAGACTTGCAAGATAGGATCAAGAACACACATATATTCAAGGAAACATAATAGGTTCAGATCTGAAATCATGGCACTCGGGCCCTAGTGACAAGCATTAAGCATAACAAAGTCATAGCAACATCAATCTCAGAACATAGTGGATACTAGGGATCAAACCCTAACAAAACTAACTCGATTACATGATAGATCCCATCCAACCCATCACCGTCCAGCAAGCCTACGATGAAATTACTCACACACGGCAGTGAGCATCATGGAATTGGTGATGGAGGAAGGTTGATGATGACGATGGCGACGATCTCCACTCTCCGGAGCCCCGAACGGACTCCAGGTCAGCCCTCCCGAGAGAGATTAGGCCTTAGCGGCGGCTCCGTCTCGTCAAACGCGATAATTCTTTCTCCTTGATTTTTTCTCCACGAAACGGAATATATAGGACTTGGGGATACGTCGGTGGGGCATCGGGGTGCCCTCGAGGCACGGGGCGCGCCCCCCACCCTCTAGGACAACCCGTGGGCCCCCAGGTGTGGATCTTCTTGCAGGTATTTTTTATATTTTCTGAAATAAATCTCCGTTGATTTTCAGGCGATTCCGAGAACCTTTTATTTCTGCACAAAAACAGCACCATGGCAGTTCTGCTGAAAATAGTGTCAGTCCGGGTTAGTTCCATTCAAATCATGCAAGTTAGAGTCCAAAACAAGGGCAAAAGTGTTTGGAAAAGTAGATACGTTGGATACGTATCAACTCCCCCAAGCTTAAACCTTTGCTTGTCCTCAAGCAATTCAGTTGATAAACTGAAAGTGATAAAGAATAACTTTGACAAACTCTGTTTGCTCTTGTTGTTGTAAATATGTAAGCTAGCATTCAAGTTTTCAACAAGATCATGAACTAACCACATTCACAATAACTTTCAGGTCTCAAGACTACTCACATCAATGGCATAATCAACTAGCGAGCAATAATAATAAACCTCGGATGACAACACTTCTCAAAACAATCATGATATGATATAACGGGATGGTATCTCGCTAGCCCTTTCTGAGACCGCAAAACATAAATGCAGAGCACCTTTAAAGATCAAGGACTGACTAGACATTGTAATTCATGGTAAAAGAGATCCAGTCATGATCATACTCAATGCAAATTAATAGTAATACATGCAACGACAGAGATGCTCTCCTACTGGTGCTTTTTGATATGAAGATGATGACTCTACATAAAAGTAAATAGATATGCCCTTCGCAGAGGGAAGCAGGGATTTGTAGAGGTGCCAGAGCTCGATTTTTAAATAGAGATTGAATAACATTTTGAGCGATATACTTTCATTGTCAAATAACAACCAAGAATCTCGATATCTTCCATGCTACGCACATTATAGGCGGTTCCCAAACAGAATGGTAAAGTTTATACTCCCCCAACCACCAACAAGCTCACTCCAGGGCCATCCGAATCCACGGGGTACCGTCCAAACAAGCAACAGCCCTGGGGAAGTTTTGTTTAATTATTATGATTTTTTGCATGGGACTGGGCATCCCGGTTACCAGCCATTTTCTCGTGAATGATGAGCGGAGTCCACTCATCATGAGAATAACCCACCTAGCATGGAAGATATAGACAACCCTAGTTGATACATGAGCTGTTCGAGCATACAAAACAGAATTTCATTTGAAGGTTTAGAGTTTGGCACATATAAATTTACTTGGAACAGTAGGTAAATACCGCATATAGGAAGGTATGGTGGACTCATATGGAATAACTTTGGGGTTTATGGAACTGGATGCACAAGCAGTATTCCCGCTTAGTACATGTGAAGGCTAGAAGGAGATTGGGAAGCGACCAGCTATAGAGCAACAACGATCATGAACATGCATTAAAATCAATCAACAATGAATGCAAGCATGAGTAGGATATAAATCACCATGAACATAAATATCGTGAAGGCTATGTTGATTTGTTTCAACTACATGCGTGAACATGTGCCAAGTCAAGTCACTTAAATTGTTCAGAGGAGGATACCACCCATCATACCACATCACAACCATTTTAATATCATGTTGGCACGCAAGATAGACCATTATAAACTCTCAGCTAATTAAGCATGGCATAAGCAGCTATGATCTCTAATTGTCATTGCAAACATGTTTCATTCATAACAAGCTGAATCAAGAACGACGAGCAATCATATTTACAAAAACTAAAGATGTCGAGTTCATACCAGCTTTTGTCATCTCAATTAGTTCATCATATATCATCCTTATTGCCTTTCACTCGCACGACAGAACGGTGTGGATAATAATAATAGTGCACGTGCATTGGACTAAGCTGGAATCTGCAGACATTTGATACAAGAGAGAAGACAAGGTAATATGGCTCAAAATTAAATCAGTCAACAAAGCATATGAGAGCCACTAAGTATTTTCAATCATGGTCTTCTACTCTCAACCCCTAAAGAAAAGAAAAGAAACTATTTACACGAGAAAGCTCCGAACAAGCAAAAGAAGAACGGGAAATCTTTTTGGGTTTTCATTTTTAGTTACTACTACAAGCAAGGAAAGTAAACTAGCTAAAAGCTACAACTAATATATTTTTTGTTTTTCTGGGTTTTTCTAGCACACAAGAAAAAGACTAAGAAAAAGAAAATTAAACTAAGCATGGATGGTACAGTGAAAGAGTGTGAGCACCGACACATAGAATAAGTGTGAACATGAAAGTAAAGTCGGTGAGAAACACGTACTCCCCCAAGCTTAGGCTTTTGGCCTAAGTTGGTCTATGGCCAGTACTGGCCTGACGGATATCCAAAGTTGTGGTTGGGGTCATACTGAGATGCAGCAGATGCTGCCTGCTGAGCTGCAGCTCGAAGGCGGTTTGCCTCCGTCATGTTATAATAGGCATTTGCCTCCTCCATAGTTATAGTGTGTCTTCCGTTTTCCTTCTCACAAAGCTATCAGTCAAGCCACGGTATTGGAGGCACTTATCTTGCATGATGTCCTCGATGTCAGCGTTACGCACATATGCGTAAAATTCATCTTTGATGCCCGCTTGACTCATAAATTCATCCGACGGCTATTCACAAGGCCGTACATCAGCATCCCTTGGCGGTTCATCGTCGGGCTTGCGGAACGCAAGCCTCGGTCCTTGCTTCCTTGAAGGACCACCTTGGAAGTTTTTCCTAGACATTTTTCTGAAATTTTCTGAAATTTTTTAGTGACTCACAATAAAAGTTAACCAAACTCAACGAGAATGATAGCAACAACTCCTATAAGTACCTAGAAGCTATATCATGCATTAGAACTACTTGGGACCAAGAAAAATTATCATGCAAGCTCAAGAACAAGGTCACCACAGCAGCACAAATTTGCAACAAATAAAGCACTAGAACAAAAACTAATTGTACCAATGGAGGAGTCACATACCAAGGAACAATTCTCCCCAATCAGTTTGGTGAATGGTGCTTTGAGCAAGGAGATCGAAAATGACAGCAAAATGAGCTAGAACTCGGGTTTGAGCTGGTTGGGGATTTTTTTGGGAGGAAGAAGAAGAGCATGGGTGAAAGGATAATTGAAGGGGGGCCACGTGGGGCCCTCGAGGCAGGGGGTGCGCCCTGGGCAGGGGGGCGCGCCCTGTGCCCTCGAGGCCACGTGCTGGCTCCCTTCGCTGTGTGTTTAGTGCCATATTTTCTTAAATATTCTAGAAAAAAAATCATATTTCATTTTCATGGCATTTGGAGAACTTTTATTTTCGGGATATTTTTTTATTGCACAGGTAAGTCTGGAAATAGACAGATAATGCTAATTTTCTTTTATTTAACCTAATTAACAGAAAGTAAAAGGAGGGTACAGAAGGTTTGTGCTATCTAGATTCACCTATCCCATGTTCATCAAAAGGAATCCATTAACAAGGTTGATCAGGTCTTGCTAATAAACTCTTTCCGAGTAACATGAAACCGGAGAATTTTCGAATAACACTATGTTACCTCAATGGGGATATGTATCTCCCCAACAATAAGTATGTCATATGCCTTCTTGATAGTAGGAATAGGAAACTCAAAACCTCCAATAGTAATAGTTGAAGTTTTTCCAATATAATTGATACTATGAACCTGAGGTTGTTTCCTCGGAAAATGTACCGTGTGCTCATTGCCATTGGACATGAAAAGTGACATTGCCTTTGTTGCAATCAATAACAGCCCGTGCAGTATTCAGAAAAGGTCTTCCAAGAATAATAGACATACTATCATCCTCGGGAATATCAAGTATAACAAAGTCCGTTAGAATAGTAACATTTGCAACTACAATAGGCACATACTCACAAATACCGACAGGTATAGCAGTTGATTTATCGGCCATTTGCAAAGATATTTCAGTAGGTGTCACCTTACTCAAGTCAAGTCTACGATATAAAGAGAGAGGCATAACACCAACACCGGCTCCAAGATCACACAAAGAAGTTTTAACATAGTTTCTCTTAATGGAGCAAGGTATAGTAGGTACTTCTGGATCTCCTAATTTCTTAGGCATTCCACCCTCAAAAGTGTAATTGGCAAGCATGGTGGAGATTTCTACATCAGGTATCTTTCTTTTGTTGGTGATAATGTCTTTCATGTACTTGGCATAAGGATTTGTTTTAAGCACATCAGTCAAATGCATACGCAAAAAGATAGGTCTAATCATTTCAGCGAAGTGCTCAAAATCTTCATCATCCTTTTTCTTGGATGGTTTCGGAGGAAAAGGCATGGGTTTTTGAACCCATGGTTCTCTTTCCCTACCGTGCTTCCTAGCAACAAAGTCTCTCTTATCATTGTTGGGGAACGTAGTATTTTAAAATTTTCCTACGATCACGCAAGATCTATCTACCAGATGCATAGCAACGAGAGGGAAGAGTGTGTCTACGTACCCTCATAGACCGGGAGCGGAAGCGTCAAGTGACGCGGTTGATGTTGTCGAACTTCTTCGCGATCCAACCGATCAAGCACCGAACGTACGGCACCTCCGCGTTCAGCACACGTTCAGCTTGATGACGTCCCACGAGCTCTTGATCCAGTTGAGCTTCACGGGAGAGTTTCGTCAGCACGACGGCGTGGTGACGGATATGATGTGTTCACCGGCGCAGGGCTTCGCCTAAGCTCCGCGACGGTATGACCGAGGTGTGATTCTGTGGAGGGGGGCACCGCACACGGCTAAAACAATTCAACTTGTGTGTCTTTGGGTGCCCCCCTGCCCCCGTATATAAAGGAGCAAGGGAGGAGGGCCGGCCAACCTCCTATGGTGCGGCTAGGGAAGGAATCCTACTAGGAATAGGATTGCAATCCTATTCCTAGTAGGAATCACCAAAGAAGGAAGAGATGGAGTAGGAAAAGGAAGAGGTGGCGCCTCCCACCAATCCTAGTCCAACTAGGAACTAGGTGGGGCGCCGGCCAGCCCAATGGGCTGCCTCTCTCCTTTCCACAAGGCCCACTATGGACCATCCCCCTTCGTAGGAGGTTCCGGTAACCCCCTTCGGCAATCCCGATAAATCCGAAACTTTTCCGGTATACTTCCGGTGTCCGAATATAGCCGTCCAATATATCAATCTTTATGTCTCGGACATTCCGAGACTCCTCGTCATGTCCGTGATCTCATCCGGGACTCCGAACTACCTTCGGTACATCAATACTCATAAACTCATAATACCGATCGTCATCAAACGTTAAGCGTGCGGACCCTACGGGTTCGAGAACTATGTAGACATGACCGAGACTCATCTCCGGTCAATAACCAATAGCGGAACCTGGATGTTCATATTGGCTCCTACATATTCTACGAAGATCTTTTATCGGTCAGAACCGCATAACTACATACGTTGTTCCTTTTGTCAAACGGTATGTTACTTGCCCGAGATTCGATCGTCGGTATCTCTATACCTAGTTCAATCTCGTTCCCGGCAAGTCTCTTTACTTGTTCCGTAACACATCATCTCGTGACTAACTCATTAGTCTTTTGCTTGCAAGGCTTATTGTGATGTGTGTTACCGAGAGGGCCCAGAGATACCTCTCCGACACTCGGAGTGACAAATCCTAATCTTGATCTATGCCAACACCACGAATACTTTCGGAGACACCTGTAGAGCATCTTTATGATCACCCAGTTACGTTGTGACGTTTGATAGCACACAAGGTGTTCCTACGGTATTCGGGAGTTGCATAATCTCATAGTCATAGGAACATGTATAAGTCATGAAGAAAGCAATAGCAGTAAAACTAAACGATCATAGTGCTATGCTAACGGATGGGTCTTGTCCATCACATCATTCTCCTAATGATGTGATCCCGTTGATCAAATGACAACTCATGTCTATGGCTAGGAAACATAACCATCTTTGATCAATGAGCTAGTCTAGTAGAGGCATACTAGGGACTTACTGTTTTGTCTATGTATCCACACATGTACTAAGTTTCCGGTTAATACAATTCTAGCATGAATAAAAGACATTTATCATGATATAAGGAAATACAAATAACAACGTTATTATTGCCTCTAGGGCATATTTCCTTCACGTGCTTGGTCGACGCTACATATATACTACACATACGTATATGGAGGACTAGAGTCACGCTAGCTAGCTAGCTAGCTGCTAGCTATACTAAGCAAACGAAGGAACAGAAGATCTCGTATATATAATCAACATATATATATATATATATGCATACAGAGAGATGTAATATCGACCACCTCTCCTTCTCCGAGAGATTGGTCGAACAACAAGTTCTCGTATATCGTCTATCCCGACACTACCGGGCACATATATACAATAATTATCTCTTACAAAAATAATCTCCTAACACATGGATGCATGGTCCACATAGTATTCTCCGTCTTCAGCGATCACGTGTTCAAGGAAGAATGCCGCCAATTCCTCTTGAATTGCTCGCAGACGATCTGGTGTTAGGAGTTCATCCCGCATCCGAAACATCTAATTTGAAGTAGGGGGTCAATACATGAAATGATGCTATAAATTTGTGAATATTATTGATTGCTTACGCACTTCAAATTGTTCATCAGTGTAGCCCCGCTCACAGGTCGTGTGGCGGATGGACTCGCAAATGTAGTATCCACAATAATCATTCCCGGGTTCCTGCCACAACCACTTTACAAGAAATAGAGCTCAATCAAACTGATAAGCAAGAATGCCAAATTGGTATTGATGAAACTAGCGCTTGAATCAAGATATAGGAGATGCGCGTGCGGAACATGCTACTATATAGTACTTACTTTCGGGTATCTTCAATTGTAGCTTCTTCGGCAGTCCCGGAGCTTTTTTGATGAATTTTTTCCAAGCCCTGCCAGACAAAGGAAACAATTGTTGGGGAACGTAGTATTTTAAAATTTTCCTACGATCACGCAAGATCTATCTACCAGATGCATAGCAACGAGAAGGGAGAGTGTGTCTACGTACCCTCGTAGACCGGGAGCGGAAGCGTCAAGTGACGCGGTTGATGTTGTCGAACTTCTTCGCGATTCAACCGATCAAGCACCGAACGTACGGCACCTCCGCGTTCAGCACACGTTCAGCTTGATGACGTCCCACGAGCTCTTGATCCAGTTGAGCTTCACGGGGGAGTTTCGTCAGCACGACGGCGTGGTGACGGATATGATGTGAACACCGGCGCAGGGCTTCTCCTAAGCTTCGCGACGGTACGACCGAGGTGTGATTCTGTGGAGGGGGGCACCGCACACGGCTAAAACAATTCAACTTGTGTGTCTTTGGGTGCCCCCCTGCCCCCGTATATCAAGGAGCAAGGGAGGAGGGGCCGGCCACCTCCTATGGTGCGGCTAGGGAGGGGACTCCTACTAGGAATAGGATTGCAATCCTATTCCTAGTAGGATTCACCGAAAGGAAGAAGGGGGAAAGGAATAGGAGAGGTGGCGCCCCCCCAATCCTAGTCCAACTAGGATTCCTAGGTGGGGGCGCCGGCCAGCCCTATGGGCTGCCTCTCTCTCACCCTTTAGGCCCACTATGGACCATCCCCTCTCGTAGGGGGTTCCGGTAACCCCCTCCGGCATTCCCGATAAATCCGAAACTTTTCCGGTATACTTCCGGTGTCCGAATATAGCCGTCCAATATATCAATCTTTATGTATCGGACATTCCGAGACTCCTCGTCATGTCCGTGATCTCATCCGGGACTCCGAACTACCTTCGGTACATCAATACTCAAAAACTCATAATATCGATCGTCATCAAACGTTAAGCGTGCGGACCCTACGGGTTCGAGAACTATGTAGACATGACCGAGACTCATCTCTGGTCAATAACCAATAGCGGAACCTGGATGTTCATATTGGCTCCTACATATTCTACGAAGATCTTTTATCGGTCAGAACCGCATAACAACATACGTTGTTCCTTTTGTCAAACGGTATGTTACTTGCCCGAGATTCGATCGTCGGTATCTTTATACCTAGTTCAATCTCGTTGCCGGCAAGTCTCTTTACTCGTTCCGTAACACATCATCTCGTGACTAACTCATTAGTCTTTTGCTTGCAAGGCTTATTGTGATGTGTGTTACCGAGAGGGCCCAGAGATACCTCTCCGACACTCGGAGTGACAAATCCTAGTCTTGATCTATGCCAACACCACGAATACTTTCGGAGACACCTGTAGAGCATCTTTATGATCACCCAGTTACGTTGTGACGTTTGATAGCACACAAGGTGTTCCTACGGTATTCGGGAGTTGCATAATCTCATAGTCATAGGAACATGTATAAGTCATGAAGAAAGCAATAACAGTAAAACTAAACGATCATAGTGCTATGCTAACGGATGGGTCTTGTCCATCACATCATTCTCCTAATGATGTGATCCCGTTGATCAAATGACAACTCATGTCTATGGCTAGGAAACATAACCATCTTTGATCAATGAGCTAGTCTAGTAGAGGCATACTAGGGACATATTGTTTTGTCTATGTATTCACACATGTACTAAGTTTCCGGTTAATACAATTCTAGCATGAATAAAAGACATTTATCATGATATAAGGAAATACAAATAACATCTTTATTATTGCCTCTAGGGCATATTTCCTTCAGTCTCCCACTTGAACTAGAGTCAATAATCTAGCTCACATCGCCATGTGATTTAATACCGATGGTTCACATCGTTATGTGAATAACACCCATAGTTCACATCACCATGTGACCAACACCCAAAAGGTTTACTAGAGTCAATAATCTAGTTTACATCGCTATGTGATTAATACCCAAGAGTAATGAGGTGTGATCATGTTTTGCTTGTGAGAGAAGTTTAGTCAACGGGTCTGTCATATACAGATCCCTATGTATTTCGCAAATTTCTATGTCTACAATGCTCTGCATGGAGCTACTCTAGCTAATTGCTCCCACTTTCAATACGCATCCAGATTGATACTTAGAGTCATCTGGATTTAGTGTCAAAGCTTGCATCGGCGTAACCCTTTACGACGAACTCTTTATCACCTCCATAATCGAGAAATATTTCCTTAGCCATCCAATTACTAAGGATAATTTTGACCGCTGTACAGTGATCTACTCCTGGATCACTATTGTACCTCCCTGTCAAACTCTTGGCAAGGTACACAACGTGTTTTGTACACAGCATGGCATACTTTATAGAACCTATGGCTGAGGCATAGGGAATGACTTTCATTCTCTCTATATTTTTCTGCCGTGGTCTGGCTTTGAGTCTTACTCAACTTCACACCTTACAAGTCAGGCAAGAACTTCTTCTTTGACTGATCCATTTTGAACTACTTCAAAATCTTATCAAGGTATGTACTCATCAAAAGTCTTATCAAGCGTCTTGATCTATCTATATAGATCTTGATGCTCAATATGTAAGCAGCTTCACCGAGGTCTTTCTTTGAAAAACTCCTTTCAAACATTCCTTTATGCTTTCCAGAAAATTCTACATCATTTCCGATCGACAATATGTCATTCACATATACTTATCAGAAAGGTTGTAGTGCTCCCACTCACTTCTTGTAAATACAGGCTTCTCCAAAAGTCTGTATAAAACCATATGCTTTGATCACCTCATCAAAGCGTATATTCCAACTCCGAGATGCTTGCACCAGTCCATAGATGGATCGCTGGAGCTTGCATAATTTGTTAGCACCTTTTGGATCGACAAAACCTTCTGGTTGTATCATATACAACTCTTCTTTGAGATATCCATTCAGGAATGTAGTTTTGACATCCATTTGCCAGATTTCATAATCATAAAATGCGGCAATTGCTAACATGATTCGGACAGACTTAAGCATCGCTATAGGTGAGAAAGTCTCATCGTAGTCAACTCCTTGAACTTGTCGAAAACCTTTCGCAACAAGTCGAGCTTTGTAAACAGTAATATTACCGTCTGCGTCGGTCTTCCTCTTGAAGATCCATTTATTTTCGATGGCTTGCCGATCATCGGGCAAGTCAACCAAAGTCCACACTTTGTTCTCATACATGGATCCCATCTCAGATTTCATGGCTTCAAGCCATTTTGCGGAATCTGGGCTCATCATCGCTTCCTCATAGTTCGTAGGTTCATCATGGTCTAGTAACATGATTTCCAGAACTGGGTTGCCGTACCACTCTGGTGCGGAACGTACTCTGGTTGATCTACGACGTTCAGTAGAAACTTGATCCGTAGTTTCATGATCATTATCATTAACTTCCTCACTAATTGGTGTAGGAATCACTGGAACAATTTCCTGTGATGTACTACTTTCCAATCCGGGAGAAGGTACAATTACCTCATCAAGTTCTACTTTCCTCCCACTCACTTCTTTTGAGAGAAACTCCTTCTCTAGAAAGGATCCATTTTTAGCAACGAATATCTTGCCTTCGGATCTGTGATAGAACGTGTACCCAACAGTCTCTTTTGGGTATCCTATGAAGATTTACTTCTCCGGTTTGGGTTCGTGCTTATCATGTTGAAACTTTTTCACATAAGCATCGCAGTCCCAAACTTTAAGAAACAACAACTTTGGTTTCTTGCCAAACCACAGTTCTTAAGGCGTTGTCTCAACGGATTCAGATGAGGCCCTTATTTAACGTGAATGCAGCTGTCTCTAATGCATGACCCAAAATGATAGTGGTAAATCGGTAAGAGACATCATAGATCGCACCATATCCAATAAAGTACGGTTACGACGTTCGGACACACCATTATGCTGTGGTGTTCCGGGTGGCGTGAGCTGTGAAACTATTCCACATTGTTTCAAATGAAGACCAAACTCGTAACTCAAATATTCTCCTCCACGATCAGATCGTAGAAACTTTATTTTCTTGTTATGATGATTCTCTACTTCACTCTGAAATTCTTTGAACTTTTCAAATGTTTCATACTTGTGCTTTATTAAGTAGATATACCCATATCTGCTCAAATCATCAGTGAAGGTCAGAAAATAACGATACCCGCCGCGAGCTTCAACACTCATTGGTCCGCATACATCAGTATGTTTGATTTCCAACAAATATGTTGCTCGCTCCATAGTTCCGGAGAACGGAGTTTTTAGTCATCTTGCCCAGGAGGCATGGTTCGCAAGCACCAAGTGATTCATAATCAAGTGATTCCAAAAATCCATCATTATGGAGTTTCTTCATGCGTTTTACACCAATATGACCTAAACGGCAGTGCCACAAATAAGTTGCACTATCATTATTAACCTTGCATCTTTTGGTTTCAATATTATAAATATGTGTATCACACGATCGAGATCCAACAAACTATTTTCATTGGGTGTATGACCATAGAAGGTTTTATTCATGTAAACAGATCAACAATTATTCTCTAACTTACATGAATAACCGTATTGCAATAAACATGATCAAATCACATTCATGCTCAATAGCAAAATATCAAATAACAGTTGGGGAACGTAGTATTTTAAATTTTTCCTACGATCACTCAAGATCTATCTACCAGATGCATAGCAACGAGAGGGAAGAGTGTGTCTACGTACCCTCGTAGACCGGGAGCGGAAGCGTCAAGTGACGCGGTTGATGTTGTCGAACTTCTTCGCGATCCAACCGATCAAGCACCGAATGTACGGCACCTCCGCGTTCAGCACACGTTCAGCTTGATGACGTCCCACGAGCTCTTGATCCAGTTGAGCTTCACGGGAGAGTTTCGTCAGCACGACGGCGTGGTGACGGATATGATGTGTTCACCGGCGCAGGGCTTCGCCTAAGCTCCGCGACGGTATGACCGAGGTGTGATTCTGTGGAGGGGGGCACCGCACACGGCTAAAACAATTCAACTTGTGTGTCTTTGGGTGCCCCCCTGCCCCCGTATATAAAGGAGCAAGGGAGGAGGGGCCGGCCAACCTCTATGGTGCGGCTAGGGAGGGGACTCCTACTAGGAATAGGATTGCAATCCTATTCCTAGTAGGATTCACCGAAAGGAAGAAGGGGGAAAGGAATAGGAGAGGTGGCGCCCCCCCAATCCTAGTCCAACTAGGATTCCTAGGTGGGGCGCCGGCCAGCCCTATGGGCTGCCTCTCTCTCACCCTTTAGGCCCACTATGGACCATCCCCTCTCGTAGGGGGTTCCGGTAACCCCCTCCGGCATTCCCGATAAATCCGAAACTTTTCCGGTATACTTCCGGTGTCCGAATATAGCCGTCCAATATATCAATCTTTATGTCTCGGACATTCCCAGACTCCTCGTCATGTCCGTGATCTCATCCGGGACTCCGAACTACCTTCGGTACATCAATACTCATAAACTCATAATACCGATCGTCATCAAACGTTAAGCGTGCGGACCCTACGGGTTCGAGAACTATGTAGACATGACCGAGACTCATCTCTGGTCAATAACCAATAGCGGAACCTGGATGTTCATATTGGCTCCTACATATTCTACGAAGATCTTTTATCGGTCAGAACCGCATAACAACATACGTTGTTCCTTTTGTCAAACGGTATGTTACTTGCCCGAGATTCGATCGTCGGTATCTTTATACCTAGTTCAATCTCGTTGCCGGCAAGTCTCTTTACTCGTTCCGTAACACATCATCTCGTGACTAACTCATTAGTCTTTTGCTTGCAAGGCTTATTGTGATGTGTGTTACAGAGAGGGCCCAGAGATACCTCTCCGACACTCGGAGTGACAAATCCTAATCTTGATCTATGCCAACACCACGAATACTTTCGGAGACACCTGTAGAGCATCTTTATGATCACCCAGTTACGTTGTGATGTTTGATAGCACACAAGGTGTTCCTACGATATTCGGGAGTTGCATAATCTCATAGTCATAGGAATATGTATAAGTCATGAAGAAAGCAATAGCAGTTAAACTAAACGATCATAGTGCTATGCTAACGGATGGGTCTTGTCCATCACATCATTCTCCTAATGATGTGATCCCGTTGATCAAATGACAACTCATGTCTATGGCTAGGAAACATAACCATCTTTGATCAATGAGCTAGTCTAGTAGAGGCATACTAGGGACATACTGTTTTGTCTATGTATCCACACATGTACTAAGTTTCCGGTTAATACAATTCTAGCATGAATAAAAGACATTTATCATGATATAAGGAAATAAATAATAACTTTATTATTGCCTCTAGGGCATATTTCCTTCAGTCTCCCAGTTGCACTAGAGTCAATAATCTAGCTCACATCGCCATGTGATTTAATACCGATAGTTCACATCGTTATGTGATTAACACCCATAGTTCACATCGCTATGTGACCAATACCCAAAGGGTTTACTAGAGTCAATAATCTAGTTCACATTGCTATGTGATTAATACCCTAGAGTAATAAGGTGTGATCATGTTTTGCTTGTGAGAGAAGTTTAGTCAACGGGTCTGTCATATACAGATCCCTATGTATTTCGCAAATTTCTATGTCTACAATGCTCTGCATGGAGCTACTCTAGCTAATTGCTCTCACTTTCAATATGCATCCAGATTGAAACTTAGAGTTATCTGGATTTAGTGTCAAAGCTTGCATCGGCGTAACCCTTTACGACGAACTCTTTATCACCTCCATAATCGAGAAATATTTCCTTAGTCATCCAATTACTAAGGATAATTTTGACCGCTGTACAGTGATCTACTCCTGGATCACTATTGTACCTCCCTGTCAAACTCTTGGCAAGGTACACAACGTGTTTTGTACACAGCATGGCATACTTTATAGAACCTATGGCTGATGCATAGGGAATGACTTTCATTCTCTCTATATTTTTCTGCCGTGGTTTGGCTTTGAGTCTTACTCAACTTCACACCTTACAAATCAGGCAAGAACTTCTTCTTTGACTGATCCATTTTGAACTTACTTCAAAATCTTATCAAGGTATGTACTCATTGAAAGTCTTATCAAGCGTCTTGATCTATCTATATAGATTCTTGATGCTCAATATGTAAGCAGCTTCACCGAGGTCTCTCTTTGAAAAATTCTTTTCAAACACTCTTTTATGCTTTCCAGAAAATTCTACATCATTTCTGATCGACAATATGTCATTCACATATACTTATCAGAAAGGTTGTAGTGCTCCCACTCACTTCTTGTAAATACAGGCTTCTCCAAAAGTCTGTATAAAACCATATGCTTTGATCACCTCATCAAAGCGTATATTCCAACTCCGAGATGCTTGCACCAGTCCATAGATGGATCGCTGGAGTTTGCATACTTTGTTAGCACCTTTTGGATCGACAAAACCTTCTGGTTGCATCATATACAACTCTTCTTTGAGATATCCATTTAGGAATGCAGTTTTGACATCCATTTGCCAGATTTTATAATCATAAAATGCGGCAATTGCTAACATGATTCGGACAGACTTAAGCATCGCTACAGGTGAGAAAGTCTCATCGTAGTCAACTCCTTGAACTTGTCGAAAACCTTTCGCAACAAGTCGAGCTTTGTAAACAGTAATATTACCGTCTGCGTCGGTCTTCCTCTTGAAGATCCATTTATTTTCGATGGCCTGCCGATCATCGGGCAAGTCAACCAAAGTCCATACTTTGTTCTCATACATGGATCCCATCTCAGATTTCATGGCTTCAAGCCATTTTGCGGAATCTGGGCTCATCATCGCTTCCTCATAGTTCGTAGGTTCATCACGGTCTAGTAACATGATTTCCAGAACTGGGTTGCCGTACCACTCTGGTGCGGAACGTACTCTGGTTAATCTACGACGTTCAGTAGAAACTTGATCCGAAGTTTCATGATCATTATCATCAACTTCCTCACTAATTGGTGTAGGAATCACTGGAACAATTTCCTGTGATGTACTACTTTCCAATATGGGAGAAGGTACAATTACCTCATCAAGTTCTACTTTCCTCCCACTCACTTCTTTCGAGAGAAACTCTTTTTCAAGAAAGGATCCGTTTTTAGCAACGAATATTTTTCCTTCGGATCTGTGATAGAAGGTGTACCCAACAGTCTCTTTTGGGTATTCTATGAAGATTTACTTCTCCGGTTTGGGTTTGAGCTTATCATGTTGAAACTTTTTTACATAACCATCGCAGTCCCAAACTTTAAGAAACAACAACTTTGGTTTCTTGCCAAACCACAGTTCTTAAGGCGTTGTCTCAACGGATTCAGATGAGGCCCTTATTTAACGTGAATGCAGCTGTCTCTAATGCATGACCCAAAACGATAGTGGAAAATCGGTAAGAGACATCCTAGATCGCACCATATCCAATAAAGTACGGTTACGACGTTCGGACACACCATTACGCTTTGGTGTTCCAGGTGGCGTGAGTTGTGAAACTATTCCACATTGTTTCAAATGAAGACCAAACTCGTAACTCAAATATTCTCCTCCACGATCAGATCGTAGGAACTTTATTTTCTTGTTACGATGATTCTCTACTTCACTCTGAAATTCTTTGAACTTTTCAAATGTTTCAGACTTGTGTTTCATTAAGTAGATATACCCATATCTGCTCAAATCATCAGTGAAGGACAAAAAATAACGATACCCGCCGCGAGTTTCAACAATCATTGGTCCGCATACATCAGTATGTATGATTTCCAACAAATACGTTGCTCGCTCCATAGTTCCGGAGAACGGAGTTTTAGCCATCTTGCCCATGAGGCATGGTTCGCAAGCACCAAGTGATTCATAATCAAGTGATTCCAAAAGTCCATCATTATGGAGTTTCTTCATGCGTTTTACACCAATATGACTTAAACGGCAGTGCCACAAATAAGTTGCACTATCATTATTAACCTTGCATCTTTTGGCTTCAATATTATGAATATGTGTATCACACGATCGAGATCCAACAAACTATTTTCATTGGGTATATGACCATAGAAGGTTTTATTCATGTAAACAGAACAACAATTATTCTCTAACTTACATGAATAACCGTATTGCAATAAACACGATCAAATCACATTCATGCTCAACACAAACACCAAATAACAGTTATTTAGGTTCAACACTAATCCCGAAAGTATAGGGAGTGTGTGATGATGATCATATCAATCTTGGAACTGCTTCCAATATACATCGTCACTTCATCCTTTAACTAGTTTATGTTCGTTATGCAACTCCCACATCGAGTTACTACTCTTTAGCAACTGAACCAATATCAAATACCGAGGGGTTGCTATGAACACTAGTAAAATACACATTAATAATCTGTATATCAAATATACTTTTGTTCACTTTGCCATCCTCCTTATCCGCCAAGTATCTAGGGCAGTTCCACTTTTAGTGACCATTTCCTTTGCAGTATAAGCACTTTGTTTCAGGCTTGAGTTTAGCTTTGGGTTTCTTCACGGGAGTGACAACTTGCTTGTCATTCTTCTTGAAGTTCCCCATCTATCCCTTTACCCTTTACTTGAAACAAGTGGTATTGTTAACCATCAACACTTGATGCTTTTTCATGATTTCTACCTTCGCCTACTTCAGTATCGCGAAGAGCTGGGAATTCCTTTCGTCATCCCTTGCATATTATAGTTCATCACGAAGTTCTACTAACTTGGTGATAGTGACTAGAGAATTTTGTCAATTACTATCTTATCTGGAAGATTAACTCCCACTTGATTAAAGTAATTGTAGTACCCAGACAATCTGAGCACATGCTCACTGGTTGAGCTATTCTCCTCCATCTGGTAGGCAAAGTACTGTCAGAGGTCTTATACCTCTCGACACGGGCATGAGTATGAAATACTAATTTCAACTCTTGGAACATCTTATATGCTCAGTGGCGTTCAAAACGTTTTTGAAGTCCCGATTCTAAGCCGTAAAGTATGGTGCACTAAACTATCAAGTAGTCATCATATCGAGCTTTTGTCAAAACGTTCATAACGTCTGCATCTGCTCCTGCAATAGGTCTGTCACCTAGCGGTGCATCAAGGACATAATTCTTCTGTGCAGCAATGAGGATAATCCTCAGATCACGGAACAATGCCGCATCATTGCTACTAACATCTTTCAACTTAGTTTTCTCTAGGAACATATAAAATAAACGGGGAGCAACATCGCGAGCTATTGATCTACAACATAGATATGCTAATACTTCCAGGACTAAGTTCATGATAAATTAAAGTTCAATTAATCATATTACTTAAGAACTTCCACTTAGATAGACATCCCTCCGGTCATCTAAATGATCACGTGATCCAAATCAACTAAACCATGTCCGATCATCACGTGAGATGGAGTAGTTTCAATGGTGAACATCTTATGTTGATCATATCTACTATATGATTCACGCTCGACCTTTCGGTCTCCAGTGTTCCGAGGCCATATCTGTATATGCTAGGCTCGTCAAGTTTAACCCGAGTATTCTGCGTGTGCAAAACTGGCTTACACCCGTTGTATTTGAACGTAGAGCTTATCACACCCGATCATCACATGGTGTCTCGGCACGACGAACTTTCGCAACGGTGCATACTCAGGGAGAACACTTATACCTTGAAATTTAGTAAGGGATCATCTTATAATGCTACCGTCGTTCTAAGCAAAATAAGAAGCATAATAAGATAAACATCACATGCAATCAAAATATGTGACATGATATGGCCATCATCATCTTGTGCTTTTGATCTCCATCTCCAAAGCACCGTCGTGATCACCTTCGTCACCGGCGCGACACCTTGATCTCCATCGTAGCATCGTTGTCGTCTCGCCAACTATTGCTTCTACGACTATCGCTACCGCTTAGTGATAAAGTAAAGCAATTACATGGCGATTGCATTTCATACAATAAAGCGACAACCATATGGCTCCTGCCAGTTGCCGATAACTTTACAAAACATGATCATCTCATACAAAACCGTATAAATCATCATGTCTTGACCATATCACATCACAACATGCCCTGCAAAAACAAGTTAGACGTCCTCTACTTTGTTTGTTGCAAGTTTTACGTGGCTGCTACGGGCTTAGCAAGAACCGTTCTTACCTACGCATACAAAACCACAACGATGTTTCGTCAAGTATGTGCTGTTTTAACCTTCACAAGGACCGGGCGTAGCCACACTTGATTCAGCTAAAGTGAGAGAGACAGACACCCGCCAGTCACCTTTAAGCAACGAGTGCTCGTAACGGTGAAACCAGTCTCGCGTAAGCGTACGCGTAATGTCGGTCCGGGCCGCTTCATCTCACAATACCGCCGAAGCAAAGTATGACATGCTGGTAAGCAGTATGACTAGTATCGTCCACAATCTCATTGTGTTCTACTCGTGCATATCATCTACGCATAGACCTGGCTCATGATGCCACTGTTGGGGAACGTAGTATTTTAAATTTTTCCTACGATCACTCAAGATCTATCTACCAGATGCATAGCAACGAGAGGGAAGAGTGTGTCTACGTACCCTCGTAGACCGGGAGCGGAAGCGTCAAGTGACGCGGTTGATGTTGTCGAACTTCTTCGCGATCCAACCGATCAAGCACCGAACGTACGGCACCTCCGCGTTCAGCACACGTTCAGCTTGATGACGTCCCACGAGCTCTTGATCCAGTTGAGCTTCACGGGAGAGTTTCGTCAGCACGACGGCGTGGTGACGGATATGATGTGTTCACCGGCGCAGGGCTTCGCCTAAGCTCCGCGACGGTATGACCGAGGTGTGATTCTGTGGAGGGGGGCACCGCACACGGCAAAAACAATTCAACTTGTGTGTCTTTGGGTGCCCCCCTGCCCCCGTATATAAAGGAGCAAGGGAGGAGGGGCCGGCCAACCTCTATGGTGCGGCTAGGGAGGGGACTCCTACTAGGAATAGGATTGCAATCCTATTCCTAGTAGGATTCACCGAAAGGAAGAAGGGGGAAAGGAATAGGAGAGGTGGCGCCCCCCAATCCTAGTCCAACTAGGATTCCTAGGTGGGGCGCCGGCCAGACCTATGGGCTGCCTCTCTCTCACCCTTTAGGCCCACTATGGACCATCCCCTCTCGTAGGGGGTTCCGGTAACCCCCTCCGGCATTCCCGATAAATCCGAAACTTTTCCGGTATACTTCCGGTGTCCGAATATAGCCGTCCAATATATCAATCTTTATGTCTCGGACATTCCGAGACTCCTCGTCATGTCCGTGATCTCATCCGGGACTCCGAACTACCTTCGGTACATCAATACTCATAAACTCATAATACCGATCGTCATCAAACGTTAAGCGTGCGGACCCTACGGGTTCGAGAACTATGTAGACATGACCGAGACTCATCTCTGGTCAATAACCAATAGCGGAACCTGGATGTTCATATTGGCTCCTACATATTCTACGAAGATCTTTTATCGGTCAGAACCGCATAACAACATACGTTGTTCCTTTTGCCAAACGGTATGTTACTTGCCCGAGATTCGATCGTCGGTATCTCTATACCTAGTTCAATCTCGTTACCGGCAAGTCTCTTTACTCGTTCCGTAACACATCATCTCGTGACTAATTCATTAGTCTTTTGCTTGCAAGGCTTATTGTGATGTGTGTTACCGAGAGGGCCCAGAGATACCTCTCCGACACTCGGAGTGACAAATCCTAATCTTGATCTATGCCAACACCACGAATACTTTCGGAGACACCTGTAGAGCATCTTTATGATCACCCAGTTACGTTGTGACGTTTGATAGCACACAAGGTGTTCCTACGGTATTCGGGAGTTGCATAATCTCATAGTCATAGGAACATGTATAAGTCATGAAGAAAGCAATAGCAGTAAAACTAAACGATCATAGTGCTATGCTAACGGATGGGTCTTGTCCATCACATCATTCTCCTAATGATGTGATCCCGTTGATCAAATGACAACTCATGTCTATGGCTAGGAAACATAACCATCTTTGATCAATGAGCTAGTCTAGTAGAGGCATACTAGGGACTTACTGTTTTGTCTATGTATCCACACATGTACTAAGTTTCCGGTTAATACAATTCTAGCATGAATAAAAGACATTTATCATGATATAAGGAAATACAAATAACAACGTTATTATTGCCTCTAGGGCATATTTCCTTCACGTGCTTGGTCGACGCTACATATATACTACACATACGTATATGGAGGACTAGAGTCACGCTAGCTAGCTAGCTAGCTGCTAGCTATACTAAGCAAACGAAGGAACAGAAGATCTCGTATATATAATCAACATATATATATATATATATGCATACAGAGAGATGTAATATCGACCACCTCTCCTTCTCCGAGAGATTGGTCGAACAACAAGTTCTCGTATATCGTCTATCCCGACACTACCGGGCACATATATACAATAATTATCTCTTACAAAAATAATCTCCTAACACATGGATGCATGGTCCACATAGTATTCTCCGTCTTCAGCGATCACGTGTTCAAGGAAGAATGCCGCCAATTCCTCTTGAATTGCTCGCAGACGATCTGGTGTTAGGAGTTCATCCCGCATCCGAAACATCTAATTTGAAGTAGGGGGTCAATACATGAAATGATGCTATAAATTTGTGAATATTATTGATTGCTTACGCACTTCAAATTGTTCATCAGTGTAGCCCCGCTCACAGGTCGTGTGGCGGATGGACTCGCAAATGTAGTATCCACAATAATCATTCCCGGGTTCCTGCCACAACCACTTTACAAGAAATAGAGCTCAATCAAACTGATAAGCAAGAATGCCAAATTGGTATTGATGAAACTAGCGCTTGAATCAAGATATAGGAGATGCGCGTGCGGAACATGCTACTATATAGTACTTACTTTCGGGTATCTTCAATTGTAGCTTCTTCGGCAGTCCCGGAGCTTTTTTGATGAATTTTTTCCAAGCCCTGCCAGACAAAGGAAACAATTGTTGGGGAACGTAGTATTTTAAAATTTTCCTACGATCACGCAAGATCTATCTACCAGATGCATAGCAACGAGAAGGGAGAGTGTGTCTACGTACCCTCGTAGACCGGGAGCGGAAGCGTCAAGTGACGCGGTTGATGTTGTCGAACTTCTTCGCGATTCAACCGATCAAGCACCGAACGTACGGCACCTCCGCGTTCAGCACACGTTCAGCTTGATGACGTCCCACGAGCTCTTGATCCAGTTGAGCTTCACGGGGGAGTTTCGTCAGCACGACGGCGTGGTGACGGATATGATGTGAACACCGGCGCAGGGCTTCTCCTAAGCTTCGCGACGGTACGACCGAGGTGTGATTCTGTGGAGGGGGGCACCGCACACGGCTAAAACAATTCAACTTGTGTGTCTTTGGGTGCCCCCCTGCCCCCGTATATCAAGGAGCAAGGGAGGAGGGGCCGGCCACCTCCTATGGTGCGGCTAGGGAGGGGACTCCTACTAGGAATAGGATTGCAATCCTATTCCTAGTAGGATTCACCGAAAGGAAGAAGGGGGAAAGGAATAGGAGAGGTGGCGCCCCCCCAATCCTAGTCCAACTAGGATTCCTAGGTGGGGGCGCCGGCCAGCCCTATGGGCTGCCTCTCTCTCACCCTTTAGGCCCACTATGGACCATCCCCTCTCGTAGGGGGTTCCGGTAACCCCCTCCGGCATTCCCGATAAATCCGAAACTTTTCCGGTATACTTCCGGTGTCCGAATATAGCCGTCCAATATATCAATCTTTATGTCTCGGACATTCCGAGACTCCTCGTCATGTCCGTGATCTCATCCGGGACTCCGAATTACCTTCGGTACATCAATACTCAAAAACTCATAATACCGATCGTCATCAAACGTTAAGCGTGCGGACCCTACGGGTTCGAGAACTATGTAGACATGACCGAGACTCATCTCTGGTCAATAACCAATAGCGGAACCTGGATGTTCATATTGGCTCCTACATATTCTACGAAGATCTTTTATCGGTCAGAACCGCATAACAACATACGTTGTTCCTTTTGTCAAACGGTATGTTACTTGCCCGAGATTCGATCGTCGGTATCTCTATACCTAGTTCAATCTCGTTGCCGGCAAGTCTCTTTACTCGTTCCGTAACACATCATCTCGTGACTAACTCATTAGTCTTTTGCTTGCAAGGCTTATTGTGATGTGTGTTACCGAGAGGGCCCAGAGATACCTCTCCGACACTCGGAGTGACAAATCCTAATCTTGATCTATGCCAACACCACGAATACTTTCGGAGACACCTGTAGAGCATCTTTATGATCACCCAGTTACGTTGTGACGTTTGATAGCACACAAGGTGTTCCTACGATATTCGGGAGTTGCATAATCTCATAGTCATAGGAACATGTATAAGTCATGAAGAAAGCAATAGCAGTTAAACTAAACGATCATAGTGCTATGCTAACGGATGGGTCTTGTCCATCACATCATTCTCCTAATGATGTGATCCCGTTGACCAAATGACAACTCATGTCTATGGCTAGGAAACATAACCATCTTTGATCAATGAGCTAGTCTAGTAGAGGCATACTAGGGACATACTGTTTTGTCTATGTATCCACACATGTACTAAGTTTCCGGTTAATACAATTCTAGCATGAATGAAAGACATTTATCATGATATAAGGAAATAAATAATAACTTTATTATTGCCTCTAGGGCATATTTCCTTCAGTGATCCTATACTATCCATGTAGCAAAGATCAAGGTATCATGATGCCACTGTTGGGTACTACAATTACTTTAATCAAGTGGGAGTTAATCTTCCATATAAGATAGTAATTGACAAAGTTCTCTAGTCACTATCACCAAGTTAGTAGAACTTCGTGATGAACTATAATATGCAAGGGATGACGAAAGGAATTCCCAGCTCTTCGCGATACTGAAGTAGGCGAAGGTAGAAATCATGAAAAAGCATCAAGTGTTGATGGTTAACAAGACCACTTGTTTCAAGTAAAGGGCAAAGGGATAGAAAGGGAACTTCAAGAAGAATGACAAGAAAGTTGTCACTCCCGTGAAGAAACCCAAAGCTAAACTCAAGCCTGAAACAAGTGCTTATACTGCAAAGGAAAAGGTCACTAGAAGTGGAACTGCCCTAGATACTTGGCGGATAAGAAGGATGGCAAAGTGAACAAAAAGTATATTTGATATACAGATTATTGATGTGTATTTTACTAGTGTTCATAGCAACCCCTCGGTATTTGATATTGGTTCAGTTGCTAAAAAGTAGTAACTCGAAGTAGGAGTTGCATAATGAACATAAACTAGTTAAAGGATGAAGTGACGATGAATATTGGAAACAGTTCCAAGATTGATATGATCATCATCGCACACTCCCTATACTTTCGGGATTAGTGTTGAACCTAAATAACTGTTATTTGGTGTTTGTGTTGAGCATGAATGTGATTTGATCATGTTTATTGCAATACGGTTATTCATGTAAGTTAGAGAATAATTGTTGTTCTGTTTACATGAATAAAACCTTCTATGGTCATACACCCAATGAAAATAGTTTGTTGGATCTCGATCGTGTGATACACATATTTATAATATTGAAACCAAAAGATGCAAGGTTAATAATGATAGTGCAACTTATTTGTGGCACTGCCGTTTAGGTCATATTGGTGTAAAACGCATGAAGAAACTCCATAATGATGGATTTTTGGAATCACTTGATTATGAATCACTTGGTGCTTGCGAACCATGCCTCATGGGCAAGATGACTAAAACTCCGTTCTCCGGAACTATGGAGCGAGCAACATATTTGTTGGAAATCATACATACTGATGTATGCGGACCAATGTGTGACGCCCGAGACCGACGTCCCAGAAGATCCCAGAAGATTCCAGAAGATTCCAGATGTTCCGGGTTGCCCGTGTGTTCTTTTGTGCTTGTGTTATTTATTTTTGCATTGCATCATGTCATCATGCCATCATGTTATTTTTTTTTTTGCATCTCAACTTAAATAAATTGTGTGGACCTTCGGTCCATTTAAATCGAGGGAAGAATGTCTTCTCTTTAAAACATATAAAAGCCTCTCAATATTTAGGGAGCTATATTTAAAATATTCCAATTGGTTGGGATCACCGTAACACACTTGCAATATTTCCCCATGCCTATTCCATATCAAGTTTGACTGCAAAACCTTGCTATAATTCTTTTTCCTTTTTTCGAGGCTCCTCAAAAAATCCGAACATTTTTGGGATCTTCTAAATCATAGTCTTTGTTCACACCATTTGAAATAAATTCAAAGGAATTTGAATTTATTTTCCATTCATGCCCCTTTTCTATTTTCTGGGAATCAACGCAATTTTGCGAGTCCAGGATTTATATCCCATGTCCAAATTCTGCTCCTAACCCCCCTCTTTATTTTCTTCTCTATTCTTTTCTTTCTTTCTTTTATTAGAAGAGGACCCAGTCATTTTTTTTCCTCTTCTAGGCCATATGGGCATCAGGCCCATCCCTTCAGTCGCACTTGCCTTCCCTCAGGCCCATCAGCCACTTTTGGCTCGGCCCAAACCCCCCAGTCGAACCCTAGCAGCGACCGCAGCCATCGACGCTCTCTCCCCTCGCTCCTCGTTCCCTCGCCCGCCGCCAGGTCCGCACCTCTCGTCCGTTTTCTCCTCTTCCCCTTCGCTCACTCCCTCCGCTCGCGGCCCCCTTCGATCTCTTTTTCTCTCACCCGTGCCTCGATCTCCCTCCTTCCCCGTCGAGCCCTTCTCCCGATCTCCATCCCTGGCCTCTGCCCGCCCCCCTGGCCCGAGCGCCGCGTCCCGCCTGGCTCGCTCCCTCCGCCCATCTGCTTCCGCTCGATCCGCTCGGATCGGAGCGCGTCGCCGCCGCCGGCCACCTCCGGTGAACCGCCGCCGTCCCCGCCCCGTTGCTCCTTCGCCCGAGCCACTGGCTCTGCCCCTCACCGGCCCCGTTCGAATCCCGCAGGAGCCCGCCGCCCCGCCGGGTTTCTTGCTCGCCGCCGGTCTGCCCCGAGCTCCGCCGCACCTCCCTCCGACGGGAATGGAGTCCCCGAGGAAAGCCGTGCCCGGACCTGCCTCCTCCCTCCGCGCCATGGCCTTCCCCGCGCCCGGTCTCTCCAGGGCCAGCCAGCGCCTCGCCTCTTCCTCGGCAGGACCGGCCGAGTCAACCCCGCCTCCAGGGCCGCCGGTCAGAGGTGGCAGCAGCACCAGGTCGCCGGCCTCGTCCGGCCAGCCAGCAGCCAGTTGCCCTGCCTCCGTGCTTCCCGGCGAGCTCCGTTTGACTTGTCGTGGCTGTGTCCCGAGGCCGTCATGTCCTTTTTGTTGTTTTGTTACTGCTGTTGTTTTCGCCAAGTATTCCTTACGGTGTGACCAAGACAGGCAAGAACCGGTCTCCGAACGTCAAGTACATCTACGGGATAACGAGCTCCGTGAACCACTACTTCCCACGACGACCTCGAGAACGACTACATGAACGAGTACACGGCGACCCGACAAGTACCACGACGTACCAGTACGACTACCGGACGCGTCAAGTACCTCGACACCGACCTCGAACATCTACGTATGTGTACATCTACGATACGAGAACACCGACACAAGATGACGCGGCAAGTACCTCTTCGGAAACGGAAACGCCAACATGTACCACTACTTCAACTACCGTCGCCGAGACCCTCAAGTACCTCTACGAACGTGTACCACTACTTCCACTACACCCCGAGAACGACTACTTCCACTACGAACTCGATTCCGCCCTGAAACAATTGTTTCGAAGGTATAACCCCGAGACGTGACCCGTGTGATGCTTGCTTGGTTGTATGAAATGTCTCCCGTGTGTGCTTCGTGCCCGTTCCGACCTTTTGTCATGTTCCTCGGTTGCCTCGTCACCGACTCATGGGAACCCGGTAACGGGATCGCCCCACCTTTCATCTGTTAACCCGCTCACACCATCTTACCTTGCACCGGTCTCACACCGAGTTACCGGAACCGAGTTGTTGCCTTTGCATCATTTCGGATCGTTGCCGTGGCACCCTTTCCTTCCACCGCGGTGACAATACTTCATATCTTCTCTCTTGTCAACTTTTAATAAAACTTGCATAAAACTTGATCATGTCATCCGCATCATGTTAACAACATTATAATGTTTAATTGTTGTTGCTTATAATTATTAAACATGCTCATGAGGATTTTCCGGATATGTTGTTGTTATTCTCCGGCCTCATTTAAATTGCCTAATAGTGTAGTTTTATTATGCTTCACCTCTTGCCATGTTAAAAACATTTAATCTTGTCTTGTAAATAACGGGAGTCAACTAAATAATTATCATGTGGTGTTTCGTCAATATGCAACTCGTTGCATATTGAGCTCCACTTAACTTGTAGTTTTGTATGTGCACTTGCCATGCCTTGCATATTTAAACCGGACATGCATCATACTTGGATGTGCATCGTATGCCATGTTTATGATACGTGTGTTTACCGTGTTGTTTCCTTCTTTCCGGTTGCTTCTCTTGTTAGCTTCGGGTTTCGTTCCGGAGTTGTGAGGCTTCTTCGCTCGACTGTGTTGCTCCGTCTTCTTCATGGATCCGTTCTTCTCCTTTGTGGAATCCCAGGCAAGATGACCGAACCCGGATACCATTACTATTGTTTGCCTCTTGCTAGAGTATCGCTCTATAGTTTTGCCTCGATGCCCATGTTCTTCTTGTCAGCCTCCTACTTGTAAACAATTGCCATGTTTATCCACCCTACCTATGCAAACCGTTGCTTGGCTATACGTAGGCTTCGCTCAGCCCCTCTTATAGCATTGCTAGTTGCAGGTGAAGATTGAAGATGCTTGCTTCATGTTGAAGTTTGGTTGGGTTATATCACACTATATAAATGCTTAAAATGAAATCATCTATATATTGGCAAGGGTGGAAGGCTAAGCCTTTTGCTTGGTGATTTGTTCCACTCATGCCGTTAGGAACCGTATAAACCGGTGTTATGTTCCTTGATTTTGTGTTCCTAACACGGTTGGGGTGTATGGGACCCCCTTGATAAACCGCTAAGTGCTAAGTCTTTTCCAGCAAGTCCCAACATTGGTACTATTTGCCTAATAACAAACTAATAAAAACTTGCATAAGGGCCTTGCAAACCCTCTTTCTTAATTCTACATAGCAGGGGGGGCCAGTGCTGATGGTGTTGGTCCCAAACTAGAGTCACTTACAGTACCACCCAGTTATCTGGGGTCTTCGGTACCGTACGTAGCGCTCATCCGGTCGTGGCCTGAGACGAGATACGCGTGGCTACTATCAGGGTGTCGGCACGCCGGGAGGATTTGCTGGATTAGCCTTACCTTAGTTCGGTTTAACTTGAGCACGGGATTCCGAGGATACTCGGGTCTTCCCACTTTGGAGTTGCGACTCCGCGGATCGTGGGCTTGTGATGGGCCAAGTTGGAACACCCCTGCAGGGTTTGAACTTTCGAAAGCCGTGCCCGCGGTTATGTGGCAGATGGGAGCTTGTTAATTCCGGTTGTAGATAACTTGACACAATGTTTCAATACACTACCAGCGTGTGTACCGTGACTGTCAATTTCCGAATAGGGATTCGGGAGTTGAACACGGTGGGGTTATGTTTGACCGGCTTTAGTTAGGATCACTTCGTGATCATCTTTCGACCGATGCTCTTCTCTTCTCGCTCTCTATTACGTAAGTTAGTGCTAGTTGCTGCTGCAGACTCTTATTTGTTTTCCTTCACCTCATATTTCTTTCTTCAGCCTTATCCTCACCCAAGGCTTAAATAGTCTTGTTACCCGGGAACGGGATTGCTGAGTCCTCTGTGGCTCACAGTTACTTCACCACACCAGATGCAGGTTCAGCCGAGTTTGATGCAGAAGCTGGTTCAAATACTTCATCGGGACCTCGATGAAGAGTTTGGCTGTTTGTTTGTGATGTTTCGACGATCAGTAGTGGTTTCTACTAGGATTCGATCCTGACCTGTGGCTTTTGTTGTTTTTGGTATCTTTCTTTTGGATCTTCACCCGTAGTCGGGTTGTGATGTTCTGAATGATGTTTTGCTTATGTAATGTATTGTGTGAAGTGGCGAGTGTAAGCCAACTATCTCCTTTTGCATTTTAATCCCTCTTTTACATGAGTTGTGCAAAGATACCAAACTTGAGACCATTCTAGGATGGGCTTATACCTTTAAGTCGTGCCTCGACACGTAGGAGGTATAGTCCCATCCTAGGCATTACAAGTTGGTATTCAGAGCCTTCTCCGACCTAGAAGCCCCCACTGATTGATCGAATCGTTGACGGGTGAGTCTAGGCACACACTGAACACTTTTTGAGTCCTATATTATATCGGAGAGTAGGATTTCTGTTTGCTCCTCATCTCTTTCACTCTGGTGAGGACTCCTGACGATTACTCTTGTCTCTTCTACTTTCAAAAATTGCACCAAATTTTTTTTAGGATCCCGCGAGTATTCTGGGATTGTTTCGATGTTCTTGTGACAAGGATATTGTTCCCGATGCCTCCTGTTACCGAGGAGTTGAGCTTCGGGGTATAATTGACACAAGCATATCGCGGCAGTACTAAATACTTAAGACGTCCGACATCGAAAATCTCTCCTATACGGCCAGTGGCAAGATAACCCCGACATCACCCAGTACTGGGGAGGTAGTTCGAGAGTATTGCCATAGCTTGTTATAGTGGATGCTTTTCGAAGGTCCGAGGTAAACAGTTTCCGAGAAAGACTGGTTATGTGTTGAAGGATGGATACACCTGGATGTAGGTTTAGAGTTGATTGCGCGGTGCTTCCCGTGTATCCCCAACACCTGATTGCATAACTGGAAACTTTCGGAAATCTATAGGTGGGTTCATCTAGTAGTTCTAGGCATTCTTCCAACAAACGCTCGATATGAAGTTTGGGGTTCTACATTGAGTGAAGTGGTTTTATGGACTTGTTCTGATCGGGAGTTGCATCTTAAAGGGTCCTTGGCTATGCTGATCCGGGGATTGCAAAACCCTTTTGTAACACGTTCCATGATCTTTCAGCACGAAGATGTCAAACGAAGCTTCTATCTTGTATTTGTTCTATCTGATCCTTGTTCCTTTTTATTTATCTTTTGCTCTCCAAGTGGCTTCTCGACAAGTGATGTACCTGCGGAATTCATTCGTTCAATTCTCTGTTCGGATGATATTGTAAAGATGATGCTGCTACACATCTATCCTTTGTTCTTGTTTTGATTCTGGTATTCGAGTTGCTTCGATGTCAAATGTTGATTCCATACCTTTCTTAATCGGTGTTCTCATATTTCTATGGGAGTGCTAATTCTTCTTGACCATCGAGATATTCATGTAATCCTTTTCAACCGGTGTGCCTTCTCTTCAAGTAATTCCATACAGACGCCGTTGAGAAATTTGACGATTGTCTGTTTCATTCATCCCAAGTTGTCTTTGCTTTTCCCGCCCTCCCACCCCTTCTTCTTCTTGGAGCCAGAATTCTCAGATGAAGTATCCATTTTATTCATGTGATGTTTCCTCATTCTTTTCCTTCAATGTTCTTATCCGGTGTTTTCTCAAGAAGATGCTCAAGAGCTTCTAGTTCATCATTCTTTTGTTCTCTAATTCTTCAGGTGGATGTAATTCAAGATTTCGGTGTTGATCTTATCCTTTTTCCTCTTTTCCCAATTCTTTCTTATTCCGGTGCACCAATTAATCATTCTCATCATGTTATTCATATCCGGAGTGTTGAAGATATCTCAGAAGATTCATATTCCATTCTTATTCCGTTCAAGCTATTTTGAGTTTGTCATCTTACTCAAGCCATTTAATTCAACCGGTGCAATATCTCTTCAGCAATCTTTTCCTACGGTGATTTCTTTTGAGTGGGCCCTAACCCACAGGTCTTTTCCCAGGATCTTACCCGACTCTTCTATTTGTTTTCTGGAGTTATACTCAAATTCTTGTCAAAGTGTGACGTAAGAATGATTTCCATCAGTCACATGCCTTTTCCAAGCTTGTTTTCAATTATTTCCATCTTTAGCTCCACCTCCCATCTTTTTATTCTTCCGGAGTGCTCAACAATTCTTATGGCATTTCTCGTCTTCACTCTCAACAATTGAAGACCGGAGAAGTGTTTCTCTTAATTCTTGGCCCTTCTCTTGAAGATTCATGGTTCTAGCTTCATGCCATCCTCATTATCGTTTTAATTGTGAGGAACACTTTTATGCCATCCGGAGCATTTTCATGAATTCTTTTCTTTGTGATCCTCTGAAGGCCATCATTTCAGAAGATTTCTTCGTTCTCAGTTTTCAACTTCGTCCTCCAAATATTCTTCATTGATGTCTCTTCGTTCGTCTCCATATTTTACGGTGGTTCTTTCAAGTTTACTCTTCCGTTGTTATCGTATCAATTCAATTGTTCTTTTCATAATCCTACCGGTGGTTCGTTGAAGATTTACCCAAGCTTGGTTAGATCTCTCTTTAATTCTTTGAAACGAGAATAAGTAGTATGCCAAATCCTTTGGTTGTCATCAATTTAAATTGGTGAAGGAGATGCATAACATAATTCTTATTCTTGTTCCTTCAGGTGATTTAATTCTTTTGTCTGGAGCTTGTTCATCATATCATATTCTTGCTTCTAAGTTGTTCATCTTGTTTTCCGGAGCTCCATGTTATTTCAATTATATCATTTCAAAGCTCCATCTAATTCATCGCTGGCCTTGAATCTTATTCTTTTCATCTTTCACTTCTCATGCTTTCATTACCGGAGTTCTTCATGGTTCATCATGTTTTAATTCATCCTCGTAGTCTTCATCAAGATTCTTGTTGGAGCTCAAGCATTCTTCTTCATGCTTTCCAAGTGCAATTCTTTCTATCTTATCTTTTCAGGTGGTGTTATGTCATTTTGACAAATCCTTCATGTTTCATGATTCACGGGTTGTCAAGAATGAAATATTTAAATCCATCATTTTTTTTCTTTGTTCAAGAGATCTTTTCAACCTTTCAGTTTATTCGTTGGAGTTATCTTGGGTTGTATTTCACCTAAAAGCTTTCCCTGAGAATTGCTGTTATTATGGTGCTTATAAATGACCCAAGTTCTTCATTTATCCTTCCGGTGAACTAAGTTTTTCGTCTCCTTGTTGATCTCTATCCAATCAATTGTTTCCATTAGTGGCTGGTTATCACCTCATAATTTTGATGTTTTCCATAAGCCCACACCAAGCTTATTCGTTTCGTTGTTGAATTTCCAACAACTCCGTTCTACCCTTCTTCGTAAGGATGGCCTTTCAAATTCAATTTTGAGAGAGGTTGTCATTTTCTTCTCCGTTCTTTCTTGCGAACGATCGATATGCTATTCTTTTCTTTCCAGAGGCATTGTCATGTTCCTCTCTTTAACCATCATCTCGTTTTTATCAAGATCATATAATCCCTTGCTTGTCTATTTAACCAGAGTGGTGTGTCCTCCATTCTAGATCCCTCATCTTATCAGTTTTGCCTCTCTTTTCAACCGGAGTGCTTTCTGAATCTTTCTTACCCCTTGTGCCATTCTTTAATTGTTCCGGAGGCTGTGTTCTGTTAATTTCATCAAGTATCACTCCATCTCCTCAAGTTCTTGTTAATTCCTTCCATTTTCAGACGGAGTGCTGTCCGAATTCTGTCATTCTTATTCCTTGGCTATACCATTGCAGTTTCATATTCTTTTGGTTCGTAAGCTCTTGTTTCATGTCTTCAACCTACAAGGTTCTTGTTATGTTCCTTGTTTCTCTTTCCTAACGGAGTGTTTTCATCTTCGTTCATCTCCATTATATTCTTGTTCAACTTGTTCAACCTCTCAAGGTTCCTTGGTTTCACTCGTTTGTCCAAGAAGCAACTTTGTTTTACGTCCTCCTTTTCGTTTTTACCCGGTGATATCTCTAGGATCTCGGGTCGAGATCCTCTGTTAGTGTGGGAGAGTTGTGACGCCCGAGACCGACGTCCCAGAAGATCCCAGAAGATTCCAGAAGATTCCAGATGTTCCGGGTTGCCCGTGTGTTCTTTTGTGCTTGTGTTATTTATTTTTGCATTGCATCATGTCATCATGCCATCATGTTATTTTTTTTTTGCATCTCAACTTAAATAAATTGTGTGGACCTTCGGTCCATTTAAATCGAGGGAAGAATGTCTTCTCTTTAAAACATATAAAAGCCTCTCAATATTTAGGGAGCTATATTTAAAATATTCCAATTGGTTGGGATCACCGTAACACACTTGCAATATTTCCCCATGCCTATTCCATATCAAGTTTAACTGCAAAACCTTGCTATAATTCTTTTTCCTTTTTTCGAGGCTCCTCCAAAAATCCGAACATTTTTGGGATCTTCTAAATCATAGTCTTTGTTCACACCATTTGAAATAAATTCAAAGGAATTTGAATTTATTTTCCATTCATGCCCCTTTTCTATTTTCTGGGAATCAACGCAATTTTGCGAGTCCAGGATTTATATCCCATGTCCAAATTCTGCTCCTAACCCCCCTCTTTATTTTCTTCTCTATTCTTTTCTTTCTTTCTTTTATTAGAAGAGGACCCAGTCATTTTTTTTCCTCTTCTAGGCCATATGGGCATCAGGCCCATCCCTTCAGTCGCACTTGCCTTCCCTCAGGCCCATCAGCCACTTTTGGCTCGGCCCAAACCCCCCAGTCGAACCCTAGCAGCGACCGCAGCCATCGACGCTCTCTCCCCTCGCTCCTCGTTCCCTCGCCCGCCGCCAGGTCCGCACCTCTCGTCCGTTTTCTCCTCTTCCCCTTCGCTCACTCCCTCCGCTCGCGGCCCCCTTCGATCTCTTTTTCTCTCACCCGTGCCTCGATCTCCCTCCTTCCCCGTCGAGCCCTTCTCCCGATCTCCATCCCTGGCCTCTGCCCGGCCCCCTGGCCCGAGCGCCGCCTCCCGCCTGGCTCGCTCCCTCCGCCCATCTGCTTCCGCTCGATCCGCTCGGATCGGAGCGCGTCGCCGCCGCCGGCCACCTCCGGTGAACCGCCGCCGTCCCCGCCCCGTTGCTCCTTCGCCCGAGCCACTGGCTCCGCCCCTCACCGGCCCCGTTCGAATCCCGCAGGAGCCCACCGCCCCGCCGGGTTTCTTGCTCGCCGCCGGTCTGCCCCGAGCTCCGCCGCACCTCCCTCCGACGGGAATGGAGTCCCCGAGGAAAGCCGTGCCCGGACCTGCCTCCTCCCTCCGCGCCATGGCCTTCCCCGCGCCCGGTCTCTCCAGGGCCAGCCAGCGCCTCGCCTCTTCCTCGGCAGGACCGGCCGAGTCAACCCCGCCTCCAGGGCCGCCGGTCAGAGGTGGCAGCAGCACCAGGTCGCCGGCCTCGTCCGGCCAGCCAGCAGCCAGTTGCCCTGCCTCCGTGCTTCCCGGCGAGCTCCGTTTGACTTGTCGTGGCTGTGTCCCGAGGCCGTCATGTCCTTTTTGTTGTTTTGTTACTGCTGTTGTTTTCGCCAAGTATTCCTTACGGTGTGACCAAGACAGGCAAGAACCGGTCTCCGAACGTCAAGTACATCTACGGGATAACGAGCTCCGTGAACCACTACTTCCCACGACGACCTCGAGAACGACTACATGAACGAGTACACGGCGACCCGACAAGTACCACGACGTACGAGTACGACTACCGGACGCGTCAAGTACCTCGACACCGACCTCGAACATCTACGTATGTGTACATCTACGATACGAGAACACCGACACAAGATGACGCGGCAAGTACCTCTTCGGAAACGGAAACGCCAACATGTACCACTACTTCAACTACCGTCGCCGAGACCCTCAAGTACCTCTACGAACGTGTACCACTACTTCCACTACACCCCGAGAACGACTACTTCCACTACGAACTCGATTCCGCCCTGAAACAATTGTTTCGAAGGTATAACCCCGAGACGTGACCCGTGTGATGCTTGCTTGGTTGTATGAAATGTCTCCCGTGTGTGCTTCGTGCCCGTTCCGACCTTTTGTCATGTTCCTCGGTTGCCTCGTCACCGACTCATGGGAACCCGGTAACGGGATCGCCCCACCTTTCATCTGTTAACCCGCTCACACCATCTTACCTTGCACCGGTCTCACACCGAGTTACCGGAACCGAGTTGTTGCCTTTGCATCATTTCGGATCGTTGCCGTGGCACCCTTTCCTTCCACCGCGGTGACAATACTTCATATCTTCTCTCTTGTCAACTTTTAATAAAACTTGCATAAAACTTGATCATGTCATCCGCATCATGTTAACAACATTATAATGTTTAATTGTTGTTGCTTATAATTATTAAACATGCTCATGAGGATTTTCCGGATATGTTGTTGTTATTCTCCGGCCTCATTTAAATTGCCTAATAGTGTAGTTTTATTATGCTTCACCTCTTGCCATGTTAAAAACATTTAATCTTGTCTTGTAAATAACGGGAGTCAACTAAATAATTATCATGTGGTGTTTCGTCAATATGCAACTCGTTGCATATTGAGCTCCACTTAACTTGTAGTTTTGTTTGTGCACTTGCCATGCCTTGCATATTTAAACCGGACATGCATCATACTTGGATGTGCATCGTATGCCATGTTTATGATACGTGTGTTTACCGTGTTGTTTCCTTCTTTCCGGTTGCTTCTCTTGTTAGCTTCGGGTTTCGTTCCGGAGTTGTGAGGCTTCTTCGCTCGACTGTGTTGCTCCGTCTTCTTCATGGATCCGTTCTTCTCCTTTGTGGAATCCCAGGCAAGATGACCGAACCCGGATACCATTACTATTGTTTGCCTCTTGCTAGAGTATCGCTCTATAGTTTTGCCTCGATGCCCATGTTCTTCTTGTCAGCCTCCTACTTGTAACCAATTGCCATGTTTATCCACCCTACCTATGCAAACCGTTGCTTGGCTATACGTAGGCTTCGCTCAGCCCCTCTTATAGCATTGCTAGTTGCAGGTGAAGATTGAAGATGCTTGCTTCATGTTGAAGTTTGGTTGGGTTATATCACACTATATAAATGCTTAAAATGAAATCATCTATATATTGGCAAGGGTGGAAGGCTAAGCCTTTTGCTTGGTGATTTGTTCCACTCATGCCGTTAGGAACCGTATAAACCGGTGTTATGTTCCTTGATTTTGCGTTCCTAACACGGTTGGGGTGTATGGGACCCCCTTGATAAACCGCTAAGTGCTAAGTCTTTTCCAGCAAGTCCCAACATTGGTACTATTTGCCTAATAACAAACTAATAAAAACTTGCATAAGGGCCTTGCAAACCCTCTTTCTTAATTCTACGTAGCAGGGGGGGGGGCCAGTGCTGATGGTGTTGGTCCCAAACTAGAGTCACTTGCGGTACCACCCAGTTATCTGGGGTCTTCGGTACCGTACGTAGCGCTCATCCGGTCGTGGCCTGAGACGAGATACGCGCGGCTACTATCAGGGTGTCGGCACGCCGGGAGGATTTGCTGGATTAGCCTTACCTTAGTTCGGTTTAACTTGAGCACGGGATTCCGAGGATACTCGGGTCTTCCCACTTTGGAGTTGCGACTCCGCGGATCGTGGGCTTGTGATGGGCCAAGTTAGAACACCCCTGCAGGGTTTGAACTTTCGAAAGCCGTGCCCGCGGTTATGTGGCAGATGGGAGCTTGTTAATTCCGGTTGTAGATAACTTGACACAATGTTTCAATACACTACCAGCGTGTGTACCGTGACTGTCAATTTCCGAATAGGGATTCGGGAGTTGAACACGGTGGGGTTATGTTTGACCGGCTTTAGTTAGGATCACTTCGTGATCATCTTTCGACCGATGCTCTTATCTTCTCGCTCTCTATTACGTAAGTTAGTGCTAGTTGCTGCTGCAGACTCTTATTTGTTTTCCTTCACCTCATATTTCTTTCTTCAGCCTTATCCTCACCCAAGGCTTAAATAGTCTTGTTACCCGGGAACGGGATTGCTGAGTCCTCTGTGGCTCACAGTTACTTCACCACACCAGATGCAGGTTCAGCCGAGTTTGATGCAGGAGCTGGTTCAAATACTTCATCGGGACCTCGATGAAGAGTTTGGCTGTTTGTTTGTGATGTTTCGACGATCAGTAGTGGTTTCTACTAGGATTCGATCCTGACCTGTGGCTTTTGTTGTTTTTGGTATCTTTCTTTTGGATCTTTACCCGTAGTCGGGTTGTGATGTTCTGAATGATGTTTTGCTTATGTAATGTATTGTGTGAAGTGGCGAGTGTAAGCCAACTATCTCCTTTTGCATTTTAATCCCTCTTTTACATGAGTTGTGCAAAGATACCAAACTTGAGACCATTCTAGGATGGGCTTATACCTTTAAGTTGTGCCTCGACACGTAGGAGGTATAGTCCCATCCTGGGCATTACACAATGAGTGTTGAAGCTCGCGGCGGGTATCGTTATTTTCTGACCTTCACTGATGATTTGAGCAGATATGGGTATATCTACTTAATAAAGCACAAGTCTGAAACATTTGAAAAGTTCAAAGAATTTCAGAGTGAAGTAGAGAATCATCGTAACAAGAAAATAAAGTTTCTACGATCTGATCGTGGAGGAGAATATTTGAGTTACGAGTTTGGTCTTCATTTGAAACAATGTGGAATAGTTTCACAGCTCACGCCACCCGGAACACCATAGCATAATGGTGTGTCCGAACGTCGTAACCGTACTTTATTGGATATGGTGCGGTCTATGATGTCTCTTACCGATTTACCACTATCGTTTTGGGTCATGCATTAGAGACAGCTGCATTCACGTTAAATAAGGGCCTCATCTGAATCTGTTGAGACAACGTCTTAAGAACTGTGGTTTGGCAAGAAACCAAAGTTGTTGTTTCTTAAAGTTTGGGACTGCGATGCTTATGTGAAAAAGTTTCAACATGATAAGCTCGAACCCAAACCGGAGAAGTAAATCTTCATAGGATACCCAAAAGAGACTGTTGGGTACACCTTCTATCACAGATCCGAAGGCAAAATATTCGTTGCTAAAAACGGATCCTTTCTAGAAAAAGAGTTTCTCTCGAAAGAAGTGAGTGGGAGGAAAGTAGAACTTGATGAGGTAATTGTACCTTCTCCCATATTGGAAAGTAGTACATCACAGGAAATTGTTCCAGTGATTCCTGCACCAATTAGTGAGGAAGTTGATGATAATGATCATGAAACTTCGGATCAAGTTTCTACTGAACGTCGTAGATTAACCAGAGTACGTTCCGCACCAGAGTGGTACGGCAACCCAGTTCTGGAAATCATGTTACTAGACCGTGATGAACCTACGAACTATGAGGAAGCGATGATGAGCCCAGATTCCGCAAAATGGCTTGAAGCCATGAAATCTGAGATGGGATCCATGTATGAGAACAAAGTATGGACTTTGGTTGACTTGCCCGATGATCGGCAGGCCATCGAAAATAAATGGATCTTCAAGAGGAAGACCGACGCAGACGGTAATATTACTGTTTACAAAGCTCGACTTGTTGCGAAAGGTTTTCGACAAGTTCAAGGAGTTGACTACGATGAGACTTTCTCACCTGTAGCGATGCTTAAGTCTGTCCGAATCATGTTAGCAATTGCCGCATTTTATGATTATGAAATCTGGCAAATGGATGTCAAAACTGCATTCCTAAATGGATATCTCAAAGAAGAGTTGTATATGATGCAACCAGAAGGTTTTGTCGATCCAAAAGGTGCTAACAAAGTATGCAAACTCCAGCGATCCATCTATGGACTGGTGCAAGCATCTCGGAGTTGGAATATACGCTTTGATGAGGTGATCAAAGCATATGGTTTTATACAGACTTTTGGAGAAGCCTGTATTTACAAGAAGTGAGTGGGAGCACTACAGCCTTTCTGATAAGTATATGTGAATGACATATTATCGATCGGAAATGATGTAGAATTTTCTGGAAAGCATAGCAAAATAGCAAAACCTTTATATCGTAGCAATATGCATCTAGGTAAACATAGCGAGAATATCTTCACTGGAACGTATAATTGACATCTCGATAAATGAGCTAGTATATCATGGAGAGCTATGCATCTTATGCATCATTCACGGTAATCATGAGCTAGTATATTTCATAGCAAAATAGCAAAACCTTTATTCTCCTTAAGGGCGTCCCCTTATACTACATGAAATCATAAACAATATGCATCTAGTTAACAATTTTGCTACATGGATGAAGGAGTCTCGGAATGTCCGAGACATAAAGATTGATATATTGGACGGCTATATTCGGACACCGGAAGTATACCGGAAAAGTTTCGGATTTATCGGGATTGCCGAAGGGGGTTACCGGAACCTCCTACGAAGGGGGATGGTCCATAGTGGGCCTTGTGGAAAGGAGAGAGGCAGCCCATAGGGCTGGCCGACGCCCCACCTAGTTCCTAGTTGGACTAGGATTGGTGGGAGGCGCCACCTCTTCCTTTTCCTACTCCATCTCTTCCTTCTTTGGTGATTCCTACTAGGAATAGGATTGCAATCCTATTCCTAGTAGGATTCCTTCCCTAGCCGCACCATAGGAGGTTGGCCGGCCCTCCTCCCTTGCTCCTTTATATACGGGGGCAGGGGGGCACCCAAAGACACACAAGTTGAATTGTTTTAGCCGTGTGCGGTGCCCCCCTCCACAGAATCACACCTCGGTCATACCGTCGCGGAGCTTAGGCGAAGCCCTGCGCCGGTGAACACATCATATCCGTCACCACGCCGTCGTGCTGATGAAACTCTCCCATGAAGCTCAACTGGATCAAGAGCTCGTGGGACGTCATCAAGCTGAACGTGTGCTGAACGCGGAGGTGCCGTACGTTCGGTGCTTGATCGGTTGGATCGCGAAGAAGTTCGACAACATCAACCGCGTCACTTGACGCTTCCGCTCCCGGTCTACGAGGGTACGTAGACACACTCTTCCCTCTCGTTGCTATACATCTGGTAGATAGATCTTGCGTGATCGTAGGAAAATTTTAAAATACTACGTTCCCCAACAGTGGTATCAGAGCCAGGTCTATGCGTAGATGATATGCACGAGTAGAACACAATGAGTTGTGGGCGATACTAGTCATACTGCTTACCAGCATGTCATACTTTGCTTCGGCGGTATTGTGAGATGAAGCGGCCCGGACCGACATTACGCGTACGCTTACGTGAGACTGGTTTCACCGTTACGAGCACTCGTTGCTTAAAGGTGACTGGCGGGTGTCTGTCTCTCTCACTTTAGCTGAATCAAGTGTGGCTACGCCCGGTCCTTGTGAAGGTTAAAACAGCACATACTTGACGAAACATCGTTGTGGTTTTGTATGCGTAGGTAAGAACGGTTCTTGCTAAAGCCCGTAGCAGCCACGTAAAACTTGCAACAAACAAAGTAGAGGACGTCTAACTTGTTTTTGCAGGGCATGTTGTGATGTGATATGGTCAAGACATGATGAGTTATATGGTTTTGTATGAGATGATCATGTTTTGTAAAGTTATCGGCAACTGGCAGGAGCCATATGGTTGTCGCCTTATTGTATGAAATGCAATCGCCATGTAATTGCTTTACTTTATCACTATACGGTAGCGATAGTCGTAGAAGCAATAGTTGGCGAGACGACAACGATGCTACGATGGAGATCAAGGTGTCGCGCCGGTGACGAAGGTGATCATGACGGTGCTTTGGAGATGGAGATCAAAAGCACAAGATGATGATTGCCATATCATGTCACATATTTTGATTGCATGTGATGTTTATCTTATTATGCTTCTTATTTTGCTTAGAACGACGGTAGCATTATAAGATGATCCCTTACTAAATTTCAAGGTATAAGTGTTCTCCCTGAGTATGCACCGTTGCGAAAGTTCGTCGTGCCGAGACACCACGTGATGATCGGGTGTGATAAGCTCTACGTTCAAATACAACGGGTGTAAGCCAGTTTTGCACACGCAGAATACTCGGGTTAAACTTGACGAGCCTAGCATATACAGATATGGCCTCGGAACACTGGAGACCGAAAGGTCGAGCGTGAATCATATAGTAGATATGATCAACATAAGATGTTCACCATTGAAACTACTCCATCTCACGTGATGATCGGACATGGTTTAGTTGATTTGGATCACGTGATCATTTAGATGACCGGAGGGATGTCTATCTAAGTGGGAGTTCTTAAGTAATATGATTAATTGAACTTTAATTTATCATGAACTTAGTCCTGGTAGTATTAGCATATCTATGTTATAGATCAATAGCTCGCAATGTTGCTCCCCGTTTATTTTTTCATATGTTCCTAGAGAAAACCAAGTTGAAAGATGTTAGTAGCAATGATGCGGAATTGTTCCGTGATCTGAGGATTATCCTCATTGCTGCACAGAAAAATTATGTCCTTGATGCACCGCTAGGTAAAAGACCTATTGCAGGAGTAGATGTAGACGTTATGAACGTTTTGACAAAAGCTCGATATAATGACTACTTGATAGCTTAAGTGCACCATACTTTACGGCTTAGAACCGGGAATTCAAAAACGTTTTGAACGCCATGGAGCATATAAGACGTTCCAAGAGTTGAAATTAGTATTTCATACTCATGCCCGTGTCGAGAGGTATAAGACCTCTGACAGTACTTTGCCTACAAGATGGAGGAGAATAGCTCAACCAGTGAGCATGTGCTCAGATTGTCTGGGTACTACAATTACTTTAATCAAGTGGGAGTTAATCTTCCAGATAAGATAGTAATTGACAAAGTTCTCTAGCTGTTGGGGAACGTAGTATTTTAAAATTTTCCTACGATCATGCAAGATCTATCTACCAGATGCATAGCAACGAGAGGGGAGAGTGTGTCTACGTACCCTCGTAGACCGGGAGCGGAAGCGTCAAGTGACGCGGTTGATGTTGTCGAACTTCTTCGCGATCCAACCGATCAAGCACCGAACGCACGACACCTCCACGTTCAGCACACGTTCAGCTTGATGACGTCCAACGAGCTCTTGATCCAGTTGAGCTTCACGGAGAGTTTCGTCAGCACGACGGCGTGGTGACGGATATGATGTGTTCACCGGCGCAGGGCTTCGCCTAAGCTCCGCGACGGTATGACCGAGGTGTGATTCTGTGGAGGGGGGCACCGCACACGGCTTAAACAATTCAACTTGTGTGTCTTTGGGTGCCCCCCTGCCCCCGTATATAAAGGAGCAGGGGAGGGAGGCCGGCCAACCTCTCCTGGTGCGGCTAGGGAGGGAGTCCTACTAGGAATAGGATTGCAATCCTATTCCTAGTAGGATTCACCGAAAGGAAGAAGGGGGAAAGGAATAGGAGAGGTGGCGCCCCCCCAATCCTAGTCCAACTAGGATTCCTAGGTGGGGGCGCCGGCCAGCCCTATGGGCTGCCTCTCTCTCACCCTTTAGGCCCACTATGGACCATCCCCTCTCGTAGGGGGTTCCGGTAACCCCCTCCGGCATTCCCGATAAATCCGAAACTTTTCCGGTATACTTCCGGTGTCCGAATATAGCCGTCCAATATATCAATCTTTATGTCTCGGACATTACGAGACTCCTCGTCATGTCCGTGATCTCATCCGGGACTCCGAACTACCTTCGGTACATCAATACTCAAAAACTCATAATACCGATCGTCATCAAACGTTAAGCGTGCGGACCCTACGGGTTCGAGAACTATGTAGACATGACCGAGACTCATCTCCGGCCAATAACCAATAGCAGAACCTGGATGTTCATATTGGCTCCTACATATTCTACGAAGATCTTTTATCGGTCAGAACCGCATAACTACATACGTTGTTCCTTTTGTCAAACGGTATGTTACTTGCCCGAGATTCGATCGTCGGTATCTCTATACCTAGTTCAATCTCGTTACCGGCAAGTCTCTTTACTCGTTCCGTAACACATCATCTCGTGACTAACTCATTAGTCTTTTGCTTGCAAGGCTTATTGTGATGTGTGTTACCGAGAGGGCCCAGAGATACCTCTCCGACACTCGGAGTGACAAATCCTAATCTTGATCTATGCCAACACCACGAATACTTTCGGAGACACCTGTAGAGCATCTTTATGATCACCCAGTTATGTTGTGACGTTTGATAGCACACAAGGTGTTCCTACGGTATTCGGGAGTTGCATAATCTCATAGTCATAGGAACATGTATAAGTCATGAAGAAAGCAATAGCAGTTAAACTAAACGATCATAGTGCTATGCTAACGGATGGGTCTTGTCCATCACATCATTCTCCTAATGATGTGACCCCGTTGATCAAATGACAACTCATGTCTATGGCTAGGAAACATAACCATCTTTGATCAATGAGCTAGTCTAGTAGAGGCATACTAGGGACACTCTGTTTTGTCTATGTATTCACACATGTACTAAGTTTCCAGTTAATACAATTCTAGCATGAATAAAAGACATTTATCATGATATAAGGAAATATAAATAACAACTTTATTATTGCCTCTAGGGCATATTTCCTTCAGTCTCCCACTTGCACTAGAGTCAATAATCTAGCTCACATCGCCATGTGATTTAATACCGATAGTTCACATCGTTATGTGAATAACTCCCATAGTTCACATCGCTATGTGACCAACACCCAAAGGGTTTACTAGAGTCAATAATCTAGTTCACATCGCTATGTGATTAATACCCAAGAGTAATAAGGTGTGATCATGTTTTGCTTGTGAGAGAAGTTTAGTCAACGGGTCTGTCACATTCAGATCCGTATGTATTTCGCAAATTTCTATGTCTACAAAGCTCTGCATGGAGCTACTCTAGCTAATTGCTCCCACTTTCAATACGCATCCAGATTGATACTTAGAGTCATCTGGATTTAGTGTCAAAGCTTGCATCGGCGTAACCCTTTACGACGAACTCTTTATCACCTCCATAATCGAGAAATATTTCCTTAGTCATCCAATTACTAAGGATAATTTTGACCGCTGTACAGTGATCTACTCCTGGATCACTATTGTACCTCCCTGTCAAACTCTTGGCAAGGTACACAACGTGTTTTGTACACAGCATGGCATACTTTATAGAACCTATGGCTGAGGCATAGGGAATGACTTTCATTCTCTCTATATTTTTCTGCCGTGGTCTGGCTTTGAGTCTTACTCAACTTCACATCTTACAAATCAAGCAAGAACTTCTTCTTTGACTGATCCATTTTGAACTACTTCAAAATCTTATCAAGGTATGTACTCATCGAAAGTCTTATCAAGCGTCTTGATCTATCTATATAGATTCTTGATGCTCAATATGTAAGCAGTTTTACCGAGGTCTTTCTTTGAAAAACTCTTTTCAAACACTCCTTTATGCTTTCCAGAAAATTCTACATCATTTCCGATCGATAATATGTCATTCACATATACTTATCAGAATGGTTGTAGTGCTCCCACTCACTTCTTGTAAATACAGGCTTCTCCAAAAGTCTGTATAAAACCATATGCTTTGATCACCTCATCAAAGCGTATATTCCAACTCCGAGATGCTTGCACCAGTCCATAGAAGGATCGCTGGAGCTTGCACATTTTTGTTAGCACCTTTAGGATTGACAAAACCTTCTGGTTGCATCATATACAATTCTTCTTTAATAAATTTATCAAAGAACGCAGTTTCGTTATCCATTTGCCAGTTTTCATAAAATGTGGCAATTGCTAACATGATTCGGACAGACTTTAAGCATCGCTACGGGTGAGAAAATCTCATCGTAGTCAACACCTTGAACTTGTCGAAAACCTTTCGCAACAAGTCGAGCTTTGTAAACAGTAATATTACCGTCTGCGTCGGTCTTCCTCTTGAAGATCCATTTATTTTCGATGGCTTGCCGATCATCGGGCAAGTCAACCAAAGTCCACACTTTGTTCTCATACATGGATCCCATCTCAGATTTCATGGCTTCAAGCCATTTTGCGGAATCTGGGCTCATCATCGCTTCCTCATAGTTCGTAGGTTCATCATGGTCTAGTAACATGATTTCCAGAACTGGGTTGCCGTACCACTCTGGTGCGGAACGTACTCTGGTTGATCTACGACGTTCAGTAGAAACTTGATCCGAAGTTTCATGATCATTATCATCAACTTCCTCACTAATTGGTGCAGGAATCACTGGAACAATTTCCTGTGATGTACTACTTTCCAATATGGGAGAAGGTACAATTACCTCATCAAGTTCTACTTTCCTCCCACTCACTTCTTTCGAGAGAAACTCTTTTTCTAGAAAGGATCCGTTTTTAGCAACGAATATTTTGCCTTCGGATCTGTGATAGAAGGTGTACCCAACAGTCTCTTTTGGGTATCCTATGAAGATTTACTTCTCCGGTTTGGGTTCGAGCTTATCATGTTGAAACTTTTTCACATAAGCATCGCAGTCCCAAACTTTAAGAAACAACAACTTTGGTTTCTTGCCAAACCACAGTTCTTAAGACGTTGTCTCAACGGATTCAGATGAGGCCCTTATTTAACGTGAATGCAGCTGTCTCTAATGCATAACCCAAAACGACAGTGGTAAATCGGTAAGAGACATCATAGATCGCACCATATCCAATAAAGTACGGTTACGACGTTCGGACACACCATTATGCTGTGGTGTTCCGGGTGGCGTGAGCTGTGAAACTATTCCACATTGTTTCAAATGAAGACCAAACTCGTAACTCAAATATTCTCCTCCACGATCAGATCGTAGAAACTTTATTTTCTTGTTACGATGATTCTCTACTTCACTCTGAAATTCTTTGAAATTTTCAAATGTTTCAGACTTGTGCTTTATTAAGTAGATATACCCATATCTGCTCAAATCATCAGTGAAGGTCAGAAAATAACGATACCCGCCGCGAGCTTCAACACTCATTGGTCCGCATACATCAGTATGTATGATTTCCAACAAATATGTTGCTCGCTCCATAGTTCCGGAGAACGGAGTTTTAGTCATCTTGCCCATGAGGCATGGTTCGCAAGCACCAAGTGATTCATAATCAAGTGATTACAAAAATCCATCATTATGGAGTTTCTTCATGCGTTTTACACCAACATGACCTAAACGGCAGTGCCACAAATAAGTTGCACTATCATTATTAACCTTGCATCTTTTGGTTTCAATATTATAAATATGTGTATCACACGATCGAGATCCAACAAACTATTTTCATTGGGTGTATGACCATAGAAGGTTTTATTCATGTAAACAGAACAACAATTATTCTCTAACTTACATGAATAACCGTATTGCAATAAACATGATCAAATCACATTCATGCTCAACACAAACACCAAATAACAGTTATTTAGGTTCAACACTAATCCCGAAAGTATAGGGAGTGTGCGATGATGATCATATCAATCTTGGAACTGTTTCCAATATTCATCGTCACTTCATCCTTTAACTAGTTTATGTTCATTATGCAACTCCTACTTCGAGTTACTACTTTTTAGCAACTGAACCAATATCAAATACCGAGGGGTTGCTATGAACACTAGTAAAATACACATCAATAATCTGTATATCAAATATACTTTTTGTTCACTTTGCCATCCTTCTTATCCGCCAAGTATCTAGGGCAGTTCCACTTCTAGTGACCTTTTCCTTTGTAGTATAAGCACTTGTTTCAGGCTTGAGTTTAGCTTTGGGTTTCTTCACGGGAGTGACAACTTGCTTGTCATTCTTCTTGAAGTTCCCTTTCTATCCCTTTGCCCTTTACTTGAAACAAGTGGTCTTGTTAACCATCAACACTTGATGCTTTTTCATGATTTCTACCTTCGCCTACTTCAGTATCGCGAAGAGCTGGGAATTCCTTTCGTCATCCCTTGCATATTATAGTTCATCACGAAGTTCTACTAACTTGGTGATAGTGACTAGAGAACTTTGTCAATTACTATCTTATCTGGAAGATTAACTCCCACTTGATTAAAGTAATTGTAGTACCCAGACAATCTGAGCACATGCTCACTGGTTGAGCTATTCTCCTTCATCTTGTAGGCAAAGTACTGTCAGAGGTCTTATACCTCTCGACACGGGCATGAGTATGAAATACTAATTTCAACTCTTGGAACATCTTATATGCTCCGTGGCGTTCAAAACGTTTTTGAACTCCCGGTTCTAAGCCGTAAAGCATGGTGCACTAAACTATCAAGTAGTCATCATATCGAGCTTTTGTCAAAACGTTCATAACGTCTACATCTGCTCCTGCAATAGGTCTGTCACCTAGTGGTGCATCAAGGACATAATCCTCTATGCAGCAATGAGGATAATCCTCAGATCACGGAACAATTCCGCATCATTGCTACTAACATCTTTCAACATGGTTTTCTCTAGGAACATATGAAAAATAAACGGGGAGCAATATCGCGAGCTATTGATCTACAACATATATATGCTAATACTACCAGGACTAACTTCATGATAAATTAAAGTTCAATTTAATCATATTAATTTATAGAACTCCCACTTAGATAGACATCCCTCTGGTCATCTAAATGATCACGTGATCCAAATCAACTAAACCATGTCCGATCATCACGTGAGATGGAGTAGTTTCAAAGGTGAACATCTTATGTTGATCATATCTACTATATGATTCACGCTCGACCTTTCGGTCTCCAGTGTTCCGAGGCCATATCTGTATATGCTAGGCTCGTCAAGTTTAACCCGAGTATTCTGCGTGTGCAAAACTGGCTTACACCCGTTGTATTTGAACGTAGAGCTTATCACACCCGATCATCACGTGGTGTCTCGGCACAACGAACTTTCGCAACGGTGCATACTCAGGGAGAACACTTATACCTTGAAATTTAGTAAGGGATCATCTTATAATGCTACCGTCGTTCTAAGAAAAATAAGAAGCATAATAAGATAAACATCACATGCAATCAAAATATGTGACATGATATGGCCATCATCATCTTGTGCTTTTGATCTCCATCTTCAAAGCACCGTCATGATCACCTTTCGTCACCGGCTTGACACCTTGATCTTCATCGTAGCATCGTTGTCGTCTCACCAACTATTGCTTCCATGACTATCGCTACCGCTTAGTGATAAAGTAAAGCAATTACATGGCGATTGCATTTCATACAATAAAGCGACAACCATATGGCTCCTGCCAGTTGCCGATAACTTTACAAAACATGATCATCTCATACAAAACCGTATAACTCATCATGTCTTGACCATATCACATCACAACATGCCCTGCAAAAACAAGTTAGACGTCCTCTACTTTGTTTGTTGCAAGTTTTACGTGGCTGCTACGAGCTTTAGCAAGAACCGTTCTTACCTACGCATACAAAACCACAATGATGTTTCGTCAAGTATGTGCTGTTTTAACCTTCACAAGGACCGGGCGTAGCCACACTTGATTCAGCTAAAGTGAGAGAGACAGACACCCGCCAGTCACCTTTAAGCAACGAGTGCTCGTAACGGTGAAACCAGTCTCGCGTAAGCGTACGCGTAATGTCGGTCCGGGCCGCTTCATCTCACAATACCGCCGAAGCAAAGTATGACATGCTGGTAAGCAGTATGACTAGTATCGTCCACAATCTCATTGTGTTCTACTCGTGCATATCATATACGCATAGACCTGGCTCATGATGCCACTGTTGGGGAACGTAGTATTTTAAAATTTTCCTACGATCACGCAAGATCTATCTACCAGATGCATAGCAACGAGAGGGGAGAGTGTGTCTACGTACCCTCGTAGACCGGGAGCGGAAGCGTCAAGTGACGCGGTTGATGTTGTCGAACTTCTTCGCGATCCAACCGATGAAGCACCGAACGTACGGCACCTCCGCGTTCAGCACACGTTCAGCTTGATGACGTCCCACGAGCTCTTGATCCAGTTGAGCTTCACGGGAGAGTTTCGTCAGCACGACGGCGTGGTGACGGATATGATGTGTTCACCGGCGCAGGGCTTCGCCTAAGCTCCGCGACGGTATGACCGAGGTGTGATTCTGTGGAGGGGGGCACCGCACACGGCTAAAACAATTCAACTTGTGTGTCTTTGGGTGCCCCCCTGCCCCCGTATATAAAGGAGCAGGGGAGGGAGGCCGGCCAACCTCTCCTGGTGCGGCTAGGGAGGGAGTCCTACTAGGAATAGGATTGCAATCCTATTCCTAGTAGGATTCACCGAAAGGAAGAAGGGGGAAAGGAATAGGAGAGGTGGCGCCCCCCCAATCCTAGTCCAACTAGGATTCCTAGGTGGGGGCGCCGGCCAGCCCTATGGGCTGCCTCTCTCTCACCCTTTAGGCCCACTATGGACCATCCCCTCTCGTAGGGGGTTCCGGTAACCCCCTCCGGCATTCCCGATAAATCCGAAACTTTTCCGGTATACTTCCGGTGTCCGAATATAGCCGTCCAATATATCAATCTTTATGTCTCGGACATTCCGAGACTCCTCGTCATGTCCGTGATCTCATCCGGGACTCCGAACTACCTTCGGTACATCAATACTCAAAAACTCATAATACCGATCGTCATCGAACGTTAAGCGTGCGGACCCTACGGGTTAGAGAACTATGTAGACATGACCGAGACTCATCTCCGGTCAATAACCAATAGCGGAACCTGGATGTTCATATTGGCTCCTACATATTCTACGAAGATCTTTTATCGGTCAGAACCGCATAACTACATACGTTGTTCCTTTTGTCAAACGGTATGTTACTTGCCCGAGATTCGATCGTCGGTATCTCTATACCTAGTTCAATCTCGTTACCGGCAAGTCTCTTTACTCGTTCCGTAACACATCATCTCGTGACTAACTCATTAGTATTTTGCTTGCAAGGCTTATTGTGATGTGTGTTACCGAGAGGGCCCAGAGATACCTCTCCGACACTCGGAGTGACAAATCCTAATCTTGATCTATGTGAACACCACGAATACTTTTGAAGACACCTGTAGAGCATCTTTATGATCACCCAGTTACGTTGTGACATTTGATAGCACACAAGGTGTTCCTACGGTATTCGGGAGTTGCATAATCTCATAGTCATAGGAACATGTATAAGTCATGAAGAAAGCAATAGCAGTTAAACTAAACGATCATAGTGCTATGCTAACGGATGGGTCTTGTCCATCACATCATTCTCCTAATGATGTGACCCCGTTGATCAAATGACAACTCATGTCTATGGCTAGGAAACATAACCATCTTTGATCAATGAGCTAGTCTAGTAGAGGCATACTAGGGACACTCTGTTTTGTCTATGTATTCACACATGTACTAAGTTTCCGGTTAATACAATTCTAGCATGAATAAAAGACATTTATCATGATATAAGGAAATATAAATAACAACTTTATTATTGCCTCTAGGGCATATTTCCTTCAATCATAACGTTGATTCTTTGATTGTGGGTTATCAAGAGCAATAGCAGGTTCAATCTCTACATCATTATCATTGCTAGGTTGAGCATCAACATGAACATCATCATTAATATTATCACTAGGCTCATGTTCATTACCAGATTGTGTCTCAGCATCGGAAACACATATATCATTGGGATTCTCAGGTGGGTGAGCTACAGGTTCACTAGAAGCATGCAAATTTCTATCATTTTTCTTTTTCTTCTTATTAGAAGAACTAGGTTCATCTAAATTAGCTCTCTGAGAATCTTGCTCAATTCTCTTAGGGCGGCCCTCAGGATACAGAGGTTCCTGAGTCATCCTGCCACCTCTAGTCACAACTCTAATGGCATTATCATTATTCTTACTATTTAATTCATTGAGCAAATCATTCTGAGCCTTAAGTACTTGTTCTACTTGAGTGGTGACCATGGAAGCATGTATACTAATAAGTTTCAATTCATTTTTAGCACTAGACAGATAATCACTCAAGCGTTCAATCATATGTGCATTGTGTTGTAGTTGTCTACCAACATAAGCATTGAAGTTTTCTTGTTTGACAATTAAATTGTCAAACTCATCTAAGCATTGGCTAGCAGACCGATAACAAGGAATATCACCTTCATCAAATCTATAAAGAGAATTTACCTTTACTACGTGTGTCGGGTTATTAAGACCATGTATTTCTTCAATAGGCGGTAAATTCTTAACATCTTCAGCTTTAATACCTTTTTTCTTTCATAGATTTCTTTGCCTCTTGCATGTCTTCAGGATTGAGAAATAGAACACCTCTTTTCTTCGGAGTTGGCTTAGGGGCTGGTTCAGGAAGTGTCCAATTATTTTCATTGGCTAGCATATTATTCAATAGTAATTCAGCTTGTTGCACAGTTCTTTCCCTGAAAACACAACCAACACAACTATCCAGGTGGTCTCTGGAAGCATCGGTTAGTCCATTATAAAAGACATCAAGTATATCATGCATCTCAAGAGCATGATCAGGCAAAGCATTAAGTAACTTGAGAAGCCTCCCCCAAGCTTGTGGGAGACTCTCTTCTTCAGTTTGAGCAAAGTTATATATTTCCCGTAAGGCAGCTTGTTTCGAGCGGGAAAATATTTAGTAGAGAAGTAATACATCATATCCTGGGGACTACGCACACAACTAGGATCAAGAGAATTAAACCAAGTGTTAGCATCACCCTTTAACGAGAACGTAAATAACTTAAGGATATAGTAGTAACGAATCTTTTCATCATTGGTAAACAGGGTGGCTATATCATTCAACTTGGTAAGATGTGCCACAACAGTTTCAGACTCATAGCCATGGAAAGGATCAGATTCCACCAAAGTAATTAGCTCAGGATCAACAGAGAATTCATAATCCTTATCAGTGACACATATAGGTGAAGTAGCAAAAGCAAGGTCATGTTTCATTCTAGCATTCAAGGACTTTTCTTTCAGCTTAGCTAATAACTTCTTAAGATCATATCTATCATTGCAAGCAAGAAAGTCTCTAGCAGTTTCTTCATCCATAACATAACCCTCAGGCACAACAGGCAATTCATATCTATTGGGAGTAGTTTCATCATCACTTTCATAAATATCATCAACATTTGCACTCTCCCTAACCTTAGCAATTTGTTCATATAGAAATTCACCTAGTGGCACAGTATCAGGCATAGAGATAGTTTCATCATACATAGCAGAAGTAGCATCATCAAGAACATACGACATATTAGATTCGATAGCAGGAGTAGGTGTCACAAGTTTACTCATAACAGAAGGAGAATCAAGTGCAGAGCTAGATGGCAGTTCCTTACCTCCCCTCATAGTTTAGGGTAAGATCTTGATTTTTGAGTCCTTCAAATTCTTCATAGTGATAAGCAGATATAAATTCCAAGTGACATAAAGAATAGAGCTATGCTCCCCAGCAACGCCGCCAGAAAATAGTCTTGATAACCCACAAGTGCAGGGGATCGCAACAGTTTTCGAGGGTAAAGTATTAAACCCAAATTTGTTGATTCGACACAAGGGGAGCCAAAGAATACTCTAAAGTATTAGCAGCTAAGTTGTCAATTCAACCACACCTGGAAACTTAGTATCTGCAGCAAGATAGTTTAGTAGCACAGTAATATGATAGTGGTGGCAGCAGCAATAAAAGTGAAGATAGTGTTTTTGTAGTTTTTGTAATATAAGCAACGGAAAAGTAAATAGCAACTAGCAATATAGGTAAAGCTCGTAGGCATTGGATCGGTGATGGGAAATTACGTCAGATGCAATTCATCATGTAGAAGTTATAACCTAGGGTGACACAGAACTAGCTCCAGTTCATCAATGCAATGTAGGCATGTATTCCGAATATAGTCATACGTGCTTATGGAAAAGAACTTGCATGACATCTTTTGTGCTACCCTCCCGTGGCGGCGGGGTCCTATTGGAAACTAAGGGATATTAAGGTATCATGCCCAAGATGGGACTATACCTCCTACGTGTCGAGGCACGACTTAAAGGTGTAAGCCCATTCTGGAATTATCTCAAGTTTGGTATCTTTGCACGACTCATGTAAAAATAGGGATGAAATTTGCAAAATGAGATAGTTGGCTTACACTCGCCACTTCACACAATACATTACATAAGCAAATCATCATCCAAAACATCACAACCCGACTACGGGTGAAGATCCCAAAGAAAGATACCAAAACATAAAGCCACAAGTCCGAATCGCCCCTAATAGAAACCACTACTGATCGTCGAAAACGTCACAAGCATACGGCCACTCTCTTCATCGAGCTCCTAGTGAAGTACTTGAACCAGCTCCTGCATCTTTCTCGGCTGAACCTGCATCTGGTGTTGTAGTATCTGTGAGCCACGAGGACTCAGCAATCCCATAAACATGGGTATCAAGACTAGCAAAGCTTTATGGGTAGGAAGAGGTAAGTGGTGAGGTTGCAGCAGCGGCTAAGCAAAAATATATGGTGGCTAACTTACGAGTACAAGAATAAGATGAGCATCTACGCAAACGGTCGCAACTAGTAATGATCGCTAAAGATCCTAAACTACATACGAGTCAAACATAACCCCACCGTGTTCTCTTCTCAAAGTGAAAAGAGACAGTCACGGTTACTCACACAGTAGTGTGTTTTACTTCGGATCATCTGTCAAGTTTTCTACAACCGGACATTAACAAATTCCAATATGCCACATAACCGTGGGCACGGCTTTCGAAAGATTATAACCATGCAGGGGTGTCCCAACTTAGCCCATCACAAGCTCTCACAATTAGCTGAAGTGATAAATATAATATCATCACTCCTTATCTTAGGGAAATCCGATCAGGCTCGGCATCCCGGTGCACAAGACATTTCGACAATGGTAAAACAAGTCCAGCAAGACCTCCCGACGTGCCGACACCCTGATGGTAGCCGCGCGCATCTCGTCTCAGGCCACGTCCGGATGAGCACTACGTACAGTAACCGAAGACCCCAGATAACTGGGTGGCACCACAAGTGGCTCTAGTTTGGGACCAACACCATCAGCACTGGCCCCCCTGTTATGTAGAATTAAGAACCCGGGGACATGACCCCCTATGCAATTAATTAATTAACTAAATTGTTATATGAGCAAATTAAAACCAATGTTGGGCCTTGCTGAAGGAGTTTTATTCAAAGTCGAACTGTCAAGGGGTCCCCATCCACCCATCGTGTAAGGAACGCAAAATCAAGGAATATAATGCCGGTTTATCGGCGCCTAAGGTGGCATGAGTGGAACAAAACACCAAGCAAAAGGCCAAGCCTTCCACCCATGCCCAGTATATAGGTGTGTTAATAATAATAATAATAATAGATATTGTGATATTCCAACAACAAGTTCCCTCCTGGAACGATCTTCATCTTCACCTGCAACTAACAACGCTATAAGAGGGGCTGAGCAAGCGGGTAACATAGCCAAACAGTGGTTTTGCTAGGAAGGTTTCAAAGGTTAGAGGTTTCATGGCAACAAGGAGAGGCTGACATAAAAGATGGGTAGCGCGACATGTAACGATAGCATCGAGACAACTAAGCATGGCAATGGTAGTAAAGGTATCCAAGGGTATGATCATCTTTCCTGGAATTCCGCAAGGAAGGAGAACGGATACATGAAGTAGACGGAGCAACATAGTCGAGCGAAACCTCACAACTCCGGAACGAAACCGAAGCTAACAAGAGAAGCAACCGGAAAGAAACAAACAACACAGTAAACACACAAGCATAAACATGGCATACGATGCACATCCAAGTATGATGCATGTCCGGTTTAATGACGCATGGCATGGCAATGATCAAAACAAAACTACAAGTTAAGTGGAGCGCAATATGCAACGAGTTGCACATTGACGAAACACCACATTTTAATTATTTAATTGACTCTCGTTTATTTACAAGACAAGATTAAATGTTTTTAACATAGAAAGAGGTGAATCAAAAGTAAACTACCTATCTAGGCAATTTAAATGAGGCCGGAAAATAACAACAACAAATCCGGAAAAATCCCCATAAGCATATTTATGAATTTGGTACTGTTCTGCCTAAAACATATTTTAATGTTGTTAAACAGCAATACAAAGTGCAACAAGTTATTCTACACATTTTTCTACCCCATTTACATATAAATTTTACTAAATTTGGAGCTACGGTTATTTAGTTATGAATTAAACCATTTTAACATATTATTTGAGCAAAACAATGCAAACAACAATTTTAATAATTTTTACCCTGGATGAAAGTAGCATATTATGAAACTAGACAAAATTCTAAGCATCTTCCATATTAACTTTGTTTAATTCTGAAGCACATATGTTTAGATATGAGCAATGCAAAATATGGCAATTTTCTGTAATTATTAGTGCACTGGTTTAAAACGCAAAAACGTACAGGAAAAAATACATGAGATGGGCTGAATCTGGATCTGGCCCAACAGAAAAAAAAACAAAGGAGGGCGCTGGAGGTGGCCTCACCATGGGCCAGGGGCCAGCTCGGTGGAGGCAAGCCGAAGCAGGCCGCGGGG
>LR738711.1:894702315-894789556 GCA_902687465.1 Secale cereale | reverse complement strand
GGGGGGGGGGGGGGGGGGGGGGGAGATCGGCCGGCTTCTGGTCTTGGCGAGGCAGGGGAGGGCCTGGGACGAGCGCTCGCGTCCTGAAACTGATGAAGCTGGCGGCGACAGTGGCTTCGTTCGCCTGCTCGAAGTAGAGGCACAGCACACGGGACATCAACGACGATGAGGGACTTGAGGCTGACGCCAGGGGCTCCGGCGAGCGGCGGTACCGGCGAGCCGGCGAGGGCGCGGCTGGCAGAGGAGGCTGCAGCGGACGGTGGCCAGACCTGGAGTCAAGCCGGCGGTTCTTCTGCTGGGCGTCCATGGCGTCCCTGAGCAAGAGTTTTAGAGAGAAAGAGAGATTAGAACGGCAGAGAGAGAGTTGCGGGAGGAGGGAAGATAAGGAGAGGAACGGCGAGCGGGCAATGGCGTTGACCTGGAGGTCGATGGGGCCTCGGGGTTGAGCTCCCGACTGAGAGCGGCGGTGACGAGGAAGCTCCGGGCGGCGGCCATTCCCTGCTGTGTCAAGAGATCCTGGCCTTGTGGTGAGGGTGAGGCCCTGGTGGTCGAGGTCGCAGGCGGCAGCCGGGAACGGCGGCTTCCTGGGCTCGGGGACGAGCTCGCCTCGATCTGCATCGGGGCCAGCCACAGGGCACGAGGCGGACGCGTCCAGGGGCTTGGCTGTCTGATGGGGCGCAGACGGCGGAGACGAGGTGGCCGGAGGCAGCTGGGGTTGGGGAATTTTTTTTGGATCGGGAGGGATCCCGAGGGGGGAAGGAGGCTGGCTCGGGTTGGTGTGGTGGTGAAAATGAGGTGGGTGGCGGCGGACACCGGCAGATGGGACAAGATCCCTAGTTTCTAGGGTTAGGTTGGTTATATAGAGAGCGGGTTAGGTTAGGACTATCTGGTCCCTCCGCGAAATCGGTCGGTCCGGAATAAGTAAGTTAGGGAGTCCAATAACCAAAACGCAGATGTTTTAGGGATGTTTGGGGATGATCCGGACCCATCGGTAACAAGAGTCCGGGTCGGGTTCGGGGCAGTTTCGGACAAGTTGCGAGGAGAGGGAAAAAATGGGCTGTGTAGAATGCGAGTAGGCTGAGAAGAGAGAGAGAGAGATGGCAGCCCGACAACAGGTCTCAGAGCACTGAAACGTCTGACGTTTATCCGGCTATAGTGCCGCTATAAGTTTAACGGTTGGGCTATCAAACGAACTCCGAATGCGACGAAATTTGACAGGCGGTCTACCTACGCTATAATAAGACCGCACGCCAAGTTTCAACCCATTCCGAGAACATTTTCCGGCCACTTATAAAATAAATATTCGGATGTGCCACGGGCGCGTGCGAGTGTGTCTGGACTCAGAACGGACAACAGAGAGATCTGGGGAAACCCGAAAGAATGCAAGTTTTTGAAAAACATGTTGATGAAATGCACATGATGACAAGGCAAAGTGCAACACGCAAGCAAATGACATGGCAACGATGATGAATAACTGGCTGACACCTGGCGCATCGGTCTCGGGGCGTCACAACTCTCCCACACTAACAGAGGATCTCGACCCGAGATCCTGGAGATGGCACCGGATAAAATGGAAAAGGAAGAGGTAAAACAAAGTTGCTTCTTTGACAAACGAGTGAAACCACGAACTTGAGAGGTTGACAAATTGAAATAAGAATACAACAGAGATGAACGAAGATGAAAACACTCCGATAGAAGAAAAAAAAAAGGAACAAGGTACGTTACGAGAACCTTGTAGGTTGAAAGGCATGAAAGAAGAGCTTAATGATCCAAAAGAATTTGAAACTACACCGTTATAGCCAAGGAATAAGAATGACATAATTTGGACAGCACTCCGTCTGAAAATGGAAGGAATTAACATGAGCTTGAGAAGATTGGATGACCTTTGATGAAATCAACAATACACTGCCTCCGGAACAAATGAAAGAATGTCACAAGGGGTAAGAAAGATTTCAGACAACACACCGGTTAAAAGAGAGGCAAAACTTGATCAGATGAGAGAACTTGAATGGAGGACACGACACTCCAGTTAAATGATAAGCAAGGGAAAGAACATGATCTCGATATGACAAGATGATTGTTCAAAGAGAGCAATATCACAAAGCCTCCAGAACGAATAATGGAGTGAAAAGATCGAAGAAGAATAACATCTTCAACTAGAAATGATTTTGAAGGCATCCTTACGAAGAAGGGTTGAACGGAGTTGTTTGAAAAATCAACATCAAAAGAATAAGCTCGTTGTGGGCTTATGGAAAACATCTCAAAATTAAGAGGTGACAACCAGCCACTAACAGAAACGAATTGCTTGGATTGAGAGCAGCAAAGGGATGAAAATTTCTTTCACCGAGAGGATAATAGGGAACTTGGGTCATTATTAAGCACCATAATAGCAACAATTCTCAGGGAAAGCTTTTAGGTGAATTATAACCCAAAATAACTCCAAGAGATAAAAAATGAGGGGTTGAAAGGATCTCCTAAAGAGAAGAAATGATGGTTTTAAATATCTCCTTCTTGATAACTCGTGAATCATAATTCATGAAGGAATTGTCAAGAATGGCATACCACCATCTCAAACAAATAAGGGAGCAAGAATTGCAATTGGAATGCATGATGAAGAATGCTTGAGCTCCAACAAGAATCTTGATGAAAACTTCGAGGATGAATTAATTGATGATGAACCACCATGAGAACTCCGGTAATGAAAGCATGAGAAGTGAAAGATGAAAGAATAAGATTCAAGGCATACAATGATTCAGATAGAGCTCCGCGACAAGATAATTGAGAGAGTTTGGAACTCCGGAAGAAAAGATGAACAACCAATAATTTGATATCACGAAATCCAGAGGAAGGAATTAAACACTTGGAAGGAACAAGAATAAGAATTATGTAATGAGTATCCTTCACCAATTTAAATTGATGACAACCAATGGATTTGGCATACAACTTATTCTCGTTGCAAAGAATTAAAGAGAGATCTAGTACAACCTTGGATAAATCTTCAACGAACCACCGGTAGGATTATGAAAAGAACGAGTGAATTAATACGATAACAAGAAAGAGTAAACTTGAATGAACCACCGTAAGAATGTTGAGACGAACGAAGAGGCATCAATGAAGAATATTTGGAGAACGAAGTTGAAAACTGAGAACGAGGAAATCTTCTGAAATGATGGCCTTCGGAGGATCACAATGGGAAGAATTCATGAAGAATCTTGAGAGGACGGGCCAAGATTTAAGAGAAACACTTCTCCGGTCTTCAGATGTTGAGAGTGAAGACGAGAAATGCCATGAAGAATTGTTGAGCACTCCGGAATGAAGAATTAAAAAGGTTGAAACAACGATGAAAGTAATTGAAAGCGATCTTGGAGAAGGCATGTGACTGATGGGAATCATTCTTACGTCACACTTTAAAAGAATTTGAGTATAACTCCAGAAAAAGAAGAGTCAGGTAAGATCCTGGGAAAAGACCTATGGGTTAGGGCCCACTCAAAGAAATCACCGTTGAAAAAGATTGGTTAAGAGATATAGCACCGGTTGAATTAAATGGCTTGGATGAGATATCAATCTCAAAATAGTTTGAACGGATTAAGAATGGAATTATGAATCTTCTGAGATATCTTCAACACTCCGGATAAGAATAGGAGAGTTGAATGAATAAGAGAGCCTTCAGATAAGAAATTCCCACATTGGAAAACATGTGCAAGAAGAGGCACATATATGATCAATACGGAAGCTTGGATTTAGTCCACCGGAGAAGAATATTGGAATTAAGAATGATGAACTTGAAGCTCTCGATCATCTTCACGATAAATCACCGGATAAGAACATTGAAGGAAAAGAATGAAGAAACATCACATTAATAAAATGGATATTTCATTTTAGAATTTCTGGCTCCGAGAAGAAGAAGGGTGGGAGGGCGGGGAAAAACAAAGACAACTTGGGACGAATGAAAACAGACAAATCGTCAGATTTCTCAACGCCGTCCGTATGGAATAACTTGAAGAGAAGGCACACCGGTTGAAAAAGGATTAACATGAAGATCTCGAAGGTCAAGAAGAATTAGCACTCCCATAGGAATATGAGAACACCGATTAAGAAAGGTATGGAATCGACATTTGACATCGAAGCAACTCGAATACCAGAATCAAAACAAAACAAAGGATAGATATGTTGCAACATAATCTTGACAACATCATTCGAACGAAGAATTAAACGAATGAATTCCGTAGGTACATCAACTTGTCGAGAAGCCACTTGGGAGAAGAAAAGGTAAATAAAGAAACAAGAAGGAGCAGATAGAACAAATACAAGATAGAAGATTCGTTCGACATCTTCGTGCTGAAAGCTCATGGAACGTGTTACAAAAGGGTTTTGCAATCCCCGGATCAGCATAGCCAAGGACCCTTTAAGATGCAACTCCCGATCGGAACAACGCCCATAAAACCACTTCACTCAATGTAGAACCCCGAACTTCATATCATGCACTCGTTGGAATAATGCCTACGAGCTACTAGATGAACCCACCTATTAATTTCCGAAAGTTTCCAGTTATGCAATCAGGTGTTGGGGATACAGGGGAAGCACCGCGCACTCAACTCTAATCCTACATCTAGCTGTATCCATCCTTCAACACATAACCAGTTGTTTCCGGAAACCGTTTACCTCGGACCTTCGAAACGCATCTACTATACAAGCTATGGCAATACTCCCGAACTACCTCCCCAGTACTGGGTGATGTCGGGGTTATCTTGCCACTAACCGCATAGGAGAGTTTTCGATGTCAGCCGTCTTAAGTATTCCAGAACTGCTGCGATATACTTGTGACGACAACACCTCGGAGCTCAACTCCCCGGGACACTGCCACAACCCCTAAATGACAGGAGGCATCGAGAACAATGTTCTCGTCACAAAGACATCGGAACAATCCAAACAATACTCGCGTGATCCTAAAAAAAAATTTGTGAATATTTTGAGAGTAGTAGAGATAAAAGTAATCGTCAGGAGTCCTCACCAGAGTGAAAAAGGGAGGAGGAGCAAAAGAAATCCTACTCTCCGATATATATAGGACTCAAAACATTTTCAAGTGTGTGCCTAGACTCAACCGTCAATGATTCGATCAATCAGTGGGGGCTTCTAGGTCGGAGAAGGCTCTGATACCAACTTATTATGCCCAAGATGGGACTATAACTCCTACGTATCGAGGCACGACTTAAAGGTATAAGCCCATTCTGGAATGATCTCAAGTTTGGTATCTTTGCACGACTCATGTAAAAATAGGGATGAAATTTGCAAAATGAGATAGTTGGCTTACACTCGCCACTGCACACAATACATTACATAAGCAAATCATCATCCAAAACATCACAACCCGACTACGGGTGAAGATCCCAAAGAAAGATACCAAAACATAAAGCCACAGGTCCGAATCACCCCTAGTAGAAACCACTACTGATCGTCGAAAACGTCACAAGCATACGGCCACTCTCTTCATCGAGCTCCCAGTGAAGTACTTGAACCAGCTCCTGCATCTTTCTCGGCTGAACCTGCATCTAGTGTTGTAGTATCTGTGAGCCACGAGGACTCAACAATCCCATAACCATGGGTATCAAGACTAGCAAAGCTTTATGGGTAGGAAGAGGTAAATGGTGAGGTTGCAGCAGCGGCTAAGCAATTATATATGGTGGCTAACTTACGAGTACAAGAATAAGATGAGCATCTACGCAAACGGTCGCAACTAGTAATGATCGCTAAAGATCCTAAACTACATACGAGTCAAACATAACCCCACCGTGTTCTCTTCTCAAAGTGAAAAGAGACAGTCACGGTTACTCACATAGTTGTGTGTTTTACTTCGGATCATCTGTCAAGTTTTCTACAACCGGACATTAACAAATTACAATCTGCCACATAACCGCGGGCACGGCTTTCGAAAGATTATAACCCTGCAGGGGTGTCCCAACTTAGCCCATCACAAGCTCTCACGATTAGCTGAAGTGATAAATATAATATCATCACTCCTTATCTTAGGGAAATCTGATCAGGCTCGGCATCCCGGTGCACAAGACATTTCGGCAATGGTAAAACAAGTCCAGCAAGACCTCCCGGCGTGCTGACACCTTGATGGTAGCCGCACGCATCTCATCTCAGGCCACGTCCGGATGAGCGCTACGTACAGTAACCGAAGACCCCAGATAACTGGGTGGCACCGCAAGTGGCTCTAGTTTGGGACCAACACCATTAGCACTGGCCCCCTGTTATGTAGAATTAAGAACCCGGGGACATGACCCCCTATGCAATTAATTAATTAAATAAGTTGTTATATGAGCAAATTAAAACCAATGTTGGGCCTTGCTGGAGGAGTTTTATTCAAAGTCGAACTGTCAAGGGGTCCCCATCAACCCATCGTGTAAGGAACACAAAATCAAGGAACATAATGCCGGTTTATCGGCGCCTAAGGTGGCATGAGTGGAACAAAACACTGAGCAAAAGGCCAAGCCTTCCACCCATGCCCAGTATATAGGTGTGTTAATAATAATAATAATAATAGATATTGTGATATTCCAACAACAAGTTCCCTCCTGGAACGATTTTCATCTTCACCTGCAACTAACAACACTATAAGAGGGGCTAAGCAAGTGGGTAACATAGCCAAACAGTGGTTTTGCTAGGAAGGTTTCAAAGGTTAGAGGTTTCATGGCAACAAGGAGAGGCTGACATAAAAGATGGGTAGCGCGACATGTAACGATAGAATCGAGACAACTAAGCATGGCAATGGTAGTAAAGGTATCCAAGGGTATGATCATCTTGCCTGGAATTCCGCAAGGAAGGAGAACGGATCCATGAAGTAGACGGAGCAACATAGTCGAGCGAAACCTGAAGGAAATTTGACCTAGAGGCAATAATAAAGATGATTATTTGTATTTCCTTATATCATGATAAATGTCTTTTATTCATGCTATAATTGTATTAACCGGAAACTTAGTACATGTGTGAATACATAGACAAAACAGTATGTCCCTAGTATGCCTCTACTAGACTAGCTCATTGATCAAAAATGGTTATGTTTCCTAGCCATAGACATGAGTTGTCATTTGATCAACGGGATCACATCATTAGGAGAATGATGTGATGGACAAGACCCATCCGTTAGCATAGCACTATGATCGTTTAGTTTTACTGCTATTGCTTTCTTCATGACTTATACATGTTCCTATGACTATTAGATTATGCAACTCCCGAATACCGTAGGAACACCTTGTGTGCTATCAAACGTCACAACGTAACTGGGTGATCATAAAGATGCTCTACAGGTGTCTCCAAAAGTATTCGTGGTGTTGGCATAGATCAAGATTAGGATTTGTCACTCCGAGTGTCGGAGAGGTATCTCTGGGCCCTCTCGGTAACACACATCATAATAAGCCTTGCAAGCAAAAGACTAATGAGTTAGTCACGAGATAATGTGTTACGGAACGAGTAAAGAGACTTGACGGTAACGAGATTGAACTAGGTATAGAGATACCGACGATCGAATCTCGGGCAAGTAACATACCGATGACAAAAGGAACAACGTATGTTGTTATGCGGTTTGACCGATAAAGATCTTCGTAGAATATGTAGGAACCAATATGAGCATCCAGGTTCCACTATTGGTTATTGACCGGAGATGAGTCTCGGTCATGTCTACATAGTTCTCGAACCCGTAGGGTCCGCACGCTTAACGTTTGATGACGATCGGTATTATGAGTTTATGAATTTTGATGTACCGAAGGAGTTCGGAGTCCCGGATGAGACCGGGGACATGACGAGGAGTCTCAAAATGGTCGAGACGTAAAGATCGATATATTGGACGACTATATTCGGACATCGGAAAGGTTCCGAGTGATTCGGGTGTTTTTCGGAGTATATGGGCCTTATTGGGCCATACGGGAATAGAGGAGAAAGGCCAAAAGTAAGGAGGCGCGTGCCCCCCCTCTGGTCCGAATTGGACAAGGGGTGCAGCCCCCTTTTCCTTCCCCCTCTCCACCTCTTTCCTTCTCTCCTACTCCGGAAAGGAAAGGGGAATCCTACTAGGACTTGGGAGTCCTAGTAGGACTCCCCACACTTGGCGCGCCCCCTCTAGGGCAGGCCTCTCCCTTGCTCCTTTATATACGGGGGCAGGGGGCACCCTAGGACACACAAGTTGAATTGTTCCAGCCGTGTACGGTGCCCCCCTCCACAGAAACACACCTCGGTCATACCGTTGCAGTGCTTAGGCGAAGCCCTGCGCCGGTAGATACATCATATCCGTCACCACGCCGTCGTGCTGACGAAACTCTCCCGTGAAGCTCAACTGGATCAAGAGCTCGTGGGACGTCATCAAGCTGGACGTGTGCTGAACACGGAGGTGCCGTACGTTTCGGTGCTTGATCGGTTGAATCGCGAGGAAGTTCGACTACATCAACCGTGTCACTTGACGCTTCCGCTTCCGGTCTACGAGGGTACGTAGACACACTCTTCCCTCTCGTTGCTATGCATCTGGTAGATAGATCTTGCGTGATCGTAGGAAAATTTTAAAATACTACGTTCCCCAATAGTGGCATCATGAGCCAGGTCTATGCATAGATGATATGCACGAGTAGAACACAATGAGTTGTGGGCGATACTAGTCATACTGCTTACCAGCATGTCATACTTTGCTTCGGCGGTATTATGAGATGAAGCGGCCCGGACCGACATTACGCGTATGCTTATGTGAGACTGGTTTCACCGTTACGAGCACTCGTTGCTTAAAGGTGACTGGCGGGTGTCTGTCTCTCTCACTTTAGCTGAATCAAGTGTGGCTACGCCCGGTCCTTGTGAAGGTTAAAACAGCACATACTTGACGAAACATCGTTGTGGTTTTGTATGCGTAGGTAAGAACGGTTCTTTCTAAGCCCGTAGCAGCCACGTAAAACTTGCAACAACAAAGTAGAGGACGTCTAACTTGTTTTTGCAGGGCATGTTGTGATGTGATATGGTCAAGACATGATGAGTTATACGGCTTTGTATGAGATGATCATGTTTTGTAATGTTATCGGCAACTGGCAGGAGCCATATGGTTGTCGCTTTATTGTATGAAATGCAATCGCCATGTAATTGCTTTACTTTATCACTAAGTGGTAGGGATAGTCGTAGAAGCAATAGTTGGCGAAACGACAACGATGCTACGATGGAGATCAAGGTGTCGCGCCGGTGACGAAGGTGATCATGACGGTGCTTTGGAGATGGAGATCAAAAGCACAAGATGATGATGGCCATATCATGTCACATATTTTGATTGCATGTGATGTTTATCTTATTATGCTTCTTATTTTGCTTAGAACGACGATAGCATTATAAGATGATCCCTTACTAAATTTCAAGGTATAAATGTTCTCCCTGAGTATGCACCGTTGCGAAAGTTCATCGTGCCGAGACACCACGTGATGATCGGGTGTGATAAGCTCTACGTTCAAATACAACGGGTGTAAGCCAGTTTTGCACACGCAGAATACTCGGGTTAAACTTGACGAGCCTAGCATATCAGATATGGCCTCGGAATACTGGAGACCGAAAGGTCGAGCGTGAATCATATAGTAGATATGATCAACATAAGATGTTCACCATTGAAACTACTCCATCTCACGTGATGATCGGACATGGTTTAGTTGATTTGGATCACGTGATCATTTAGATGACCGGAGGGATGTCTATCTAAGTGGGAGTTCTTAAGTAATATGATTAATTGAACTTTAGTTTATCATGAACTTAGTCCTGGTAGTATTAGCATATCTATGTTGTAGATCAATAGCTCGCGATGTTGCTCCACGTTTATTTTTTATATGTTCCTAGAGAAAACCAAGTTGAAAGATGTTAGTAGCAATGATGCAGAATTGTTCCGTGATCTGAGGATTATCCTCATTGCTGCACAGAAGAGTTATGTCCTTGATGCACCGCTAGGTGACAGACCTATTGCAGGAGCAGATGTAGACGTTATGAACGTTTTGACAAAAGCTCGGTATGATGACTACTTGATAGTTTAAGTGCACCATGCTTTACGGCTTAGAACCGGGACTTCAAAAACGTTTTGAAACGCCATGGAGCATATGAGATGTTCCAAGAGTTGAAATTAGTATTTCATACTCATGCCCGTGTCGAGAGGTATAAGACCTCTGATAGTACTTTGCCTACAAGATGGAGGAGAATAGCTCAACCAGTGAGCATGTGCTCAGATTGTCTGGGTAGTACAATTGCTTGAATCAAGTGGGAGTTAATCTTCCAGATAAGATAGTAATTGACAAAGTTCTCTAGACACTATCACCAAGTTAGTAGAACTTCGTGATGAACTTTAATATGCAAGGGATGACGAAAGTAATTCCCGAGCTCTTCACGATGCTGAAATCGGCGAAGGTAGAAATCAAGAAAGAGCATCAAGTGTTGATGGTTAACCAGACCACTTGTTTCAAGTAAAGGGCAAAGGGATAGAAGGGGAACTTCAAGAAGAATGAAAAGCAAGTTGTCACTCCTGTGAAGAAACCCAAAGTTAAACTCAAGCCTGAAACTAAGTGCTTCTACTGCAAAGGAAATGGTCACTAGAAGTGGAACTGCCCTAGATATTTGGCGGATAAGAAGGATGGCAAAGTGAACAAAGGTATATTTGATATACAGATTATTGATGTGTATTTTACTAGTGTTCATAGCAACCCCTCGGTATTTGATATTGGTTCAGTTGCTAAAGAGTAGTAACTCGAAATGGGAGTTGCATAATGAACAGAAAATAGTTAAAGGATGAAGTGACGATGTGTATTGGAAGTAGTTCCAAGATTGATATGATCATCATCGCACACTCCCTATACTTTCGGGATTAGTGTTGAACCTAAATAAGTGTTATTTGGTGTTTGTGTTGAGCATGAATATGATTTGATCATGTTTATTGCAATACGGTTATTCATGTAAGTTAGAGAATAATTGTTGTTCTTTTTACATGAATAAAACCTTCTATGGTCATACACCCAATGAAAATGGTTTGTTGGATCTCGATCGTGTGATACACATATTCATAATATTGAAGCCAAAAGATGCAAGGTTAATAATGATAGTGCAACTTATTTGTGGCACTGCCGTTTAGGTCATATTGGTGTAAAGCGCATGAAGAAACTCCATAGTGATGGACTTTTGGAATCACTTGATTATGAATCACTTGGTGCTTGCGAACCATGCCTCATGGGCAAGATGACTAAAACTCCGTTCTCCGGAACCGTGGAGCGAGCAACAGAGTTGTTGGAAATCATACATACTGATGTATGCGGACCAATGAGTGTTGAAGCTCGCGGCAGGTTTCATTATTTTCTGACCTTCACTGATGATTTGAGCAGATATGGGTATATCTACTTAATGAAGCACAAGTCTGAAACATTTGAAAAGTTTAAAGAATTTCAGAGTGAAGTGGAGAATCATCGTAACAAGAAAATAAGAGTTTCTACGATATGATCGTAGAGGTAAAATATTTGAGTTAGCGAGTTTGGCCTTCAATAAAAATAATGTGAAATAGTTTCACTACTCACGCCACCTAGAACACCATAGTGTAATGGTGTGTCCGATCGTCATAACCGTACTTTATTAAATATGGTGCGATCGATGATGTCTCTTACCGATCTACCACTATCGCTTTTGGGGTTACGCATTAGAGACAGCTACATTCACGTTAAATAGGGCACCATCTAAATCCGTGGAGATGACACCGTATGAACTGTGGTTTGACGAGAAACCTAAGCTGTCATTTCTTTAAGTTTGGGACTGCGATGCTTGTGTGAAAAAGTTTCAACATGATAAGCTCGAACCCAAATCGGAGAAGTAAATCTTCATAGGATACCCAAAAAGAAACTGTTGGGTACACCTTCTATCACAAATCCTAAGGCAAGGTCTTTGTTGCTAAGAGTGGATCCTTTCTAGAGAAGGAGTTTCTCTCGAAAGAAGTGAGTGGGAGGAAAGTAGAACTTGATGAGGTAATTGTACCTTCTCCCGAATTGGAAGGTAGTACATCACAGAAACTCGTTCAAGTGATTCCTACACCAATTAATGAGGAAGCTAATGATGATGATCATGAAACTTCAGATCAAGTTTCTGCTGAACTTCGTAGATCACCAGAGTTCGTTCCGCACCAGAGTGGTACGGCAACCCAGTTCTGGAAGTCATGTTACTAGACCATGATGAACCTACGAACTATGAGGAAGCGATGATGAACCCAGATTCCGCAAAATGGCTTGAGACCATGAAATCAGAGATGGGATCCATGTATTAGAACAAAGTATGGACTTTGGTTGACTTGCCCGATGATCGGCAAGCCATCGAAAATAAATGGATCTTCAAGAGGAAGACCGACGCAAACGGTAATGTTACTGTTTACAAAGCTCAACTTGTTGCGAAAGGGTTTCGACAAGTTCAAGGAGTTGACTACGATGAGACTTTCTCACCCGTAGCGATGCTTAAGTCTGTCCGAATCATGATAGTAATTGCCGTATTTTGTGAAATCTGGCAAATGGATAACAAAACTGCATTCTTTAATGGATTTATTAAAGAAGACTTGTATATGATGCAACAAGAAGGTTTTGTCAATCCTAAAGGTGCTAACAAAATGTGCGAGCTCCAGCGATCCATCTATGGACTGGTGCAAGCATCTCGGAGATGGAATATACGCTTTGATAAGTTGATCAAAGCATATAGATTTATACAGACTTGCGGTGAAGCCTGTATTTACAAGAAGTGAGAGGGAGCACTACAACCTTTCTGATAAGTATATGTGAATGACATATTGTCGATCGGAAATGATGTAGAATTTTCTGGAAAGCATAAAGGAGTGTTTGAAAGGAGTTTTTCAAAGAAAGACCTTGGTGAAGCTGCTTACATATTGGGCATCAAGATCTATAGAGATAGATCAAGACGCTTGATAAGACTTTCGATGAGTACATACGTTGATAAGATTTTGAAGTAGTTCAAAATGGATCAGTCAAAGAAGGAGTTCTTGCCTGACTTGTAAGGTGTGAAGTTGAGTAAGACTCAAAGCCAGACCACGGCAGAAAAATATAGAGGGAATGAAAGTCATTCCCTATGCCTCAGCCATAGGTTTTATAAAGTATGCCATACTGTGTACCAAACATGTTGTGTACCTTGCCATGAGTTTGTCAAGGGGGTACAATAGTGATCCAGGAGTAGATCACTGTACAGCGGTCAAAATTAACCTTAGTAACTGGATGACTAAGGAAATGTTTCTCGATTATGGAGGTGATAAAGAGTTCGTCGTAAAGGGTTATGCCGATGCAAACTTTGACACTAAATCCAGATGACTCTAAGTATCAATCTAGATGCGTATTGAAAGTGGGAGCAATTTGCTAGAGTAGCTCTATGCAGAGCATTGTAGACATAGAAATTTGCTAAATACATACGGATCTGAATGTGACAGACCCGTTGACTAAACTTCTCTCACAAGCAAAACATGATCACACCTTATTACTCTTGGGTATTAATCACATAGCGATGTGAACTAGATTATTGACTCTAGTAAACCCTTTGGGTGTTGGTCACATGGCGATGTGAACTATGGGTGTTATTCACATAACGATGTGAACTATCGGTATTAAATCACATGGCGATGTGAGCTAGATTATTGACTCTAGTGCAAGTGGGAGACTGAAGGAAATATGCCCTAGAGGCAATAATAAAGATGATTATTTGTATTTCCTTATATCATGATAAATGTCTTTTATTCATGCTAGAATTGTATTAACCGGAAACTTAGTACATGTGTGAATACATAGACAAAACAGTATGTCCCTAGTATGCCTCTACTAGACTAGCTCATTGATCAAAGATGGTTATGTTTCCTAACCATAGACATGAGTTGTCATTTGATCAACGGGATCATATCATTAGGAGAATGATGTGATGGACAAGACCCATCCGTTAGCATAGCACTATGATCGTTTAGTTTTACTGCTATTGCTTTCTTCATGACTTACACATGTTCCTATGACTATGAGATTATGCAACTCCCGAATACCGTAGGAACACCTTGTGTGCTATCAAACGTCACAACGTAACTGGGTGATCATAAAGATGCTCTACAGGTGTCTCCGAAAGTATTCGTGGTGTTGGCATAGATCAAGATTAGGATTTGTCACTCCGAGTGTCGGAGAGGTATCTCTGGGCCCTCTCGGTAACACACATCATAATAAGCCCTGCAAGCAAAAGACTAATGAGTTAGTCACGAGATAATGTGTTACGGAACGAGTAAAGACACTTGCCGGTAACGAGATTGAACTAGGTATAGAGATACCGACGATCGAATCTCGGGCAAGTAACATACCGATGACAAAAGGAACAACGTATGTTGTTATGCGGTTTGACCGATAAAGATCTTCGTAGAATATGTAGGAACCAATATGAGCATCCAGGTTCCGCTATTGGTTATTGACCGGAGATGAGTCTCGGTCATGTCTACATAGTTCTCGAACCCGTAGGGTCCGCACGCTTAACGTTTGATGACGATCGGTATTATGAGTTTAAGAGTTTTGATGTACCGAAGGAGTTCAGAGTCCCGGATGAGACCGGGGACATGACGAGGAGTCTCGAAATGGTCGAGACGTAAAGATCGATATATTGGACGACTATATTCGGACATCGGAAAGGTTCCGAGTGATTCGGGTATTTTTTGGAGTATATGGGCCTTATTGGGCCATACGGGAATAGAGGAGAAAGGCCAAAAGGAAGGAGGCGCGTGCCCCCCCTCTGGTCCGAATTGGACAAGGGGTGCAGCCCCCTTTTCCTTCCCCCTCTCCACCTCTTTCCTTCTCTCCTACTCCGGAAAGGAAAGGGGAATCCTACTAGGACTTGGGAGTCCTAGTAGGACTCCCACACTTGGCGCGCCCCCTCTAGGGCAGGCCTCTCCCTTGCTCCTTTATATACGGGGGCAGGGGGCACCCTAGGACACACAAGTTGAATTGTTCCAGCCGTGTGCGGTGCCCCTCTCCACAGAAACACACCTCGGTCATACCGTTGCAGTGCTTAGGCGAAGCCCTGCGCCGGTAGATACATCATATCCGTCACCACGCCGTCGTGCTGACGAAACTCTCCCGTGAAGCTCAACTGGATCAGGAGCTCGTGGGACATCATCAAGCTGAACGTGTGCTGAACACGGAGGTGCCGTACGTTCGGTGTTTGATCGGTTGAATCGCGAAGAAGTTCGACTACATCAACCGCGTCACTTGACGCTTCCGCTTCCGGTCTACGAGGGTACGTAGACACACTCTTCCCTCTCGTTGCTATGCATCTGGTAGATAGATCTTGCGTGATCGTAGGAAAAATTTAAAATACTACGTTCCCCAACAAAACCTCACAACTCCAGAACGAAACCGAAGCTAACAAGAGAAGCAACCGGAAAGAAACAAACAACAGGGTAAACACACAAGCATAAACATGGCATACGATGCACATCCATGTATGATGCATGTCCGGTTTAATGATGCATGGCATGGCAATGAGCACAAACAAAACTACAAGTTAAGTGGAGCTCAATATGCAACGAGTTGCACATTGACGAAACACCACATTTTAATTATTTAATTGACTCTCGTTTATTTACAAGACAAGATTAAATGTTTTTAACATAGCAAGAGGTGAATCAAAAGTAAACTACCTATCTAGGCAATTTAAATGAGGCCGGAAAATAACAACAACAAATCCGAAAAAATCCCTATAAGCATATTTATGAATTTGGTACTGTTCTTCCTAAAACATATTTTAATGTTGTTAAATAGCAATACAAAGTGCAACAAGTTATTCTACACATTTTTCTACCCCATTTACATATAAAGTTTATTAAATTTGGAGCTACGGTTATTTAGTTATGAATTAAACCATTTTAACATATTATTTGAGCAAAACAATGCAAACAACAATTTTAATAATTTTTACCCTGGATGAAAGTAGCATATTATGAAACTAGACAAAATTCTAAGCATCTTCTATATTAACTTTGTTTAATTCTGAAGCACATATGTTTAGATATGAGCAATGCAAAATATGGCAATTTCTGTAATTATTAGTGCACTGGTTTAAAACGCAAAAACGTACAGGGAAAAAAACATGAAATGGGCTGAATCTGGATCTAGCCCAACAGAAAAAAAAACAAAGGAGGGCGCTGGAGGTGGCCTCACCATGGGCCAGGGCCCAGTTCGCTGGAGGCAAGCCGAAGCAGGCCGCGGGAGGGGGGCGGGAGATCGGCCGGCTTCTGGTCTTGGCGAGGCATGGGAGGGCCTGGGACGAGCGCTCGCGTCCTGAAACTGATGTAGCTGGCGGCGACAGTGGCTTCGTTCGCCTGCTCGAAGTAGAGGCGCAGCGCACGGGAGAAAAACGACGATGAGGGACTTGAGGCTGACGCCAGGGGCTCCGGCGAGCGGCGGTACCGTCGAGCCGACGAGGGCGCGGCTGGCAGAGGAGGCTGGAGCGGACGGTGGCCAGACCTGGAGTCAAGCCGGCGGTTCTTCTGCTGGGCATCCATGGCGTCCCTGAGCAAGAGTTTTAGAGAGAAAGAGAGATTAGAACGGTAGAGAGAGAGTTGCGGGAGGAGGGAAGATAAGGACAGGAACGGCGAGCGGGCAATGGCGTTGACCTGGAGGTCGATGGGGCCTCGGGGTTGAGCTCCCGACTGAGAGCGGCGGTGACGAGGAAGCTCCGGGCGGCGGCCATTCCCTGCTGTGTCAAGAGATCCTGGCCTTTTGGTGAGGGCGAGGCCCTGGTGGTCGAGGTCGCAGGCGGCAGCCGGGAACGGCAGCTTCCTGGGCTCGGGGAGCAACTCGGGGCCCACGAGGCAGGGGGGCGCGGCAGGGGAGGGGGCGCGTCCCCCACCCTCGTGGACAGGGTGTGGGCCCCCTAGCTTGGTTCTTTCCGAAGATATTTTATATATATTCCAAAATAATTCTCCGTTGAATTTCAGGTCATTCTGAGAACTTTTATTTCTGCAAAAAAAATTAACCATGGCAGGTATGCTGAAAACAGCGTTAGTCCGGGTTAGTTCCATTCAAATCATGCAAGTTAGAGTCCAAAACAATGGCAAACGTGTTTGGAAAAGTAGATATGTTGGAGACGTATCAACGCCCCCAAGTTAAACCTTTGCTTGTCCTCAAGCAATTCAGTTGATAAACTGAAAGTGATAAAGAAAAACTTTGACAAACTCTATTTGCTCTTGTTGTTGTAAATATGTAAAGCCAACACTCAAGTTTTCAGCAAAGATCATGAACTAACCACATTCACAATAAATTTCAGGTCTCATGTCTACTTATATCAATGGCATAACCAACTAGCGAGCAATAATAATAAACCTCGGATGACAACACTTTCACAAAACAAACATAATATGATATAACAAGATGGTATCTTGCTAGCCCTTTCTGAGACCGCAAAACATAAATGCAGATCATCTTTAAAGATCAAGGACTGACTAGACATTGTAATTCATGGTAAAAGCGATCCAGTCACAATTATACCCAATGTAAATTAATATCAATACATGCAAATGATAGCGGTGCTCTCCAACTGGTGCTCTTTTATAAGAGGATGATGACTCAACATAAAAGTAAATAGATAGGTGATAACCCACAAGTGTAGGGGATCGGAACAGTTTTCGAGGGTCAAGTATTCAACCCAAATTTGTTGATTCGACAGAAGGGGAGCCAAAGAATACTCTTAAGTATTGGTAGCTGAGTCGTCAATTCAACCACACCCGAAAACTTAGTATCTGCAGCAAGGTAGTTTAGTAGCAAAGTAATATGGAGATAGTGGTAGGAGCAATAAAAGTAACGGTATTGTTTTTGTAGTTTTTGTAATAGTAGCAGCAAAAAAGTAAATAAGCAACAAGAAATATGTGGAAAGATCGTAGGAATTGAATCGGTGATGGGGAATTATATCGGATGCAATTCATTATAACCTAGGGTGACACAGAACTAGCTCCAGTTCATCAATGCAATGTAGGCATGTATTCCGAATATATTCATACGTGCTTATGGAAAAGAACTTGCAAGAAATCTTTTGTCCTACCCTCCCGTGGCAGCGGGGTCCTATTGGAAACTAAGGGATATTAAGGCCTCCTTTTAATAGAGTACCGGACCAAAGCATTAACACATGGTGAATACATGAACTCCTCAAACAACGGTCATCACCGGGAGTGGTCCCGATTATTGTCACTTCGGGGTTGCCGGATCAGAACACATAGTAGGTGACTATAGACTTGCAAGATAGGATCAAGAACACACATATATTCATGAAAACATAATAGGTTCAGATATGAAATCATGGCACTCGGGCCCTAGTGACAAGCATTAAGCATAGCAAAGTCATAGCAACATCAATCTTAGAACATAGTGAATACTAGGGATCAAACCCTAACAAAACTAACTCGATTACATGATAGATCCCATCCAACCCATCACCATCCAGCAAGCCTACGATGGAATTACTCACGCACGGCGGTCAGCATCATGGAATTGGTGATGGAGGAAGGTTGATGATGACGATGGTGACGATCTCCACTCTCCGGAGCCCCGAACGGACTCTAGATCAGCCCTCCCAAGAGAGATTAGGGCTTGTCGGCGGCTCCGTGTCGTAAAACGCGATAATTCTTTCTCCTTGCTTTTTCTCTCCCCGAAAGTGAATATATGGGATCTGGAGATACGTCGGTGGAGCACCGGGGGGCCACGAGGCAGGGGGCGCGCCCCCCATTCTCGTGGATAGGGTGTGGCCCCCCTGGTCTGAATCTTCCCGCATGTATTTTTTATATATTCCGAAATAAATCTCCGTAAATTTTCAGGTCATTCTGAGAACTTTTTATTTCGGCACAAAAACAACACCATGGCAATTCTGCTGAAAACAGCGTCAGTCCGTGTCGGTGTACTAAAGTAGGGGTACCTTAGTATCCCGACTTGTGCACGAGCAGTAGCAGCGTCCCGCGGTCGGGCTTACCACGCGCCCGCCAAGGCCCGCTCTGGATCCTTTAGAGCCATTCAAGAACAAAGTATTCAAGTTAAGAGACAAGGCCCCGGCAAGAGGAGCTTGCCGGGAAGGCCGCACCAGGCTCAAGGTTATCATTCCATGCACAAGACCCTGGCAAGAGGAGCTTGCCAGGAAGGCCAAAGAACAGCACCTCAGAAGATATATCGTGGCGCATCGTGCGCCCCGGCAGGACCCGGAGAGCGACAAGCTTTGGGGCCCGGCAAGATAGCAACCACGGCAAGGTGCTTGCCGGGGGAAGCTTACACTGTGCGCCTGCACTCCAGCTCATCTGGCCACGCATCGCCCTGGGGCCCTTACAGGGGCACGTGGCAGATGGATGTGCAGCCTGGGGTACACGGTGGCGAGCCGCGGTGACGAGGCCATCGTCGTGGCGAACGAAGACGCCCGGGCGGACGCTTTTTGGGGTGACGGCGATGGGCATTCAATGCCTTTGTCCCCCACCGTCTGGGTTAGGTATAGATCACTGTACGTGCACTGTGCATACACTGTTCATGCACTGTTCCATCTACCACCAATTTTACACTTTTACCCTCATCTACGTTGACACCTGTCGGTGACCCCTTTGAGCTATAAAAGGAGGCCCATGCACAACGTAGAGGAGGTTCGACTTCAGAAACTTGATCACTCCCTCGCTCGGTGTAGTTAGTACTGTAGATCTTCAAGCTCCCGAGCCCAAGAACTCAATACAACCAAGGCAGGAGTAGGGTTTTACGCATCCGTGCGGCCCGAACCTGGGTAAACTGCCCGCGTGTGCCCCTCGATCCGCTCTTTGTGCTCCCTCCGCTCCCTTGCCGTATCGTAGAAGGGCTCCGGTCCCATAGGTGTTCGTGGGCGGTCAGTTTCCCCGACATCTTTTGCCGTCGAGGACGAACCATCGAGCTCCACCGGCAAGTGCAAGAAAGGAATGGCAGCTCCACCGGCAACCAAGAAGGTGTCCGCCAAGGAGGACGGCACTGGTGGTACCTTCACCATCAATGCTACGCTCGACCCCAAATAGGAAAGCGCGCTCGTTGCCTTCCTGCGGGCGAATGTCGACGTGTTTGCATGGCAACGTCAGACATCCCCGATGTTCCCAGGAAGGTAATTGAGCACAAGCTTGCTATTTGTCCTCACACGCGGCCCGTCAAGCAGAAGGTCAGGAAGCAAGCTGTGGAGCGCCAAGAGTTCATAGCTGAAGAAATCAAGAAGTTGGAAACAGCAGGCCTTGTTAGAGGTGTACTCCATCCCACATGGCTGGCCAATCCAGTTGTCGTGCACAAAGCCAACAGGAAATGGAGACTTTGTATAGACTTCACTGATGTGAATAAAGCATGTCCCAAGGATCCATTTCCCTTGCCGCGCATTGACCAGATTGTTGACTCCACGGCTGGATGTGAGTTGCTTTCATTTCTCGATGCATACTCAGGTTACCACCAGATATTCATGGCCGAGGAAGACGAAGAGAAGACCGCATTCATTACTCCATGTGGCACTTACTGTTTCATACATATGCCCTTTGGACTGAATAATGCGGGCTCGATGTTTGTAAGGGTGGTCCACACTGCTTTTGAGCCACAGATACACAGGAATGTAGAAGCCTACATGGATGACATAGTGGTCAAGAGCAAGGACAAGGATACCCTGATTCGAGACCTAGAAGAAACCTTTGAGAATCTGCGCAAGATACAACTCAAGTTGAACCCCTAGAAGTGCGTTTTCGGAGTCCCCTCCGGCAAGCTTCTCGGGTTCTTTGTGTCCCAGAGAGGGATTGAAGCCAATCCCGACAAGATAAAAGCCATCGAGCAGATCGAAGCCCCGAAGCGCGTCAAGGATGTACGGAGGCTTGCTGGTTGTGTGGCTGCCCTCAGCAGGTTCATTTCAAAGTCTGCAGAACGCGCCCTGCCTTTCTTCAAAATCTTGAAAAAGGCAGGTCCAATGAAATGGACTCCGGAAGCGGAGGCAGCACTGCATGACTTGAAAGGATACTTGTCCTCTACTCCAATACTTGTCGCACCTAGGCCATAAGAGAAGTTGCTGCTATACTTAGCAGCAACCGATCAAGTGGTTAGTGCTGCGTTGGTAGCGGAGAGGGAGGTGGATGAGGAACCCACAAGCCCGGCAAGTGCATCCAGCGACAAGCAGGGGGCTTCCCCGACAAGCTCTGGCCCCGACAAGGACAAGTCTGCGCAAGAACAAGGAGAAGTGCGAAAGAAGATGGTGCAGCGCCCAGTCTATTTTGTAAGTTCCCTCTTGCAGGGGGCTAGATCAAGATACTCTGGGGTGCAGAAATTACTTTTCGGCCTCCTCATGGCCTCAAGAAAGCTGCGCCACTACTTCCAAGCACATGAGATAACGGTGGTCACTCGCTTTCCGTTAAAGAGGATATTGCAAAACCCAGAAGCAACAGGCAGGATCGTCGAGTGAGCACTGGAGTTGTCAAGCTTTGGTCTCAAGTTTGAGAGTACTTCAACTATACAGAGCAGAGCTTTGGCAGAGTTCATAGCAGAGTGGACACCAACACCAGATGAAGAAGTTCCAGAGACAAGCATTCCCGTCCAAGAAGCAAGCAAAGAGTGGATAATGTACTTCGATGGTGCCTTCTCGCTGCAAGGCGCCGGCGCTGGCGTGTTACTCATAGCGCCCACCGGAGAGCACCTCAAGTACGTTGTTCAGATGCACTTTCCCAGGGAGCAAGCGAGAAACAATAATGCCGAGTATGAAGGTTTGCTTGCCGGCCTCAGAATTGCGGCCGAACTTGGGACCAAGAAGCTGATTGTCCGGGGAGATTCACAGTTGGTGGTCCGACAAGTAAACAAGAGCTACCAGAGTCCTTTGATGGAAGCTTATGTCGATGAAGTGAGGAAGCTTGAAGAACACTTTGAAGGCCTGCAGATGAGCACGTTCCAAGAGCTCAGAATGATATCGCAGATGGCCTCTCAAAGTGTGCTGCAATGAAGTTACCTGCGGAACCAGGGGTCTTCGTACTCAAGCTAACTCAACCATCCGTTACACATCAGTTGGGCAAAACAAGAAGAGGAAGTTGGTCTCCGGCGACTACTTGCCGGCGGATCTTCCTGAAGCCGCCGCCAAGGTCCCCAAGATCAACAACCAATATGCCGAGGAACAGTCTGCTCCTGCGGACCCAAGGGTCTGTACAATTGAAGCAGGCGTTCCCGACAAGCCTTGCCCCGGCAGGTTTGCCGGGGAACCCTCAGCTACGGCAGAGCCGCAGGTTCTTGCCGTAGAAGCTGAGGTTCCCGCAGCAGCCCTGATGCCTTTAGTCCTTGTTGTTGAGCCTCAGGCTCCAGCATGGGCGCAGCAAATCGTCCGTTTTCTTCAAACTGGAGAACTTCCCGAAGAACCAGAAGAGATAGAAAGGATAACCAGGCAGTCAAGTATGTACCAGTTCGTCGGCAATGAACTGTACAGAAGAAGACTCAATGGTGTCAGATTGAAGTGCATTTCCTGGGAAGATGGACAGAAGCTGTTGGCAGAGATACACGGAGGCATATGTGGCCACCACATTGGCGCAAGAGCACTTGCCGGGAAGGCGTTCCGGCAAGGTTTCTTTTGGCCAGAAGCCCTCCAAGATGCAACTGCACAAGTAACCAAGTGTGAAGCGTGCCAATTCCATGCCAAGCAGATTCACCAGCCAGCTCAAGCTCTCCAGACTATCCCTTTGTCCTGGCCCTTCTCGGTCTGGGGGCTCGACATCCTCGGCCCCTTTCCCCGCGCAGTCGGGGGCTTTGAGTACTTGTACGTTGCTATCGACAAGTTCGCAAAGTGGCCAGAAGTGGAACCAGTGAGAAAGGTGATAGCACAGTCAGCAGTGAAGTTCTTCAGGTCAATTGTTTGCCGTTTCGGGATCCCTAGCAGGATCATCACGATAACGGCACACAGTTCACAAGTCGCACCTTCATGCAATACGTCCAAGACCTTGGCGCCAAGGTCTGCTTCGCTTCTGTTGCTCACCCGAGGAGCAATGGTCAAGCGGAGAGGGCCAATGCTGAAGTGCTGCGCGGACTCAAGACAAGAACCTTCGACAGGCTACGCAAGTGCGGAAGAAACTGGATAGAGGAGTTGCCGGCGGCTCTTTGGTCAATCATGACGACACCAAATCGAGCCACCGGACAGACACCCATTGCTCTTGTCTATGGAGCAGAGGCAGTTCTCTCGATGGAACTCGTATACGGGTCTCCTAGAGTGCTCGCTTACGACGAGCTCGAGCAAGAACAACTGCGGCAAGATGATGCATTGCTCCTCGAGGAGGACCGTCTCCAGGCTGCTGTACGAGCTGCTCGATACCAGCAAGCCTTGCGTCGCTATCATAGCCGCAAGGTCAAGGCCAGGAGTCTCGAGGAAGGTGACCTTGTTCTTCGGCGCGTTCAGTCCGCCAAGAATTCCAACAAGTTGACGCCGAAGTGGGAAGGCCCTTATCGGGTGAGACAAGTCACAAGGCCCGGCGCTGTCCGCCTTGAGACCGAAGAAGGCTTACCGGTGAGCAACTCCTGGAACATCGAGCATCTTCGCAAGTTTCACCCGTGAGGCGCGGTTGTCGTGATCCTCTCCGGCAACCACCTTTTGTACAAGTCTTGCCGCTGTTGCATGTAAACATTTGTACAAAGCCGGGCGCAGATCTCGTGCATCAGTAAAGCTTTTGTGCTTCACACTGATTATCATTTCATGCTTTTCTTTTTTACTTGCATGTATCATCTGACATTTTGTGCAGCACACATCCCCGGCAAGCAGTAACAAGCCGCAAGGCTCCATACTTGTGTTTCCTCACCTTTTCCTTTCTCTCTTAAACAGAAGAAGTGTTCCTCGCGCACAAGTTTGCCGGGGGGAAGGAGATAGAGGTATGGACCAAGTGCTGTTCAAGAAAGGGAAGCCTTGTCGAGAAACAAACAATCCATGAAAGCTAAGTTGCCAGAGTTTGAGCAATTCAAATTTTTAAAAATTTCTTAGTCGTCTTCCTTGAACAGCCACACTTTGTATGGAAAACCTGTGCGCGGAGGAACCTACCCGTGGCTAGCCGCACCCTTACTTTGTTTCGAGCACGCTCAACGGCTTAAGTGAGCTGCGACAAGTGTCGCGCCCTTACTTCGTTTTCGAGTTCGCTCAACAATCTAAGTGTGCTGCGACTAGCTGCGGCAAGGTTTCTTGCCGGCAAGGGCATTGCTAGTAGGCTGCTAAGAGTCCCGCACTTAGCGCTCGCGGCAAGGGTTTCTTTGCCGGCAAGTTCCCTAAAAGCGTAGGGTGGAGAGCATACAAAGTGAAGGGACTAAACAAGGGAGATAACACTGCATTGATTATCCAAAATAAATTTATATTACAAGATAGCGTGCCGCTGTTCTAACCAACTACTACCCATGACTTAATCGACAGCGGCAAGGGAAGCAGAAAGAAGGGGGCCTAGTCTCTTCGGTCCCCATCGACCCTCTTGATCTTGCCCGCCTTGGCTACGATGTGGGCAACTTGTGCCTTCAACGCCTCCTGGTCAGCTTCGGGCGGCAAGGTCCGGAGGACGTTGACGAGGTTGTTCCTGGGGTTGCGGTAGACGATCTTCGACAACACCCGCTCCATAGTACCCGTGCAAAGCCGGCGCGCCTCGTCAGCCAGCTGCGCGGGGATCTTCTCCCGTAGCTGCGCGAGAGCCGGCGCCACTCCTCTGAAGAACAAGCTTAGCTTGGCGCTGTGGGGGAGGCTCTTGTCGGGGGAATACACGAGGTGCTCCGCCCTCAGCACCACCAGCTCCTTATCGATGTTGGCGGAGGAGGCGACAAGCTTCTCGGTCCACTGCTCCACCGTCTGCTGGAAGTTGTTCTGCGACAGGGCGACACTGTTCAGCAAAGCCCTCTCGGCACGGAGATCGTCCTTCAGTTTCGTCTCGCGGTCCCGGGCGGCGTCAAGCGAGTCGGTGAGGGTGGAAACCTTCAGCTCCAAGTCAGCAATGGAGTCCTTGGCGTCGTTGAGCTCTTTGCCCTTCTCGGAGAGACGGACTTGCAGCTCCGAATTGGTGTGGGCGTCCTTCTCCCGCGCCACGTTGAGCGCGGCAACCCTGTCCTCGCTCGCCTTCAAGCCCGTCTCTAGCTGCGCCACCCTGGCCTCCAGATCCCTCTTGGCGGTCTCACCGGCAGCGGCGGCGTCCCTCGCCTCCTGCAGAGCCCCGCCAATGGCCTGCTAGCGAGCGGTGAGGTCGTCCTCGTGGCTATCGAGGTCGACCTTCCGCTGGTTGAGCTCTCCCTCCCGCCGAGACAGATCCCCGGCGGCCAGTCGCTGCTGCTCCTCCACCTCGGCCTTCTCGAGGAGGAACGCCTGGTGTGCTCCGGCAAGCTCTTCACGCTCCTCCGCCAAGTTCCGGAGGGCCGCCTGGTTGGCGGCACGGAGCTCCGCGGCACGCTTCTCCAAATCAGCACCAGCCTTGGCAGCCAGAGCCTCTCGGGACTCCAACTTGGCTTGCCTGGCCCGGTACAAGCCTAGGAGTCGACGTAGGAGTTGCTCCTCTTCGGCCTCGTTGCTGCTACCAGGCGCGTCGACAACCTTCAGCCCGGCGGAGGCGAGAACTTCTCCGTCGAAGGTCTCCCCCTCCACGGGTGCCCTTGATGAGGACGCCCACGGGACTTGGATAAAGACCTCGTTGGCGGCCTCCAGATAGACACTCGACCCAGCTGCGGGGGCGGAGGGGTCGGCGGCCGGCGCAGCGTCCGGCGCTCCTGCGGCCTCAGGGCTGGCAGTGCGGTCGCCGGTCCCTTCCCCAGCTGCAGCGTCAGCGGTCAGGGCGGTCTCCTCGGCGGCTGGCTCGTCAGCACCAGACATTCCCTCAGTGGTAGTGGTATCGCCAGCATTGCCGCGCAAGTCTTCCTCGGCGATGGTCTCCGTCTCCATCGGCTCCAGGGCGGGCGGATCTGACAAAAGAAAAAGAAAAGAAAGAATCGTCAAGCAAATATCCAAAAAGAAGAGTTCAAAAGAAGGAAAGTACAAGGGCTACCTGCGCGGGCCTCTTCAATAACGGGGTCCCTCGCCGGGGAGTTCTCCCTTGGCGGCGTAGTAGAAGCCCACGCCGGCGTCACCCCAAAAAGGCATTGAATGCCCGTCGCCGTCACCCCAAAAAGCGTCCTCCCGGGCGTCTCCGTTAGCCACGACCATGGCCTCGTCACCGCGGCTCGCCACCGTGTACCCCAGGCTGCACAGCCATCTGCCACGTGCCCCAGGAAGGGCCCCAGGGCGACGCGTGGCCAGATGAGCTGGAGCGCAGGCGCACAGTGTAAGCTTCCCCCGGCGAGCACCTTGCCGGGGTTGCTATCTTGCCGGGCCCCGAAGCTTGTCGCTCTCCGGGTCCTGCCGGGGCGCACGATGCGCCACGATATATCTTCTGAGGTGTTGTTCTTTGGCCTTCCTGGCAAGCTCCTCTTGCCAGGGTCTTGTGCTTGGAATGATAACCTTGAGCCTGGTGCGGCCTTCCCGGCAAGCTCCTCTTGCCGGGGTCTTGTCTCTTAACTTGAATACTTTGTTCTTGAATGGCTCTAAAGGATCCAGAGCGGGCCTTGGCGGGCGCGTGGTAAGCCCGACCGCGCGACGCTGCTACTGCCCGTGCACAAGTCGGGATACTAAGGTACCCCTACTTTAGTACACCGACAGGAGCCCCCGGGCCTGGGCCACACACGGTGCCGAGCGCTGTTGGGCCAGGCCCAAAACAGTGCACGGGCACACGCGGCCCATGGCGCGCCGAATCCCTCTCCGTATCCGCCGCATCTCTCCCTAACGGCACGCGTCGATTGTGGCGTCGTGGGAGATATCGTGGCCTGTTTCTTTAATGGGGAAATGCGGAACGTCCCCCACTTCTCCCTTAAAAGCAGAGGAAGCAGGGGCAGTTTTCCCCCATTGCCTTCATTGTGTCTTGAATCTCCAGAAACCCCCGTCGCCCTCTGCCTCCCCAAAGGTCGACAGAGAGCCGAGCTCCACCCTTCCTCCGCCGTCTCCAGCATCCACAGCGCCGTCGACCTCCCTCGCCGTCCCCGCCATGGCCCCGAAGAGCGACAAGGCGAAGAGCGACAAGGCGAAAAAAGAGAAGTCCGACAAGGCGGCGAAGCTGGCAGCCATGCGGAGGAGGATGGTGGTCTTCCCGCCGAGGCTCGGCGCAAGGGAGCTGCGGGACAAGTACTACCTGTTCTGGGCGAGGGAGACGAAAGCTCACCCGCGCACCAGAGTCCTCCCCGCCGAAGCCATCGACCTGTTCCCGGGAGGTTACCACTTCTTCGCTTTGTTCTTCCATTGCGGTCTCTGTCCTCCGTATTCAGAGTTTTTCTGCGACGTGATGAACACATATGGATTCCACCTTCTAGATTTCACCCCGAATGCCGTCCTCACTTTGGCCGTTTTCGCACATCTGTGCGAAAACTATGTCGGGGTCCACCCAAACGTAGCTCTCTTCCGCCACTTCTTCACACCTAGAGTAGAGTCCGGATCTCCACTTTCCGGCGGTATCTCTTGGATCTTCAGGCTCGGCAAGAAGGAGGCGTACTTGATCGGAGAGCTCCGCGGAAAGTGGGAAGAGTGGAGGGCTGATTGGTGCTGGGTCATGGAAGATGAACCCGAGCAGTTTACCTCGCCGCGCCGGACTGCAGTAGTGCGCGGCAAGGATTGGAGTGACTTGGCCCCGGAGGACGACAAGCTGCAGATTGCCCTCACTAGGATCCTTCGCCTCCGGGACGCCAACCTTACTGTAGGTGAAGTTGGGGCTGATTTCCTCCGCCGCCGCATTGCCCCTCTGCAGGAAAGGAAGAGGCCTGCTTGGGAGTTCGGCAACGCGGCAGACCGCATGAGGCTGCGCCCCGGGCTGAACTATAACTTCACCGTCTTGGAACTCAAGGGGATGGTCCGGGAGTTGTTCAAACATGACCCCAAGCACAAGGAGTGGTTCACCCCGTCCCGGGGAGTAGTTCCATTGTGCAACAATACTGCCCTCAGTGCCATCCGCGCGGCAATGCCCGAGTGCGACTCCCACGGGGTTGTTCCCACTTGGCTGGTGCCTTCAGCAGAGACCGTCCAGACCTTCTTCGACAGTCTGGTTGAACGGCCACGCAACCCCGAGGAGAAAAAGGGCCTCACCCGGGCGACCACCGACCGGGATGTGGCATACATAGCTAACAGGATGGAGGAGGCAGCCGCAGCAGCGGCCGCGGGTGAGTTTGGGTACACTGTGGACGAGGCAGAAGCAGCGGACGCGGTGAGCCAAGCCGAGGAGGAAGAGATCCTCAAGCTGTTGAAGATCGCGCCCGAGGAGTTCGCCGGGGAGCCTGCCGGGGGGCCTGTCGGGACGAGCGAGGCCGCCGGGCAAGGAACTGAGTCCAGTGAGCCCGCCGAGGAGGTCGCCGAATCGGGCGATTTCGACGAAGACTCGGGCGGGTCACTGAACCTCGACGACGACGCCTCCTCATCCTCAGAGAATTCTCCGCCACCGCCAAGTCCTCCGCCACAGCCGAAGAAGCGCCTCCGCAAGACCGCTGAGACGGCGAGGCAACCGGCGCCCCGACAGCAGCCGAAACGCCGTGCGACGCGCGCCACCATGACGAGCAGGGTCGTGAAGGAGGCGCCCCGTGTTCCAGCGGCAAGCGGAGGGGGATCTTCCCGGAGCGGCTCTGGTGCTCCTTCTGCCCCTCGGTCCTCGGGGACGACCGGAGCGGGGTCTTCACAACCCACGGCTCCGGAGCCCTCCAAGCGCCCGAGGGAGCCTTCTCCTCCAGCTCCTCGTGCTGGAGCACGCGAGGCGGAGTTTGACTTCTCCGCCCTCAGCTCCGATGAAGAGGAGGAAGAGTAAGCACTTGCAATTTGTATTTCCTTTGATTTTTGTTGCTTTTGTCTTGATTCCTCTTGCTTGGTTCTGATCTTGTTCGGCTTCCAGGACCTTGACCCAGAGGATGGCGAAGAGGGCTAAGATCCCTGTGGTTGACCTCGAGGACGACGAGCCTGCCGCAGCGACGGGGGATGCGCTAGCGACAAACTTGCCGGACCAGCCTGCTGCTCCGGAGAGCAGCCCTCAGCGCAGCCCCCAGCGTAAGTCTTGTGTTCATTTTTCTGCTCGACGGGCGCGCTTGAGGTTGTTATCCTTACTAATGTCTTGTTCGCTTGTTGTCTTCTGCAGAAATGGAACCGCAGCCGCAGGAGCATCAAGAGGCCGCCCCCGACGAGCCGCTTGTTCCACCCTCCCCGCCGAGGATGAGCTCCCCGGCGAGGGACAGCGCTCCGCCAAGGACGGGTACTCCGCCAAGGGCGAGTACCCCGCCAAGGGCGAGCACCCCGACAAGGGTGAGCCCCCCGCCAAGGGAAGGCGCCGGCGGCCCTCCGCCGGCGGGGGCTTCTATTACGCCGCCAAGGGAGAACTCCCCGGCGAGGGACCCCGTTATTGAAGAGGCCCGCACAGGTAGCCCTTGTACTTTCCTTCTTTTGAACTCTTCTTTTTGGATATTTGCTTGACGATTCTTTCTTTTCTTTTTCTTCTGTCAGATCCGCCTGCCCCGGAGCCGATGGATACGGAGACCATCGCCGAGGAAGACGTGCGCGGCAATGCTGGCGATGCCACTACCATTGAGGGAATGTCTGGTGCTGACGAGCCAGCCGCCGAGGAGACCGCCCCGACCGCTGACGCCGCAGCTGGGGAAGGGACCGGCGACCGCACTGCCGGCCCTGAGGCCGCAGGAACGCCGGACGCTGCACCGGCCGCCGACCCCTCCGCCCGCGCGGCTGGGTCGGGTGTCTATCTGGAGGCCGCCAACGGGGTCTTTATCCAAGTCCCGTGGGCGTCCTCATCAAGGGCACCCGTGGAGGGGGAGACCTTCGACGGAGAAGTTCTCGCCTCCGCCGGGCTGAAGGTTGTCGACGCGCCCGGCAGCAGCAACGAGGCCGAAGAGGAGCAACTCCTACGTCGACTCCTAGGCTTGTACCGCACCAGCCAAGCCAAGTTGGAGTCCCGAGAGGCTCTCGCTGCCAAGGCTGGTGCTGATCTGGAGAAGCGCGCCGTGGAGCTCCGTGCCGCCCACCAGGCGGCCCTCCGGAACTTGGCGGAGGAGCGTGAAGAGCTTGCCGGAGCACACCAGGTGTTCCTCCTCGAGAAGGCCGAGGTGGAGGAGCAGCAGCGACTGGCCGCCGAGGATCTGTCTCGGTGGGAGGGAGAGCTCAACCAGCGGAAGGTCGACCTCGATAGCCACGAGGACGACCTCACCGCTCGCGAGCATGCCATTGGCGGGGCTCTGCAGGAGGCGAGGGACGCTGCCGCTGCCGCAGAGACCGCCAAGAGGGATCTGGAGGCCAGGGTGGCGCAGCTGGAGACGGGCTTGAAGGCGAGCGAGGACAGGGTTGCCGCGCTCAACGTGGCGCGGGAGAAGGACGCCCACACCAATTCGGAGCTGCAAGTCCGTCTCTCCGAGAAGGGCAAAGAGCTCAACGACGCCAAGGATTCCATTGCTGACTTGGAGCTGAAGGTTTCCACCCTCACCGACTCGCTTGACGTCGCCCGGGACCGCGAGACGAAACTGAAGGACGATCTCCGTGCCGAGAGGGCTTTGCTGGACAGTGCCGCCCTGTCGCAGAACAACTTCCAGCAGACGGTGGAGCAGTGGACCGAGGAGCTCGTCGCCTCCGCCGCCAACATCAATAAGGAGCTGGTGGCGCTGAGGGCGGAGCACCTCGTGTATTCCCCCGACGAGAGCCTCCCCCACAGCGCCAAGCTAAGCTTGTTCTTCAGAGGAGTGGCGCCGGCCTCGCGCAGCTACGGGAGAAGATCCCCGCGCAGCTGGCTGACGAGGCGCACCGGCTTTGCACGGGTACTATGGAGCGGGTGTTGTCGAAGATCGTCTACCGCAACCTCGGAATCAACCTCGTCAACGTCCTCCGGACCTTGCCGCCCGAAGCTGACCAGGAGGCGTTGAAGGCACAAGTTGCCCACATCGTAGCCAAGGCGGGCAAGATCAAGAGGGTCGATGGGGACCGAAGAGACTAGGCCCCCTTCTTTTTGCTTCCCTTGCCGCTATCAATTAAGTCATGGGTAGTAGTTGGTTAGAACAGCGGCACGCTATCTTGTAATATAACTTTATTTTGGATAATCAATGCAGTGTTATCTCCCTTGTTTAGTCCCTTCACTTTGTATGCTCTCCACCCTACGCTTTTAGGGAACTTGCCGGCAAAGGAACCCTTGCCGCGAGCGCTGAGTGCGGGACTCTTAGCAGCCTGCTAGCAATGCCCTTGCCGGCAAGAAACCTTGCCGTAGCTAGTCGCATCACACTTAGATTGTTGAGCGAACTCGAAAATGAAGTAAGGGCGCGACACTTGTCGCAGCTCACTTAAGCCGTTGAGCGTGCTCGAAACAAAGTAAGGGTGCGGCTAGCCACGGGTAGGTTCCTCCGCGCACAGGTTTTCCATACAAAGTGTGGCTATTCAAGGAAGACGACTAAGAAATTTTTAAAAAATTGAATTGCTCAAACTCTGGCAACTTAGCTTTCATGGATTGTTTGTTTCCCGGCAAGGCTTCCCTTTCTTGAACAGCACTTGGTCCATACCTCTATCTCCTTCCCCCCCGGCAAACTTGTGCGCGAGGAACACTTCTTCTGTTTAAGAGAGAAAGGAAAAGAGGAGGAAACACAAGTATGGAGCCTTGCGGCTTGTTACTGCTTGCCGGGGATGTGTGCTGCACAAAATGTCAGATGATACATGCAAGTAAAAAAGAAAAACATGAAATGATAATCAGTGCGAAGCACAAAAGCTTTACTGATGCACGAGATCTGCGCCCGGCTTTGTACAAAGGTTTACATGCAACAGCGGCAAGACTTGTACAAAAGGTGGTTGCCGGAGCGGATCACGGCAACCGCGCCTCACGGGTGAAACTTGCGAAGATGCTCGATGTTCCAGGAGTTGCTCACCGGTAAGCCTTCTTCGGTCTCAAGGCGGACAGCGCCGGGCCTTGTGACTTGTCTCACCCGATAAGGGCCTTCCCACTTCGGCGTCAACTTGTTGAAATTCTTGGCGGACTGAACGCGCCGAAGAACAAGGTCGCCTTCCTCGAGACTCCTGGCCTTGACCTTGCGGCTATGATAGCGACGCAAGGCTTGCTGGTATCGAACAGCTCGTACAGCAGCCTGGAGACGGTCCTCCTCGAGGAGCAATGCATCATCTTGCCGCAGTTGCTCTTGCTCGAGCTCGTCGTAAGCGAGCACTCGAGGAGACCCGTATACGAGTTCCGTGGGGAGAACTGCCTCTGCTCCATAGACAAGAGCAAAGGGTGTCTGTCCGGTGGCTCGATTTGGTGTCTTCCTGATTGACCAAAGAGCCACCGGCAACTCCTCTATCCAGTTTCTTCCGCACTTGCGCAGCCTGTCAAAGGTTCTTGTCTTGAGTCCGCGCAGCACTTCAGCATTGGCCCTCTCCGCTTGACCATTGCTCCTCGGGTGAGCAACAGAAGCGAAGCAGACCTTGGCGCCAAGGTCTTGGACGTATTGCATGAAGGTGCGACTTGTGAACTGTGTGCCGTTATCGGTGATGATCCTGTTAGGGATCCCGAAACGGCAAACAATTGACCTGAAGAACTTCACTGCTGACTGTGCTGTCACCTTTCTCACTGGTTCCACTTCTGGCCACTTTGCGAACTTGTCGATAGCAACGTACAAGTACTCAAAGCCCCCGACTGCGCGGGGAAAGGGGCCGAGGATGTCGAGCCCCCAGACCGAGAAGGGCCAGGACAAAGGGATAGTCTGGAGAGCTTGAGCTGGCTGGTGAATCTGCTTGGCATGGAACTGGCACGCTTCACACTTGGTTACTTGTGCTGTTGCATCTTGGAGGGCTTCTGGCCAAAAGAAACCTTGCCGGAACGCCTTCCCGACAAGTGCTCTTGCGCCAATGTGGTGGCCACATATGCCTCCGTGTATCTCTGCCAACAGCTTCTGTCCATCTTCCCGGGAAATGCACTTCAATCAGACACCATTGAGTCTTCTTCTGTATAGTTCATTGCCGACGAACTGGTACATACATGACTGCCTGGTTATCCTTTCTATCTCTTATGGTTCTTCGGGTAGTTCTCCAGTTTGAAGAAAACGAATGATTTGCTACGCCCATGCTGGAGCCTGAGGCTCAACAACAAGGACTAAAGGCATCAGGGCTGCTGCGGGAACCTCAGCTTCTACGGCAAGAACCCGCGGCTCTGCCGTAGCTGAGGGTTCCCCGGCAAACCTGCCGGGGCAAGGCTTGTCGGGAACGCCTGCTTCAACTGTATAGACCCTTGGGTCCGCAGGAGCAGACTGTTCCTCAGCATCTTGGTTGTTGATCTTGGGGACCTTGGCGGCGGCTTCAGGAAGATCCGCCGGCAAGTAGTCGCCGGAGACCAACTTCCTCTTCTTTTTTTGCCCAACTGATGGTGTAACGGATGGTTGAGTTAGCTTGAGTACGAAGACCCCTGGTTCCCCAGGTAACTTCATTGCAGCACACTTTGAGAGGCCATCTGCGATATCATTCTGAGCTCTTGGAACGTGCTCCATCTGCAGGCCTTCAAAGTGTTCTTCAAGCTTCCTCACTTCATCGACATAAGCTTCCATCAAAGGACTCTGGTAGCTCTTGTTTACTTGTCGGACCACCCACTGTGAATCTCCCCGGACAATCAGCTTCTTGATCCCAAGTTCGGCCGCAATTCTGAGGCCGGCAAGCAAACCTTCATACTCGGCAGTATTGTTTGTCGCTTGCTCCCTGGGAAAGTGCATCTGAACAACGTACTTGAGGTGCTCTCCGGTGGGCGCTATGAGAAACACGCCAGCGCCGGCGCCTTGCAGCGAGAAGGCACCATCGAAGTACATTATCCACTCTTTGCTTGCTTCTTGGACGGGAATGCTTGTCTCTGGAACTTCTTCATCTGGTGTTGGTGTCCACTCTTCTATGAACTCTGCCAAAGCTCTGCTCTGTATAGTTGAAGTACTCTCAAACTTGAGACCAAAGCTTGACAACTCCAGTGCCCACTCGACGATCCTGCCTGTTGCTTCTGGGTTTTGCAATATCCTGTTTAACGGAAAGTGAGTGACCACCGTTATCTCATGTGCTTGGAAGTAGTGGCGCAGCTTTCTTGAGGCCATGAGGAGGCCGAAAAGTAATTTCTGCACCCCAGAGTATCTTGATCTAGCCCCCTGCAAGAGGGAACTTACAAAATAGACTGGGCACTGCACCATCTTCTTTCGCACTTCTCCTTGTTCTTGCGCAGACTTGTCCTTGTCGGGGCCACAGCTTGTCGGGGAAGCCCCCTGCTTGTCGCTGGAAGCGCTTGCCGGGCCTGTGGGTTCCTCATCCGCCTCCCTCTCCGCTACCAATGCAGCACTAACCACTTGATTGGTTGCTGCTAAGTATAGCAGCAACTTCTCTTGTGGCCTAGGTGCGACAAGTATTGGAGTAGAGGACAAGTATCCTTTCAAGTCATGCAGTGCTGCCTCCGCTTCCGGAGTCCATTTCATTGGACCTGCCTTTTTCAAGATTTTGAAGAAAGGCAGGGCACGTTCTGCAGACTTTGAAATGAACCTGCTGAGGGCAGCCACACAACCAGCAAGCCTCCGTACATCCTTGACGCGCTTCGGGGCTTCGATCTGCTCGATGGCTTTTATCTTGTCGGGATTGGCTTCAATCCCTCTCTGGGACACAAAGAACCCGAGAAGCTTGCCGGAGGGGACTCCGAAAACGCACTTCTCGGGGTTCAACTTGAGTTGTATCTTGCGCAGATTCTCAAAGGTTTCTTCTAGGTCTCGAATCAGGGTATCCTTGTCCTTGCTCTTGACCACTATGTCATCCATGTAGGCTTCTACATTCCTGTGTGTCTGTGGCTCAAAAGCAGTGTGGACCACCCTTGCAAACGTCGAGCCCGCATTCTTCAGTCCAAAGGGCATACGTATGAAACAGTAAGTGCCACATGGAGTAATGAATGCGGTCTTCTCTTCGTCTTCCTCGGCCATGAATATCTGGTGGTAACCTGAGTATGCATCGAGAAATGAAAGCAACTCACATCCAGCCGTGGAGTCAACAATCTGGTCAATGCGCGGCAAGGGAAATGGATCCTTGGGACAAGCTTTATTCACATCAGTGGAGTCTATACAAAGTCTCCATTTCCCGTTGGCTTTGCGCACGACAACTGGATTGGCCAGCCATGTGGGATGGAGTACACCTCTAACAAGGCCTGCTGCTTCCAACTTCTTGATTTCTTCAGCTATGAACTCTTGGCGCTCCACAGCTTGCTTCCTGACCTTCTGCTTGACGGGCCGCGCATGAGGACAAACAGCAAGCTTGTGCTCAATTACCTTCCTGGGAACGCCGGGGATGTCTGACGGTTGCCATGCAAACACGTCGACATTCGCCCGCAGGAAGGCAACGAGCGCACTTTCCTATTTGGGGTCAAGCGTAGCACTGATGGTGAAGGTACCACCAGTGCCGTCCTCCTTGGCGGACACCTTCTTGGTTGCCGGTGGAGCTGCCATTCCTTTCTTGCACTTGCCGGTGGAGCTCGATGGTGCGTCCTCGACGGCAGCGCAACACTCCGAAGAGGTGCGTTTGCCGGAGTGGGCCCCAGAGCTCTTGCCGGACTTGGTCTTGGTCTTCCCCTCGGGAGCTTCAGCGGCAAGCGCCCTGCTGTCTGCCGCGGCTGCTGCTGCCCCATAGATCTTGTCGGCGCAGATAAGCGCATCCTTCTTGTCGCCGGGGACAGAGATGACGCTTATTGGCCCTGGCATCTTGAGCATGTTGTAAGCATAGTGGGAGGCTGCCATGAACTTGGCGAGCGTAGGACGGCCAAGTATCCCATTATATGGTAATGGGATATCGGCAACGTCGAACGTGATCCTCTCCGTCCTGAAGTTAAGCACTCCGCCAAAGGTCACCGGCAGCGTGATCTTCCCCTTCGGCTTGCTCCTTCCCGGGTTGATTCCTTGAAAAGTCCCGGTCTCCTCGAGCTCGCTGTCGGGGATCTGCAGCTTCTTGATCACAGCGGAGGAGATCAAGTTGAGGCCGGCCCCGCCGTCAACCAACATCTTGGTGACCTTGAGGTTGCGGATAGTTGGTGAAACCAACATCGGCAAACACCCGACCGCAGTTGTGCGGTCAGGGTGGTCCTCAAGGTCGAAGATGATGGGCATGCCGGACCACTTCAGCAGCCTGCGCGACTCGACGGGTGGCTCAGCTGCGTTCACTGCCCGCACCCATTGTTTGAGTTGGCGGTGGGAAGTGTGCAGAGAGGCACCTCCGTCGACACACAGAACTTCTGTGGCCTTCTGGAACTCCTGTTCGCTGTTATCTCCATCATCCATGTCCTCATCACCGTCTTCGTCTTCATCCTTGTCGCGGCCCCGGGGAGGTCTGTCTCCTTGCCGCTGCTTGGCTTTACCGCGGCGTCCTCCCCGGCCATTGAATGGCCACTTCTTGCTGGGCTCTCCCCCGCCCCCTTGGGCCTTCTCCTTGTCGCGACGCTCGTATTCAGCCTTCTGCTATTCTACGAGGTACTCTACCCTCTTGCAGTTCTGGAGATCGTGGCCCTTGGTGCGGTGGATCTTGCAGTACTGCTTGTCGGAGCCGTCCTGCTTGTCGGCTGCCGCTACAGGGGTGGCCTCCTTGCCGGAGCCACCAGCCTATGTCTTCTTGGCGGCAACCTCCTTGCCGAACTACTCGACAACCAGTACCTCCTTGTTCTTCTTCTTCTTGTTGTTCCGCCGCCGGTTTTTCTTTGCTGGGGCGGCATCCTTGCTGTCCGTCCCTCCTGCTCCAGTATCCTCTCCGGGGAGTCTCCTCCCCTCTTCAGCTCGGGCGCACTTGTCAGCCAGAACATAAAGCTCACTGATGTCCCGGATCTTGGTCATCGCCATTTCCTCCCTCATCCGGCGGTTACGCACGTTTTGATGGAACGCGCTGATAACCGCGGCAGGGTGGACATCCGGGATGTTGTGCTGAACGCGGCTGAACCTTTGGATGTACTTTCGCAGGGACTCTCCCTCCTTCTGGGCTAGAATGTGAAGATCGCTCTCCTGGCCGTGGGGCTTGTGGCCGCCCGTGAAGGCGCCGACAAACTGGTGGCACAGGTCCGCCCACGAAGAGATGGAGTTCTCCGGCAAGTGCATGAACCACGATCTAACATTTAGCTTGAGCACAAGCGGGAAGTAGTTTGCTAAGATCTTCTCGTCGCGTCCCTCGGCAGCCTGCACCGCAATGGTGTAGATGCTGAGGAACTCCGAGGGGTGTGTCTTGCCGTCGTACTTCTCGGGTACGTCGGGCTTAAAGTTCTTCATGCTGGGCCACTGGACTTGACGCAACTCTCGGGTGAACGCAGGGCAGCCTGCCGCGTACGGCAAGTCGCCTGGTTCACCGGGCGCGTGCATGTCAACAGCAGTCCCAGCACGCTGGTCGGACTGTCTTCGGGCTTCTCTTTGACGCTCGATACGAGTTCGAGCGTCCTCTTGTCGCCTATCGTCAAGGACTTGGCGCTGATCGCGGCGAGCTCGCGGATCCGACGACACCGTGGAGTCGTCGTCGACGTTGATCCGGTGAACTGGTGACTTTTGCTTCCGCGGCGGGGAGTGTACGGTTGTCGCACCCCCGGCGGTCTTGTCTCCATCGGCCTTCGCTTGGCTGACTTGCCGCGGCCGTGACGTTGCCGGCTGCTGCGGTGTGTCGTTGTTGGCGAAGGCGATGAGGCTCTGGATCGTAGCCCTCCAGTCTTCGGCCTTGTCCGCCGCTGGAGGGAAGTCGAGGAGCAGCTGGGCTCTAGCAAGAGCTGCTGCTGGAGAGGAGGGAAGCGGTGGCGAGCGGTGCGAGGAGCGAGATATGCTCGGACTTCTAACAGGGTTAGAAGGAGCAGGGTCTCGCCCCGGCGACCGCGCCTTGCTCGTACCAGGACGCTGGCCTTGAGCGTCCCACGACCCGCCGGCTTGGCCACGTCCCAGCAAACGTATGGTACCTCCGGTACCACGTCGCTGCTGGTCCGGCACCTCCTGAGGGGGACGTGGTGTGTGCACGGACGCCGAGGCTTTGGATTTCGCTCGGTCGTCCGTCTTGTCCTTGGACTTGGCGGCGCCGTGAGTGTCCTCGCCGGCGTCCACCCTTCCGCCATCGTCTACCCCACCAACCGTTGGTTCTGGTGGTGGTGGGACCGACGCGGACGGGCCTCCGGCCTCCGAAGCCTTCTTCTTCGGCGGCATGCTGGAGTAGTCGATGGGGTTGATGAAGCTGGAAAAGTTGCTGAAGATTGCGCCCGCGTGAGCACCGGATCAGGTTCGCACAACCTCGACGCCCCCTACCTAGAGCGCCAAAGATAGGCGACAAGAGGACGCTCGAACTCGTATCGAGCGTCGAAGAGAAGCCCGAAGACACGAGGTGCTCCGCCCTCAGCGCCGCCAGCTCCTTATCGATGTTGGCGGCGGAGGCGACGAGCTCATCGGTCCACTGCTCCACCGTCTGCTGGAAGTTGTTCTGCGACAGGGCGGCACTGTCCAGCAAATTCCTCTCGGCACGGAGATCGTCCTTCAGTTTCGTCTCGCGATCCCGGGCGGCGTCAAGCGAGTCGGTGAGGGCGGAAACCTTCAGCTCCAAGTCAGCAATGGAGTCCTTGGCGTCGTTGAGCTCTTTGCCCTTCTCGGAGAGACGGACTTGCAGCTCCGAATTGGTGTGGGCGTCCTTCTCCCGCGCCACGTTGAGCGCGGCAATCCTGTCCTCGGTCGCCTTCAAGCCCGTCTCCAGCTGCGCCACCCTGGCCTCCAGATCCCTCTTGGCGGTCTCTGCGGCAGCGGCGACGTCCCTCGCCTCCTGCAGAGCCCCGCCAATGTCCTTCTCGCGAGCGGTGAGGTCATCCTCGTGGCTATCGAGGTCGACCTTCCGCTGGTTGAGCTCTCCCTCCCGCCGAGACAGATCCTCGGCTGCCAGTCGCTGCTACTCCTCCACCTCGGCCTTCTCGAGGAGGAACGCCTGGTGTGCTCCGGCAAGCTCTTCACGCTCCTCCGCCAAGTTCCGGAGGGCCGCTTGGTTGGCGGCACGGAGCTCCGCGGCGCGCTTCTCTAGATCAGCACCAGCCTTGGCAGCCAGAGCCTCTCGGGACTCCAACTTGGCTTGCCTGGCCCGGTACAAGCCTAGGAGTCGATGTAGGAGTTGCTCCTCTTCGGCCTCGTTGCTGCTGCCGGGCGCATCGACAACCTTCAGCCCGGCGGAGGCGAGAACTTCTCCGTCGAAGGTCTCCCCCTCCACGGGTGCCCTTGATGAGGACGCCCACGGAACTTGGATAAAGACCCCGTTGGCGGCCTCCAGATAGACACCCGACCCAGCCGCGGGGGTGGAGGGGTCGGCGGCCGGCGCAGCGTCCGGCGCTCCTACGGCCTCAGGGCCGGCAGTGCGGTCGCCGGTCCCTTCCCCAGCTGCGGCGTCAGCGGTCGGGGCGGTCTCCTCTGCGGCTGGCTCGTCAGCACCAGACATTCCCTCAGTGGTAGTGGCGTCGCCAGCACTGCCGCGCACGTCTTCCTTGGCGATGGTCTCCGTCTCCATCGGCTCCGGGGTGGGCGGATCTGACAGAAGAAAAAGAAAAGAAAGAATCGTCAAGAAAATATCCAAAAAGAAGAGTTCAAAAGAAGGAAAGTACAAGGGCTACCTGCGCGGGCCTCTTCAATAAAGGGGTCCCTCGCCGAGGAGTTCTCCCTTGGCGGCGTAGTAGAAGCCCCCGCCGACGGAGGGCCGCCGGCGCCTTCCCTTGGCGGGGGGCTCACCCTTGTCGGGGTGCTCGCCCTTGGCGGGGTACTCGCCCTTGGCGGAGTACCCATCCTTGGCGGAGCGCTGTCCCTCGCCGGGGAGCTCATCCTCGGCGGGGAGGGTGGAACAAGCGGCTCGTCGGGGGCGGCCTCTTGATGCTCCTGCGGCTGCAGTTCCATTTCTGCACAAGACAACAAGCGAACAAGACATTAGTAAGGATAACAACCTCAAGCGCGCCCGTTGAGCAGAAAAATGAACACAAGACTTACGCTGGGGGCTGCGCTGAGGGCTGCTCTCCGGAGCAGCAGGCTGGTCCGGCAAGTTTGTCGCTGGTGCATCCCCCATCACTGCGGCAGGCTCGTCGTCCTCGAGGTGAACCACAGGGATCTTGGCCCTCTTCGCCATCCTCTGGGTCAAGGTCCTGGAAGCCGAACAAGATCTGAACCAAGCAAGAGGAATCAAGACAAAAGCAACAAAAATCAAAGGAAATAGAAATTGCAAGTGCTTACTCTTCCTCCTCTTCATCGGAGCTGAGGGCGGAGAAGTCAAACTCCGCCTCGCGCGCTCCAGCACGAGGAGCTGGAGGAGAAGGCTCCCTCGGGCGCTTGGAGGGCTCCGGAGCCGTGGGTTGTGAAGACCCCGCTCCTGTCGTCCCCGAGGACCGAGGGGCAGAAGGAGCACCAGAGCCGCTCCGGGAAGATCCCCCTCCGCTTGCCGCTGGAACACGGGGCGCCTCCTTGACGACCCTGCTCGTCGTGGTGGCGCGCGTCGCACGGCGGTTTGGCTGCTGTTGGGGCGCCGGTTGCCTCGCCGTCTCAGCGGTCTTGCGGAGGCGCTTCTTCGGTTGTGGCGGAGGACTTGGCGGTGGCGGAGAATTCTCTGAGGATGAGGAGGCGTCGTCGTCGAGGTTCAGTGACCCGCCCGAGTCTTCGTCGGAATCGCCCGATTCGGCGTCCTCCTCGGCGGGCTCACTGGACTCAGTTCCTTGCCCGGCGGCCTCGCTCGTCCCGGCAGGCCCCCCGGCAGGCTCCCCGGCGAACTCCTCGGGTGCGATCTTCAACAGCTTGAGGATCTCTTCCTCCTCGGCTTGGCTCACCGCGTCCGCTGCTTCTGCCTCGTCCACAGTGTACCATAACTCACCCGCGACCGCCGCTGCGGCTGCCTCCTCCATCCTGTTGGCTATGTATGCCACATCCCGGTCGGTGGTCGCCCGGTGAGGCCCTTTTTCTCCTCGGGGTTGCGTGGCCGTTCAACCAGACTGTCGAAGAAGGTCTGCACGGTCTCTGCTGAAGGCACCAGCCAAGTGGGAACAACCCCGTGGGAGTCGCACACGGGCATTGCCGCGCGGATGGCACTGAGGGCAGTATTGTTGCACAACGGAACTACTCCCCGGGACGGGGTGAACCACTCCTTGTGTTTGGGGTCATGTTTGAACAGCTCCCGGACCATCCCCTTGAGTTCCAAGACGGTGAAGTTATAGTTCAGCCCGGGGCGCAGCCTCATGCGGTCTGCCGCGTTGCCGAACTCCCAAGCAGGCCTCTTTCTTTCGTGCAGAGGGGCAATGCGGCGGCGGAGGAAATCAGCCCCAACTTCACCTACAGTAAGGTTGGCGGCCCGGAGGCGAAGGATCCTAGTGAGGGCAATCTGCAGCTTGTCGTCCTCCGGGGCCAAGTCACTCCAATCCTTGCCGTGCACTATTGCAGTCCAGCGCGGCGAGGTAAACTGCTCGGGTTCATCTTCCATGACCCAGCACCAATCAGCCCTCCACTCTTCCCACTTGCCGCGGAGCTCTCCGATCAAGTACGCTTCCTTCTTGCCGAGCCTGAAGATCCAAGAGATACCGCCGGAAAGTGGAGATCCGGACTCTACTCTAGGTGTGAAGAAGTGGCGGAAGAGAGCTACGTTTGGGTGGACCCCAACATAGTTTTCGCACAGATGTGCGAAAACGGCCAAAGTGAGGACGGCATTCGGGGTGAAATCTAGAAGGTGGAATCCATATGTGTTCATCACGTCGCAGAAAAACTCTGAATACGGAGGACAGAGACCGCAATGGAAGAACAAAGCGAAGAAGTGGTAACCTCCCGGGAACAGGTCGATGGCTTCGGCGGGGAGGACACTGGTGCGCAGGTGAGCTTTCGTCTCCCTCGCCCAGAACAGGTAGTACTTCCCTTGCGCCGAACCTCGGCGGGAAGACCACCATCCTCCTCCGCATGGCTGCCAGCTTCGCCGCCTTGTCGGACTTCTCTTTCTTCGCCTTGTCGCTCTTCGCCTTGTCGCTCTTCGGGGCCATGGCGGGGACGGCGAGGGAGGTCGACGGCGCTGCGGATGCTGGAGACGGCGGAGGAAGGGTGGAGCTCGGCTCTCTGTCGACCTTTGGGGAGGCAGAGGGCGACGGGGGGTTTCTGGAGATTCAAGACACAATGAAGGCAATGGGGGGGAAACTGCCCCTGCTTCCTCTGCTTTTAAGGGAGAAGTGGGGGACGTTCCGCATTTCCCCATTAAAGAAACAGGCCACGATCTCTCCCACGACGCCGCAATCGACACGTGCCGTTAGGGAGAGATGCGGCAGATACAGAGAGGGATTCGGCGCGCCATGGGCCGCGTGTGCCCGTGCACTGTTTTGGGCCTGGCTCAACAGCGCTCGGCACCGTGTGTGGCCTAGGCCCGGGGGCTCCTGTCGGTGTACTAAAGTAGGGGTACCTTAGTATCCCGACTTGTGCACGGGCAGTAGCAGCGTCCCGCAGTCGGGCTTACCACGCGCCCGCCAAGGCCCGCTCTGGATCCTTTAGAGCCATTCAAGAACAAAGTATTCAAGTTAAGAGACAAGACCCCAGCAAGAGGAGCTTGCCGGGAAGGCCGCACCAGGCTCAAGGTTATCATTCCAAGCACAAGACCCTGGCAAGAGGACCTTGCCAGGAAGGCCAAAGAACAGCACCTCAGAAGATATATCGTGGCGCATCGTGCGCCCCGGCAGGACCCGGAGAGCGACAAGCTTCGGGGCCCGGCAAGATAGCAACCCCGGCAAGGTGCTTGCCGGGGGAAGCTTACACTGTGCGCCTGCGCTCCAGCTCATCTGGCCACGCGTCGCCCTGGGGCCCTTCCAGGGGCACGTGGCAGATGGCTGTGCAGCCTGGGGTACACGGTGGCGAGCCGCGGTGACGAGGCCATCGTCGTGGCGAACGGAGACGCCCGGGCGGACGCTTTTTGGGGTGACGGCGACGGGCATTCAATGCCTTTGTCCCCCACCGTCTGGGTTAGGTATAGATCACTGTACGTGCACTGTGCATACACTGTTCATGCACTGTTCCATCTACCACCAATTTTACACTTTTACCCTCATCTACGTTGACACCTGTCGGTGGCCCCTTTGAGCTATAAAAGGAGGCCCATGCACAACGTAGAGGGGGTTGGACTTCAGAAACTTGATCACTCCCTCGTTCGGTGTAGCTAGTACTGTAGATCTTCAAGCTCCCGAGCCCAAGAACTCAATACAACCAAGGCAGGAGTAGGGTTTTACGCATCCGTGCGGCCCGAACCTGGGTAAACTGCCCGCGTGTGCCCCTCGATCCGCTCTTTGTGCTCCCTCTGCTCCCTTGCTGTACCGTAGAAGGGGCTCCGGTCCCATAGGTGTTCGTGGGCGGTCAGTTTCCCCGACAGTCCGGGTTAGTTTCATTCAAATCATGCAAGTTAGAGTCCAAAACAAGGGCAAAAGTGTTTGGAAAAGTAGATACGTTGGAGACGTATCAACTCCCCCAAGCATACACCTTTGCTTCTCCTCAAGCAATTCAGTTGCTAAACTGAAAGTGATAAAGAAAAACTTTGACAAACTTTGTTTGCTCTTGTTGTTGCAAATATGTAAGCCATCATTCAGGTTTTCAGCAATGATCATCAACTAACCGTATTCACAATAACTTTCAGGTCTCATGTCTACTCACAACAATGGCATAATCAACTAGCGAGCAATAATAATAAACCTCGGATGACAACGCTTTCTCAAAACAATCATGATATGATATAACAAGATGGTATCTCGCTAGCCCTTTCTGAGACCGCAAAACATAAATGCAGAGCACCAGTTTTCGAGGGTAAAGTATTAAACCCAAATTTATTGATTCAACACAAGGGGAACCAAAGAATACTCTCAAGTATTAGCAGCTGAGTTGTCAATTCAACCACACCTGGAAACTTAGTATCTACAACAAGGTAATATGGAAGTAACGGTAAGGGTAGCAAAAGTAGCGATAGTGTATTTGTAGTGATTGTAACAGTAGCAGTGAAAAAGTAAATAAGCAACAAGAAATATGTGAAAAGCTCGGAGGCATTGGATCGGTGATGGAGAATTATGTCGGATGCGATTCGTCATGTAATAGTTATAACATAGGGTGACACAGAACTATCTCCAGTTCATCAATGTAATGTAGGCATGTATTCCGAATATAGTCATACGTGCTTATGGAAAAGAACTTCCATGACATCTTTTGTCCTACCCTCCCGTCGCAGCGGGGTCCTACTGGAAACTATGGGATATTAAGGCCTCCTTTTAATAGAGTACCGGACCAAAGCATTAACACATAGTGAATACATGAACTTCTCAAACTACGGTCATCACCGGGAGTGGTCCCGACTATTGTCACTTCGGGGTTGCCGGATCATAACACATGGTAGGTGACTTTTGACTTGCGAGATAGGATCAAGAACACACATATATTCATGAAAAAATAATAGGTTCAGATCTGAAATCAGGGCACTCGGGCCCTAGTGACAAGCATTAAGCATGGCAAAGTCATAGCAACATCAATCTTAGAACATAGTCGATACTAGGGATCAAACCCTAAGAAAACTAACTCGATTACATGGTAAATCTCATCCAACCCATCACCGTCCAGCAAGCCTACGATGGGATTACTCACGCACGGTGGTGAGCATCATGGAACTGGTGATGGAGGAAGGTTGATGATGACGATGGCGACAATCTCCCCTCTCTGGAGCCCCGAACGGACTCCAGATCAGCCCTCCCGAGAGAGATTAGGGCTTGGCGGCAGCTCCGTATCGTAAAACGCGATAGTTCCTTCTCCCTAATTTTTCTCTCCCTAAAAGTGAATATATGGAGTCGGGGGATACGTCGGTGGAGCAACAGGGGGCCCACGAGGCAGGAGAGCGTGCCCCCCACCCTCGTGGATAGGGTGTGGGTCCCGTGGTCTAGTTCTTTCCGCATATATTTTTTATATATTCCAAAATAATTCTTCGTTGAATTTCAGGTCATTCCGAGAACATTTATTTCTGCTCAAAAATAACACCATGGTAGTTCTGCTGAAAACAGCGTTAGTCCAGGTTAGTTCCATTCAAATCATGCAAGTTAGAGTCCAAAACAAGGGCAAAAGTGTTTGGAAAAGTAGATACGTTGGAGACGTATCAACTCCCCCAAGCTTAAACCTTTGCTTGTCCTCAAGCAATTCAGTTGATAAACTGAAAGTGATAAAGAAAAAATTGGACAAGCTCTGTTTTCTCTTGTTGTTGTAAATATGTAAGGCCAACATTCAAGTTTTCAGCAAAGATCATGAACTAACCACATTCACAATAACTACAGGTCTCATGTCTACTCATATCAATGACATAATCAACTAGCGAGCAATAATAATGAACCTCGGATGACAACACTTTCTCAAAACAATCATAATATGATATAACAAGATGGTATCTCGCTAGCCCTTTCTGAGAGCGCAAAACATAAATGCAGAGCACCTTCAAAGATCAAGGACTGACTAGACATTGTAATTCATGGTAAAAGAGATACAGTCATAAATATACTCAATGTAAATTAATAGCAATACATGCAAATGACAGCGGTGCTCTCCAACTGGTGCTCTTTAATAAGAGGATGATGACTCAAAATAAAAGTAAATAGATAGGCCCTTCGCAGAGGGAAGCAGGGATTTGTAGATGTGCCAAAGCTCGATTTTTAAATAGAGATGAATAATATTTTGAGCGGTTACTCTCATTGTCAACATAACAACCAAGAATCTCGATATATTCCTTGCTACACACATTATAGGAAGTTCCCAAACAGATGGTAAAGTTTATACACCCCCAACCACCAACAACCACACTGCACGGCTAGCCCGAAACAACGTGTACCGTCCAAACAAGCAACAACCCTGGGGGAGTTTTGTTTAATTATTATGATTTGAGCATGTGACTGGCACTACAGGAAACAAGTAATTTGCCGTCTGTGGATCACAGACGGCAAAGACCAAATTCCAGACGGCAAAGACATTGCCGTCAGGAAGTAGACGGCAAAGATAAGTTGGCAAAGAATACTTTGCCGTCTACTGTTTCTCGGGATGACGGCAAAGAGTTTGCTGTCAGTCAATAGGGTTTGCCGTCAACGGACTAGCCAGACGGCAAAAATATTTCAACAGACAAAGTAGTCGCGCTAACGAACGTCGTCTAGTACTTTGCCGTCAGCTTGGGTATGTCTTTGCCGTTATCCTCATATACCCAGACGGCAAAGCTAATATTTTTTATTTTAAAAATGAAACAACAATACAGGTGCAGAGGCTGTAGATGGCCGTAGGTGTCGGGAAAATCTTTCACAGCGATGACGAAAGAATGGATTTTTACTTGACAGAAGTACTCTACTTACATAGTATATCCATCATCATAGTATTTACACGATATAATGTTCTCCATTTACAGGACGAATGGACGAACGAAACAGCACAAAAAAACTAATACAAAACGGATGATCTAGCCTTTTCCAGCGTAGATCCGAGAGCGGGCCTCGAGCTCGAGGAGGCGAACGGTGGTCTTTGGGCGGAGTTGACCATGGTACCATGGATCGAGAAGAGGTGTGGGGTCACGGACGGGGAGGAGGAGGATCCCTCTGCGGCCTCCGGCTCATGCAGCGGTGAGGCGGGGTCGACCAGGCTAGATGTTGTGCTGCAGAGGAGCTCCGGCGAGATCTTGACAAAGCAATGGCGATGCCGTGTCGAAGGGCGACAACGGTTGACGAGCAGGGGAGGAGCCGCGGGTCGCGGGTGGGGAGGAGGATCCCGTGCCGGCGAGGTGGGGTGGACCAGCGGCGGTCGACGAGCAGGGGAGGAGTCGCCGATGAGGAGGAAGCGTCGGGTCGCGGGCGGGGAGGAGGAGGAGGACCCAGCGGCGGCCTCAGGCTCAGGCGACGGTGGGGCGGGGTCAAGCGGCGGGGGCTGACAAGCAGGGGAGGAGGAGGAGGACCCCACGCCATCCTAGGCTCAGGCGACAACCAGGTGGGATCGACCGCGATGGTCGACGAGCAGGGGACAACGAGGAGACCTGGACCGGGCATGGGGTGTGCGGCCGAAAAGGGATCGAGGCAGAGATGGGGTCGGCGTGGGAGAGATCGTGGTGGGGCACATGGGATAAGACAGAGAGAGAGTGATGGGATGGGTGGGTGGGGCACGCGTGGTGAGATACATGGGCGGGTGCGGGCGGCGCAGATCACGCCAGGTCATCGATCCACGGGATCGATCCATGTGATGTGCTTTCTCTTTGCCGTCTGCGATTTCTTTTTACAGACGGCAAAGAGCTATCTTTGCCATCTGTAAAATAAATTACAGACGGCAAAGACTCTTTGCCGTCTGTAGTTTTTTTAAAGACGACAAAGTATGTATTTGCCGTTAGTTGTTCTTTGCCGTCAGCCGCTGTCGGCAAAATTAGTCTTTGCCATCTGGCCCGACGAAATGCTGACGCCAAAGAACATTACTGACGGCAAATCTCCTGTTTCCCGTAGTGTGGGCATCCCGGTTACTAGCCATTTTCTCATGAATGATGAGCGGAGTCCACTCATCGTGAGAATAACCCACCTAGCATGGAATATATAGACAACTCTAGTTGATATATGAGCTGTTCGAGCATACAAAACAAAATTTCATTTGAAGGTTTAGAGTTTGGCACATACAAATTTACTTGGAACGGCATGTAGATACCGCATATAGGAAGGTATGGTGGACTCATGTGGAATAACTTTGGGGTTTATGGAAGTGGATGGACAAGCAGTATTCCTGCTTAGTACACGTGAAGGCTAGAAAGAGACTGGGAAGCGACCAGCTACAGAGCGACAACAGTCATGAACATGCATTAAAATTAATCAACAATGAGTGCAAGCATGAGTAGGATATAAATCACCATGAACATAAATATCGTGGAGGCTATGTTGATTTTGTTTCAACTACATGCGTGAACATGTGCCAAGTCAGACCACTTGAATCGTTCAAAGGAGGATACCACCCTATCATACCACATCACAACCATTTTAGTATCATGTTGGCACGCAAGATTGACCATTATAAACTCCTAGCTAATTAAGGATGGCATAAGTAGCTATGATCTCTAATTGTCATTGCAAGCATGTTTCATTCATAATAGGCTGAATCAGGAACGATGAACTATCATATTTACAAAAAACAAGAGAGGTCGAGTTCATACCAGCTTTTCTCATCTCAATCAATTCATCATATATCGTCATTATTACCTTTCACTCGCACGACCGAACGGTGTGGATAATAATAGTGCACGCGCATTGGAATAAGCTGGAATCTGCAAGCATTTAATACAAGAGAGAAGCATTTAATACAAGAGAGAACACAAAGTAATTGTGGCTCAAGGTTAAATTAACAATAAAGCATGTGAGAGCCGCTAAACATTTTCATCATGGTCTCCTCCTCTTGACCCCAAAATAAAAGAAAATAAACTATTAACACGAGAAAGCTCCCAACAAGCAAAAGAACAACGAGAAATATTTTTGGATTTTCTTTTAGTTACTACTACTACAGGCATGGAATTAAACTAGCTAAAAAGCTACAACTATTATTTTTTTGTTTTTCTTAAGGTTTTTCTAACACACAAGAAAAAGACTAAGAAATGAAATGAAACTAGCATGTATAGTACAACGAAGAAGTGTGAGCACCGACTACTGGAATAGGTGTGTGAACATGAATATAATGTCGGTGAGAAATACGTATTCCCACAAGCGTAGGCTTTTGGCCTAAGTTGGTCTATTTCCATGGATCAAAGCTACTCTCTCTGGTGCACGGAGGAGCGTCCTCTGGGTGCCACTGGTTGGCAATCTCATCCGGATCCCAACGATAAACCGATTGCCGGTAAGGGTCAAGTGATGGCTCCGGCTCCGGCTTTGAAGCTTGTGCCTGGCTCCCGTATTTGTAGACGGCATCTAGCAAAACGAGGTACGTGCCTAAAGATAGATCAAACAGGGATGATGCAGGCAAGGTAATAATCTCACAATATATTTCATCAAACCTCAATTTATACTTAAGCAACTTCTTTTTGTCTTTAACAATAAAATCATGTGCTATCATACTCTTATAGTCTAGATAAGCAGGGTCCAGCAACTTTTCTTCCTTCTCATGATGCCTAATAGGTATTCTAAAGTGTTCAGTAAGGCGTGAAGCAAAGATGCCTCCAAAGATGGGACCCTTTGTACGGTTCAAACTTAATCGTCTAGCAATGACGACACCCAAGTTAAAGGTTGTGTCTTGAAACAAAGCATGGCGCAAAATGACAATATCAGGGGCACTAAGATTCCCACTGTTCCCGCGGCCAATTAGGCATCTACTAGCAAATATAGCAAAATAGCGTAGAACAGGAAAATGTATACTAGTAATTCTTGCCCCTGAAACTTGCCTCGTTTCCCCTACAGCTATCATATCAATAAACCCCTCAACATCCTTGCGATGGGGTTCCTCAAAACTACCAACAAAGGGTATCTTACATAATTGACAAAAATCATAGAATGACATCTCCTTAACCTCATCATATAAACGAAACTCCACTCAAGATGGTGATTTCTTAGCATGAAAATGAAAGTTTTGCGTCAAAATATTAGTGAGCAAGAGATACTGTTCACACTGGTCGTGGAGGAAGTCGGTTAGGCCTGCATTATCCAGCAAATAATAAAAGTCTTTATAAATCCAGGCGGCTTCCAAGAACTCATTACAAGGCCATTCACGCGGCCGAACTTCCGCAGTGCGAGGAAGATTATATTTGGGTTTCTTATTCTCTTCCTTCCGTTTATCCTTTGAACTTTGATTAGAGGAGCCTCTCAACAATCTCCTCGTCATTTTCTTCCTATGAAAATTTCTGAAATTTTTAGCAACTCAAAATAAAAGTGAACCAAACTCAACAAGATTGATAGCAACTACTTCCACAAGTGCCTAGAGACTATATCATGCATTAGTACTACTTGGGACCAAAGAAATTTAACATGCAAGCTCAAGAAGAAGGTCACCTAAGCAGCAAAAATTTGCCATAAATGAAGCACTAGAACAAAAACTAATTAGACCAATGGAGGAGTCACATACCAAGGAACAATCCCCCCAAACAGTTTTGTGAATGGAGCTTTGAGCAAGGAGATCGAAAATGGCAGCAAGATGAGCTAGAACTCGTGCTTGAGCTGGATAGTGATTTTTTTGGGAGGAAGAAGGAGTGTGTGGGTGCTGGAATAAGTGGAGTGGGGCCACATGGGGCCCACGAGGCAGGGGGCGCGCCCAGTGGGGGTGGGTGCGCCCTGGACCCCCGTGGCCAGGTGCTGGCTCCCCCTGTAGTGTTCTCAATGCCAAATATTCTCAAATATTCTAGAAAAAACTAATATTTCAATTTCAGGGCATTTGGAGAACTTTTATTTTCGGGGTACTTTTTATTGCACGGATAACTCTGGAAACAGACATGAAATACAATTTTTGCTTTATTTAATCTAATTAACAGAAAGTAAAAGGAGGGTACATAAAGTTGTGCTATCTAGATTCATTCATCTCTTGCTCATCAAAAGGAATCCATTAACAAGGTTGATCAAGTCTTGTTAATAAACTCTTTCCAGTAACATGAAACCGGAGATTTTTCGAATAACACTAGGTTACCTCAATGGGGATATGCATGTCCCCAACAATAAGAATATCATATTTCTTCTTGACAGTAGGAATAGGAAATTCAAAACCTCCAATAGTAATAGTTGAAAATTTTCCAATAGAATTGATACTGTGGACCTGAGGTTGTTTCCTTGGAAAGTGTACCATATGCTGATACGTCCCAAACGTATCTATAATTTCTGCTTGCTCCATGCATGTTTTGGGTGATATTGCTATGCTTTTGATACACTTTCATACACTTTTGATCATATTTGGACTAACCTATTAACTCAGTGCAGCCCAGTGCCAGTTTCTATTTTCTGCTGTTTTTGTATTTCAGGTTTTCCCATTACTTAAATTGCCAGAAAAATTGTGGGAAAAATATATAAAAAATCAGCGCTCCAGAAGCTTCCATGCGCCAGAAGTGGGGCCAGAGGGGGGCCAGAGGGGCCCCAGGCGCCCTGATGTGGCGGCCCCACCCCTGGCCACGCCGGGGGGCTGCCTGGGGTGCTCCCACCTCCTCTGGTGCCCTACCTGGACTCCTATTTATTCTCCCATCGCGAAAACCCTGATTCCAGACCCCTTTTTTCAGAAGCAATTCCGATCTCCGCCGCCATCGCCACCAAGTTTCGGGGGACCAGAATTCCTGTGCCGGCATCTTGCCGGGACGGGGAAGTGCCCCCGGATTCATCTCCATCGACGTTGCTTCCTCCATACATGATGCGGGAGTAGTTCCTTCTCGGGGCTGAGGTTTCTACCAGTAGCTATGTGGTCATTTCTCTCTCCCATGATGTGATCTTCGTTTTGATCATAGGCTATGTTAATCTAGGGTGATCCCATGATATTTCCCCTTCCTCTATGTATTGGATTGATGTACTCGCTTGTCTTTATCTAGTATAATCCCCGAGACCAAGGTGACAGCGGTCTACTGGACATGGATTAGAAGAATATTTTCATGAGTGATTTCCTCTTTTGTGTGTTGATTGAAGATTGAGAGTCTCTTGGTGCTTGTCTTTGACTATCCTTGAGATATGTTGTGGTGATTCTGGTACTCTCTTTGGATGGCCACGGTGACATTGGGAAATCCATAGATTGAGAACTACGAACTTTGAGGTGTGCTTTTGTAGCCCTACATAATTCTTGTCCTCTCTTGACCACAAAGGAATGACCTCCGAGTGCGTCTCCATTGCACGTTTTTATCATGTGATTAGTCTATGTTAATGTTGTTGGGAGTTGCCACTAGTGAAAGTATGAAGCCTAGGCCTTGTTTCCACCATTGCAATACCATTTGTGCTCACGTTTACCACTCGTTTGCTTGCTGCACTTTTTATTACAGATTTATATTACTTTGCTTTGCCACTCCTATCATCCATATTTTACCATCTCTTCGCCGAACTAGTGCACCTATACAACTCCTAGTTGTATTAGGTGTGTTGGGGACACAAGAGACTTCTTGTATCTTAGTTGCAGGGTTGTTTGAGAGAGACCATCTTCAACCTCTACTTCCCTGAGTTCGATAAACCTTAGGTCATCTACTTGAGGGAAATTGCTGCTGTCCTACAAACCTCTGCGCTTGGAGGACCAACATAGTCTACAAGAATAGAAGCGTGTGTAGACATCATATTCTCATTACCATTGACATGAAAAGTGACATTGCCTTTGTTGCAATCAATAACAGCCCCTACAGTATTCGAAAAGGGTCTACCAAGGATAATAGGCATAATATCGTCCTCGGGAATATCAAGGATAACAAAGTCCGTTAGAATAGTTACATTTGCAACCACAACAGGCACATCCTCACAAATACCGACGGGTATAGCAGTTGATTTATCGACCATTTGCAAAGATATTTCAGTAGGTGTGAACTTACTCAAGTCAAGTCTACGACATATAGAGAGAGGCATAACATTAACACCAGCCCCAAGATCACATAAAGCAGTTTTAACATAGTTTCTTTTGATGGAGCAAGGTATAGTAGGTACTCCTGGATCTCCTAGTTTTTTAGGTATTCCACCCTTAAAAGTGTAATTGGCAAGCATGGTGGAAATTTCAACATCAGGTATCTTTCTTTTATTGGTAAAAATATCTTTCATATACTTAGCATAAGGATTTATTTTAAGCATATCAGTCAAACGCATATGCAAAAAGATAGGTCTAATCATTTCAGCAAAGCGCTCAAAATCCTCATCATCCTTTTTCTTGGATGGTTTAGGAGGAAAAGGCATGGGTTTCTGAACCCATGGTTCTCTTTCCTTGCTGTGCTTCCTAGCAACAAAGTCTCTCTTGTCATAACATTGATTCTTCGATTGTGGGTTATCAAGATCAACAGCAGGTTCAATCTCTACATCATTATCATTGGTAGTTTGAGCATCAACATGAACATCATCATTAACATTATCACTCGGTTCATGTTCATCTCCATATTGTGTCTCAGCATCAGAGACATATATATCATTAGGATTCTCAGGTGCGTCAGCTACAGGCTCACTAGAAGCATGCAAAGTTCTATCATTTTCTTTTTCTTCTTCTTAGAAGAACTAGGTGCATCTACATCAGCTCTCTGAGAATCTTGCTCAATTCTCTTAGGGTGGCCTTCAGGATCCAGAGGTTCCTGAGTCATTTTACCACCTCTAGTCACAACTCTAATAGCATTATCATTTTTCTTATTATTTAATTCATTGAGCAAATCATTTTGTGCTTTAAGTACTTGTTCTACTTGAGTGGTAACCATAGAAGCATGTTTACTAATGAGTTTCAATTCACCTTTAACTCTAGACATATAATCACTCAAGCGTTCAATCATATAAGCATTACGTTGCAATTGTCTACCAACATAAGCATTGAAGTTTTCTTGCTTCACAATAAAATTGTCAAACTCATCTAAGCATTGGCTAGCAGACTTATAACGAGGAATATCACCTTCATCAAATCTATAAAGAGAATTTACCTTTACTACATGTGTCGGGTTTTCAAGACCATGTATTTCTTCAATGGGCGGTAAATTCTTAACATCTTCAGCTTTAATACCTTTTTCTTTCATAGATTTCTTTGCCTCTTGCATATCTTCAGGACTGAGAAATAGAACACCCCTTTTCTTCGGAGTTGGCTTAGGGGCTGGTTCAGGAAGTGTCCAATTATTTTCATTGGTCAACATATTATTCAATAGTAATTTAGCTTGATCAACTGTTCTTTCCCTCAAAAGACAACCAGCACAATTATCCAGGTGGTCTCTGGAAGCATCGGTTAGTCCATTATAAAATACATTAAGTATTTCATTCCTCTGAAGAGGATGATCAGGAAAAGCATTAAGTAATTGGAGAAGCCTCCCCCAAGCTTGTGGGAGACTCTCTTCTTCAATTTGCACAAAATTATATATTTCCCGTAATGTAGCTTGTTTAGCAGAGAAGTAATAAATCATATCCTGGGGACTACGCACGCAACCAGGATCAAGAGAATTAAACCATGTCTTAGCATCACCCTTCAACGAGAACGGAAATAACTTTAGGATATAGTAATAACGAATCTTTTCCTCGTTGGTAAACAGGGTGGCTATATCATTCAACTTAGTAAGATGTGCCACAACAGTTTCAGATTCATAGCCATGGAAAGGTTCAGATTCAACCAAAGTAATTAACACAGGATCGACTGAGAAATCATAATCCTTATCAGTAACAAAGATAGGTGAAGTAGCAAGAGCAGGGTCATATTTCATTCTAGCATTCAAAGACTTTTCTTTCAGCTTAGCTAATAATTTCTTAAGATCATATCTATCATTGCAAGCAAGAAAGTCTCCAGCAATTTTTTCATCCATAATATAACCCTCAGGAATAACAGGCAATTCATATCTAGGAGGAGAATCTTCATCATCACTTTCATCAATATTATCAGTTTCAATATTTGCATTCTCCCTAACCCTAGCAATTTGTTCATCTAGAAATCCTAGTGGCACAGTATTATCAAGCATAGAAGTAGTTTCATCATACATAGCAGAAGTAGCATAATCAAGAACATGCGACATATCATATTCAATTGCAGGAGTAGGTGTCACAAGTTTACTCATAACAGAGGATGAATCAAGTGCAGAGCTAGATGGCAGTTCCTTACCTCCCCTCGTAGTTGAGGGAAAGATCTTGGTTTTTGAGTCTTTCAAGTTCTTCATATGATCAACAGATATAAATCCCAAGTGACTTAAAGAATATAGCTATGCTCCCCGGCAACGGCGCCAGAAAATAGTCTTGATAACCCACAAGTGTAGGGGATCGCAACAGTTTTTGAGGGTAAAGTATTCAACTCAAATTTATTGATTCGACACAAGGGGAGCCAAAGAATACTCTCAGGTATTAGCAGCTGAGTTGTCAATTCAGCCACACTTGGAAACTTAGTATCTTGTCAGGGATATGACTATCGGGTATAAGCAGGCCTGGAGGGTCCGGATTACGCTGGTAAGGTTATATTATCAGAAGCCCAGTAGAGTATGTAACAGGAGGTTATAGCCCACAGAAGTTGAGGGCCCATGTATAAGGCCCATGGTCTGTAAACCGTCGTACCATGTAACTTGGGGTGTAAGATAGAAAGTGTAGAGACCGAGGCGGACACGTTTATGAGCCGGCCTCGGAGTCTGTAAACCGGACCGGGCGTCGCCTTCTATATAAAGGGACGACCCGGCGACGGTTCAAGGACAAGAAACAACAGCTCGAGACCCAGGCAAAGCGGATTCGCTCCCTGGTCATCGAAGCCCAAGCAATACCACACCAAACTAGACGTAGGCTTTTACCTTCATTGAAGGGGCCGAACTAGTATAAAACTCCCTATGTCCTTCGTCCTCTTTAACCCCTTTAAGCTAACCCGAGCGATGGCCTCACACCTAAGTCCTTTAACCAGGACATCTGCCGTGCTAAATCTGCGACAGTTGGCGCCCACCGTGGGGCTATCGCACGATGGTTTCGAGTTCTTGAAGGGCAACTTTGAAGGGCTCAAGGGTTACGCAGTGGGCCGGATGACCAAGAGTCGTCGCGGCCGGATCTACATCAACGATGCAGGCTGGGGCCCCGAGGCTGATTCGATCGAATACGGGTACCGGGTCCCCTTTGGCGGCATCCACGTCTTCATCGGCAAGATCGGCGAACCGGGCCCTGAGTCGGACATCTTCCCCAACACCATTGAGCCGGCTCAGCGTGCGAGATCAGCCCGGATTCAGCCCGCCGTGAAGCATGTTTTCGTCGGAGCGGTGCATGGAGTGCAAGCCGAGGACGGATCGGATTCTGGTGGCGAGACAGTTGTCTATTCCGGCGATGAATCTTCATCCGAAGAGACCGAATCTTTGTATATGTTGCAGGACGGCCGGTCTGAGGGTGTGTCCGATGGCGATAGTATTCCGGACCCCTTAGATCCGCCGAATAGGGTTGCTGTTTTCATGGCCGGATCACAACCCATGCAGCAGCCCTCAATGACCGGGGCGTTAACCTCTGAGGCAATGGGAGGCAGAGCTGGAGACCTTCCCCCGTCGCCTTCTGACGTCCTATCCACCCTAGTCGACACTTTGACAGCACTCGCAATAGCGGAGGTAGCCCAGGCCGACAAGGAGCAGCATGATGCAGAGATCGCTCAGGTGAGGAGCCGGATTTAGCAAGCTAAGTTGGATCTGGATGCAGAGAAGGTCAGGATAGCTACAAGACAGACAGAGCTAGATTCCCAAGCCTTCCGGCTCAGGTTAGATCAGAATGCTTCGCAGGAGATAATGTACAGAAGACAACGATCTCGTTTGCCACCGGTTAATGAGGCGAGGAATCTCTTTAGCACACCAGGAGCAGGGACCAGTAACCGTCCAGAGGTAAACCGGGGAGGAGCCCCGGGGACGGGCGCGTCGGTTCAGCCACCAGCCGCGGAGCTAAATCGCCAAGTTGTGCCGATACAGCACGTACCCACCCCTCCCGGCCATTATTCTAACCCGTTGGACAATATTGTTGCCATCGCTTCACGGCTGGCCGCTCTTCCCATTGAGGGGATGTCCCCCATAGCAATGGAGGCACGACAGGCTAAGGAGTTGTTGGACACGGCGTTAACACAACAGCAAGCTTATTCCTATAGTCGGGAGAGGATTCATTCAACCCCCCGCCCGAGCCGGAGTTACACGAGGCACCTGGATGAACCGACTGTATCTAGCAACGTGCGGAGACGGCACCGACAGAGGCAGGACAATCCAGCAGGAGCAGGAGCACATGCCCAAGAGGTGGTGGACCAGGCTAGACATACTGCCCGCGACGACACCCGTCAAGCAACACCGGTTCACCCCACCACCACAGAAACACGAACCATGTCCAGTTCCTTGGGGGTGCAGTGTCTCATCCCTGCTTTACGGAACATGAAGTTGCCCAAAGATTTCAAAGGTCCGCGCAAGGTACCCAACTACACGGCGGATCTGGCTCCGGAGGCGTGGGTTGAAAGTTATGAGATGGCTATGGAGATGCTTGATGTGGAAGAAGCTGCGTGCGCCAAATACTTCACAATGATGCTTGAGGGCACGGCCCGGACATGGCTAAAGGGTTTACCACCTAACTCCATCGGATCATGGGGTGAGTTGCGTCGCCGGTTTATCAATAACTTCAAAGACACGTGCAAACAGCCAATGTTCGTGGTTGACTTAGCAGCATGTGTTCAAGGAGAGCAAGATACCACAAGTGAAGGAAATATGCCCTAGAGGCAATAATAAAGTTATTATTTATTTCCTTATATCATGATAAATGTTTATTATTCATGCTAGAATTGTATTAATCGGAAACTTAGTACATGTGTGAATACATAGACAAAACAGAGTGTCCCTAGTATGCCTCTACTAGACTAGCTCATTGATCAAAGATGGCTATGTTTCCTAGCCATAGACATGAGTTTTCATTTGACCAACGGGATCACATCATTAGGAGAATGATGTGATAGACTAGACCCATCCGTTAGCTTAGCACTATGATCGTTTAGTTTTACTGCTATTGCTTTCTTCATGACTTATACATGTTCCTATGACAATGAGATTATGCAACTCCCGAATACTGTAGGAACACCTTGTGTGCTATCAAACGTCACAACGTAACTGGGTGATCATAAAGATGCTCTACAGGTGTCTCCGAAAGTATTCGTGGTGTTGGCATAGATCAAGACTAGGATTTGTCACTCCGAGTGTCGGAGAGGTATCTCTGGGCCCTCTCGGTAATACACATCATAATAAGCCTTGCAAGAAAATGACTAATGAGTTAGTCACGAGATGATGTATTACGGAACGAGTAAAGAGACTTGCCGGTAACGAGATTGAACTAGGTATAGAGATACCGACGATAGAATCTCGGGCAAGTAACATACCGATGACAAAAGGAACAACGTATGTTGTTATGCGGTTTGACCGATAAAGATCTTCGTAGAATATGTAGGAACCAATATGAGCATCCAGGTTCCGCTTTTGGTTATTGACCGGAGATGAGTCTCGGTCATGTCTACATAGTTCTCAAACCCGTAGGGTCCGCACGCTTAATGTTTGTGACGATCAGTATTATGAGTTTATGAGTTTTGATGTACCGAAGGTAGTTCGGAGTCCCGGATGAGATCACAGACATGACGAGGAGTCTCGGAATGTCCGAAACGTAAAGATTGATATATTGGACGACTATATTCGGACAACAGAATTTACCGGTGTACCGAGGGGGTTACCGGAACCCCTGGGGAAGCTATGGGACTTAATGGGTCATATGAGAAAAAGGGAAGGAGGGCCAGGGCTGGGCCGCACGCCCCCCACCCCTTGGTCCGAATTGGACAAGGAAGGAGGGGGGGGGGGCGGCGCCCCTTTCCTTCTCCTTCTCCCTCTCCTTCCTTTCCCCCTTCTCCCTTTTGGTAGTTCCTACTAGGAATAGGATTGCAATCCTATTCCTAGTCGGATTGCACCTCCTAGGCGCGCCACAAGGGGCCGGCCGGCCTCCCCCCTTGCTCCTTTATATACGAGGGCAGGGGGGCACCCAAAGCCACACAAGTTGAATTGTTTTAGCCGTGTGCGGTGCCCCCCTCCACAGAAACACACCTCGGTCATACCGTTGAAGTGCTTAGGCGAAGCCCTGCGCCAGTAGATACATCATATCCGTCACCACCCCGCCGTGCTGACGAAACTCTCCCGTGAAGCTCAACTGGATCTAGAGCTCGTGGGATGTCATCAAGCTGAACGTGTGCTGCACGCGTAGGTGCCGTACGTTCGGTGCTTGATCGGTTGGATCGCGAAGAAGTTCGACTACATCAACCGCGTCACTTGACGCTTCCGCTCCTGGTCTACGAGGGTACGTAGACACACTCTCCCCTCTCATTGCTATGCATCTAGTAGATAGATCTTGTGTGATCGTAGGAAAATTTTAAAATACTACGTTCCCCAACAGTGGCATCATGAGCCAGGTCTATGCGTAGATGATATGCATGAGTAGAACACAATGAGTTGTGGGCGATACTAGTCATACTGCTTACCAGCATGTCATACTTTGCTTCGGCGGTATTGTGAGATGAAGCGGCCCGGACCGACAACACGCGTACGGTTACGCGAGACTGGTTTCACCGTTATGAGCACTCGTTGCTTAAAGGTGACTGGCGGGTGTCTGTCTCTCTCACTTTAGCTGAATCAAGTGTGGCTACGCCCGGTCCTTTTGAAGGTTAAAACAACACATACTTGACGAAACATCGTTGTGGCTTTTTGTATGCGTAAGTAAGAACGGTTCTTGCTAAGCCCGTAGCAGCCACGTAAAACTTGCAACAACAAAGTAGAGGACGTCTAACTTGTTTTTGCAGGGCATGTTGTGATGTGATATGGTCAAGACATCATGAGTTATACGGTTTTGTATGAGATGATCATGTTTTGTAAAGTTATCGGCAACCGGCAGGAGCCATATGGTTGTCGCTTGATTGTATGAAATGCAACCGCCATGTAATTGCTTTACTTTATCACTAAGCGGTAGCGATAGTCGTAGAAGCAATAGTTGGCGAGACGACAACGATGCTACGATGGAGATCAAGGTGTCGCGCCGGTGACGAAGGTGATCATGAAGGTGCTTTGGAGATGGAGATCAAAAGCACAAGATGATGATGGCCATATCATGTCACATATTTTGATTGCATGTGATGTTTATCTTATTATGCTTCTTATTCTGCTTAGAACGACGGTAGCATTATAAGATGATCCCTTACTAAATTTCAAGGTATAAGTGTTCTCCCTGAGTATGCACCGTTGCGAAAGTTTGTCGTGCCGAGACACCACGTGATGATCGGGTGTGATAAGCTCTACGTTCAAATACAATGGGTGTAAGCCAGTTTTGCACACGCAGAATACTCGGGTTAAACTTGACGAGCCTAGCATATGCAGATATCGCCTTGGAACACTGGAGACCGAAAGGTCGAGCGTGAATCATATAGTAGATATGATCAACATAAGATGTTCACCATTGAAAACTACTCCATCTCACGTGATGATCAAACATGGTTTAGTTGATTTGGATCACGTGATCATTTAGATGACCAGAGGGATGTCTATCTAAGTGGGAGTTCTTCAAGTAATATGATTAATTGAACTTTAATTTATCATGAACTTAGTCCTGGTAGTATTAGCATATCTGTGTTGTAGATCAATAGCTCGCGATATAGCTCCCCGTTTATTTTATATGCTCCTAGAGAAATATAAGTTGAAAGATGTTAGTAGCAATGATGCGCACTAGGTCTGTGATCTGAGGATTATCCTCATTACTGCACAGAAGTATTATTCCTTGATGCACCGCTAGGTGACGAACCTATTGTAGGAGCAAATACAGACGTTATGAACATTTGCCAAGCTCGGTATGATGACTACTTGATAGTTTAGTGCGCCATGCTTTACGGCTTATAACCGGGACTTCAAAAACGTTTTGAATGCCATGGAGCATACGAGATGTTCCAAGAGTTGAAATTAGTATTTCATACTCATTCCCGTGTCTAGAGGTATGAGACCTCTGACAGTACTTTGCCTACAAGATGGAGGAGAATAGCTCAACCAGTGAGCATGTGCTCAGATTGTCTGGGTACTACATTTGCTTGAATCAAGTGGGAGTTGATCTTCCAGATAAGTTAGTAATTGACAAAGTTCTCTAGTCACTATCACAAAGTTAGTAGAACTTCGTGATGAACTATAATATGCAAGGGATGACAAAAGTAATTCCCGAGCTCTTCGCGATGTTGAAATCGGCGAAGGTAGAAATCAAGAAAGAGCATCAAGTGTTGATGGTTAACAAGACCACTTGTTTCACGTAAAGGGCAAAGGGATAGAAAGGGAACTTCAAGAAGAATGACCAGCAAGTTGTCACTCCCGTGAGGAAACCCAAAGCTAAACTCAAGCCTGAAACTAAGTGCTTCTACTGCAAAGGAAATGGTCACTGGAAGTGGAACTCCCTAGATACTTGGCGAATAAGAAGGATGGCAAAGTGAACAAAGGTATATTTGATATACAGATTATTGATGTGTATTTTACTAGTGTTCATAGCAACCCCTGGGTATTTGATACCAGTTCAGTTGCTAAAATTAGTAACTCAAAACGAGAGTTGCAGAATGAACAGAGACTAGTTTAAGGTGAAGTGACGATGTGTGTTGGAAGCAGTTCCAAGATTGATATGATCATCATCGCACACTCCTTATACTTTCGGGATTAGTGTAGAACCTAAATAAATGTTATTTGGCATTTGCATTGAGCATGAATATGATTTGATCATGTTTGTTGCAATACAGTTATTCATTTAAAGTCATAGAATAATTGTTATTCTGTTTACATGAATAAAGCCTTCGATTGTCATACACCCAATGAAAATAGTTTGTTCGATCTCGATCGTAGTGATACACATATTCATAATATTGAAGCCAAAAGATGCAAGGTTAATGATGATAGTGCAACTTATTTGTGCTACTACCGTTTAGGTCATATTGGTGTAAAGTGCATGAAGAAACTCCATAGTGATGGACTTTTGGAATCACTTGATTATGAATCACTTGGTGCTTGCGAACCATGCCTCATGGGCAAGATGACTAAAACTCCGTTCTCCGGAACTATGGAGCGAGCAACAGATTTGATGGAAATCATACATACTGATGTATGCGGACCAATGAGTGTTGAGGCTCGCGGCGGGTATTGTTATTTTCTTACCTTCACTGATGATTTGAGCAGATATGGGTATATCTACTTAATGAAGCACAAGTCTGAAACATTTGAAAAGTTCAAAGAATTTCAGAGTGGAGTAGAGAATCATCATAACAAGAAAAAAAAGTTTTTACGATCTGATCGTGGAGGAGAATATTTGAGTTACGAGTTTGGTCTTCATTTGAAACAATGTGGAATAGTTTCACAACTCACGCCACCCGAACACCACAGCGCAATGGTGTGTCCGAGCGTCGTAACCGTACTTTATTGGATATGGTGGGATCTATGATGTCTCTTACCGATTTACCACTATCGTTTTGGGGTTATGCTTTAGAGACAGTTGCATTCACGTTAAATAGGGCACAATCTAAATCCGTTGAGACGACACCTTATGAACTATGGTTTGGCAAGAAACCAAAGTTGTCGTTTCTTAAAGTTTGGGGCTGCGATGCTTATGTGAAAAAGCTTCAACCTGATAAGCTCGAACCCAAGTTGGAGAAATGTGTCTTCATAGGATACCCAAAAGAGACTGTTGGGTACACCTTCTATCACAGATCCGAAGGCAAGATATTCGTTGCTAAGAATGGATCCTTTCTAGAGAAGGAGTTTCTCTCGAAAGAAGTGAGTGGGAGGAAAGTAGAACTTGATGAGGTAATTGTACCTTCTCCTGAATTGAAAAGTAGTACATCACAGAAAATTGTTCTAGTGATTCTTACACCAATTAGTGAGGAAGCTAATGATGATGATCATGAAACTTCAGATCAAGTTTCTGCTGAACGTCGTAGATCAACCAGAGTACATTCCGCACCAGAGTGGTACGGCAACCCAGTTCTGGAAGTGATGTTACTAGACCATGATGAACCTACGAACTATGAGGAAGCGATGATGAGCCCAGATTCCGCAAAATGGCTTGAGGCCATGAAATTTGAGATGGGATCCATGTATGAGAACAAAGTGTGGACTTTGGTTGACTTGCCCGATGTTCGGCAAGCCATCGAAAATAAATGGATCTTCAAGAAGAAGACCGACGCTAATGGTAAAGTTACTGTTTACAAAGCTCGACTTGTTGCAAAAGGGTTTCAACAAGTTCAAGGAGTTGACTACGATGAGACTTTCTCACCCGTAGCGATGCTTAAGTCTGTCCGAATCATGTTAGCAATTGCCGCATTTTATGATTATGAAATCTGGCAAATGGATGTTAAAACTGCATTCCTGAATGGATATCTTAAAGAAGAGTTGTATATGATGCAACCAGAAGGTTTTGTCGATCCTAAAGGTGCTAACAAAGTGTGCAAGCTCTAGCGATCCATCTGTGGACTGGTGCAAGCATCTTAGAGTTGGAATATATGCTTTGATGAGGTGATCAAAGCATATGGTTTTATACAGACTTTTGGAGAAGCCTGTGTTTACAAGAAAGTGAGTGAGAGCACTACAGCCTTTCTGATAAGTATATGTGAATGACATATTGTCGATCGGAAATGATGTAGAATTTTTCTGGAAAGCATAAAAGAGTGTTTGAAAGGAGTTTTTTCAAAGAAAGGCCTCGGTGAAGCTGCTTACATATTGAGCATCAAGATCTATAGAGATATATCAAGACGCTTGATAAGTTTTTCCAATGAGTACATACCTTGACAAGATTTTGAAGTAGTTCAAAATGGAACAATCAAAGAAAGAGTTCTTGCCTGTGTTGAAACGTGTGAAGTTGAGTAAGACTCAAAGCCCGACCTCGGCAGAAGATAGAGAAAGAATGAAAGTCATTCCCTATGCCTCAGCCATAGGTTCTATAAAGTATGCCATGCTGTATACCAGACCTATTGTATATACCCTACCCTGAGTTTGGCAAGGGAGTACAATTTTGATCTAGGAGTAAATCACTGGACAGCGGTCAAAATTATCCTGAGTTACTGAATGACTAAGGAAATATTTCTCGGTCATAGAGGTGATAAAGAGTTCATCATAAAGAATTACATTGATGCAAGCTTTAACACCGATCTGGATGACTCTGAGTCTCAATCTGGATACATATTGAAAGTGGGAGCATTTAGCTAGAGTAGCTCCGCGCAGAGCATTGTAGACATAGAAATTTGCAAAATACATACGGATATAAATGTAACAGACCCGCTGACTAAACTTCTCTCACGAAGCAAAACATGATCACACCTTAGTACTCTTTGGGTGTTAATCACATGAGGATGTGAACTAGATTGTTGACTCTAGTAAAACCTTTGGGTATTCGTCACATGGCGATGAGAACTATGGGTGTTAGTCGCATGGTGATGTGAACTATTGGTGTTAATCACATGGTGATGTGATCTAGATTATTGACTCTAGTGCAAGTGAGAGACTGAAGGAAATATGCCCTAGAGGCAATAATAAAGTTATTATTTATTTCCTTATATCATGATAAATGTTTATTATTCATGCTAGAATTGTATTAACCGGAAACTTAGTACATGTGTGAATACATAGACAAAACAGAGTGTCCCTAGTATGCCTCTACTAGACTAGCTCATTGATCAAAGATGGCAATGTTTCCTAGCCATAGACATGAGTTGTCATTTGATCAACGGGATCACATCATTAGGAGAATGATGTGATGGACTATACCCATCCGTTAGCTTAGCACTATGATCGTTTAGTTTTATTGTTATTGCTTTCTTCATGACTTATACATGTTCCTATGACTATGAGATTATGCAACTCTCGAATACCGTAGGAACACCTTGTGTGCTATCAAACGTCACAACGTAACTGGGTGATCATAAAGATGCTCTACAGGTGTCTCCGAAAGTATTCGTGGTGTTGGCATAGATCAAGACTAGGATTTGTCACTCCGAGTGTCGGAGAGGTATCTCTGGGCCCTCTCGGTAATACACATCATAATAAGCCTTGCAAGCAAATGACTAATGAGTTAGTCACAAGATGATGTATTACCGAACGAGTAAAGAGACTTGCCGGTGACGAGATTGAACTAGGTATAGAGATACCGACGATCGAATCTCGGGCAAGTAACATACCGATGACAAAAGGAACAATGTATGTTGTTATGCGATTTGACCGATAAAGATCTTCGTAGAATATGTAGGAACCAATATGTGCATCCAGGTTCTGCTATTGGTTATTGACCGGAGATGAGTCTCGGTCATGTCTACATAGTTCTCAAACCCGTAGGGTCCGCACGCTTAACGTTTGATGACGATCGGTATTATGAGTTTATGAGTTTTGATGTACCGAAGGTAGTTCAGAGTCCCGGATGAGATCACAGACATGACGAGGAGTCTTGGAATGTCCGAGACATAAAGATTGATATATTGGACGACTATATTCGGACAACGGAAGTGTTCCGTAAAGTTTCGGAATTTACCAGAGTACCGGGGGGTTACCGGAACCCCTGGGGAAGCTATGGGCCTTAATGGACCGTAGGAGAAAGAGGGAAGGAGGGCCAGGGCTGGGCCGCGCGCCCCCCACCCCTTGGTCCGAATTGGACAAGGAAGGAGGGGGGCCGGCGCCCCTTTCCTTCTCCTTCTCCCTCTCCTTCCTTTCCCCCTTCTCCCTTTTGTTAGTTCCTACTAGGAATAGGATTGCAATCCTATTCCTAGTAGGATTGCACCTCCTAGGCGCGCCACAAGGGGCCGGCCGGCCTCCCCCCTTGCTCCTTTATATACGGGGGCAGGGGGGCACCCAAAGACACACAAGTTGAATTGTTTTAGCCATGTGCGATGCCCCCCTCCACAGAAACACACCTCGGTCATACCGTTGCAGTGCTTAGGCGAAGCCCTGCGCCAGTAGATACATCATATCCGTCACCACGCCGTCGTGCTGACGAAACTCTCCCGTGAAGCTCAACTGGATCAAGAGCTCGTGGGACGTCATCAAGCTGAACGTGTGCTGAACGCGGAGGTGCCGTATGTTCGGTGCTTGATCAGTTGGATCGCGAAGAAGTTCGACTACATCAACCGCGTCACTTGACGCTTCCGCTCCTGGTCTACGAGGGTACGTAGACACACTCTCCCCTCTCGTTGCTATGCATCTAGTAGATAGATCTTGCGTGATCGTAGGAAAATTTTAAAATACTACGTTCCCCAACAACAAGCAGTTGGGTGCGGCGAGTATCCGAAATCCTGCACTCCTCCAATAGCATCAACCCAAGTACGGCGATAGTAACCTTGGAAGGCAATTGCCGGTTCGAGCCATTGAGGCTGAAGCTGGGACGGCTAAAACATGATTGCAATGACATGGGAACGCTTATGGGTGCTTTGGTAAAGTATGGGGACTCTGATAACACCAAGTATCGAGATGCAGACGGAGACAACTCCGGGAAGGCAAGCAAAAACGGTAAACCGGCGCAGGCTAATCCGGCGGGCACAGGTTACAATGGAAAGCGTAAGGCGGAGGGCAGCTCAGACTTTGTGGCCAATACCAACGTTCAAGACAACGGGCAGCGCCGCAAGGGTAGACCGCCCCCACGCAACGGGAGGCCGCCTATTAATCTATATCGCCAATTGAACGTGCCTTGCCCAAAGCACGGTACAGAGGAAAACCCAGCTACGCATCTCTGGAAAGACTGTTTTATTATGCAAGAGTTTATGAAACATGTCAAGTATAACCACGGGCCCCTCGGCTGGTCAGGTCCCGGTTTTCAAGGTCCGGGTTATCACGGTGGTGGATCCGGATCAGGATACCACGGCGGTAACAATAACCACAATGGTAACAATCAGCATCAGCATAACCAGCAACATGGTCAGGGTGGATACAACAACCAAGGGAATCAGCAGCGTCAGCAGCAGCAGCAATCCGGATATCAGAATAATCCGAAGGAGCTAAGCAGTGGGCAATATCATGTTTTCACCACAAGTCTGTGCAAACGGGATCAAAAAGTTCTGAAGAGAGCAGTACACTCTGTTGAACCGGCGATACCACGTTTTTTGCGCTGGTCAGAGCAACTCATTGTATGGAGCAGAGAGGATCACCCGCCACGGGTTGATAATCCGGGTCAGTTGGCCTTGGTGGTGGCACCACAGGTGGGTGGTTATAAGTTCACAAAGGTGCTTATGGATGGAGGCAGCAGCATCAATATCCTATACTATGAGACTTTTTGACGTATGGGGTTGACAGATAAGAAGCTCCGATAGTCCAACATAGTGTTCCATGGGGTAGTGCCTGGTAAATCGGCTTATCCAGTTGGAAAAATCGATCTGGAAGTTACCTTTGGGGATGAGCATGACTCTAGATCGGAGATGGTGACCTTTGAGGTTGTAAAGACCAGGAGCCCATACCATGCTCTGTTTGGGAGACCGGTTTACGCCAAGTTCATGGCTAGACCGTGTTATGTTTATCTGCAACTCAAGATGCCAGGCCATACTATCACGGTTCACGGGAGCCGTAAGATTGCTTTGGAATGCGAGGAAGGAGATGCGGCGTATGCTGAGGCAGTTTGTGCTACGGAAGAGTTGAAGTTTTATAAGGACAATGTTGATCCGGCAGATATGTCCCCGCTGAAGAAGCCAACTACAGATCATGATCCGGCATTGAAGTTCAAATCGGCAGAGGAAACCAAGCAGGTTGACTTTGTTCCGGGCGATTCATCCAAGCAGTTCACCATCAGCGCTAACCTAGACCCCAAATTGGAAAGCGCGCTCATCGAGTTCATCCGTGAGAACCGGGATATCTTTGCATGGAAACCTTCTCACATGCCAGGTATACCGAGGGAACTCGTTGAGCACAATCTTAATATTGATCCGAAGTTTAAACCGGTCAAGCAGTATTTGCCCCGCTTCAATGAGGACAGGCGCAAGGCTGTAGGTGAAGAAGTGGCTAGGCTCTTGGCCACAGGTTTCATAGTTGAGGTGTTTCATCCAGAGTGGTTGGATAATCCGGTACTGGTGCTCAAGAAAAACGGAACCTGGAGGATGTGTGTTGACTACACAGACCTGAACAAAGCTTGCCCAACTGATCCTTTTGCTCTCCCCCGTATTGATCAAATTATTGATGCTACGGCGGGATGTGAGCGGCTAAGTTTTTTGGATGCATATTCAGGTTATCATCAGATCAAAATGGCAGTCAAGGACCAGGAGAAAACAGCTTTCATAACTCCCTTTGGAGCCTTCTGCTATGTATCCATGCCTTTTGGGCTCAAGAGTGCCCAAGCAACCTATCAGCGTTGTGTGCAGAACTGCCTACAAGGGCAGATTGGAAGAAATGTCCATGCATATGTTGATGACATTGTGGTAAAATCCAGGAAGGAGGAGACACTGATAGAGGATTTGAAAGAAACCTTTGACAACCTCTGAGTTTATAAGATGATGCTCAATCCGGAGAAGTGTGTTTTTGGTGTTCCAGCGGGCAAGCTCCTTGGATTCTTAGTGTCAAACAGAGGGATTGAAGCTAATCCAGAAAAGATCAAGGCGATCACATCCTTGGCTAAACCGGCGTGCATCAAGGATGTCCAGCGCGTGGCGGGCCGTATTGCGGCGCTGAGTCGGTTCATCAGCCGTTTGGGAGAGAAGGCAACCCGCTTTATCAGATGATGAAAAAGACGGGCCGGTTTGTCTGGAGTGATGCTGCAAACGTTGCGTTCGAGGATCTGAAGCGGCAATTGGCAGAACCACCAGTCCTTGATGCCCCGGTTGACAAAGAGCCGCTGTTATTGTACGTGGCCGCCAATGCCCGTGCAGTTAGCGTGGCCATCGTGGTGGAGTGCAAGGAAGCAGGCAAAGAATATCCGATTCAACGACCGGTTTATTACATCAGTGAGGTGCTCATCGAGTCGAAACAAAGGTATCCACACTGGCAGAAGCTGGTATATGGCGTGTTCATGGCAAACCGGAAGTTGAAGCACTATTTGCAGGGCCACCCAATCACTGTTGTCAGTTCAGCTCCGTTAGGGGATATAATCCAGAACAGAGAAGCCACTGGCAGAGTGGCGAAGTGGGCCATCGAGCTTAGCCCGCACGGATTAAAATATGTGCCTCGTACTGCTATAAAGTCCCAAGCACTGGTGGATTTCATCAATGATTGGACAGAATTGCAGGCGCCTGAGGAGAAGCGGATCATACATACTGGACTACTCACTTTGACGGTTCAAGGCAATTGGAGGGCTCGGGGGCTGGAGTCGTGTTAACTTCCCCACGAGGAGATAAATTCTGTTACGTCCTCCGTTTAATGTTCCCTTGTACTAACAATGCTGCTGATTATGAAGCTCTCCTCCATGGTTTGCGGATGGCCAAGGAGATGAACTTGAGCCGGGTTAAGTGCTTTGGTGATTCAGATTTGGTGGCACAACAGGTATCTGGTAAGTGGGACTCTAAGGATCCACTCATGGCAGCCTATCGACGAGAAGTAGATGCAGTCGCAGGATACTTCAAGGGATATCAGGTGGATCACATAGACCGGCGAAAAAATGAAGCAGACGATGCGTTAAGCCGGTTGGGCTCTCTGCGTAAACCGGTTCCACCTAATACTTTCTTGGATGAATTGCATAATCCGTCAGTACAGATACCTTCAGAGGAGGACTTGGTTGTTCCTGATCCGGAGGCATAGTTGTGTTGGGGAATGTAGTATTTTAAAATTTTCCTACGATCACGCAAGATCTATCTACCAGATGCATAGCAACGAGAGGGAAGAGTGTGTCTACGTACCCTCGTAGAACGGAAGCGGAAGCGTCAAGTGACGCGGTTGATGTAGTCGAACTTCTTCGCGATCCAACCGATCAAGCACCGAACGTACGGCACCTCTGCGTTCTGCACACGTTCAGCTTGATGACGTCCCATGAGCTCTTGATCCAGTTGAGCTTCACGGGAGATTTTCGTCAGCACGACGGCGTGGTGACGGATATGATGTATCTACCGGCGCAGGGCTTCGCCTAAGCACTGCGACGGTATGACCGAGGTGTGTTTCCGTGGAGAGGGGCACCGCACACGGCTAGAACAATTCAACTTGTGTGTCTTTGGGTGCCCCCCTGCCCCCGTATATAAAGGAGCAAGGGAGGAGGGCCGGCCGGCCTCCTATGGTGCGGCTAGGGCAATCCTACTAGGAATAGGATTGCAATCCTATTCCTAGTAGGAGTCCACCAAGAAGGAAGAGAGGGAAAGGAAAAGAGGGAGAGGTGGCGCCACCCCCAATCCTAGTCCAACTAGGATCTCTAGGTGGGGCACCGGCCAGCCTCTATGGGCTGCCTCTCTCCTTTCCTTAAGGCCCACTATGGACCATCCCCCCTTCGTAGGGGGTTCCGGTAACCCCCTCCGGCAATCCAGTTAAATCCGAAACTTTTCCGGAACACTTCCGGTGTTCGAATATAGTCGTCCAATATATCAATCTTTATGTCTCGGACATTCCGAGACTCCTCGTCATGTCCGTGATCTCATCCGGGACTCCGAACTACCTTCGGTACATCAAAACTCATAAACTCATAATACCGATCGTCATCAAATGTTAAGCGTGCGGACCCTACGGGTTCGAGAACTATGTAGACATGACCGAGACTCATCTCCGGTCAATAACCAATAGCGGAACCTGGATGTTCATATTGGCTCCTACATATTCTACGAAGATCTTTATCGGTCAAACCGCATAACAACATACGTTGTTCCTTTTGTCATCGGTATGTTACTTGCCCGAGATTCGATCGTTGGTATCTCCATACCTAGTTCAATCTCGTTACCAGCAAGTCTCTTTACTCGTTCCGTAACACATCATCTCGTGACTAACTCATTAGTCTTTTGCTTGCAAGGCTTATTATGATGTGTGTTACCGAGAGGGCCCAGAGATACCTCTCCGACATTCGGAGTGACAAATCCTAATCTTTATCTATGCCAACACCACGAATACTTTCGGAGACACCTGTAGAGCATCTTTATGATCACCCAGTTACGTTGTGACGTTTGATAGCACACAAGGTGTTCCTACGGTATTCGGGAGTTGCATAATCTCATAGTCATAGGAACATGTATAAGTCATGAAGAAAGCAATAGCAGTAAAACTAAACGATCATAGTGCTATGCTAACGGATGGGTCTTGTCCATCACATCATTCTCCTAATGATGTGATCCTGTTGATCAAATGACAACTCATGTCTATGGTTAGGAAACATAACCATCTTTGATCAATGAGCTAGTCTAGTAGAGGCATACTAGGGACACTCTGTTTTGTCTATGTATTCACACATGTACTAAGTTTCCGGTTAATACAATTCTAGCATGAATAATAAACATTTATCATGATATAAGGAAATAAATAATAACTTTATTATTGCCTCTAGGGCATATTTCCTTCAGTCTCCCACTTGCACTAGAGTCAATAATCTAGATCACATCACCATGTGATTAACACCAATAGTTCACATCGCCATGTGACTAACACCCATAGTTCTCATCGCCATGTGACCAATACCCAAAGGGTTTACTAGAGTCAAAAATCTAGTTCACATCCTCATGTGATTAACACCCAAAGAGTACAAAGGTGTGATCATGTTTTGCTTCGTGAGAGAAGTTTAGTCAACGGGTCTGCCACATTCAGATCCGTATGTATTTCGCAAATTTCTATGTCTACAATGCTCTGCATGGAGCTACACTAGCTAATTGCTCCCACTTTCAATACGAATCCAGATTGATACTTAGAGTCATCCGGATTTAGTGTCAAAGCTTGCATCGGCGTAACCCTTTACGACGAACTCTTTATCACCTTCATAATCGAGAAACATTTCCTTAGTCATCCAGTTACTAAGGATAATTTTGACCGCTGTACAGTGATCTACTCCTGGATCACTATTGTACCCCCTTGACAAACTCATGGCAAGGTACACAACATGTTTGGTATACAGCATGGCATACTTTATAGAACCTATGGATGAGGCATAGGGAATGACTTTCATTCTCTCTATATTTTTCTGCCGTGGTCTGGCTTTGAGTCTTACTCAACTTCACACCTTACAAGTCAGGCAAGAACTCCTTCTTTGACTGATCCATTTTGAACTAATTCAAAATCTTATCAAGGTATGTACTCATCGAAAGTCTTATCAAGTGTCTTGATCTATCTCTATAGATCTTGATGCCCAATATGTAAGCAGCTTTACCAAGGTCTTTCTTTGAAAAACTCCTTTCAAACACTCCTTTATGCTTTCCAGAAAATTCTACATCATTTCCGATCGATAATATGTCATTCACATATACTTATCAGAAAGGTTGTAGTGCTCCCACTCACTTCTTGTAAATACAGGCTTCACCGCAAGTCTGTATAAATCTATATGCTTTGATCAACTTATCAAAGCGTATATTCCAACTCCGAGATGCTTGCACCAGTCCATGGATGGATCGCTAGAGCTTGCACATTTTGTTAGCAATTTTAGGATTGACAAAACCTTCTGGTTGCATCATATACAAGTCTTCTTTAATAAATCCATTAAAGAATGTAGTTTTGTTATCCATTTGCCAGATTTCATAAAATGCGGCAATTGCTAACATGATTCGGACAGACGTAAGCATCGCTACGGGTGAGAAAGTCTCATCGTAGTCAACTCCTTGAACTTGTTGAAAAACTTTCGCAACAAGTCGAGCTTTGTAAACAGTAACATTACCGTCAGCGTCAGTCTTCCTCTTGAAGATCCATTTATATTCGATGGCTTGCCGATCATCGGGCAAGTCAACCAAAGTCCACACTTTGTTCTCATACATGGATCCCATCTCAGATTTCATGGCCTCAAGCCATTTTGCGGAATCTGGGCTCATCATTGCTTCCTCATAGTTCGTAGGTTGATCATGGTCCATTAACATGACTTCCAGAACCGGGTTGCCGTACCACTCTGATGCGGAACGAACTCTGGTTGATCTACGAAGTTCAGCAGAAACTTGATCTGAAGTTTCATGATCATCATCATTAGCTTCCTTACTAATTGGTGTAGGAATCACTGGAACTAGTTTCTGTGATGTTCCACTTTCCAATTCGGGAGAAGGTACAATTACCTCATCAAGTTCTACTTTCCTCCCACTCACTTCTTTCGACAGAAACTCCTTCTCTAGAAAGGATCCACTCTTAGCAACAAAGACCTTGCCTTCGGATCTGTGATAGAAGGTGTACCCAACAGTTTCTTTTGGGTCCTATGAAGATTTACTTCTCCGATTTGGGTTCGAGCTTATCATGTTGAAACTTTTTCACATAAGCATCGCAGTCCCAAACTTAAAGAAACGACAACTTTGGTTTCTTGCCAAACCACAGTTCATAAGGTGTCGTATCAACGGATTTAGATGGTGCCCCATGAATGTAGCTGTCTCTAATGCATAACCCCAAAAGCGATAGTGGTAGATCGGTAAGAGACATCATCGATCGCACCATATCTAATAAAGTACGGTTATGACGTTTGGACACACCATTACACTGTGGTGTTCCAGGTGGCGTGAGTAGTGAAACTATTTCACATTGTTTTTACTGAAGGCCAAACTCGCTAACTCAAATATTTTACCTCTACGATCATATCGTAGAAACTCTTATTTTCTTGTTACGATGATTCTCCATTTCACTTTGAAATTCTTTGAACTTTTCAAATGTTTCAGACTTGTGCTTCATTAAGTAGATATACCCATATCTGCTCAAATCATCAATGAAGGTCAGAAAATAACGATACCCGCCGCGAGCTTCAACACTTATTGGTCCGCATACATCAGTATGTATGATTTCCAACAACTCTGTTGCTCGCTCCATAGTTCTGGAGAACGGAGTTTTAGTCATCTTGCCCGTGAGGCAAGGTTCGCAAGCACCAAGTGATTCATAATCAAGTGATTCCAAAAGTCCATCACTATGGAGTTTCTTCATGCGCTTTACACCAATACGACCTAAACGGCAGTGCCACAAATAAGTTGCACTATCATTATTAACCTTGCATCTTTTGGCTTCAATATTATGAATATGTGTATCACACGATCGAGATCCAACAAACCATTTTCATTGGGTGTATGACCATAGAAGGTTTTATTCATGTAAACAGAACAACAATTATTCTCTAACTTACATGAATAACCGTATTGCAATAAACATGATCAAATCATATTCATGTTCAACACAAACACCAAATAACACTTATTTAGGTTCAACACTAATCCCGAAAGTATAGGGAGTGTGCGATGATGATCATATCAATCTTGGAACTACTTCCAATACACATCGTCACTTCATCTTTTAACTAGTTTCTGTTCATTATGTAACTCCCATTTCGAGTTACTACTCTTTAGCAACTAAACCAGTATCAAATACCGAGGGGTTGCTATGAACACTAGTAAAATACACATCAATAATCTGTATATCAAATATACCTTTGTTCACTTTGCCATCCTTCTTATCCGCCAAGTATCTAGGGCAGTTCCACTTCCAGTGATCATTTCCTTTGCAGTAGAAGCACTTAGTTTCAGGCTTGAGTTTAGCTTTGGGTTTCTTCACGGGAGTGACAACTTGCTTATCATTCTTCTTGAAGTTCCCTTTCTATCCTTTTGCCCTTTACTTGAAACAAGTGGTCTCGTTAACCATCAACACTTGATGTTGTTTCTTGATTTCTACCTTCGCCGATTTCAGCATCGCGAAGAGCTCGGGAATTACTTTTGTCATCCCTTGCATATTATGGTTCATCACGAAGTTCTACTAACTTGGTGATAGTGTCTAGAGAACTTTGTCAATTACTATCTTATCTGGAAGATTAACTCCCACTTGATTCAAGCAATTGTAGTACCCAGACAATCTGAGCATATGCTCACTGGTTGAGCTATTCTCCTCCATCTTGTAGGCAAAGTACTGTCAGAGGTCTCATACCTCTCGACACGGGCATGAGTATGAAATACTAATTTCAACTCTTGGAACATCTCATATGCTCCTTGGCATTCAAAACATTTTTGAACTCCCGGTTCTAAGCCGTAAAGCATGGTGCACTTAAACTATCAAATAGTCATCATACCAATCTTTTGTCAAAACGTTCATAACGTCTGCATCTGCTCCTGCAATAGGTCTGTCACCTAGCGGTGCATCAAGGACATAATTCTTCTGTGCAGCAATGAGGATAATCCTCAGATCACGGAACAATTCCGCATCATTGCTACTAACATCTATCAACTTAGTTTTCTCTAGGAACATATAAAAAATAAACGTGGAGCAACATCGCGAGCTATTGATCAACATAGATATGCTAATACTACGAGGACTAAGTTCATGATAAATTAAAGTTCAATTTAATCATATTACTTAAGAACTCCCACTTAGATAGACATCCCTCCGGTCATCTAAATGATCACGTGATCCAAATCAACTAAACCATGTCCGATCATCACGTGAGATGGAGTAGTTTCAATGGTGAACATCTTATGTTGATCATATCTACTATATGATTCACGCTCGACCTTTCGGTCTCCAGTGTTCCGAGGCCATATCTGCATATGCTAGGCTCGTCAAGTTTAACCCGAGTATTCCGCGTGTGCAAAACTGGCTTACACCCATTGTATTTGAACGTAGAGCTTATCACACCCGATCATCACGTGGTGTCTCGGCACGACGAACTTTCGCAACGGTGCATACTCAGGGAGAACACTTATACCTTGAAATTTAGTAAGGGGTCATCTTATAATGCTACCGTCGTTCTAAGCAAAATAAGAAGCATAATAAGATAAACATCACATGCAATCAAAATATGTGACATGATATGGCCATCATCATCTTGTACTTTTGATCTCCATCTCCAAAGCACCGTTATGATCACCTTCGTCACCGGCGCGACACCTTGATCTCCATCGTAGCATCGTTGTCGTCTCGCCAACTATTGCTTCTACGACTATCGCTACTGCTTAGTGATAAAGTAAAGCAATTACATGGCGATTGCATTTCATACAATAAAGCGACAACCATATGGCTCATGCCAGTTGCCGATAACATTACAAAACATGATCATCTCATACAAAACCGTATGACTCATCATGTCTTGACCATATCACATCACAACATGCCCTGCAAAAACAAGTTAGACGTCCTCTACTTTGTTGTTGCAAGTTTTACGTGGCTGCTACGGGCTTAGCAAGAACCGTTCTTACCTACGCATACAAAACCACAACGATGTTTCGTCAAGTATGTGTTGTTTTAACCTTCACAAGGACCGGGCGTAGCCACATTTGATTCAGCTAAAGTGAGAGAGACAGACACCCGCCAGTCACCTTTAAGCAACGAGTGCTCGTAACGGTGAAACCAGCCTCGCGTAAGCGTACGCGTAATGTCGGTCCGGGCCGCTTCATCTCACAATACCGCCGAAGCAAAGTATGACATGCTGGTAAGCAGTATGACTAGTATCGCCCACAACTCATTGTGTTCTACTCGTGCATATCATCTACGCATAGACCTGGCTCTGATACCACTGTTGGGGAACGTAGTATTTTAAAATTTTCCTACGATCACGCAAGATCTATCTACCAGATGCATAGCAACGAGAGGGAAGAGTGTGTCTACGTACCCTCGTAGACCGGAAGCGGAAGCGTCAAGTGACGCGGTTGATGTAGTCGAACTTCTTCGCGATCCAACCGATCAAGCACCGAACGTACGGCACCTCCGCGTTCTACACACGTTCAGCTTGATGACGTCCCATGAGCTCTTGATCCAGTTGAGCTTCACGGGAGAGTTTCGTCAGCACGACGGCGTGGTGACGGATATGATGTATCTACCGGCGCAGGGCTTCGCCTAAGCACTGCGACGGTATGACCGAGGTGTGTTTCCGTGGAGGGGGGCACCGCACACGGCTAGAACAATTCAACTTGTGTGTCTTTGGGTGCCCCCCTACCCCCGTATATAAAGGAGCAAGGGAGGAGGGCCGGCCGGCCACCTATGGTGCGGATAGGGCAATCCTACTAGGAATAGGATTGCAATCCTATTCCTAGTAGGAGTCCACCAAGAAGGAAGAGAGGGAAAGGAAAAGAGGGAGAGGTGGCGCCACCCCCAATCCTAGTCCAACTAGGATCCCTAGGTGGGGCGCCGGCCAGCCTCTATGGGCTGCCTCTCTCCTTTCCTTAAGGCCCACTATGGACCATCCCCCCTCGTAGGGGGTTCCGGTAACCCCATCCGGCGATCCAGTTAAATCCGAAACTTTTCCGGAACACTTCCGGTGTCCGAATATAGTCGTCCAATATATCAATCTTTATGTCTCGGACATTCCGAGACTCCTCATCATGTCCGTGATCTCATCCGGGACTCCGAACTACCTTCGGTACATCAAAACTCATAAACTCATAATACCGATCGTCATCAAACGTTAAGCGTGCGGACCCTACGGGTTCGAGAACTATGTAGACATGACCGAGACTCATCTCCGGTCAATAACCAATAGCGGAACCTGGATGTTCATATTGGCTCCTACATATTCTACGAAGATCTTTATCGGTCAAACCGCATAACAACATACGTTGTTCCTTTTGTCATCGGTATGTTACTTGCTCGAGATTCGATCGTCGGTATCTCCATACCTAGTTCAATCTCGTTACCGGCAAGTCTCTTTACTCGTTCCGTAACACATCATCTCGTGACTAACCCATTAGTCTTTTGCTTGCAAGGCTTATTATGATGTGTGTTACCGAGAGGGCCCAGAGATACCTCTCCGACATTCGGAGTGACAAATCCTAATCTTGATCTATGCCAACACCACGAATACTTTCGGAGACACCTGTAGAGCATCTTTATGATCACCCAGTTACGTTGTGACGTTTGATAGCACACAAGGTGTTCCTACGGTATTCGGGAGTTGCATAATCTCATAGTCATAGGAACATGTATAAGTCATGAAGAAAGCAATAGCAGTAAAACTAAACGATCATAGTGCTATGCTAATGGATGGGTCTTGTCCATCACATCATTCTCCTAATGATGTGATCCCGTTGATCAAATGACAACTCATGTCTATGGTTAGGAAACATAACCATCTTTGATCAATGAGCTAGTCTAGTAGAGGCATACTAGGGACACTCTGTTTTGTCTATGTATTCACACATGTACTAAGTTTCCGGTTAATACAATTCTAGCATGAATAATAAACATTTATCATGATATAAGAAAATAAATAATAACTTTATTATTGCCTCTAGGGCATATTTCCTTCAAGTTGGTCGCAGCACTTCATGTCATCCCGGATTGGACGCTCCCTTGGCATATATGAGCCGAAGTGAGTTGCCAGAGGACGAAGTTGAGGCCCGGCAGATAATCCGTCGGTCTAAGTCTATGACTATCATCAATGGAGAACTTCATCACCGCAGCATTTCTGGGGCGTTTCAGCGGTGTGTATCATCAGAGGAAGGCTGAGATATTCTTCGAGAGATTCATGAAGGGGATTGTGGTCACCACGCCGGTTCAAAGTCCTTGGTAGCTAAATCCTTTCGTCATGGGTTCTACTGGCTGACGGCTCACGCCGACGCAGAGGACTTGGTCAGAAAATGTGACGCTTGCCAGAAATTTTCACGCCGTGCTCATGTACCGGTGCAGGAGCTGCGGATGATTCCAATTACTTGGCCGTTTGCGACTTGGGGGCTTGATATGGTTGGACCCTTTAAAAGATCCCAAGATCAGAAAACCCACCTGTTAGTAGGAGTGGACAAATTTACAAAGTGGGTTGAAGCAGAGCCTGTCAGTAAGTGTGATGCGGCAACAACGGTTAAGTTCATCAAAAAGGTGATTTTCCGGTTTGGCTTTCCGCACAACATTATAACTGATAATGGCACCAACCTATCTAAAGGAGATATGGAGGAATTATATCAAAGAGAACATATTCGCCTTGATGTATCATCAGTAGCTCACCCTCAGTCCAATGGCCAAGCTGAGAGAGCCAACCAAGAAATCTTGAGAGGCATCAAGCCCCGGCTTATGGTTCCTTTGCAAAGAACGCCGGGCTGTTGGGTGGAGGAGTTGCCTTCTGTCTTATGGAGCATCAACACTACGCCTAACAGATTTACAGGATACATGCCTTTTTTCTTGGTGTACGGTTCTGAAGCGGTCCTCCCTAGTGATATCCGGCATGACTCACCACGGGTGGCGGCCTATGTTGAAGCGGATAATGAACAAGCAAGGCAAGATAGCTTGGACCGGCTAGACGAGGAACGGGACACGGCAGCAGCGCGATCAGCGATTTATCAACAAGATCTGCACCGGTACCACAGCCGCCGGGTTAAGACCAGGACGTTCCAGGAGGGAGATCTGGTGCTCCGGCTCATCCAGGACCAGACAGATATGCACAAGCTATCCCCACCTTGGGAAGGACCCTTTGTGGTCAGCAAAAACCTGCACAACGGATCATACTACCTTGTCGACGTTCGAGAACATAAGGACTCACGTACGGCGGAGGAGGAGACAAAGCGGCCGTGGAACATCGCTCTTCTTCGACCTTATTATACTTGAGCCATTGGCTCCGCTTTATGTACAATGTATATATTATGATTAATAAAATAAACTGGCACCCCCGGAACACCGGGGAATCAGCCATCTTCTTCGCTAAAGAGTATCACATGGGGGCTTCGAAAGAAACCTTCCATGGCCTCTTAAACTGGCGCCCCAGATAGAATCAGAGAATCAGCCTTGTTTTTTTTACACAAGAGTATCACATGGGGGCTTCGAAAGAAACCTTCCATGGCCTCTTAAACCGGCGCCCCTGATAGAATCAGAGAATCAGCCGTGTTTTTTTACACAAGAGTATCACATGGGGGCTTCGAAAGAAACCTTCCATGGCCTCTTAAATCGGCGCCCTTGATAGAATCAAGGAACCAGCCATCTTGTCTATACAAACAAGAGCCACATGGGGGCTTCCGCGGGCAAGGAAGTTTTTCCGATGGCCTCTTAAGCCGGCGGCGGTATGAAGCCCATCATAAGAGCACTGCTTTGGTTGCTTCAGCAATTCCCACATGATGATGAGGGGTAAAAGAGAGTGTTGGTGCCTAACCCAGCTCAAACATATGCCCCGATGAGCAAACGGCTCACACACTACCTGGGGGCTCGCATCGAGTTGAATACCCTTGTAGTAAATATGGCTTGGAAGCCCGGTGCATGCACCTAAAACCCCGGATTAACCTGTCTGCATCAAGTAAATCACGCCGTCCAGGTAAACCTGGTATGACCCGTCGAACCTGCCACAAGTCAATCCTTCGGGACCCTGAACTTGGCCACGTTAAATTGACGATCATCAAGTTGATTACCTAAAGACAAAATCTTTATGAGATTTTGAAACATTGGGTAGCTTGTCATCGATGATTTGGTTAAGGATTGCAGAGCATCTTGACAGGCATTGCTAAAATGGTTAATGACAGTAGCTTGGCAGCTCATAAAAAGCCTCGAATTTAGAGCCTGGCAGCTCATAAAAAGCCTCGACTACATGGTCTTATTTGCCCAAAAACCTTATTTTTATTTTTTATGATTTCACAAATCTTTGTCTTCAAGGTCATTGGTTTTTTAACCAAGTCCATTGATGCGAGATTGGACAACTACAAGGTTGCCAATATGTATACAGAGTTAAAAGTCTGGGTCATGAACACCAGCGAGAGTCAAACCGGTCTTCATCGTAAAACCGGATCGGCTATCATACTAAGCCGACAAGAGAGCCAAGTGTTTCCTCAGCACCCCGGTTTTACAATATTCCCACCGGTTTAAGGTCTACAAGCACACTTAGCCACAGGTATGGGATGTGTTTATGTTTTATATGTAGTTCAAGCTATATATTTAAAACATGTATCAGGGCAGTATAATCCGTCTAGTGGTAAACCGCCAGGACATCTTTTAGCATTGTTCATGCAGATACAGGTAAGATACAATGTTGGAGCATTGCAAACAGACGATAAATTGGGGAGTGCCAATCAAAATAATACCATGACAGTGGGACAAAGGCAGTATCTCAGCTATTCTATTACAAGGCACTTGCAGGCCCGAATGGATCAAAGTTTCTTGCAAAGTATCCAGCAACTAAAAGTTAAACCGGACGGTTTACGATTCTTCTTCAGCACGCTGCGAAGGCTGAGGGTCAGCTTGCTCCGGATCTTCGTCGACTTCTGGCAGCTGCCGGAAATCAGGAGCGCTCCAGTCAATCTTGGTGAGGGCACGAAAATATACTTCATCGTTTATAAGATCTGACGGATCAATGTCTGGAGCGAAGGTGTGCTTACGAACTGGTGGGATCAGATTTTCGGTGTCGTAAACCGGCCGCTCCACCCGCGAATTCTCTAGATCGTAAGCCGGATGATACCTTGTTAAATCTGCTTCGTCAGCAAGCTTACTGGCAAGAGGGCGCATGTCCTTGGTTAAAGAACGGAGATCTTCAGAAGAGAAGGCTGACCCGTCCTCTTTCATGCTGGGGTAACCATTCATTGCCTCCGCCGGATCAAAATCGGGGACCCATGCTTTGGCCCGGGTTAACGCCATAAAAGAACCAGCTCGTGCAGCAGATTTCCTTACCTCAACGATTCGAGCAGGCAAGACAGATAGCTTTTCCAGAGTGGCTTGGATGGTGGTCAGCGCCGGTTTATTGTGTGACATGGCGCTGATAGCCCTTTGAGCACCGGAGTAGAGCTGCTCCACCAGGGTATAAGCAGCCTTGAGCTTCTTCCGAACATCATCTCCAAGATGAGTTATGCGCCTCCCTATATACAATTGGCGCGTTAAACCGGAGCAGAATAAAGATTGCAAAGATGCAAACATACGAAGACAGGTACTCACCGAAGATAGCAGATGTCATGTTCTCTATTTGCTGTTTCAACCCAGATAGCTCCTGTGTAACCGGATTGAGAGCAGCTTCAGCATCCTTCGCTCTTTTTTCTAGAGCGTCCCTTTGCACCTCCCATGTGGACCGCTCCGCTTCAAAATCTTTCTTCAGTTTTTCCATGTTAGTTAAAGCAAGGACAAGTTCTTCCTTAGCTTTGGTTGAAGCAGTCTCATGGAAGGCCAAGCTACTTCGGAGCTCAGTTGCCTCTGAAGCTCTCCGGTTCAAGTCAGCCTGCAAGAAAAGCAAACGTGTTAGAAGGATAGATCAATCAAAGTCTCAAGCACATAACAAGTTATGCACTCGACACTTGGAGGCTAATGTATGATTGAAGTAAAAGAAAGACAATTTTTCAGACAAGTCCCAAGCACATAAACAAGTTATGACCTTGGCACTTGGGGGCTAATGTACGTTCATTCTCAGACATAAGGGAAGTCCCGGTTCACTTACAAGTAAAGTAAACCGGCACTTGGGGGCTACTATGGTCTAAACGTATGTTTGTAGAATACAAAGCAGAAACGAAAGGCAAAAGGAAAGAAAGTTACCTCATATTTATCCTTCATCATGTTAACTAAGCCGGCTTCATAGTCACGGCTGGTGAAGAGCCGGTTCAGATACCCAGAATGGAGCTCCTGGGCACTAAGCTGAGCATAACTTGACAGATCTGTACTCCATTTGCCTTTGTCTTGTTGAAGCTTTTCCTCCTTGGCGGTGTGTTTGGCCAAGACAACAGGCTCTGTGGGAGCAGTGAAGCCTATCCCGGTTATCTCAACATCTTCTGTTGAGGCAGCGGTTGGCTGGAGGGGATCAGCAGTGCACACCGGACTAACAGGAGCCGGGCTAGCCTGAGGAGGACTAACCCGGACAGAGCTTGCCGGTTCAGCCGTGTTTTCTATAACATCACCCCCCGAAGCAACAATATCTTCATGATCCATTGGGGTGGGATCATCGTGCTGAACTTCAACAGTTTCCTCTGGAGGATTGGCCGCTTCAGGGTCCTCGGCCGGTTCAGCGGTGGTGTGTTCGGCAGCCGGTTTATTTAATTTTGCCTTTTTACTAGGCTTGGGCATACTGATAAAGGTTAAAAGAGCAATGAGAATCAGAAAGTCAAACGGAAAGATAAACCGGACGTTTGGAAACATGGCTTACCCAGGAACGGTCTTAAGCACTGGGGCTTGAGTAGCAGTCGACTCGCCGGAAGAAGATAGAGGAGCTTCCTGGTAGTTGGGATCAGACGGTTTAAGAGGTTTGCGAATAAGGCCTCCTTTTGGATGAAGAAGGGTTGGAGTGAGCAAGACCTCTGAGCGGCGTCTGCGAGCTGGCGTGAGGGGTATCCCGAACGATTCAACCACGTGGCCACTATGGCGTGTGGTCTAGCGAGCTTCCTGCTGCTGTTTCTTCAAAAGAAAGTTGGGATCCAATTGAGCATAAGGGTGAGAAAATGGATACTTCCGGGATACCCGGCGAATCTTGGGTGGCAACGGTTCTGAATCAGATGAGAGAGAAATTACCTCAACTCCATCCGCTTTACTTCCCTCTGCTAGGTCCTGAGAAAAGGCATTATTAACATAAATTCAGACAAAGGGAGATCAAAGGACATAAGAGTCAAGTAGTACCTCCGAAGCCGGATCATCTTCTTCAAGGTTTGAACCGGAAGCGACAACAGCTTTCTTCTTCTTTACGGCAAAGGTCTTCTTGCGTGTTGGCTTCGCCGGTTTATCTTAAGCTTTCTTCTTCCAGAAAGAATCATTGGCCTGCATAAAGGAATAATAACATGTTCAAGACAACTGATGTGAACGGATTAAAGTGGAAAGAAATAAACAGAAGAGTCTTACCGGCGATGGTTGGTTGTCTGCGTAGAAGGGAGCTAAACCGGTCCGGCTGCAGTCTTCCAGAGGGATATTTAGCATCTTCTTTGCGGATTCAGTAACTTCGTTGTCGGGAAGTACTATTTTTGTGTGACGCTGAGGATCTTCCGATTTGCCAGTATATTCACACATTAAGCTTGAGCGCCGGCTTAATGGAAGAATTCTCCAAGAGAGCCAACATCGAACAAAGTCAACCCCGGTTAAACCGTTATCTACGAAAGCCCTGAGCTTGGAGAGTTGAGGGGCATATCGAGCCCGGTCTTGGGCTCTTAGACGCTGCGGCAAAGGATGACTTGGTGCCAGACGGTAAGCGTGGTAACCCGGCGGGTTTTCTCCTTCAGGTGAAGTATCTTTACAATAGAACCAAGTCTGGTTCCATTCTTTGGGGTGGCTGTGAAGAGCGGCGTGAGGAAAGCTTACATCCTTCCTCTTTTGGATGCTCACATCACCAAGTTCGGTTTGAGGCCCGTCCGAAAACTCAGTTCGGCGGTTCAGGTGGAAGAAATCCTGGAACAGCTCCACAGATGGCTCCTCTTGAAGATATGACTCTGAAAAGATATGGAAGTTGCATATGTTGGATATGGAATTGGGACCTATGTCCTATGGATGGAGCTGGAAATTGGCTAGGACATCGCAGAAGAACTTTGAACCTGGCGTACTAAACACCCGGGCCAGATGATCAAAGAAAACGAGGATTTCTCCTTCCCTGGGTGTAGGAGGACATTCCTTTCCAGGGGCCCGCCAGTGCAGAACCTCTTTAGGACCCAGCATGCCAATTGAGGCCGCCTTTAATAGGTCATCCTCAGTGATCCGGGAAGGGACCCAATTGCAAGCGATGAACTATTTTGCCAGCTTTTCCAATGCAGGAGTGCTGAAAAATATAAAACAAGACCCGGTTTACAAATATATTTAATGTAAACCGGAGTGTTCTGTGAGAGTATTGACCTAATCGACGGTTTAAGCAAGGGACTAATGGTACCCCCTAATCCGGATTGGGCGTGCACAAGACAGCCACCGGTTTATGATGACAGAAAGAAGAAGTTGAACCGTCGATTATGGAATACATGTTTACATCTAAACCGTTAGTGCAGGCATATGAGAAGCAAACTATGATTAAACCGGTAACATAAGTAGATGAGCTGCAGATCTAAAGTGTGAGAAACAGCTTTCACATAAAGCAGAGGTGAAACATGGATCTACAGCGCAGGAAAAAGACAGAACAATTCAAGTTATATTCAATGAAGGCAGCGGAAGTTTTCTACATATTCAATCTAAACTAGCAGTGCTGGAGAAACTAAAGTTATGACGATGGAGCGGAAGCGCACGAACGAGGGTTAACCTAACAAGTTTTACATCTACAGCTAAAACCAACCTACGTCGATGAACTACGAAGAACGAGGGTTCGCGACGAGCTACAGAGAAACCCTAGAACTGAGATCTATGGGGAAGAAGACAACGTACCCGAGGAAGCAAAGGACAGCGGTGAAGTATCTGGACGCATTCCGGTCGATGCAGCGGCCAGACATGCTGACGACGGCGAGCTCGAAGGACGGCAGCGGAAGCTCGGGCGCTGGAGACGAAGGAAGACGAAACAGAAGGGGAAAGAGATGGGCCTCGGCTGTATTTATAGGCCAAAGAGATGAAAACGGCAAGCGCGGGAATTAAGGAGGCCGGAAATCGGATATAGATTGAGCTGACGCCTCAATCTTCGGAGCGGCAATAAAGAAAGGTAACAAACAGATGCGGGGGTTAAATGCGCAGATGATGTCACGACAGATTGAAGCGATTCCAGGAGATGATGTCATGGCCGGTTTATGAAGCATACAAGAGTTGCAGAAAGGGAAATTCGTACAAGACTTTGAAGACTGACATGAACAAGTTCAAATCAATCTGGGGCCTAATGTCAGGGATATGACTATCGGGTATAAACCGGCCAGGAGGGTCCGGATTACGCTGGTAAGGTTATATTATCAGAAGCCCAGTAGAGTATGTAACAGGAGGTTATAGCCCGCAGAAGTTTAGGGCCCATGTATAAGGCCCATGGTCTGTAAACCGTCGTACCATGTAACTTGGGGTGTAAGATAGAAAGAGTAGAGACCGAGGCGGACACGTTTATGAGCCGGCCTCGGACTCTGTAAACCGGACCGGGCGTAGCCTCCTATATAAAGGAACGACTCGGCGACGGTTCAAGGACAAGAAACAACAGCTCGAGACCCAGGCAAAGCGGATTCGCTCCCTGGTCATCGAAGCCCAAGCAATACCACACCAAACTAGATGTAGGCTTTTACCTTTATCGAAGGGGCCGAACTAGTATAAAACTCCATGTGTCCTTCGTCCGCTTTAACCCCTTTAAGCTAACCCGGGCGATGGCCTCACACCTAAGTCCTTTAACCAGGACATCTGCCGTGCTAAATCCGCGACATATCTACAGCAAGGTAATTTAGTAGCAATGTAATATGGAAGTAACGGTAACGATAATAAAAGTAGCGATAGTGTTTTTGTAGTGATTGTAATAGTAGAGTAAATAAGCAACAAGCAATATGTGAAAAGCTCATAGGCATTGGATCGGTGATGGAGAATTATGTCGGATGCGATTCGTCATGTAATAGTTATAACATAGGGTGACACAGAACTAGCTCCACTTCATCAATGTAATGTAGGCATGTATTCCGAATATAGTCATGCATACGTGCTTATGGAAAAGAACTTGCATGAAATCTTTTGTCCTACCCTCCCGTGGCAGCGGGGTCCTAGTGGAAACTAAGGGATATTAAGGCCTCCTTTTAATAGAGTACCGGACCAAAGCATTAACACATAGTGAATACATGAACTCCTCAAACTACGGTCATCACCGGGAGTGGTCCCGACTATTGTCACTTCGGGGTTGCCGGATCGTAACAAATGGTAGGTGACTATTGACTTGCAAGATAGGATCAAGAACACACATATATTCATGAAAACATAATAGGTTCAGATCTGAAATCATGGCACTCGGGCCCTAGTGACAAGAATTAAGCATGGCAAAGTCATAGCAACATCAATCTTAGAACATAGTGGATACTAGGGATCAAACCCTAAGAAAACTAACTCGATTACATGGTAAATCTCATCCAACCCATCACCGTCCAGCAAGCCTACGATGGGATTACTCACGCACGACGGTGAGCATCATGGAATTGGTGATGGAGGAAGGTTGATGATGACGATGGCGACGATCTCCCCTCTCCGGAGCCCCGAACGGACTCCAGATCGGCCCTCCCAAGAGAGATTAGGGCTTGGCAGTGGCTCCGTATCGTAAAATGCGATAATTCCTTCTTCCTGATTTTTTCTCCCCGAAAGTGAATATATGGAGTCGGGGGATACGTTGGTGGAGCAACAGTGGGCCCACGAGGCAGGGGCGCGCCCAGGGGGCGCCCCCACCCTCGTGGACAGGGTGTGGGCCCCTGGTCTTGTTCTTTCCGCAGATATTTTTTATATATTCCAAAATAATTCTCCGTTGAATTTCAGGTCATTCCGAGAAGTTTTATTTCTGCACAAAAATAACACCATGGCAGTTCTGCTGAAAACAGCGTCAGACGTTGTTAGTTCCATTCAAATCGTGCAAGTTAGAGTCCAAAACAAGGGAAAAATTCTTTGGAAAAGTAGATACGTTGGAGACGTATCAGGGCTTCGCAGCGGCAGGGTGGCGTTGGCGACGGGGGCTGCAGGGCTCCGGGGCGGTGGCGCCAGGGCGCTGGGCAGGTGATGGGGGCGGCGGGGTGCCGCGGCGGTGGGCCGTTCGGGCGGCTGGGCGACGGGGCGG
>LR738711.1:894681067-894702006 GCA_902687465.1 Secale cereale | reverse complement strand
GGGAGAGAGACAGAAACAAAGAGGGAGAGAGGGGCGGGGTGGGGCTCCGTTAGTTAGGTTAACTCTTTGCCGTCCGCTCCCCTTTGCCATCTGCTTTTTTTGCTCTTTGTCGTCTGCCAGCAGACGACAAAGAGGGGGGTCATTAGGTTTTTACTGAGCAGCTCATTAGTGGGGCCGACCTGTCTCTTTGCCGTCTGCCAGCTGACGACAAAGACTCTTTGCCGTCAGCTGGCAGATGGCAAAAAATTGGCTGATGGCAAAGAAGGTCTTTGCCATCAGCCAATTCTTTGTCGTCCGTTTTCTGTAAGCGGACAGCAAAGACCCTCTTTGCCGTCAGCCGGCAGACGGCAAATAAGCTGATTCCAGTAGTGATCGATGGTACATCATCCAAGAGGTCGTGTCGAAGTATTGCGACCACTTTAGGCAACTCATCACACGTTGGCCAAGTGACGCTCAAATCTCCTAGCAAGTAAGTGTGTTCATCATTTTGCCCGATATGCATTGTTTCCTATGAACATTTGGCTGGATATGCACATTGTTGTCCTGATATGCACCATTGTGTTGGTCATCTATAGTCATTGACAACGTTTATTTTGTATCCTTCCCTTGCATGCAATGCGTTTTTGAAGTTGGAGAAGAAGAGCTTCATCATCATGCATTGTTGGTTGAAATTCAATGGACAACCCAAGTGGAATCTATTCATTGCCAAGATCATCATCGCCCATGGAAACCATGAGGAAACTGGTGATCCAACGAAGTCAACAAACGAACCGCCCAAGAAGGTTAGAAGATGATTCTGAGGTAAGAACTGGGAGGAGAAGGCGGAGCGAGAAGGGTCGTCGGCCAGATGCATACTTCAAATGCTCTGACGTCAAGGAGGAAAAAATGCCGAGAGGTTTCACATGTTGATGGCGGCGACTGAGAAAAAGATCAAGCTCTTAGAGAGGAAGACCATGCTTGAAGAGATAAAGGTTGAGAATGTAGTCGTTTCAGAGAACGCGAAGATGTTGACCATGAAGATGGAGGATTTAGATGACGATGCAAGGATGATCATGCAAGCCGTCCATGTCAAGATGTTGAAGCACCGGAAGGAAGAGCTGGAGGCGGCGAAGGAGGCAGTCGAGGCGGAGGCGCTAAGTGATTGAGCGTGGAGTCTCGGATTGTCGGTCCGGCAGGGCAGAAAATACAATTTTTCGCACACACACTACCAGACGTGTATTCTTTTGTGATCAGGCATATCAAAACTATGCATAATGGCCCCCCTTTTGGTTGTGACCGGGGGCTCATGTGATCCCGCGCTGGTGTGATCCGTCGCGCGTGTTGTGATCAGACGGATTTGAATTTCAAATTGCTCATACTAATAGACATTTAGGAGATGATTTTGGATGGTCGGCTTCCCTAGCAATGTCCGCGGATGGACGCGGTGTCCGGTCAGGGGGTCAGCATTGGAGATGCCCTGGCCATTACAATTACTTTGCTAGAGGTTACAATCTCCATCACCCAATTAATGTATCTATCAGGAAATCCTTTTCTCGCAAATCACAGTGGTGTCCCTAGCCCACCAGGGTACGACTCAAGTCCTAGACGTCTGTGGCGACTTCGTCAATCTTAAGATATGTGTCGGCTCAGTTTCTGCTCATAGAGGTAGGGTGTGCGTGGGATGAGTGTATGTGTGTACGTATTACCGTGTGTGTATGTACTGTGTTAAAAAAAAGGAAGAAATCATTTTTCAATCTAATACATTTTTTTAAAGACGAGTTAATCTTACCAGTTTTGCTATGCCTTGGTCGACCGAGACTTTGTTATATCTCTGTCGATGCTATATTTCTTTGATCATGCATGGAAATTTGTAAAAAAAAAACATTTTCAGTTTTTCTTTTTTCTTCTTATACTCCCTTCGTTTTGATTTACTCCGCATATTAGAGTTGACTGAAGTCAAACTTCGTAAAGTTTGATCAAGTTTATAGAAAAGAATATAAGCATTTACCGTAACAAATCTATATGATGTGAAAGTACATTGAATAATAAATCTAATGATATTAATTTTTTATTGTATATTTTAATATTTTTGTTTATAAACTTGGTCAAAGTTAACAAAGCTTGACTTTGACCAAAGGTAATATGCAGACTACATAAAACGGAGGGAGTACTATATCACTTGACTGAACTTGGTTAAGTCTCAGTCGATCAAGACCTAGCTACACCCTAATCTTATCATACATATTAAAAATCATCACTACTATAAAGAAACATCATTTAGTTTTTTTATGGATCTCATGCATGACTTGATGAAGTAGTACAACTCCATCCAGGATGTATCTTCTTTGAATTGTTTGAAGGCCAAGAACTCCTTTTTCTTGAATCCTATACCTTGATGTATTGTTTGTGCGTGCACGATCGTCAACGTCAATTATGTCTTGAATGGGTGGTACACCTTGAGGTCGGATTTGATGCCGGCGATGGACCCGGCGGCGGCAGCAAGGGAGATGGCGAGGCATCCGAGGCTGAGCATCTGGAGGCACACCCACCGCGTGCTCCACCGGGGCACCTTCTTCTGCACCACGTACATCTCCACCGGAAAGTAGACGGTGAGCGGCCAGAACCCCAGCGCTCCCAGAAACCCCACCACGTCGTTGAAGAACGGCAGCATCATGGACACCACCGTCGTCGCCACCACGAACGCCGTCCGCCACGTCGCCCGGAACAGGTTCACCTTGTACGTCCGGAAGAGCGGGACTTCCACCTCGCCGGTGACGTAAGTAGACTCCGGCCACCTCTTCGCCGCCCACTTCTCCACGAAGGCGAACAGAGGTTGGCAGTAGACCTGGTACGCGCCAACGAGGTGGATGACAATGGCGACGTTGGCCACGTCTAGGAGCCAGAAGGGCTCGTAGAAGCCGAACCCCGTGAGGAGGTTCCCCGGCGCGGCGTCGCCGAAGGCCGCGTAGCCCATGCAGCCGCAGAGCATGTAGAAGACGGTGGTCACCGCGACGCTGACCATAGTGGCGCGCTTCATGACCGTGGACTCCGACGGCGGCGGCGCCCGGATGGTGTCCTGGATCTCGATGAGGATGAGGGAGTAGGAGTAGGCGAACGCGATGTCCCCGAACGCCTGCAGACTGCGCCACACCTTCTGCATGGGCGTCACCGTGCCGATGCTGATGCCCGTCAGGCTGCCCTTCATGCCTCCATTAGCTGCATGCATTCATGCATAACTGATTAAAAAATTGCTGACAATGCATCACAATTGCTCGTCGATCGATCAGTGTGCATAATCACTTACCTATGACTTGGACGATACCGAGGCCGAGGCCGATGGATGAGTAGGTGAAGGACATGGCGGCGGCGAGCATGGAGAGCCAGGAGATCTGGTCGAAGTCAGGGATCTGGGAGAAGAAGACCTGGGCCACGCCGAAGATGATCATGTAGGGCACGCTGGAGACCTTGCAGGGGTCGGCGTGGCCGTTGCCGTGGAAGCAGTTGGCCCTCTTAATCGCCAGCATGCTGATGGAGGCGGCGATGGTGTAGCCGATGGCCACCCCAACGATGTTGGCGTACTGCAGCACCCCGCAGATTTTTACCTTGATGCCACTCAGGTTGGCGTTGACGGCGTCCATGTAGGTATAGTTGCGTTTGCCGGTGCTCTGGTCGCCGGAGCGGTAGCAGTCGGCGAGCAGCGAGGAGGTGAAGTAGGTGACGAGCGAGAATAGCAACATGACGGCGGGACCGGCGACCCAGCCGAGCTGCGCGATTGCCCACCCCAGCGATAGCACCCCGGAGCCGATCACCGCCGTGATGATGTGCGAGCTCGCCGTCCACATTGTGCCTGTACAGAACATCAGTATGTACGTCAGAGAGACCAGCAATCAATTCGCCGTACGCACGTGCACCATGAGACAGGGGGTTTACGTACCGGTGCGCTTGTTGCGGCCATCGTCGTCGAGCTTGGACCCGGCGGTGTGGCCGAGCTCGGCGGCGGCTACCTCCATGGGTGGATAGTAGTAGGTAGCCACGACCTTGTCCGCCATCCCGATCGACCTAGGCTTAACTGCTGCCAGCAGAACTGAGAGAGTAGGCGTGCAGGTGAGAACCGATTAAGAGGAGGCCAGACCACAGTAAGTGCAGTGCACTCTGCGCGCTAGAGAGCGAGTAAATGTCTACTGCGGAGTGGTGGTGGGTGCCTGGCCTGCCTCTGGGTACCGAGGGTTCCGGTGCAATTTATAGGAGGAGCCCGCACTGCGTAAAGTTAGAACATCTCCTGCCGCGTTCTTAACAGGTCCACCAAGGCAATTTTTTCATGCCCACGCCAAAAAAAGACCTCAGTCGCGTCCCTAAGACGTCGAAATTCGCCGGCTCGGCCCGTTTTTAGGCCCGACGATCCCAGGCTGAACCCAACGCACTGGGGCGCTCGGGGGCTCCGGCGAAGGAAAAGCCACGTCTGGGTCACACTGTCAGGCGAAAAGTCGACAGATTCGCCCCCTCCCCCGCGCCCCCGCCACCTTACCGATCCCGGCGCTGCCCACCGCCCACCACCGCTAGATATGCTAGTCCCCACCGGAAAAGAGAGAGGGTCTCACCGCGGCAACCTCTCCACCACCTTCCTGGGCGTGTTTTTCGGCTCTCCGGCCGTGCAGGACGGGATACCGGCGGCTGTGCGCCCACCATCTGGCGGGCGATTTGCCTGCTCGGCCATGGACTCGGACGAAGAGGAGGTGCTCGCGGCGTTGCTAGAGGAGGAAGCCGATGCTGATGTTCAGGACGAAGAGCATTTCATGGTACTCGCCGCCCTGGCCGGCCTGCTCGCAAGCAATGCAAAGCTGGGGTGAGGTGAATTGGCGTCGGGGCGGCTGAAAGCAAAGAACCGGCATCGACTAGAAGGCTATTGCATGCTCTACTCCGACTACTTCGCCGACGTTCCGCTGCACGTCGACAAAGTATTTCGGCGTCGTTATCGGACGAGCCGAAAGTTTTTCCTCAGGATTGTGAATTCCATCCGGGAGTTCGACAACTACTTCAAGTGCAAGAAGAATTGCACCGTCACACTTAGATTCACCTCAATCCGGAAGTGCACGACAGCTATGAGGATGCTCGCATACAGAGCTCCTAGTGATTCACTCGATGACTATGGGCGCATGGCCAAGTCCACAACCATTGAGTGTTTCTACAAGTTCTGCAGGGCAGTGATGGTAGTGTTTAGACCGCAATTCTTGCAATCGCCCAATGTTGAAGACACTACTCAGATCATAGCACAAGTTGCAGCAAGAGGATTTCGTAGGATGCTTGGAATCATCAACTGCATGCATTGGAAATGGAAAAACTGTCCATTTTCTTTGCAGGGGATGTACAAAGGCGTCAAAGATGGTTACAATGTGGTACTTAAGGCAGTGGGCACACATGACCTCTGGATTTGGCACTCCTTCTCTGGTATGCCAGGAACTCACAATGACATCAACGTACTGCAGACCTCTCATGTCTTTGGCAAGCTGGTTAAAGGTCATTCTCCTCCGGTGAACTTCAAGGTCAATGGGCGGAACTACAACAAGGGATAGTACCTAGCAGATGGCATCTATCCGAGATGGTCTACATTTGTGAAGACTATCTCAAATCCCGTGCCAGGATGCAAGAACTTGCACTTTGCGAAGGTTCAAGAGGCTTGCAGGAAGGATGTCGAGCGGGCAAATTGGTATGCTCCAATCTCGATTTGTTGTTGTCTGGTACCCCGCCCAGACCTGGTCGAAAGATCAAATTTGGGAAGTCATGACTTGTTGTGTCATCTTGCATAGCATGATCACTGAAAGCCATCAGAAAGAGCTAGTGTTTGACACTGAACCATATTACAGGCAGGGTCCTCTTGCCTAAGTTAATCACTAGCTACCGACAACCTGGACAGCCTTCCTCAACATGCATTAGAAGATTTGAAACCCACAGGTGCATAAACAACTGCAGCATGATATGGTGCAGCACCTATGGAGGCTCAAAGGTAACGCCTAGCTCGACGTGTGATGAAATATTAATTTTTATTTGTTGAACTATATTAATTTGTATTGAACTATTTGTTGTTGAACTATTTGGTTTCTATTGATTTTTTTGATGAACTTTGTGATAAATAAAACTCATAACGCCGAAGCACGCCGAATATGAGCCGACTTGCGCCGATAAAGGGCAGTTTTGCGTCAAAAATGAACTGAAAAGCAGGCAAAATTGTGTCAATATTGGGCCGATATCGGCGTCTGGGGCGGCGGCTGGGAACCCATTCTCCTCCAAGCCGATTTTAGCGCCGGTTCGTTCTCAGACGGCAATTTTTCGAACCCCTGAAGAGCCAACCGACTCGAGATGCTCTTAGTGCCGGCCCGGACCGGTCGGCATTCAGGGACCTGCCTGTCTGGCTGCGTGAGTGCGTTAGGACCTGCCTGTCCATGCTAGAAAGCGACTGCTGCTTGCTAGCCGGTGGCTGGCGGGGACGCGGGAAGGCGCTGCGGCTAGTGCTCCGGCTGGGAATTCAAACCTCCTAACTCGTAGAGTTGACTGCACAGCTGCTATGGTGGTCGACATCGACACGGCCGGGCAGTCGCCTTCCGAGAAGGCGCCAACCGCCACCTTTTGGCTTTCGCCATGCCTCGTGGCACCAGAACCCATTACTACTGACTAATTAGCATGCAAGATAAGATAAGCCCACTACGTACGCGAGGTGGCTGGTCAGCGGTGAAGCAGAGTGTACCTACTTTGCACACCGGTCAGGCCACCTCGTCTCAATCTCGCGAGCACGTGATGCACGAAAAGCAATAGAAATAGGAATTGCAAGTGTCTCGTACGTACTCCCTCCGTCCGAAAATACTTGTCATCAAAATGGATAAAAAGGGATGTATCTAGAACTAAAATACATCTAGATACATCCCCTTTTATTCGTTTTGATGACAAGTATTTCCGGACGGAGGGAGTACGTGCTACCACTGCTTTGCCGAAGCTGCCCTAGCTAGCTTGCTGCCCTTGTTGCACGGTTGGTCGAGAGGGCTCGGTGACAACTGATCGCTCGTCCCGGTAGTGCTTCGTCTGCACTGATCGGCTGGGTGCTCCATCGGGACCCCACGGTGTGCTGGCAAATCGGGCTTTCGTCCATCCTTTCTCGGCTCCCATGGAATATGGAATAGGTGTCTCTTCCTTTCCCGCCCACTCGCATGCATGGTGAGGTGGTCCGGCCGCTATCTTGCGTGTGTTGGATGATCGTCGTCGTATATCACCAATTATTTATGACTCTGTGAGATGGCTGCACTACCATGATTCTCCAGAGCTCAAAAATGGATTCGATTCTTCCGGGTACGTGGAATCACTCATTGCGGCCGGTTTTGACCGGCCCCGAACCTGTGGAGGATAGCCGACGAACATTTTTGTGCGTGTGCCTTTTGCGACGGAGACCGGACAGCCATCCTTTTCCGCTCGTGGATGAATTAATTAGCTAATCCCCGTGAGAACGTGAATATGCTAAGGTGCAGACTAATTAAGAATTGGGAATCGTGTGATTTGATGATAACCTAACAAGCAGCGCTTGAACTCCTAGAAATGGTGTGTGGATCGACAATGGCTTTTGAGGAGCGGCTGGAATTGTCCCTTCCCTGGCCCATTTTGTGCTGACAAATAATTGTGCTCGTAAGGGTTGACATCAGTGGCGTAGCTAGTGGGTAGCACGGGTGTGCCGTGCCATACCCAGAATTATGAGAATTTTATCTTTATTATTATCATGCCATATTTTTCAGATTTCGAGTGTGCGCACCTTTTTTTTTTGTCAAATGTTGTATGCCACTTGAATTAGGTAGAATTTTTCTAAGTGTGCACACCCTCATTTTACTCCTAGCTACGCCACTGGTCTTGACGTGGTGGGGCATGACCCACCCTGAATTTTTCCAGTAGCCTTTGTATCATAGGGACGAGATTTGCCGATGACATGCAAGCCGTCAAACCTTTCTTCCACCAGGAAATAAATGTTGCTAGTCTTGTTTTTTCCAATCTTCAGAAGGTGACCGCGGGACTTCGCATGCTTGCATATGACTCCCCTGCAAATTCGATGGATGACACTTTTCGAAAGGTCGAAGATACAACCATTAGGTGCACACAATCAGTGGCGGAGACGGGGGGCCAACAGGGGCCCTGGCCCCCCCCCCCCCCTAACAACACTGATTTGCTACTAATACAATCATGAACAGTGCAGAATTGAGAAAAAAAATACATGCATTGATGTAGTTTGGCCCCTGTAATCAAGAGTTTGTGTCATTTGGCCCCGGCAACCTTTAATTCCTGGCTCCGCCACTGCACACAATTGATCATTAAAACTATGGTGAAGGTTTATGGAGAACCGTATCTGTGACCACCCAATGCCAAGGACGCGATCAAGCTTCTAGCGACGCGTGAAGCAAAAGGCTGACCTGGATGCTAGAAAGTGTTGATTGTCAGCACTGGAAGTGGACCAATCGCCCTGCAACTTGGCACGTGTAACTCATCATGCATTGCAAGGATCCAACAATTAGTTTTTGAAGTTGTTGACTCCAAAGATCTTTGGATCTGGCATTTGCAACTTTTGATTGCCCGAACCTCACAGTGACATCAAAGTCTTATAAATATCTTATTTGTTTCAAATGCTAGCTGCTGGTACTTCTCCACCTTACAACATCACCGTGAATGGCTATCAATATGACCAAGGCCGGTATCTTGCTGATGAATCAATCAATCTTGATCTGCATTTGTGAAGACAAGTTCTAAGCTTGTGAGGAAACATACGCATTTCGCCAAGGCGTAAAAAGCTTAGAGGAAAGACATTGGAAAGGAATTATCCGACACAAAACGGTCATAGAGGATGAGGGGGACATCACAGGCCCCATTGACTATGAACCTAATGTCAGACCAGTCAGGCCTGGCAGGAACCCAAACCGCATTCAAGCAGTTCTGGAGGCGTATCGGAAGATTAAAGTCTAGGCTTCCCATCATCAGTTGAAGGAGGATCTCACTGAGCATCATTGCCAGGTAGCTGGGAGAGGGAATGCTTAAATTGCTTTAACTTATATTTATTTTCACTTGAACAATTTATTTGATCAGATTATTTGGTACATTTGGATTATTTATTGTATTCAGATAAATGGTTTGTAAAAATATTTGTTAAATTATGCTTATTGTTTGATCCAAATTGTTATAAATTGGCTAGAAAGAACCTATGAGCCAAAGGCGGATGGGCCCTACATGTAAAGAGAATACGGAGACCGCATTATGGCGACTCATTGTGATGGGCACGGCTGTCGCGGCCTTCATATCCATATGTCATGTGTTCCATATCCAATGTGACGATCACCAATACAAAGAATCTGCTATACTTGGTCTAAGACCTTTCTTAGTAGGAAAAAAATACTTGTATGTTCATTGAGGGCATCTCCAACACCGACCCCCAAACATCATGTATTTTTCCGGGGACGTGGGTGTCCGGACCCCGCAAGCCATACAATGTCGACCCTGATCGGTCCGCGGGGCAGTTCAGACCGCCATTTTCCCACAAACCGGAACCAAACCAGACAGCTTTGTCAGAGTCCAAACACCAGCCCTGTAGGACTTCGACACCAAGGCCCACCGAAAACTAAGTCGGAGCCCGTGCTTTTATAGCTGGTTTGCACTGTTTCCGCGACACAATCACCCACTCTCCTCTTCCCACATGCCGCTCTCTACCCAATTCCCGCCCTTTTTTCCGCCGCCGATGCATGGACCCATAGGAGATGCTGCCGGAGATGGTGGTGGAGGAGGATTCGGTGATCACGTTCACCTGGAAGATCAACTCAATGGCACAACAAAATCATCGGCTGAGAGTGAAGGGAAAGGCCGCGCCTCTCAAGTAGCAGAAGGCCGGAAGAGGCAAAGGTGGTGCTTGAGGCAATGGAAGTGCACGGGAGGGACACGGTGTAGGACAAAGTCTGGGACGCGGGGTCCTGCTGCCATCACCTACCGTGTAGACGCTGCTCTCGCCGGAGCATTACAAGTCTCGATACTTCTACACTACCACGCAGCTTAGTAGGCAGTCCCCGACACCCGGCACGGTTCAGGACGTTACTACGCGGACGTCGTGGCGCCGCTCCCTTTCTCAGAGTGCACATCGTTGCAGCTTGTCTGAACACATATGCTAGAGTAGAGCAGCTGGGAGCCCGCACATTGTACGCCGATATGCCTAAAGCAGGTGAGCCAAGGTACAACAACACGGACAAGGAGCCGTTTGACATGATCCATACTGGAGGCGGGGAGGAGGTTTCTACGAGGATGGTCAAGTCGATGACTCAGAGCCCATCCCAGCCGGCTCGTGCACCTGGACCGGCATGTACTCCCAGTCGGGCATGCATCCGAGCTACATCCAGTCCAGCACATACACCTAGCTAGGCATAGACATATAGTAGTGGGATTTGGCCACCGGAAAGCAGGAAGCAGGAGGAGGACGATGATCTGGATGAATTTGCCACCGATTCAAAAAAGAAGGATAGAGGAGAAAGCTTCGACATGTGGGAGGACGAGTTGTTGTGCGATGCATGGTTGGCCACTGGCATCGATATGGTCCATGGCACGGAGAAAAAGGGCTCAACTTTTTGGGCCAACATTCACTCTGGTTCCACTGAACACTAGCATTTCGAACCGTACTCTGACGGGCTCATCCACAACTATGGCGCAAAGTCTCTCAATCATCGATGGTACATCATCCAAGAGGTCGTGTCGAAGTATTGCGGCCACTTGAGGCAACTCATCACACGTTTGCCAAGTGATGCACAAATCTCCTAGCAAGGAAGTGTGTTCATCATTTGGCCAGATATGCATTGTTGTCTATGAACATTTGGCCGGATATGCATTGTTGTCTACGAACATTTGGCCGGATATGCATTGTTGTCTATAAACATTTGGCCGGATATACACATTGTTGGCCTGATATGCACCATTGTGTAGGTCATTTATAGTCATCGACAACGTTTAATTTTATATCCTTCCCATGCGTGCAATGTGTTTTTGAAGTTGGAGAAGAAGAGCTTCATCGTCATGCATTGTTGGTTCAAATTCAATGGACAGCCCAAGTGGAATCTATTCATTGACAAGACCATCATCGCCCATGGAAACAATGAGGAAACCGGTGATCCAACTGACTCAACAAACAAACCACCCAAAAAGGTTAGAACATGATTCTAGGGTAAGAAGTGGGAGGAGGAGAAGGCGGAGCGAGAAGGGTCGTCGGCCAAGCTGACAGAGTGGTTCAAGGACATCTTGGCGAACAAGGACAATGCACACTTCAAGCGCTCCGACGTCAAGGAGGAAAAAAGGTCGAGAGGTTTCACATGTTGATGGCGGCGACAAAGAAAAAGATCTAGCTCTTAGAGAGGAAGACCATGCTTGAAGAGAAGAAGGTTGAGATTGCAGCCGTTTCAGAGGACGCGAAGATGTTGACCATGAAGATGGAGGATTTAGATGACGATGCAAGGATGATCATGCAAGACGCCCATTTCAAGATGTTGAATCGCAAGAAGGAAGAGTTGGAGGTGGAGAAGGAGGCAACCGAGGCGGAGGCGACGATTGGTTGAGCGTGGAGTCTTGGATTGTCGGTCCGGCAAGGAAGAAAATACAATTTTTCGCACAGACTACAAGACTTATAAAAACTATGCATAATGACCCCCCTTTTGGTTGTGACCGGGGGCTCATGTGATCCCGCGCTGGTGTGATCCGTCGCGTGTGCTGTGGTCGGACGGATTTGAATTTCAAATTGCTCGTACTGACATACATTTAGGGGATGATTTTGGATGGTCAGCTTCCGTAGCAGTATCCGCGGACTGGCCCTGCCGGTCCGCGGATGAATCCGGTGTCCGGTCAAGGGGTCAGCGTTGGAGATGCCCCGACCATTACAATTACTTTGCTAGAGGTTACAATCGCCATCACCCAATTAATGTATCTATCAGGAAATCATTTTCTCGCAAACCACAATGGTGTTCCCAGGCCACCAGGGTATGGCCTAAGTCCTAGGCGTCTGTGGTGACTTCGTCGATCTTAAGATATGTGCCGGTTCAGTCTCTCGTAGGTGCTCATACGGGTAGGGTGTGTGTGGGTTCGTAGGGGTGAGTGTATGTGCGTATGTATTACCATGTGTGTATGTACTGTGTTAAAAAAAAGAAAGAAATCTTTTCTTCTCTAATACATTTTCTTAAAGACCAGTTAATCTTACCAGTTTTGCTATGTTTTAGTCGACTGATACTTTGTTATATCTCAATTGATGCTATATTTCTTTGATCTTGCATGGAGATTCGTACATTTTTTCTTTTCATTTTTTCTTTTCTCTTGTTATACTATATCGCTTAACTAAAACTTGATTAAGTCTCAGTGGACTTAGACCTAGCCACACACTAATCTTATCATACATTTTAAAAATCACTTCTATAAAGAAACATCATTTCGTTTTTTTATGGATCTCATGCATGACTTGATGAAGTAGTACAACTCCATCGAGGATGTATCTTCTTTGAATTGTTTGAAGGCCAAGAACTTCTCTTTCGTGAATCCTACACCTTGATGTATTGTTTGTGCGTGCACGATCGTTTACGTCAATTATGTCTTGAATGGGTGGTACACCTTGAGGTCGGTTTTGATGCCGGCGATGGACCCGGCGGCGGCGGCAAGGGAGATGGCGAGGCATCCCACGCTGAGCATCTGGAGGCACACCCACCGCGTGCTCCACTTGGGCACCTTCTTCTGCACCACGTACATCTCGATGGGAAAGAAGACGGTGAGCGGCCAGAACCCCAGCGCTCCCAGGAACCCCACCACGTCGTTGAAGAAGGGCAGCATCATCGACACCACCGTCGTCGCCACCACGAACGCCGTCCGCCATGTCGCCCGGAACATGTTCACCTTGTACGTCCGGAAGAGCGGTATCTCGACCTCGCCGGTGATGTAAGTAGACTCCGGCCACCTCTTCGCCGCCCACTTCTCCACGAAGGCGAACAGGGGCTGGCAGTACACCTGGTACGCGCCAACGAGGTGGATGACAATGGCGACGTTGGCCACGTCTAGGAGCCAGAAGGGCTCGTAGAAGCCGAACCCCGTGAGGAGGTTCCCCGGCGCGGCGTCGCCGAAGGCCGCGTAGCCCATGCAGCCGCAGAGCATGTAGAAGACGGTGGTCACCGCGACGCTGACCAGGGTGGCGCGCTTCATGACCGTGGACTCCGACGGTGGCGGCGCCCGGATGGTGTCCTGGATCTCGATGAGGATGAGCGAGTAGGAGTAGGCGAACGCGATGTCCCCAAACGCCTGCAGGCTGCGCCACACCTTCTGCATCGGCGTCACCGTGCCGATGCTGATGCCGGTCAGGCTGCCCTTCATGCCTCCGTTCGCTGCATGCATGCAGATATCATTGGTTAACACACTGCTGAGTCAATGCAATTCGTCGATTGATCAGTGTGTGTAGTAGTACTACTACCTACCTATGACTTGGACGATGCCCAGGCCGAGGCCGATGGAGGAGTAGGTGAATGACATGGCGGCGGCGAGCATGGAGAGCCAGGAGATCTGGTCGAAGTCGGGGATCTGGGAGAAGAAGATCTGGGCTACGCCAAAGATGATCATGTAGGGCACGCTGGAGACCTTGCAGGGGTCGGCGTGGCCGTTGCCGTGGAAACAATTGGCCCTCTTAATCGCCAGCATGCTGATGGAGGCGGCGATGGTGTAGCCGATGGCCACCCCAACGATGTTGGCATACTGCAGCATCCCGCAGATCTGGACCTTGACGCCGCTCAAATTGGCGTTGACGGCGTCCATGTAGGTGTAATTGCGCTTCCCGGTGCTCTGGTCGCCGGAGCGGTAGCAGTCGGCGAGCAGCGAGGAGGTGAAGTAGGTGACGAGCGAGAATAGCAACATGACGGCGGGACCGGCCACCCAGCCGAGCTGCGCGATGGCCCACCCCAGCGACAGCACCCCGGAGCCGATCACCGCCGTGATGATGTGCGAGCTCGCCGTCCACATCGTGCCTGCGCACATCGGCATCAGTGCGTACGTCAGAGTGAGAAACCAACAATCAAGTACTGTACTCCATGAGATGAGGCAGGGGCTTTACGTACCGGTGCGCTTGTTGCGGCCATCGTCGTCGAGCTTGGACGACCCGGCGGTGTGGCCGAGCTCGGCGGCGGCTACCTCCATCGGCGGGTAGTAGTAGGTGGCCACGACCTTGTCCGCCATCCCGATCGATCGGCCTCTCTCTAGGCGTAGCTGCTGCCAACACAGAGAGTAGGAGTAGTAATTAAGAGGAGACCAGACCACAGTAAGTGTAGTGCACTCTGCGCGCTAGAGATGCGATCTTGTGCAGTGCGTCAGAGACTGAGTAAATGTCTGCTGCCGAGCTTGCGCGAGGTGGTGTTGGTGGTGGGTGCCGAGGGTACGTACGGGTGCAATTTATAGGAGGAACCCGCGCACTGCGCAAAGTGGGTGCCGGCTGCCGGTCTCGACCTGGGGCCGCCGCTGCCCGGGGTGGCTGGCGGGGACGCAGGAAGCTGCTGCTAGTGCTCGGACTGCAAATCCAAACCCTCGTTGGAAACTACGTAGAGTTGACGCATGTAGTCTTACCATTTGCTACGCATGTATGGTGGTGGTGGACGTGACAGGGTAGTCTTCCGAGAAGGCGCCAACCATCACCTTTTGCCCTACCTCGTCGGCACAACGGTCAAAAAAGAGCAGCCACATGCTAATTGCTCACAGCTGACTAACGATCATGCTTAAGCCCACCACCCCGTAGCTTTTCTAGCCAGTCAATGGTAGAACCGAGTATACCTACCCTCCCTACAGTGCTCCAGCACGATGCACGAACGATCGCTAGATATGATAAGTGATGATAAGATCGCAGCAGTTAGCTTTCTCTGCAGGGAGCTGCTCGACCAAGCACCGGACGCGCGCACGGCCGGACGAGAGGGCACGGCGAGAGCAGATCGCTCGTTGCTGCTGCGGTGGTGGTGCTTGGTCTGCATCGACCGGCTGCGTCTTTTATAGGGAGAGGCTGTACATGCGGCGCTGGCATATTCCGGGCCGGCTTTCGTCCATCCCTTTTCAATTCAAAGTGGCCCGCCGGTCTTACGTGTGTTGGATGGCTCTCCGTCGTCGTATCACGAATTCTTTATGACTGCAGTACCATGATTTGCCGGTGCTCAAAATTGATTCCGGGTTCGTGGAAGTGGAATCACTCATTGCTCCCGGTTTTTGACCTGTGGAGGAAAGGCGACGAACATTTTTGTGCGCGTATGCCTTTGCGACGGAGGCCCGGAGAGCCGTTCCTTTTCGCGGCAGAGGTTCGCGCGTATATGAATTAATTAGCTAATCCCCGTTTGAACTTTGAACGCGAACATGCTATATTTTGTAGACTCAATACTACTACTCCTACTAGTTAACACGAGCGGTTGCTAGGTCTAGGAATCGTGTGTGTGATATGATGATGGCCTAGCAGGCAGCGTTTAAATTAGTTCAGTATCGTTTAATCGTGTGTGGGTCGACGATGGCTTTTGGAGCGGAGAAAGAAAAGCAGCGGCTGGAACTGTCCCTGACATGGCCTGTTTTTGTCCTGACCAGCATTTGTGCCCGTATAGCTGTACTCGACTGGCATGACTATATTTCAAGATAACAAAACTGGGCATGTCGGCATGATCTGTGAAGGGTAAATTAACCAGTCCAGGGAGCGGCTTGCTAGCTTGTAGATTTTTGGTTATCCACGAGATGGGTTGAGCAAGCTAAGAGCATCTTTAGCAGATCCCGCAAAATCTCAACCCGCAAAACACGTTTGCAGTTCGCGAAAAAATTAATTTGCGGGCCGGCGCGGATGGCCGCAGAGGCAGACCCCGCGAAACGGACCCGTATAAAAGGATATTCGCGGAAGATGCTCTTTTACGGGTCGGCTTTGCGGGGTCTTCTCTTGCGCCGCTGCCGCCGGTCCGCAAATATCAATACCACACCACAAATATCAATACCAGCACAATACAACAATCATCCATATTACAAATAATTATTCAAATCACCGAATAATGCAATATAAAACTTGTCCCGAATACAAATAACACATGAATTGAATAAAAATGAATAGAAAAATGAGTTTTGTTACTGTCCAGCACTTTGCCAATGGTGCTCAATCAGATCCTCCTGAAACTGAAAGTGGGTGTTTGCATTTTCAATCTCTCTGTATGTCTGAAGAAAAGCACTAATGCGGTTAGGGTCTCTAGCTGGTTTGACACGGCTACCCACATTGTCGTAGAAGAACTCCAAGTTCATGCCTCTCTCATCTTCGAGAATCATATTGTGAAGGATAACACAGCATGTCATGATGTCTTTTAAGGTCCGCTTGTCTCAGAAACGAGCAGGACAACGAACAATGGCAAACCTAGATTGCAAAACCCCTAATGCTCTTTCGATGCCTTTTCGGGCTGCCTCTTGCACCCTTGCAAATTCACATTGTTTTCTAGTTTTGGGTTCTTTGAAGCTCGTGACAAATGTGCACCAAGAAGGGTATATACCATCTGCAAGATAGTACTCCCTCCGTTTCTTTTTAGTCCGCATATAAGATTTGGTCAAAGTCAAACTTTGTTAGCTTTGACTAAGTTTATTGAAAAATATATCGAGATTCACAATATGAAATCAATATTGTTAGATGCATCATGAAGCATACCATATAGCTTTAGTTTTGTAGATGTTGATATTTTTTCCTAGAAAGTTGGTCAAACTTTACAAACATTAACTTTGACCACATCTTATATGCAGACTAAAAAAATATGGAGGGAGTACCCCTTTGTGTATTCATGCCCATTGATAGTGTAGTTGCAAGCAGGAGCATCACCACTACCAAGCCTAGCAAACAAATGAGATGGGGAAAGGTGGAATCGCCGGCGCCGGACGGGCGGAACCAAATGGCGGGCGACGGCGGAAGGAGGTGGGGAAATGGCGCGGGCTGAAATGTCCCTCCCCCGCTTTCCTGCGAAACGGGGCACCGTAGGGGCGAGGCGGAAACCTGCGTATTCGCGTATAGGGGCCGGGATTTTGCCGCGCCCCTCAAAATGTTTTACGGGTCGGGCGCGTTTGCGGGGTCTGTTCGGGCAGGATTTTCCGCGACGGCCCATATTTTGGCGATTATTTTACGGGTCAGTTCGTTTTACGGGGTCTGCTAGAGTTGCTCTAAGAGCACAATAAAAATAAAAATAGAGAAGTATCCAGCCGAATAAAGCTTAGTGGAACTTTTTTACCCCATTAACTTTTGGCTGGACCTAACCGATCCTCTAAATTTAGTGGAGTATTTTTTTGTCAAATGTATTTCATTTTCGGGCACCAAAATAAATTTCATTGCTTCTTTATTTCATTAAACGTTATTTCAATACACTGAAGTACATAATTCACCAATTCTTTGCTAAGATAACCGAATGAAAAAAACAAGAACCACAATTAGACACTTGATAAAATTCTAACTTTCATAACTGCTCCCATTAGTTAAATTAATATTTTCTCTATGTGTTCATTTTGAACATTGATGATTCTCTCAATTGGCTTCTCAAGTTTGCATTATTCTTTCTTTTTCAATTCCGACCAATTCGACATTGTGTTGCCTTTAGTATTATCTCTAGTCACTACTTTAGCAAGGAGTGCACGACATCTATCGAATTTCTCACTATCAATAGATCAACGTAATCTTCTTCCCAATACCAAAACTGGCATCAATTCTGCACACAATTTTGAGCAAACAATGAGCCACAAATTACGACTAATCTGATGAACAACCGGATAAACAAGCACTCATCCCATCTTTTTTGCACTGAAGAACACCCATCAGGGATGTTCCGGAGTGGTCGAAACTCGGCGCACCACCTGTTGCGGGCAATCATCGCACTTGATGACCGGCAACGGGGAGCCGACGAGCTAGGCCAGTGTTGAGCCCGACCGACGGCCGGGCGTGTCTTTGTCAGTGTAGAGTCGTAGCCAGGTTTGTGCGGTTTGGTACCCGACAATCCATGACAAAGCGGTTGGATGCGTTAAATCCAGCGACGGCGACGGTCGTAGATTTGCCAGTTTCTGCGCCAGCAACAGTAAGAAAGAGATACTGAAATCCGGGTGAGCGAGAACCGCGACGGCCAACGAAGCATCGTCAGTGCGGGTGGTGGCCGGCGGAGGCGGGAAGGATGGTGATGGCGTAGATGTGGCGCAGAAGTGGAGTGAGTGAGACTATGAAAAGGAACAGTTTTTTTCCTCTAACGGTGGGCGGCCAACTAAATATAAGAGCCACTAGGCAGCGAAGTAAAATTTTACTCCATTATTTGATTTAGCCGTTTATGGGATGATCCGCTAGGTGCGAGTTAAAGGAATAAAAGCAAAAGTTTACTTCTCTGTAGCCGTTTAGAGGATCGGCGGTTAGAGTTGCTCTAAGCACCGTTCTGGTGAGCGGCCTGCCAGATCTGTGAAAGCTAAATTAACTAGTCTGGCGAGTGGCGAGTGGCTGTACATTGTAGAGTTTGTATTTTTAAAACCCACTAGCGAAGGCTAGGCAACCTAAGCTTCGTTCTGATTCATTTGTAGAATTTGTAGAGTTTTGTGAAACCTAAGCTCCTGAGGCCATACAAGCTTAGAATCTGAAATAAACAAACTTACATAGTTTTGAGATTCAAAACAGCAGTTTTGAAGTTATAGAACTGACACACCTACAATAGTTTTAGGACCTATAATTATATTTTTAAAGTTATAGGACAAAACCGACACACGTTTTATGACTTGCTCCCTCCATCCGGGGTTATTAGATTTCTTTTCATTTTGAGCCAAAGTTTGACCATTAATTTAAGAGGTAATATCACTCGCAGTTATAGAATTTGTGTTGTATGTTCAGCTTGATGCTAAAACTTGTAAAAAATGGATTTGTGGTCATCTAACTTGTTGTCTGGTACAAACACGATGCTTTCTACTGTATCTAGACGTACACCCTGCCTGCATGGCAGCGGCCCACATGTCAGTGGCTAGGAGTACATTTTTCGACATAACTCCCTAGATTTTGGTAGTTATGCAAAAAGCATAAGTAAGACCCACTAGTCAGTGAATAGTACAAGGAAAAATGATAATTATCGTTTGGAGGGGGCGGGATTTGAACCAACGACATTCATAAAGCGAGCGTAACAGGTGAACCAGCACACAATACAACATTTGTTGTTTCGAAAGGATAACTGCATTTTTTTAGGGGTTACCACACTTTATTTAAACTTCAAGAATGTTCGGTACAAGTAAAGTTGTTGGAGTTGTGGATAACCAAATGTGCCATCCAGCGGCAAGAGAGGCCGAGGCCTTTGCCAAGTTGTGAGCTTCAAAATTCGATTCTCTAGCTTCATGCACCACTCCTAACTCATCAAAAAGCATCATTCTTTGCTTGATATCCTTGATAACTATCGCCGAAGAGCCATTAAATTCCTGGACAAGTTATTAACAATGGACAGGCAATTCGTTGCAACTCTGATCCTTCTCACCTGTAAGTCCGTAGCGAGAGCAAAAGCCTCATAGCTTCAGTAACAACACCTGGGTCAGCCAGCTTAAATGGGCTAGTGGAGCCCATTTTGCACCTTTGATTCTTTAAAAAAAATTGTATGTAAATTATGATCTCAGTAATCAAAATATATTTATGGATTACAAAAATGTTTGTATAATTTAAAGTAATCCAAATATTTGTAAAATTACCACTCAAAAATATTATACAAAACTCTACTGCTCATAGATGAGCGAATTTTTAATATAAATAAGGACGCCACTAGGTTTCGAACCCACGAGGCCGCAAAGAAAGACACCCTTCACGCTCTATTGCCTATACATACAAAAGATGATTAGTCAATCAAAAAGTTCAATATTAGCTTGAGTATTATATAAAAAAAACTAGCAAGATGTCCGTGCGTTGCATGGAACATAAAGATGCATTTTTATAAGTAGTTTATCTTGTGAGAGATAAGGATGAATGAGGGAAGGCCTTATCTGCAAATGTGGAGAGGGATGCGGGTATCTTTTTGCCTTATCTGTAGGTCGCGAGCGAATGCCGACCCGTCTGATCGATATTCATCGACATATATGGGTCTCACCTGGGCTTTTTTGCGTGATTAAAAAATTGAGAAGTTATATAGAAAACATTTACTCCAAGTCACTGACATGTGGGCCATTGCCACACAGTCAAGGTTTACGGATTAAGGCAAGCCTCTAGACAGTGGTATCTAAAATTTAATCAAACGATTAAAAGTTTTAGATTTATAGAAAATACCGAGGATAACTGCATTTATGCAAGGTTTAGAATTGGGAAATATTTTTTCCTAATCTTGTATGTGGATGATATCCTGCTTGCTAGCAATGATGTTAGTCTACTACAAGAAACAAAGAAGTTCTTATCCTAAATTTTGACATAACAGATCTTGGTGAAGTATCATATGTTTTGGACATAGAAATTCACTGAGATAGGAACAATGAAGTCTTAGGACTCGCAGAAAGCATATTTAGAAAAGGTTCTTCAAAAGTATAATTTGCATGCGAGTAAAGCCACACCTGCTCCTATAGTCAAGGGCGATAGTTTTGGAAAATTTCAATGTCCCAAGAACCAGTACGAAATCGATCAAATGAAAGTAGTACCATATGCTTCGGCTGTTGGAAGCTTACAGTATGCACAAGTGTGCACTCGCCTTGACTTAGCTTTTATCATCGGGGTAGTCGGTAGATTTCAAGAGAATCCAAGCATAGAGCACTCGAAGATGGTAAAAAAAAAAGCATTGCGTTATGCGCAAGGCACGAACGACTACGTGCTAACATACAAGAGATGTGATTCCCTAGAGATAAAAGGGTATTCAGACGCAGATTTTGCGGGGGACAGAGATGATAGAAAATCCACGTCAGGATACGTATTCACTCTCGCTGGGGGGGGG
>LR738711.1:894513856-894669613 GCA_902687465.1 Secale cereale | reverse complement strand
CCGAGAGGATCTGGATCGGGGCAACGATGCCCCCGATCCCCATGGTCGTCGCGCGCCATCATCCCGCCGCCCTCGTCGCCGACGGCTCGCCGGCGTCGCCCCACCTGCGCCACCCCATCGCCACCCCGACGCGCCACCTCGAGCCCACTGCCCTCCCCGACCGGACCTCTGTGAGCACCGCCTCCCCCGTTGCCCCTGGCCATCGCCCCGGTCGCCGCCTTCCCCCTCGGTCGCCACGGTCGTCGCCGCGCGCACGCGCGCTCGGGGCGCGCCCGCGTTCCCGCCCCGCGCACCGGCCCGGCCCTCGCTCGCCGCTCGGCCGCACAGGCCTCGCCCCGCGTGCCTGCTGCACACGCTGCTGCCGCCGTTCGCCGGCCGCGCCCCGCATCCGCCTCGCTCCCGCTCGTCCCCCCTGCTCACCGTTGCCGGGGCAGCGCCGCCGCTGCTTCCCGCGGCCTCGGCAACTGCTGCCCGCCTGCCGCCGCAGCACCCTCCCCTCGTCGCCGTGGCCTCGCCGCCGCCACCATCTGCGGCCCGACCGGCCGGCGGCCTGGGGCCCCGCCCGCCGTGGCCGGCGGCCACGCCCAGCGCTCGTTCGGGCGTGCGCCTACCCCGGGTCGTCGTGCGCCCGCAACCAACCGCCCCGCTATGCCCCCCTGGGCCTCTGCCAGGTGGGGCCCCAGGCCCCAGAACGAAAACAAAAAAAAAAGAAAAAAAATAAATATAAATAAAATAATAATAATAATAATAATAAATAAATTAATTAATTAATTAACAAATTAATTAAGTTAATTAATCACCTTTAGATTAATCTAATCATTAATTAACCTAATCTGTAATTAACTAAAACCTAATTAATCTAACTAAACTGTTAGATAATTTACTGCCTATGACACACGGGCCCCACTGGTCAGGTTGACCAGTCAACCATGATGACGTCAGCATGATGTCATAAATTATTTTTCGAATTTAGTTAATTAGTATTAAATTCCAGAAATTAATAAAACCTTTAGAAAATCATATCTTTTAAACCGTAACTCGGATGAAAATAATTTATATATGAAAGTTGCTCAGAACGACGAGACGAATCCGAATACGCAGACCGTTCGTCAACCACACGTCCCTAGCATACCGAACATGCAACTTTCCCCTCCGTTTCATCTGCCCGAAAATGCCTAACACCGGGAATACTTTCCCGGATGTTATTCCTCTTCGCCTGTATCACCGAGCACCGCGTTAGGTCACACGTAGCACCGCGTATTTCCATTTTATGCTTTGTGATGCTATTGTTTGCTCTGTTATTTATTTGTTTCCCCTTCGTTGCTTATTTTCGGTAGACTCCGATACTGTGATAAAACCCCGAGACCATTGATGCTTCGGTGTTCGACTACGGCTACGCTTCCGAAGATTCCTTTCGTCTGCAGAGCTTCCAGGCAAGCCCCCCCTTTTGATCACCAGATATCGCCTATTCTTCTCTCTACTGCTTGCATTAGAGTAGTGTAGCATGTTACTGTTCGGTTGCTCCTATTCTGTTGCATAGCCTGTCATTGATGCTACAACTGTTGATACATGTACCTGCCATCCTAATGCTTAGTGTAGGATGCTAGTATTCCATTAGTGGCCCCACATCCTTGTCCGTCTGCCATGCTATTCTATCGGGCCGTGATCACTTGGGTGGTGATCACGGGTATATACTACATACATTTTACTTACACATGTTGATGATTCGGATATGGGGGCTGAAGGGGCAGGTGGTTCCACACAGGTAGTGGTGGGCCTGGGTTCCCGATAGTCCCCTGATGGTTACTTTGTGGCGGAGCGACAGGGCAGGTTGCGACCACCTAGGAGACAGGTGGGCCTGGCCCTGGTCGTTGTCCGCGGTTATTTCATAATAACACGCTTAACGAGTTTGGATATTTGATCTGAGTCTGGCCATTTGGTCTATACGCACTAACCAGCTACGTGGGAATAGTTATGGGTACTCGACGTCGTGGTATCAGCCGAAGCCTTCTTGACGTCAGCGGTTTAGCGGCGCGCGCCGGATTGGACTGGAAGCCTACTCTGGTATTAGGAGAGGCTAGGTCTGCTTACCGGCCGCGTACGCAACGTGCAGGTGTGCGTTGGGCGATGGGCCCGGACCCCTGCGCGCTTAGGACTTAGACCGACGTGCTGACCTCTCTGCTGTGCTTAGGTAGGGCTGCGACGTGTTGATCTTCCGAGGCCGGGCATGACCCTGGAAAGTGTGTCCGGCCAAATGGGATCAAGCGTGCTGGGTTATGTGGTGCACCCCTGCAGGGAAGTTAATCTATTCGAATAGCCGTGTCCCTCGGTAAAAGGACGACCCGGAGTTGTACTCGGACCTCATGACAACTAGAACTGGATACTTAATAAAACACACCCAGACAAGTTCCAGATATAACTCGGTGGTTGCTCTCTCACAGGGTGATGTGCGGGAGGATCGCCGGGTAGGATTATGCTTTACGATGTTACTTGGTGAACTCTTCTGCTACTCAAGACGGAGGCTGCCAGAAGCTTTGATAGTTGTTACTATTCCATCTACTCCCTTCCACTGCTGCAAGATGGAGGCTGCGAGAAGCGAGGAAGCTTGTTACTTACCATCTACTCTCTTCTACTGCTGCAAGATGGAGGTTACCGGAAGCGTAGTCTTCGTTTGGAATAGCTATCCCCCTCTTATTCTGCTTTCTGCAGTTCAGTCCACATATATTACCCCTTTACACAGATATCATTGCATATGTAGTGTAGATCCTTGCTTGCGAGTACTTTGGATGAGTACTCACGGTTGCTTTGCTCCCCCTTTTCCCCCTTTCTTCCTTTCTTCTCGGATGATGCAACCAGGTGGTGGAGTCCAGGAGCCCGAGGATCCCGATGATGTTTCTACATGGAGTTCGGCTTCGAGGAGTAGTTAGGAGGTCCCAGGCAGGAGGCCTTGCCTTTTCGATCGTTGCTACTTTTGTGCTAGCCTCCTTAAGGCAAACTTGTTTAACTTATGTCTGTACTCAGATATTATTGCTTCCGCTAACTCTTGTGTATTCGAGCCCTCGAGGCCCCTGGCTTGTAATATAAAGCTTGTATTATTTTAATTTGTGTCTAGAGTTGTGTTGTGATATCTTCCAGTGAGTCCTTGATCTTGGCCGTACACATTTGCGTGCATGATTAGTGTACGGACAAATCGGGGGCGTCACATATTGCAACAAACTGTATCGGCGTTGCAATATGGTAGTGGTATTGCGACAAACAAATTCTGTTGCGTGAGGGCAGTCATTTTGTTGTAATAGAGGCTAGGTATTTCAACAGAATAACTATTTGTGGCAATATTCAAATGGATATTGCAACATCGGCGTGACGTTGCATTAGTTACAAATATTGTTGCAAAAAAGTGGCTAACTATTGCAACAAACTGCTTTGGCGTCGCAATATGGTATCGATATTGCGACAAACAAATTCCGTTGCGCGAGACAACCATTTTGTTGTAATACGGAATAGGTATTTCAACAGAATAACTATTTGTGGTAATATTCGGAAATATATTGCAACATCAGTGTGACGTTGCATTAGTTACAAGTAAAACAGTGGAAAAATATATTATTTGAATTTATAGATATTAAGTTATGATTTTTGCAAGCTTCAAGGACTAATTAAAATATATTTTAATTGCATCAATTTCAATTAATCAAAACAATGAAAAAAATTATAAATGGATAGAACACACTTTCTTGATAGGAATCTATATCTATATCTATACCTATTAATAGAGGTCAAGCCGCTAATATCGTATGTACGTCCGAGGTGGTCCTAAAATATTGTGCATGTCTGATTGTTCGTTCGTCTCAAAATTAAAACTTCGTGTGTGTGCTGCGGTGGCCCAATAAATCGGCCGAGACGAGCCCAGCAAAAATAGGTGTGTATTTGCTGCGATTGGCCAATAAATCGGGCCCAAAAAATTTAAGTGCAAGCATGTACTTTCGAACTCAGAGCCTCCTGTTCAAGAATAATGACGCAGCCAGCTGAGCTAAGTCTTGTTGTGTACTATGCTGTAGGTCCATTCTCTTCTTAAATAGTCCCACATCGCCTCCTTACATCGCATCGATCCAATTTATATACGTCCTTGACTTTCCTGGCTGTTAAGAAGTCGTCTCGCAATAAGAAAAGAGAGGCTTACTAACTGCACCATCATTTTTTTTGCTGTTGAACTGCACTATCAGTTAAAAGGAAGCACCACTAGAATAAGTTGCATCTGATCAACAAGCAGCATGCAGTACATAAGTATACAGACTTACTCCATGCATGCATCTTACGGTTTCTCATAAAAAATAGTACGCATGCATTTGTTTCCAAACAATACATACATCCATAACTTCCCTTCCATGCATGATCGTCCATTGATTTTTTCCACAATAAAAATATATACCTTAGTAGAGACGACATGCTTGATATACCCAAGGTACGGTAGGTGGAAATGATATACCAAAGAAATGTACAAAATCAAAGGACATACGTATGGAGAACTGATGTAGATACATGGTACGTTGGGCTTAAATGATATACATAGGTACCATATATACTCTCCACTATGTATGAAGAACTAATGGAGATACACGATGTTGGGCTCAATGAAAAAAAATACCTTCAATTCTTATATACTCTCCACTATGTAATTTTCTTAAACGTCTTAAACATCTGTGGGTATATGTACCTTCAATTCTTAAAATATTTACATTGAGTCACAAGTTTTCGTATGGACGTTGTATTCTATTGCCGCAAAAAAATGGACGTTATATCCTAATTACTGGATAGCCATCTTTTGTACGATATATTCATCGTACGTATCACATACTCTCTGCTGTGTATAAAGAACTGATGGTTATATCATTTTTCATTTAGTGCGTTGTTTAAAAATTTCTAGGCATGTCGATAGTTTTGTTAGTTTTCTTGTTATATCAATTTTATATTTTTTAATATGGCAACTGTTTATTTATTTTGTCGTATATTATTGCTAGCTATGTCACATATGATCGGTATATTTTTTTTAATATGGTTTATTGGTATGTCACACTTATTTACTCTTATAATGTAAAATGCATTGGATATGACAATGCCACAATATTTAATAATATTTCTGGGCATTCGATTTCTTGGAACGATTTTCTAAAGTGACAAAAGAACGCATTGCATTTTTGTACAATAGTTTTCTAATAGGTATCTGATAATAAAAGCGGAAAATGTTTCAGCGATGAGACAACTGTGGACATGTGGATTTTATGAATACGCATGAGATATTTGTAGAGTATATATATATATATATATATATATATATATATATATATATATATATATATATATATATATATATATATATATATATATATATATATATGACTCCTCTTCTGTACTCCTGGGAGTATGTACTCCCATCCTCAATATACCTCATATACGCATTAATTATACCTTTTTATCATTCTTAATATACTTCATTAAATATTCTAAGATACCTCAATATAAGTTTTATTGAAAAAATATCATTTACGACGTACTTTTTGTAATATACCTTTTTCACGTACAAACACATCAGTATATACGTAAACATTTAAAAATATGTAGACTCACATTAATTTTTTCATGAAAATCATTCTGGGGTATCTAATCATTACTAATGAAGTATATAAAAAATAATAAAGAGGTATAAAATTTTTATTTATATGGTATATGAGGAGCGGGAGTATGTACTCCCAGGAGTACACAACCAAACTCCTCTTCTGTACTCCTGAGAGTATATACTCCCGTCCTCAATATACCTCATATATGCATTAATTATACTTCTTTATCATTCTCAATATACTTAATTAAATATTCTAATATACCCCAATACGAGTTTTGTTGAAAAAATATCATCTGCGACGTACTTTTTATAATATAAATTTTTCACGTACAAACACATCAGTATATACGTAAACATTTAAAATATGTAGACTCGCATGAATTTTTTCATGAAAATTATTTTGGGGTATCTAATAATTAGTAATAAAGTATATTAAAAATAATAAAGAGGTATAAAATATTCATCTATATGGTATATGAGGAGCGAGAGTACATACTCCCAGGAGTACACAATATATATTGCAGCTGACAGGATCGATCCAATGATATTCACAATTTTTTTGTTCGTTTCCCTTCTGTATTTCTTGTTGTCAAACTCACAAAAAATTGCAGATCCAATGATATCTCCGAACAAAAGGAAAGAACGCAAACCACTACACTATCCCATCGGTTGTGATATGCATGCTTTTTTACTTCTTTTATTTGTTCTGTCATTTCGTGGTTTTTTCTCATGCCGTTTTTATTATGTTTTTCTGTTTTTCTTTCTTTATCCTTTTTCCTAAATGAGCCGACTCCTTTCAAATTAGTGAACTTTTTTTAAAACCGATGAAGCTTTTTTCCGAAATTCATGAACTTTTACTCAAATTCGTGAAGTTTTTTTCTAAATTGATGAATTTTCTCTGATTTGCGAAATTAAAAAAAAAATCAATGAACTTTTTCCCAAATTTTATGAACTTTTTTCCAAATTTTATGAACTTTTTTTCGAAATGAATGAACTTTTTCAAATTGATTAACTTTTTTAAAATTCAAAGAATTGTTTTCAATTTTGATGATTTTTTTTAAATTAAACTACAACAGTAGCATCAATTATGCGAGTAGAAATGGATACAACAACTAAACCATGATATTCCAACAAGGACGGCGGCGGCAGGGCTCCTTCGCCCCCTCGCGCGTGGATCTGATGCGTGATGGATCTGACGGACAAGGGCTAGGGCGTCGCGATGTGGAGGGTCGTGGCAGCGCGATCCGGCTTCCTAGCGGCTACGTTGGGAGGCGGGTGACGCGGATGTGGCCTCCAGTGGTGGGGTCTGCTGGGTATTGGTGGCGACGGCGATCTCGACGGATCCGTGGTCCCAAGCACTAGGTGGTGTGAGCTGCGGACGACGACGGGAGTGATCCCTAGGCACCTCCTAGTGCCCTGCCGTCTGCTCATCCCCTTCCCTGTCGCTGCCAGAGGGCGTGACCGGGTGAAGCCTGGCTAGCAGTGGCGGTGGCAGGGCTCCTTCACCCTCCTCGTTCGTGGATCCAATGCAGGACACATTGGACGGGCAAGGGTAAAAATATTTTACATATATCCCAAGTTTTAATTTTGTCATGGAAACTAGGGAGTAAACAAAGATACACAATTGTAGATCCATGACGAAACAACACGTTCCTAACACAACAGATCTCAAAACGAAATTGGTTTGGTTGTTAATTTACCCAGTTGAATTTTTATGGTTTTCGATGAAACAAAATTGACATGATTATGTTGGACTTACTCTGGCGCGGAGGAACCCTCTATGGACTGTCCGGTAAGATGAACGATGTTGAGATCACCCCATCTCAAGATCAAAATGTGAGATCAAGACTGACATAGATCGTCCGTCTCATCAACCCATTCCATTTGTACTTGTGTTCCAAGGCAAGAATATAACCTAGTAGTTCTAAAGTGCGGGCCATATGAGGTTTCTATGAGTTGCAGCTCAAAACTGGCAAAGTTTTTGCTGCTTTCTGAAATGATTTTCGAAATTGTAGTGCAAACCTGGTTGTACCTACAACCGGTTCATCTGGCGACAACGCGCTAGCACCGGTCGCGACCCCTACTTCCGCGCGATGGCCACCCCTACTAGGCTGCAATTCATGCCGTCCTGACCCGGGCGGCAAGCCATGGCCGGCGAGCCGCCCCTCTGACCTTGCACGCCGCTCCTAGTCGGCCATGGCTCCCGTCGCCCGCTTCCTCCATCCTCGGTGCTGACCTAGCAGTTCCGTTGTCCCTCTTCCCGACCTTCGCCCGCGAGCTCGAGCTTCTCCACCGGTCATTGATGTGAGCTTCCAACACGCCGCCTACCGCTGGACTTAGGGACGATGACAGACATGGGATGATTTCACCAGGAATGTCCCAATCTAGTTCGGAGTGAAGATGATGGTCGTGAGACAATTTAGTGGCACATATATCTCATATTGCTTTGAAACATTATTTTTCTAATTTATTTCATTATTTTCTACCCTCCAACAAGAATTACTTTCTCACAACATAATTTTGGTTTAATATAGTTTGCGCCAATATTTTGTGTTCCCACAAAAAAATAGTCTATTTATCTTGCCGCAAAAGACCCTTCCTAACTACCCACGACTACTATTCCAAACCAAATCGCACGGCGTCTTCACCGGCGATTGGATCTCGAGCTCTCGTCCCTGGTTCAGGTTGTTCTTTCTCCCGATCTCCTCCCATCCTAGAACAACCAGAAATCCTAGCGTCGTCCAGCGAGTGCGGTGGTTGCTCGATCTCGACCTCCTCCCTCTCCTCCGCGCCCGCGACGGGGCCGCGTCCCCGTGTCCTCGGCCATGGCCGCTCACCGTTGCACGCCCCGTCGGCCACAGTTTTGATTTTCGGCCGAGATAATCCAATTTCGGCCAAATTTCGACCATCTCGCCTGGGCCCGGAATATATACCTTCCGCTTGAATTTTTCGGCCTGATTTGAGTTTGGGCCCGGCCCAACATCTAAAAGGCTTCCACTATGGTTCTGCTGAGAAAACACCACGAAACCCTAAACTTCTCGCCTCGTCCTCGTCTTTCCGTGTGCGGCGCCGCCGCTGCCCGCCTGCTGCCTTCCCACGCCCGTCAAGAGCTCCTCCGACGAAGAATCTGCACGCCGATGCTGCATCAAGCCGCCTCGCTGACTGGTGCCTCCCGTCCGCTCGCTTGCGTCCGAGCGCGTGGACGCACAGCCTCGCGCCTCCTCCACCACCATCTAGTTTCTTCTCTGTTGCTTCTCCAAGGCCACGGCATGATGCTTGATGTCTGCGGCAGTGAGGATAATTTTTATATGTTGAACTGATGCACAGGTAGCATCAGGGCACTTTCTTCTTCGTTGCTTCTCTGATGCGTATTATTGGACTGATTCATTTTTTTAATCCCTGAAGCTCGATCTGCCATACTTTTCCTCTGTTGATTTCAAAATTTCTCTCAAATTTCGGCCGAATTTCGGTCAGATTTCAGTCAAATTTTATTCAAAAAATTCAAATTTTGTTTTTGCAATTTCGTCCGAGATTTGGCCGAAATTTTGAAATGGCCGAAATTCGGCCATCTCGTTCAGGGGCGAAAAAAAACACAATCCGAAAATTAAAACGCAGCCGTCGGCTGCCCGACACCCGCGCGACCCTTCCCGCTCACCCGGCCGCCCTGTCCTACCTCCCGCTGCCAGAGGTCGTCGCCCTCGCCCGCTGCTGGATAGTTGCCAAGTTCCCGGGTTGATGGGAACGAGGAACGGGAATGAGGGTCGAGGATCGCTATGTGGACAATAGTAGGGAACGATGGGGTATACATCTTTCAAGCGAACCAATCGATAGTTGGAACGTGAACCAATTAATTCGGGAACGATGACCCCGGAACAATAACCCTCACTAGAGTTTGGAGATGCATAATAAGGAAAGCTAAATCAGCGTGACAATCGTGAAAAAGATACAGTCGATTGATTCCGTTGTACTGATACAGTCGATGGCTCTCGACGTGTCTCCCTTTAACTGCGTTGCCTATACATGGCAGTTCTTTAACTACGTTGTCCATGCATGGCATCCTGCAAAATATTCAAGGAAAGTTCTAATTGTCCTTCGGGGCATCAACAAAATGTCTACCGCTAAAATTCATACATCAGCTCGAGGCACAACATTGGAGCCGCCGGCCAGTTCACTTCAGCACTTCGGCGCCATGTCCACGACGCCGCCGCCGACCGCCGCCGCGGCTCGCCTGCGCAGCTGCACAAAGCCGGCTTTCTGGTGCGACACAACAGCAGTGGGATCCGCGCGGGACTGTCGGCCGCGGATGCTATAGACTCCTGGTAAGTCTCGGCATCTCCATGTATCAATCTTTCAGTCTAGATGCCAATGGCGAGTTGGGTCGAGATCCATTGTTTAGGGATTGGTGTAGCTGAATCGGAGCCGTGAACCTAGAGTTCCGGGGTCGCGTTCCTGCCATCGAATCGTGGCGTTCCCTGTGTCGTTCCCGAACCCCGATCCGGGTCGACGATCTCGGTACACGGGATGTGGCACCGTTCCCCGTTCTCGGCAACTATGTGCTGGAGCTCCCTACCCGCGGCCGTCGCCCCTCGTCCGCTGCCTGAGACTCGTGAGCGCCGCCCCGGCCGCTCGCCTCGTCCAGTGCATCACAGGGCGACATCCCTCGGCAGCGCCACAGCCCCGTGCTGCCCACTGCGAACCCCGGCCAATGCGCCCTCCCTTGCCGGCGCCTACATTCGGCGAAGTCGAGCCATCGGGGTCGCCTGGTTCCCCTCCCCCAAGGAGCCAGGCACTGCTAATGTAGTACCTCTTGTTTTTGATAATTTCGCATAATGTAGTTCATGATTACAATGTTTCTTACTCTAATTTTATTGTGAAGATGTCGGATGATGAAGACGATGGGTGATCGTGATGGTGACACCCAGAGCTAGAAGGCCACGAGGAGTTCAATATGAGATGTTAATATTCACATCTGCTGTACATAATTCTGCAGCTTTATATGTATGAGTACTAATCAAACCAAAACCTAACAATATTTCTTTTATTTGTGAAGCAACAATGGTATGAAGAATATCTGCTAGTGCCGGCGTGTTGTCTTTGTAGAGAAGTTAGGCTTTAATAATGTGACTGATAATGCACTTAAAATGATGAGAGATGTATGTGAATATGTTCTTGAATCCTCCGAAAGGAAGCAAAGCTAGCACATAGTGGCGACGATATCTTGAAGAGTTACAGAGTGGCCGTGCGGAGGCAGCTTGGGCAGGTTAACAAGGGATTGCATTGGAATTAATTCTGATTAAGTATTAGATCTGGATTACCACTGTTGTTGGTGTTAGTCCAGTTGTACTGGTGCCATAACTACACTATCTAGGTTGGCACTTCAATTGAATTTTGGATTTATTCTTTTGGTCTGGTTCTCTCCTTATGATTGTCTTCTACTGTATGACCTGGTATATCATACTTCATAACATGTTGGGCCTGTTTTTTTGCGATACTTAGTGAGGAACATGTGCAGGTCTGGGACTTAATAAAGCTTGGAGATTATCTTAGTGCAACGGACGATGTCGATCCCTCTTGGATAGGGATTACTGGTGAATCACTCGAAGGTATTATAGATCATGATTGCATCATGATACTGAATTAATACATAGACTTCACTTTTAGAAAATTTATCCTTTTTATTTGGAGCTGAATACAAGAATACATGCATGGTTTGCTGCTTTTGTGGATACACGGTACAGTGTTATTGTTTCAATAATTGGTGTTCAGGTACACACAACAGTAATTTATCAATATGGGTGCACATAGTTTTGTGACTTGTCCCATGTAAGTAAAGCAATGCTCTTTGTGGTGGCTACAGTGATTTCAATGGGCAATAGATAATGACATGTGGCAAGCTAGAGTTGATAGCATTAAGCCTTTATTTGAAGGTTAGATACCATGCATCCTCTTTAAGATTGGGCACACACCATTGAAAAATATAGATCACAGCTGAATATATTGTATCAGTTCAGAACATTTACATGTAAGTATCTATGTTGTTTTGTCTTTCCTGTAGAAGCAAGAATTGATTCAGGGAAGAGTGAAATAGATGCAAAGGTTGTGAAAAAGGAGACTATCTGATTTATTTGACATTTATTTCTGATTGTTCCATTGTAAATGTTTCACGATCGTGTATTGACATATTTTTACCAGGTTTGGGACAAGATAGCACCTGCTATGGCTTCACAGTTTAATGCTCCCTACTCAGTTCCTCTGATTGCACCACGTCCACTCCTCCTAAATGGTAAAACCAATCATATTTCTTATTTAGTGCTTCTGCTTTGTCCAATAGTTATTGCACGACCCAACATATTCAAAAGTCTCTGACTTCTCTTTTATGAGTTCAACGAGCACTTGTCAGGGCTGGGTTTCCAGTCTTCAGTATGTATTTTTGTTTTATGGTTTTATGGTTGAGCCAGAACTGTTGTTAACCCTTCGTTTAAACATTATTGTTAATTGAGTATTTTTCATGCTGCTGGAGCTTCATTTATCGATTACCATGCATGTGCTGACGACCCTTATTGCCCAGTCCTTGGTCTACAAGAACCTGCCTCCAAAGCTGCCGAGGCTTATGCAGAAGCTGGTTCTCCGCATAAGTTCAAGGTAACATTCAATCTGCTCCCTCAGGTACAAATTAATTGACGCTCCTCTAGTAAAACGTTGTATTTTGACATGCAATATGTTTACTTTTCACCATGAGGTGTGGTTCTATGTTTGCCTAGACTTTTTTGCATGAATCCAAAGCAATTGGCAGTGGTTACCGCACCTATAATTGTTCTTTCAGTTTTTCAGACAAAGCATGTCTAAGATGTTGAAAAAAATAAACTGAAACTCATGATCCACTTTCAAGTGAGCATGTCATTGGCCTTCATAATTAGCTAGCTGCTTCTTCTCTTTCATCATGCATTGTTGCTGCATTGAGTCACAACTTTAAAAAAATGTGTATGTGCTAGCTAGGCACCTGAACTTAACTGAAACTATAGATTGAGCCACAACTTAAATCAATAGTGGAATATTTTAGTACATGTCCTTGTGCTTATGCTTTAAACATTTACACTTGTAAAACTATTCTGATCCCTCGGTTACATGCTTGCTGACACAATATTACTCCAGTTAGTCTGGCGACAGTTCTTTTCGACATTGGGGTTGGAATAATTGTATGTCGTATGTTATGTTTGACATAAACTAGAACTATAATTTTTTTTTCATTTCTTGATTGCAAGATCCAAGGAACTAGCTCGACTGGACTATAGATCACGGCCAATTTAGTCTTGGCACTTAATTAGGATGGCTAAATTACATTTGAGTTTCATTTGATGGATATTTGCTATCAGAATTATGAATTTTATGAATCTACATGTTATACGTATGGTTTTGAATATTGTAATTGAATGCCTATATTTTTTTATAGGTTGCAATAGGCTATTGCCACAACCCACTTTTGGTTGCCACATGTTAGCACCACGAAAGTTTAAATTGTCGCAATAATTTCTTGCTACAAACATTTCACCTATTGTGATACCTATTTATCACCGCCAAAACTAGTATGTTGCAATTTCCTGTTACGACAACTGAAATATTTGTTGCCATAACTTAATGCCACAAGTGTAGCGGTTCGTGGCAAAATGTCTAATGCCACGAAAACAAGGATTATTGCCATAATTTATTGCCACAACTGACTACTACCACGGAATAGTATGCACCACGAAACGAGCGTCGTTGGCATTGGTTGTTGCCACAAATGTCTATCGCCACGAGCTATCAGTCGCCATGATTCGTTGCATGTTACATTAAAGTTATCTCTACAAAGCAAATTGTGGCATCAGATCAGTGTTGCCACGGGAAAACATGTGGTGACTTCACATATGGCTGTTGCAATAGCACACTTTATTGCCACAATCGATTTTTTTGTGGCAATAACCTATTACCATGTGTCCAGTTGCAACGGCTGCCAACGAATGTTGTTTCGTGGCAATAGGTACTTATCGCCACAAATCGGCATGTATTGCGACGAACAATTTTGTTGCAATAGACCCGGAGCCTGGTAGTGCAAGAAGAAGACGATCATGGCGATCGATTCATGTGGAGCCAAACAGCCCTGTCGGTGCGGGCTCGCGATGAGGTGGTCGCGGATGGAAACCGAGGTGTAACATCCCAAATTTTCAATTTGGAATGTTATACATAGATCATAATTGCATTTCATGTTTTTGCATTTTTTGTCCGTGGCGTTCCTCGAAATTCTAAGCAACTCAAGGACCTACGGAGAGAGTTGGGGATTTTACCGTTTTCGTATTTGAGTTCGCTCGAATACCGGTACGAGGACAGTGTGATTCTAATTATTTTTCTCTCCTAAAAATATTTCTAAATATAAAAAATGAGCAGAGATAATATGACTTCTCCAAAATAACAGAAATATTGGAGGAAAAATATAAAAATCACTTTTGGTATTTTTCTGGATTTATTTGCGGATTTATTTGCATAGGAAAAATGCGCGTTTTTCAAAATTGCCTTTAGGTCCGGGAAAAATGTTCAATTTGTCCTAAATATTATTAGAGGACGGTGAAAATTTATTTTGGGAATTTTGGAGTCCGTTTGGTATTTCTTTCGTTAGTTTTTCTGCGCCGGAACTCTTTTAGAAAAAAAAAAGAAACCGACTTAGACTCGTGAAGGTCCAGGAGACTGGGCTTTATAAGCCGCATCCGCCGGCCTAAGTCGCCCCAGCCTAGCGCCCGAACCCTAGCCAGCCCTAGTCACCGCCGCCGCCCGACGCCGCCGCGCCGCCGCCTCGCCGCCGCGCCGCGCTGCCGCCTCGCCGCCGCGCCGCGCTGCCGCCTCGCCGCCGCGCCGCGCTGCACGGCCGCCGCCCCACGCCGCCACTCCGCCGCCGCGCCGCGCCGCCGCCCCGCCGGAGATTCCGCCGGAGTTCCGCCGGAGTTGGTTGAGAAGAGGTAGTTTTTTTTTCGTTTAACCGAGCGTTTTTTTAGAAAACCTAGATCTGTTTTTTTCGAATAGATCGGTTCGGTTTTTTTCGGTTTAGTTATTTAGCGGACTGTCGGGGAAACTGATCGCCCATGAACACCTATGGGACCGGAGCCCCTTTTCGGTACGGCAAGGGGGCGGAGGATGCACAAAGAGCAGATCGAGGCGAACACGCGAGCAGTTTACCCAGGTTCGGGCCGCGCAGATGCGTAAAACCCTACTCCTGCCTTGTTTTGTTATTGAGTTCTTGGCTCGGGAGCGAGGAGAGCAACAGTACACTCTAACCGCTAGCTAGACCGAGCGTGGAGAGTGATCGATGATCGGAACCCCTTCTACGTTGCGCATGGGCCTCCTTTTATAGGTCAAAGGGGTCACCGACAGGTGGCAACGCAGATGGGGATAAAAAAGTAAAAACAGTGGTAGTTGTAACAGTGTTGCATAGTGCTCTATACCTAACCCTGACGGCAGGGGACAAGAGGATTGGATGCCCGTCGCCGTCACCCCAAACAGTGCAAAAAGTGGCCGTCAGGTGTGCCACCGTCCGCCACGACGGTAGCCTAGTCATCGCCGCTTGCCACCGTGTTCCCCTGGCTGTACAGCCTTCCGCCACGTGCGCCTGGAAGGGTCCCAGGGCGACGCGTGGGTGGATGAGCTGGAGCCTGGGGACTGAGTGGAAGCTTGCCGCGGCAAGTATCTTGCCGCGGTAGTTAGCTTGTCACGCCTGGGAGCTTGTTGCTCACCGGGCCTTGCCGGGACGCGTGGCGCGTCACGGCAAGCTCTCTTGAGGTGCCTTGGTTGGCCTTCCCGTCAAGCTCCTCTCGCCGGGGTCTCGTTTCTTTGAGTGATTTCGCGCCTTGAATGGCCTTCCCGGCAAGCCCCTCTTGCTGGGGTCTTGTCTTCTGGACTTGGATACTTAGTTCTTGAATGGCTCCAGTGGAACTACGAGGGGTCTTGGCGGTCGCCTGGCAAGCCCTGCCGCGGGACGCTGCAACTGCCCGTGTACAAGTTCGGGATACTAAGGTACCCCTACTTTAGTACATCGACAGGAGCCCCCGGGCCTAGGCCACACACGGTGCCGAGCGCTATTGTGCCAGGCCCAAAACAGTGCACGGGCACGCATGGCCTGCGGCACGCCGTATCCCACTCCATATCCACCGCGCCCTCCCTTAACGACACGTGTTTAATGCGGGGTCGTGGGGGAGATCGTGGCTTGATTCTTTAATGGGAAATGCGGAACGTCCCCCCTTTTCCCCCTTAAAAGCAGGGGAAACAGGGGCAGTTCCTTCCATTCGCCCATTGCTTCTTCATCCTCCAGAAACCCCCGCCGCTCCCCTCCTTCCTGAAGGTCGAAAGAGAGCAGCGCTCCGCCCCCTCCGCCGCCGCCAACATCACTAGCACCGTCGACTTCCCCCATCGTCCCCGCCATGGACCCGAAGGGCGAGAAGGCGAAGGCCGCGAAGTCTATCGATGCGCTGCGGCTAGCAGCAATGCGGAAGAAGATGGTGGTCTTCCCGCCAAGGCTTGACGCGGAGGAGCTGAAAGACACCTTTTACCTCTTCTGGTCGAGGGAGACGAAGGCGCACCCGCGCACCAAGGTACTCCCCGCCGTGGCCTGCGAGATGTACCCGAACGGCTACGCCTTCTTCGCTCTGTTCTTCTACTGCGGGCTATGCCCGCCCTTTTCAGAGTTCTTTTGCGATATCATGAATACCTACGGGTTTCATCTCCTTGACTTCACCCCAAACGCCGTCTTGACCATGGCCATTTTCGCACATATGTGCGAAAATTTCGTCGGAGTTTACCCCAATGTAGCTCTTTTCCGCCATCACTTCATACCTCGAGTCGAGGCAGGGTCACCTCTGTCTGGCGGAATCTCTTGGATCCCTAGGATCCATAAGAAAGAGGCTTACTTGACGGGGGAGCTCCGCGGCAGGTGGGATGAGTGGAGGGCCAACTGGTGTTGGATTATAGAGGATGACCCGCAGCCCTTCACTTCCCGGCGCCAAGTCGCAGTAGTACGCGGCAACGACTGGAGTGACCTGGCCCCCGAAGACGACAAGCTGAAGATAGCCACCACTCGGATCCTTCGCCTCCGGCAAGCCAGGCTTACTGTAGGTGCAGTCGGAGCAGACTTCCTCCGCCGCCGCATCGCTCCCTTGCAGGAGAGGAAGAGGGCTGCTTGGGAGTTCGAGAACGTGGCAGACATCATGAGGCTGCGCCCGGGCCTCAATTTACTGTCTTGGAGCTCAACGCAATGCTCCAAGCGCTATTTAAGTACGACTTCGCCCATCCTGAGTGGTTCGCGTTGCCGCCGGGCGTAGTTCCATTGTGCAATAGCTCTGCGCTCAGTGCTATCCGCGCGGCGATGCCGCTGTGCGATTCCCACGGGATCGACCCCACTTGGCGGGAACCTTCTGACGAAGCCGTGCAGACGTTCTTCGACAACCTGGTGGAGCTGCCAGTCGACGCCGACGAGAAGAGGGTCCTCACCCGCGACACTACTGACCAGGAGATGGCATATATTGCCACCAGGCTGGAAGAGGCAGCGGGAGCCAGGGCCGCGGGTGAGTTCGGGTATACTGTGGAGGAAGCGGAGGCCGCGGAGGCGACAAGCCTCGCCGAGGAGGAAGAGCTTCGCAAAGCGGGAAAGCTTGCCGGGCGACTCGCCGGGACAAGCGAGCCCACCGAGCAGGGCGCCGAGTCGAGCGGGCCCGCCGAGCAGGGCGTCGGGTCAAGCGACCCCGCCGAGGACTCGGGCGGCTCGCTGGGCCTCGACTCCTCTTCTTCGTCCTCGGGTAGCTCACCGCCTCCAGCAAGTCCTCCAGCTCAAATAAGGAGGCGCCTTCGCAAGGCCGCAGACGTGGCGGGGCGGCCGGCGGGCCAGCAGCCGCAGCGCCGTCCGACACGCGCCACCGCGACGAGCAAGGCCGCCAAGGGAGCGCCTCGTGCTTCAACGGCAACAGGAGGGGGATCTTCCCGGACTGGCGCCTCTGCTCCTGCCGTCCCTCGCGCTTCGGCGGCAACCGGAGCGGGGTCTTCTCAGACCACGGTCCCTGCTCCCGCCAAGCGGCCGAGGGAGCCCACTCCTCCGCCTCCTCGCGCCGGAGTGCGCGAGCCGGATTTTGACTTCTCTGCGCTTAGCTCCGACGAGGAGGAAGAAGAGTAAGTCTTCGTGATTCTTGTTTCTCTTTAATTTTTAGTTGATTCTTGTCTTGTATCTCTTTTGCCTGGTTCTGATCCTGTCTTTCTTCCAGGACTCTGGCCCAGAGGGCGGCGAAGAGGGCCAAAGTCCCAGTGATCGTCATCGAGGACGAGCCCGCCGCAGTAGCAGGGGGTGCACCTGCGACAAGCTTGTCGGACCCGACAGCCGTTCCCCGGAGCAGCCCCTAGCGCAGCCCCAGCGTAAGCCCTTTGTCCACTTTCCGCTTGTCGGGCGCGCGTGGGCCTTCTATCCTTGTTGATGTTTTGTTTGTTGACTTGTGCAGGAGCAGAGCAGCAGCATCAGGAGCGCCAGGAGATCGCCCCGACGAGCCGCACGCCTCGACCACACCGCCAAGGAGGAGTTCCCCGGCGAGGAAGAACACTCCGCCAAGGGCGAGCACTCCGCCAAGGGCGAGCACTCCGCCAAGGGCGAGCACTCCGCCAAGGGATGGCGCTAGTGGCCCTCCGCCGGCGGGAGCTACCACCACGCCGCCGAGGGAGAGCTCCCCGGCAAGGAACTCCACCGAAGAGGAGGCCCGCGCAGGTAAACCCTTGGACTTTTCTTTTTTTGAATTTTTCTTTTTGGATATTTGCTTGACTGTTCTTTTCTTCTTTTCCTGTCTTCAGACCCGCCCGCAGCCGAGCCCATGGAGACGGAGGCCGCCGTTGAGGAGGACGCGCGTGGCAACACCGGCGACGCCGCAGCTATTGAAGGGGCGGCCGGTGCCGACGAGCTCGCCGTCGAAGAGGCAGCCCAGGCCGCTGGCGCGGCAGCTGAGGAGGGGACCGGCAGTCGCACTAACGGCCCTGAGGCCGCAGGAGCGTCAGGCGCTGCACCGGCTGCCGATCCCTCCGCTGCCACGGCCGAGCCAAGCGCCTATCTGGAGGCCGGCAACGGTTTCTTCGTCCAGCTCCCGTGGGCGTCCGTGTCCAGAGCGCCGGTCGAGGGAGAGGTCTTCGACGGGGAGGTCCTTGCCTCCGCCGGACTGAAGTTCGTCGACGCGCCAAGCAGCAGCAGCGAGCCCGAGGAGGAGCGGCTTCTGCGGAGGCTTCTATCTTTGTACCGCGCCCGGCAGGCCAAGCTGGAGTCCCGAGAGGCTCTGGCCGCCAAGGCAGGTGTTGATTTGGAGAAGCGCGCAGAAGAGCTCCGAGCCAGCAACCAAGCAGCTCTCCGATCCTTGGCGGAGGAGCGAGAGCAGCTTGCCGAGGCGCATCAGGCGTTTATTTTGGAGAAGGCCGAAGCGGAGGAGCAGCAACAGCTCGCCACCGAGGAGTTGTCCCGGCGAGAGGGCGAACTGACGCAGCGGAAGGTCGACCTCGACAGCCACGAGGACGAGCTTGCCGCGCGTGAACAGTCTCTTGGTGGAGCTCTGCAGGAAGCGAAGGATGCTGCTGCGGCTGCCGAGACTGCCAAGAGGGACTTGGAGGCGAGGGTGGCGGAACTGGAGGCCAACCTCAAGACGAGCGGCGAGGAGGTTGCCACACTGAAGCTCGAGAGGGAGAAGGATGCCCACAGCCATTCCGAGCTGCAGGTCCGCCTCTCCGAGAAGGGCAAGGAGCTCACCATCGCTAAGGACTCCGTGGCCGATTTGGAGTTGAAGCTGTCCACCCTCACCACAATGCTTGACGGCGCCAGAGAGCGGGAGGCGAACCTGAAGGAGGAGCTCAGGGCCGAGAAGGCGCTGTTGGACAGCGCCGCCATCTCCCAAAACAACTTTAGGCTGACGGTGGAGCATTGGACAGAGGGTCTTGTTGCCGCCGCCGCCGACATCGACAAGGAGCTGGCGGAGCTGGGGGCGGAGCACCTTGGGTACTCCACCGACGAGAATCTCCATCACAGCGCCAAGTTGACTTTGTTCTTCAGGGGTGTGGCGATAGCCCTCCAGCAGCTCCGGGAAAGGATCCCAAAGCAGCTGGCGGATGAGTCGCGCAGGCTCTGCGCGGGGGCCCTCGAGAAGGTGTTGATGAAGATAGCGCACCGCAACCCCGGCCTCAACCTTACCAACGTCCTCAGGACTCTGCAGCCGGACGTTGACCATGAGGCGCTCAAGGCCCTTGTCGCGCCTATTGTGAACAAGGTGGGCGGCATCAAGAGGGTCGAGGGCGACCGCGCAGATTAATCTTGTTTACTTTCTTCTTTCCTTGTCGCTGCCAACCATGTTATGAACAATAGTCTATTAGAACTGCGACAAGTCGCTTTGTAATATAACTTTATCTTAGGTACTGAAAGTAATGTCATTTCCTCTACTTGACTTCCTCGCTTTGTATGTTTTTACCCTACGCTTTTAGGGAACTTGTCGGCGTAGGCACCCTTGCCGCGAGCGCTGAGTGCGGGACTTCAGCAGCCTGCTGGCAGTGCCGTTGCCGACAAGAAACCTTGTCGGAGCTAGTCGCAGCACACTTAGGTTGTTGAGCAAACTTGAAAACGAAGCAAGGGCGCGACACTAGTCGCAGCACACTTAAGTCGTTGAGCGTGCTCGAAACAAAGTAAGGGCGCGGCTAACCACGAGTTGGTTCCTCCGCGCACATGTTTTCCATACAAAGTGCGATCGTTCAAGGAAGATAACTTAAAAATTTGAAATTTTGATTGCTCAAACTTTGGCAACTTAGCTTTTGTGTCGTCTGCTTCCCGGCAAGGCGAGACTTTCTTGAACGACACTTGGTCCATACCACCATCTTCTCCTCCCCCCCGGCAAACTTGTGCGCGAGGGAACTTTGCTTTTCGCCAAGAAAAAGAACAGAAGAGGAGAGAAAATGCAGATATGGAGCCTTTGGGCTCGTTATTGCTTACCGGTGATAGGTGCCGCACAAGGTGTTAGATAGCTCATGCAAAAATATAAAAAGCATGAAAATGACAAGTTGTACGAGGCACATAAGCTTTACTGATGCACGGGGTCTGCGCCCGGCTTTGTACATAGGATTACATGCAACAGCGGCAAGGCTTGTACAAAAGGTGGTTGCCGGAGCGGATCACGGCAACCGCGCCTTATGGGTAAAATTTGCGAAGATGCTCAATGTTCCAGGAGTTGCTCACCGGTAAGCCATCTTCGGTCTCTAGGCGGACTGCGCCGGGCCTAGTGACTTGTTTCACCCGATAAGGGCCTTCCCACTTCGGCGTCAACTTGTTGGAATTCTTGGCGGACTGAACGCGCCGAAGAACAAGGTCGCCTTCCTCGAGACTTCTGGCTTTAACTTTGCGGCTATGGTAGTGGCGCAAAGCTTGCTGGTATCAAGCAGCTCGTACAGCAGCCTGAAGATGGTCTTCCTCAAGGAGCAGCACGTCGTCTTGTCGCAGCTGCTCTTGCTCAAGCTCATCATAAGCGAGCACTCGAGGTGACCCGTATACGAGGGCTGTGGGGAGAACTGCTTCTGCTCCATAGACAAGAGCAAAGGGTGTCTGCCCGGTGGCTTGATTTGGTGTCGTCCTGATTGACCAAAGAGCCGCCGGCAACTCCTCGATCCAGTTTCTTCCGCACTTGTGCAGCCTGTCGAAAGTCCTTGTCTTGAGGCCGCGCAACACTTCAGCATTTGCCCTCTCCGCTTGACCGTTGCTTCTCGGGTGAGCAACAGAAGCGAAGCAGACCTTGGCGCCAAGATCTTGGACGTATTGCATGAAGGTGCGACTGGTGAATTGCGTGCTGTTGTCGGTGATGATCCTGTTAGGGATCCCGAAACGGCAAACAATCGACCTGAAGAACTTGACTGCTGACTGTGCGGTCACTTTCCTCACTGGTTCCACTTTTGGCCACTTTGTGAACTTGTCGATAGCGACGTACAAGAACTCAAAGCCCCCGGCTGCGCGGGGAAAGGGGCTGAGGATGTCGAGCCCCCAGACCGAAAATGGCTAGGACAAAGGGATCGTCTGGAGAGCTTGAGCTGATTGGTGTATCTGCTTGGAATGGAACTGGCACGCTTCACACTTGGTTACTTGTGCAGTTGCATCTTGGAGGGCTGTCGGCCAAAAGAAACCTTGCCGGAAAGCTTTGCCGACAAGTGCTCTCGCGCCAATGTGGTGACCACATATGCCTCCATGTATCTCTGCCAACAATTTCTGTCCGTCTTCCCGAGGAATACACTTCAATTTCACACCGTTGAGTCTTCTTCTACACAGCGTGTTGTCAACAAACTGGTACATACTTGACTGCCGGGTTACTTTTTCCGCTTCTTCTTGTTCTTCGGGAAGTTCTCCTGTCTGGAGGAAACGGACGATCTGCTGCGCCTATGCCGGAGCCTGCGGCTCGACGACAAGGACTAAAGGCATCTGTGCTGCTGCGGGAACGTCAACTTCCACGGCAAGAACTTGCGGCTCAGCCGGAGCTTGACGTTCCCCGGCAAGCTTGCCGGAGCAAAACTTGTCGGGAACGCCTGCTTCAACTGTACAAACCATAGGGTTAGCAGGAGCAGACCGTTCCTCAGCAATCTTGTCGTTGACCTTGGGGACCTTATTGGCGGCGACTTCGGGAAGTTCTGCTGGTAAGTAGTCACCAAAAACCAACTTCCTCTTCTTACTCTGTCCAGTCGATGGTGTTACGGATGGTTGAGTTAGCTTGAGCACAAAGATCCCTGGTTCCACAGGTAGCTTTAGTGCAGCACACTTTGACAGGCCGTCTGCGATGTCGTTCCGAGCTCTTGGAACGTGCTCCATCTGTAAGCCTTCAAAGTGCTCTTCAAGCTTTCTCACTTCATTGACGTAAGCTTCCATCAACGGACTCTGGTAGCTCTTGTTCACTTGGCGGACTACCAACTGCGAGTCACCCCGCACAATCAGCTTCTTGATCCCAAGCTCTGCCGCGATTCTGAGGCTGGCAAGCAAACCTTCATACTCTGCGGTATTGTTCGTTGCTTGCTCCTTGGGAAAATGCATTTGGACGACGTACTTGAGGTGCTCTCCGGTGGGTGCGACAAGCAGCACGCCGGCACCGGCGCCTTGCAGCGAGAAGGCACCATCAAAGTACATTATCCATTCCTTGCTCGCTTCCTTGACGAGGATGCTCGTCTCTGGAATCTCTTCGTCTGGCGTTGGCGTCCATTCTGCTATGAACTCTGCCAATGCCCTGCTCTGGATAGTTGAAGTGCTTTCAAACTTAAGGCCAAAGCTTGACAGTTCTAGAGCCCACTCGACGATCCGGCCTGTCGCTTCTGGATTTTGCAGTATCCTCTTCAACGGAAAACGAGTGACCACTGTTATCTCATGTCCTTGAAAGTAGTGGCGCAGCTTTCTCGAGGCCACGAGAAGGCCGAAAAGCAGCTTCTGCACACCAGAGTATCTTGATATAGCCCCCTGCAGAAGGGAGCTGACAAAGTAGACTGGGCGCTGCACCATCTTCTTCCGCACTTCCTCTTGCATCTGCGCAGTTCCATTCTTGTCGGGGTAGCCCCCTACTTGTCGCTGGATGTGCTTGCCGCGGTCGCTGGCTCATCGTCCGCCTCCCTCTCCGCTACTAACGCAGCACTAACCACTTGATTGGTCGCTGCTAGGTACAACATTAACTTCTCTTGTGGCTTAGGTGCGACAAGTATTGGAGTGGAGGACAGGTACCTCTTCAAGTCTTGCAGCGCTGCCTCCGCCTCCGGAATCCATTTCACTGGACTTGCCTTTTTCAAAATTTTGAAAAACGACAGGGCGCGTTCTGCTGACTTAGAGATAAACCTGCTCAGAGCAGCCACGCAGCCGGCGAGTCTTCGTACATCCTTGACGCGCTTCGGAGCTTCGATCTGCTCGATGGCTTTGATCTTGTCGGGATTGGCTTCAATCCCTCTCTGGGATACAAAGAACCCGAGAAGCTTGCCGGATGGGACTCCAAACATGCACTTCTCGGGGTTGAGCTTGAGTTGGATCTTGCGCAGATTCGCAAAGGTTTCATCTAGATCTTGAATCAGAGTAGCCCTGTCCTTGCTCTTGACCACTATATCATCCATGTAAGCTTCTACATTTCTGTGTATCTGTGGCTCAAAAGCAGTGTGGACTACCCTTGCAAAAGTTGAACCAGCATTCTTCAATCCAAAGGGCATGCGTATGAAGCAGTAAGTGCCACATGGAGTAATGAATGCGGTTTTCTCCTCATCTTCTTCAGCCATAAAGATCTGGTGGTATCCTGAATATGCATCAAGAAACGAAAGCAACTCACATCCAGCCGTGGAGTCGACAATCTGGTCAATGCGCGGCAAGGGAAACGGATCTTTGGGACAAGCTTTATTCACATCGGTGAAGTCAATACAAAGCCTCCACTTCCCGTTCGCCTTGCGCACGACAACAGGGTTGGCCAACCACGTGGGATGGAGTACACCTCTGACAAGGCCTTCCGCTTCCAGCTTCTTGATTTATTCAGCGATAAACTCTTGGCGCTCCACTGCTTGTTTTCTAACCTTCTGCCTGACGGGCCGCACGTGAGGACAAACGGCAAGCTTGTGCTCAATTACTTTCCTGGGAACACCGGGGATGTCAGACGGTTGCCATGCAAACATGTCGACATTCGCCCACAGGAAAGCAACGAGCGCGCTTTCCTATTTGGGGTCGAGCGTGGCACTGATGGTGAAAGTGCCGTCAGTGCCGTCCTCCTTGGCGGACACCTTCTTGGTTGCGGGTGGAGCTGCCATCGCCTTCTTACACTTGCCGGTGGAGCTCGATGGTGCGTCCTCGACGGCAGCGCAGCACTCCGAAGAGGTGCGTTTGCCGGAGTGGGCCCCAGAGCTCTTGCCAGACTTGGTCTTGTTCTTCCCCCCGGGAGCTTCAGCGGCAAGTGTTTTGCTATCTATTGCGGCTGCTGCATCCGGTAAATCTTGTCGGCACAGATAAGAGCGTCCTTCTTGTCGCCGGGGACAGAGATGACGCTTATCGGGCCTGGCATCTTGAGCATGTTGTAAGCATAATGAGAGGCTGCCATGAACTTGGCGAGCGCTGGACGGCCAAGTATCCCATTGTAGGGTAATGGAATATCGGCAACGTCAAAGGTGATCCTCTCAGTCCTGAAATTCAGCTCTCTGCCAAATGTCACTGGCAGCGTGATGTTCCCCTTCGGCTTGCTCCTTCCCGGGTTGATCCCTTGGAATATGCCGGTTTCTTCGAGCTCGCTGTCGGGGATTTGGAGTTTCCGGACCACAGCGAAGGAGATCAAGTTCAGGCCGGCCCCGCCGTCAACCAGCATCTGGGTGACTTTGAGGTTGCGGATGGTTGGTGAAACCAACATCGGCAAGCACCCGACCGCAGTTGTGCGGTCAGGGTGATCCTCAATGTCAAAGACGATGGGCGTGCTGGACCACTTCAGAAGTTTGCGCGACTCGACGGGTGGTTCCGCCGCATTGACTTCCCGCACCCATTGTTTGAGTTGGCGGTGGGAAGTATGCAAAGAAGCACCACCGTCTACGCACAAAACCTCTGTTGCCTTCTGGAACTCCTGCTCGCTGTTCTCTTTGTCATCCATGTCTTCATCATCGTCTTCGTCTTCGTCCTTGTCGCGGCCGCGGGGAGGTCTATCTCCTTGCCGCTGCTTGGCCTTGCCGCGGCGTCCTCCCCGGCCGTTGAATGGCCGCTTCTTGCCGGACTCCCCACCGCCTCCCTGGGCCTTCTCCTTGTCGCGTCGCTCGTACTCAGCTTTCTGCTGCTCAACGAGGTACTCGACCCTTTTGCAGTTCTGGAGGTCGTGGCCCTTGGTGCGGTGGATCTTGCAATACTGCTTGTCGGAGCCGTCTTGCTTGTCGGCGGCGGCCACAGTCTGGCAGTTGGTGCACGCGGCAGTTTCCTTGCCGGAGCTACCAGCCTGGGCTTTCTTGGCGCCAGCCTCCTTGCCGGACTGCTCAACGGCTAGCACTTCCTTGTTCTTTTTCTTCCTGTTGTTCCGCCGCCGGTTCTTCTTCGCCGGGGCGGCATCCTCACTATCTGATCCCCCTACCCCTGTATCTTCTCCGGGGAGTTTACTCCCTTCCTCAGTGCGCGCGCACTTGTCGGCCAGGGCATAAAGCTCGCTGACGTCTCGGATCTTGCACATCGCCATCTCCTCCCTCATCCGGCGATTACGCATGTTCTGATGGAACGCGCTAATAACCGCGGCAGGGTGGACGTATGGGGTGTTGTGCTGTACGCGGCTGAATCTTTGGATATACTTTCGCAGGGGTTCTCATTCTTTCTGGGCAAGTATATGAAGGTCGCTCTCCTGGCCATGGGGCTTGTGGCCACCGGTGAAGGCGTCGACAAACTGATGGCACAGGTCGGCCCAAGAAGAAATGGAGTTCTCCGGCAAGTGCATGAGCCAAGATCTGACGTTTGGCTTGAGCACGAGCGGGAAGTAGTTGGCGAGTATCTTCTCGTCTCGTCCCCCGGCAGCCTGCACCGCGAGGGTGTATATGCTGAGGAACTCCGACGGATGTGTCTTGCCGTCGTACTTCTCCGGTACGTCGGGCTTGAAGTTTTTCATGCTGGGCCATTGGACTTGCCACAGCTCGCGAGTGAATGCAGGACAACCTGCCGCGTACGGCAAGTCGCCTGGTCCCCCGGGCGCGTGCACGTTAGCAGCGGGCCCAGTGCGCTGGTCAGATTGACGCCGCGCTTCTCTTCGACGCTCGATGCGAGTTCGAGCGTCCTCTTGCTGTCTGTCGTCAAGGACTTGGCGCTGATCGCGGCGAGCTCGCGGATCCGATGACGCAGTGGAGTCGTCGTCGATGTTGATCCGGCGAGTCGGCGATCTTGGTCTCCTTGGCGGGGAGTGCACGGTGGTTGCACCCCCGTCGGTCTTGTCGCCATCGGCCCGCGCCTGGCTGACTTGCCGCGGCAGCGACGTCGTTGGCTGCTGCGGAGTGTCGTTGTTGGCGAAGGCGATGAGGCTTTGGATGGTGGCCCTCCAGTCGTCGGCCTTGTCTGCCGCTGGAGGGAAGTCGAGGAGCAGCTGAGCTCTAGCTAGAGCTTCCGCTGGGGTGGCGGGAAGTGGTGGCGAGCGGTGCAAGGAACGAGATACGCTCGGACTTCTAACTGTGTTAGAAGGAGCAGCGTCTCGTCCCGGCTACCGCGCTTTGCTCATGTCAGCGTGTTGGTGCTCACGCTGGCCTTGAGCATCCCGAGATCCGCCAGCTTGGCCTTGACCCAGCAAGCGTATGGTACCTTGAGTACCGCGACGCTGCCGTTCCCGCGCCTCCTGAGAGGGGCGCGGTGCGTGTACGGACGCCGAGGCCTTGGAGTGCGCTCGGTCGTCCGTCTTGTCCTTCGACTTGGCGGCGCCATGAGATTCCTCGCTGACGTCGGTCCTCCCGCCGGCGTCTACCCCACCAGCCGTTCGCTCCGGCGGTGGCGGGATCGACGCGGACGGGCCTGCTGCCTCCGAGGCCTTCTTCTTCGGTGGCATGTCGATGGAGTCGATGAAGTTGATGAAGTTGGTGAAGTTGGCGAAGATCTAGCTCGCGTGGACGACGGATCAGATTCACACAACCTCGACGCAGGCCCCCTACCTGGCGCGCCAAAGATGTCGGGGAAACTGATCGCCCATGAACACCTATGGGACCGGAGCCCCTTTTCGGTACGGCAAGGGGGCGGAGGATGCACAAAGAGCAGATCGAGGCGAACACGTGAGCAGTTTACCCAGGTCCGGGCCGCGCAGATGCGTAAAACCCTACTCCTGCCTTGTTTTGTTATTGAGTTCTTGGCTCGGGAGCGAGGAGAGCAACAGTACACTCTAACCGCTAGCTAGACCGAGCGTGGAGAGTGATCGATGATCGGAACCCCTTCTACGTTGCGCATGGGCCTCCTTTTATAGGTCAAAGGGGTCACCGACAGGTGGCAACGCAGATGGGGGTAAAAAAGTAAAAACAGTGGTAGTTGTAACAGTGTTGCATAGTGCTCTATACCTAACCCTGACGGCAGGGGACAAGAGCATTGAATGCCGGTCGCCATCACCCCAAACAGTGCAAAAAGTGGCCGTCAGGTGTGCCACCGTCCGCCACGATGGTAGCCTAGTCATCGCCGCTTGCCACCGTGTTCCCCTGGCTGCACAGCCTTCCGCCACGTGCGCCTGGAAGGGTCCCAGGGCGACGCGTGGGTGGATGAGCTGGAGCGTGGGGACTGAGTGGAAGCTTGACGCGGCAAGTATCTTCTCGCGGTAGTTAGCTTGTCGCGCCTGGGAGCTTGTTGCTCACCGGGCCTTGCCGGGACGCGTGGCGCGTCGCGGCAAGCTCTCTTGAGGTGCCTTGGTTGGCCTTCCCGGCAAGCTCCTCTCGCCGGGGTCTCGTGTCTTTGAGTGATTTCGCGCCTTGAATGGCCTTCCCGGCAAGCCCCTCTTGCCGGGATCTTGTCTTCTGGACTTGGATACTTTGTTCTTGAATGGCTCCGATGGAACTACGAGGGGTCTTGGCGGTCGCCTGGCAAGCCCTGCCGCGGGACGCAGCAACTGCCCGTGTACAAGTTCGGGATACTAAGGTACCCCTACTTTAGTACACCGACAGGGACGTTCGTCCGTACGCTCGTTTTAACGAACGGTTTTCGTTAGTTAACCGCAGACAGCGAACGTTCGTTCGGTAGCCTGTTCGTCGTTTTTCTTTTTCGGGGTATTTATCCGCGGTTATTCCGATTGCGATTTCTGCCCTGATCTTGTTTTTCGTTTTTCATTTCGCTCGAGAGTCGGAATCAGGTGATTCAAAATCCCAGATCTTCGTCTCGAAGCCCTCTTTACGTTAGATCAACTGGAACAAAGTTTTGGCTACTGTAAAATTTGACTTTAGGACAACTAGTAATTCGGAGCTCGTTTCTTTTGAAGTTTGAGTTTCGTTGCTTCTTTCGAGTTGATTCTTTTTGCAAACCGGAGTTCTTAAGTTGAACTTTCTGGTTAGATCTCTTATTTGAGTTTTACCCGTGCATTAGTTAAGTACTTATTGTATGCTTGTTTGTTTGATTGCGATAGAGTACCCGAAGTGCGCCGCTTGCTACTTTGAGTCTCTAGGTTTTGCGGATCATCAGCAAGGCAAGTAACACTTTGATCATGCTTTCCAATTACCCAGTTTTCATTGCATTAGTTAAACCCTCACACATTGCATGAGTAGGATCAATTTAACTTGTGGGATTGGGAAGTAGATTGAGGTAGTACCTATTACCTACATTACATTCAAACCTTTGGGAGTTACTTCTACGTCTGCTATTAGGACATGCTATGCTCGTAGACGTGGATTGGGTGAATGAAATCCATGACAGATGTGAGATTGTTAATTAATGGCTCAACTTAAGGTGGCAACATTAATACACATCTGGGTGGATTGAGGCATCTGGGTATTCCAGGATTGCCTGTTTTTCTTTTGGACCGCCACCCAGGCTCAAAGGGATCATGAGATTATTCATACTAGAAACTTCCGTGTGCAGCCACAATGCTATTATGGGCTCTAGCATAGTATGAGTAAGTTGTGCGAACTCTTACAGTGGTGGACTAGCAGATGTAGGGGATGTAGGTTGGTACGGTCCGCCAGATCGTAAGGTGCTAGCGCTTCTGAAAGACTATGTCTCGGTCATCCGTTTCTCAAACACCATGCAGTGCGAGAAACCAAACGGAGGCGATCGAGTCTTGTGGGCAAAGTGCACAAACCTCTGCAGAGTGTACAAACTGATCATGATTAGCCATGTCCTCGGTTTTGGACGTCTTGAGTATCTAGTACTTGGATTTTCATGTGTATCTCAACATGTTACTTTAATTTAATTTTGTTGGGTTTTTATGATGAACTTTAATTGGGGTTGAGAGGATGTCTATCTTCTCAATGTTGTTTCAACTACCATGATAGTTAATTAAAATGCATTCCTTTGAAGTAGGGAAAATTGGCTTTATGCAAAAACTTAACCGTAGAGCTTTCCACCAGCCATATTGCATATAGTATAGCATTACTTTCATTGCATTCTCTTGTGTTACCTTGCCAGCATATTCCATGTGCTGACCCGTTTTCGGGCTGCAACGTTTCATGTTGCAGACTTTTCAGACGCCGAGTACGATGCCTTTTTAGGTCGTGGTTCTATACTCAGTGATGCCGCTGTTATCGTATTAGATGGCCTTCAGGCATATTATTTGTAATAATTTCATTGTTAGACTATCGATGTAATAAGTGTGTGATTGCTACTCTGTTATAAATCCTTCAAGTACTGTGTGTGTCAGCATTACTGATCCAGGGATGACACTGATGCACAGAGATCAGACTGTTTGAGGTCTGGTCGCTACAAGATGATATCAGAGCACACACTGACTATAGGACACGACCACTAAGACAAGCCCTAGAACACAATTCACTCTTCTCTTTTCTGACTCCTCATCTTTTCTAGTCTTTAGGATGGTGGAAGCAAAGCACAAGTTCATGCAACCGGATGATGACACGCCATTTGGACGACACCTGAAGGAAGTCACAAGATATCTCAATATTGGATTACCAAGTTTCACCGGAACCTACAATACCACTCTACCTGAGGAGGAGCGTTGGTTGATTCAAGCTCCAGTTCCAGGAAGGACGTTCGCACCCGTCACCTCGCTCATAGCATTTTCCTTTAATGCACCTACATGGAGCCTAGGAAGGAGTATGGCCGCCCACATTGCTATGGGAAGGATTGGAGAAGTCTACAAGCAGGAGCTAAAGGACACTATCTACCAGATTTGTGGACGCCGAGATGAGAATTGGGATATGATCAGCACCCGGAAGGGTATATCCATTGCATCATTCATCCAGGAGTTGAACCACCACATTCGTCGCCAGGAGCACCAGATGTGTGCTGGGATGATAGATTTGAAGAAGGCCCTGAATAGGAATTTGGAGCTAGAAGAATAACTCAAGTCTACATGCGACGGATATGAGGAGGAGATGAAAATACTTGTGGAGAAGAATGATGATTTGACCCGGAAGTTAGGAATACTCATGGGAGAAGAAGACGAGGAAGAAGAACCCAAGGAGATTCCATCGGAGGATTATATCATCATAGATGACACAGATTCGGAAGCTGAGGATAGCAAGGATGAAGACTATGAAGATGAAGCTGGAGCAGATATTATGGAATCCTCTGCCGATCAATATTTTTAGATGACCACCCTGTGACTAGTAGTTTACCTCCATATATTAGATTTAGAGCACTCTTGTAACGATCATTAGATTTGTAAGACCTTGTTTGAAATTGTTTGGTGTGATATGATTCTGTGTTTGTCTCATGTGCATATGGGTAGTGATTTTCCCTTAGACCTCTTTTCTATTCTAATCTCTTCCCTCTACACCCATCAGATGCCTCCAAGACGTGAATTCGAGTTTCCCCCTGAGCTCACCCACTTGATCCAGCAGCAGAACACCCTAATGCAACTTCTTGTCCAGAACCCTCAGAACAACCAGAACAACAACAACAACCCTCCACCATCACCACCCGTGGACAACCTGACCCGTTTCTTAAGGTTGCAACCACCCGTGTTTGATAGCAGCATCGAACCAATTGTGGCTGATGACTGGCTACGCAAGATTGGAAGGGATTTGACCACCGCCAATTGCTCGGATGCTGAGAAGGTGCGATTTGCCGCACACCAGTTGTCTGGACCAGCCGCAGCATGGTGGGAGAACTACACAGCCACTTACCCCGTAGCCAATGTGACTTGGGATCAGTTTCAGCAAGCTTTTCGTACCGCACATGTCTCAACTGGAGCCATGAGTATGAAGAAGCAGGTGTTTCGCAATTTGCGCCAAGGAAATCGTACTGTGGCTCAGTACGTGGATGAGTTTAGTACCCTATCTCGTTATGCCCCAGATGATGTGGCCACAGATGCCAAGAAGCAGGAGAGATTCATGGAAGGGTTGAATGATGAGATGAGTGTACAGTTGATGGTGGCAACTTTCAATAATTACCAGGAGTTGGTTGACCGCGCCCTGATGATTGAAAGGAAGCATCAACAGATTGAGAGTCGCAAGAGGAAGTATGGGCAAGGAAAGTATAATTCTGGAGCTCAGCAGAAGCCTCGCTTTACCCCTAAAGCGATAGGACAGTTTCAGCATACCCATGGAGGAAGTAGCTCGCACAACCACAATGGCCCCAAGAATGGAAATGGGAATGGAAATGGAAATGAAGCCAATGGAAACCAGAGCCGCCCTACACCGTCCACACCCACCAAGAGGGATTTTAGCCATGTCACTTGTTACAAGTGCGGGAAGACTGGACATTATGCTAATGAATGCCCAGAAGTTAAGAATGGGAACGGCAATGGAAGCGTCGGGAAGAAGCCCAACCCGTTCAACAGAGGACAAGTGAACCACGTGACTGTGGAAGAAGTAGAGGAGCAACCAGATGCAGTTATAGGTAAGTTCTTAGTTAAGTCCTTTACTGCACTCGTTCTTTTCGATACTGGTGCATCGCATGCATATATTTCAAGGGGATTCGTGGATAAGTATGAGCTGCGGACCCAAGCCCTTAGATCGCCAATGTTAGTAACCTCACCAGGAGCGGAGTATATGGCTAAGTCATGGTGTGATCAGTTGCCCTTAAGGATTGGTAATTACATATTCCCTTCGGACCTAATAGTATTGGAATCTCTAGGACTGGATGTGATATTAGGCATGGATTGGTTATCTAAGTATGGAGGGAATATTGAATGTGCTAGTAAGACCATTTTGCTTACTACACCGGAAGGAAGAAGGATCAAGTATGTATCCTAGCATGAGTCAAAGAGGAGTAGATTAAATTCCCTGTCAGGAGTTGTTCAGGAGGAAGTGCCAGTAGTGAAGGATTATCCGGACGTGTTTCCAGAGGAGTTACCTGGCATGCCACTGGATAGAGATATAGAGTTTTGATTGAACTTTTGCCAGGCACCGGGCCAATTTCTAAGAGACCCTATAGGATGCCCGCAAAGGATTTGGAGGAAATAAAGAAGCAGATTAAGGAGTTACTGGATAAAGGATTCATACGCCCAAGTTCTTCCCCTTGGGGTTCGCCAGTACTTCTAGTTGAGAAGAAGGATGGATCGTTAAGAATGGTTGTTGAGCACCGAGGATTGAACGAAGTAACGATCAAGAACAAGTACCCACTGCCGATGATCAATGATCTGTTTGATAGATTGCAAGGAGCTAAGGTATTTTCCAAGATCGATCTGCGATCAGGGTACCATCAATTGAAGATCCGAGAGCAAGATATACCTAAGATGGCCTTTACCACTAGGTATGGGTTGTACGAGTATACCGTTATGTCGTTTGGTCTGACAAACGCACCGGCGTACTTTATGAACCTGATGAACAAAGTGTTTATGGAGTATTTGGATAAGTTCGTCGTAGTGTTCATAGATGATATATTGATCTTCTCGAAGGATGAAGAGGAGCATGAAGAGCATTTGCGTTTGGTATTGGAGAAGCTCAGAGAACATCAGTTATATGCCAAGTTTAGCAAATGTGAGTTTTGGTTGAAGGAAGTCGGATTCCTCGGACATGTTATATCCGGAGAAGGAATAGCAGTAGACCCCGCTAAGGTGGACACCGTGACCAATTGGGAAGCACCGACAACAGTTGGAGAGATCCGGAGTTTTCTTGGACTCGCAGGATACTACCGGAGATTTATCAAGAATTTCTCGAACATTGCAAAGCCAATGACGGAGTTGGTGAAGAAGGACACCAAGTTCAGATGGACCAAAGAATGTGAAACTAGTTTCCAGGAATTGAAGAAAAGGTTGGTCTAATCACCTGTGTTGATTCTGCCAGATCAACATAAGGATTATGAGGTGTACTGCGATGCTTCACGTCGAGGACTTGGAGCTGTTCTTATGCAGGAAGGAAGAGTTGTTTCGTATGCTTCACGACAACTAAAACCTCATGAGATGAACTATGCCACCCACGATTTGGAGTTAGCAGCCGTAGTGCATGCATTGAAGACAAGGAGACATTTTCTTATTGGAAACCATTGTGAAGTATATACGGATCACAAGAGTTTGAAGTATATATTCACTCAGAAGGAGCTGAATCTTAGGCAAAGGAGATGGCTGGAACTCATTAAGGATTATGACATGAGATTGCATTATCATCCCGGAAAGGCTAACGTAAGAGCCATGTCAATACCCTAATGATGGAAGAGTTTCCAAAGGAGTTAGCCGAGGACCTACGAGAACTACGTTTGGAGATAGTTCCGAGAGGCTATGTAGCAACATTAGAAATCCAGTCTACCCTGATGGATAAAATCAGGGAAGCTCAGAAAGCTGACAAGGTGGTTGTCGCTATAAAGGAGAGGATGAGCGAAGGGAAAGCTAAAGGATTTTGTGAGGATGAACACGACACCTTATGGTTCGAAGACCGCGTTTATGTGCCCCAGGACCCGGAGATCAGGAAGTTGATTTTACAGGAGGCCCATGATTCACCATACTCGATTCACCCAAGAAATACTAAGATGTATTTGGATTTGAAGGATATTTTCTGGTGGACCGGTATGAAGAAAGGTATTGCGGAGTATGTAGCAGTTTGTGATGTATGCCAGAGAGTAAAGGCAGAATATCAGAAGCCAGCAGGATTGTTACAACCTATGCCAATACCCGAATGGAAGTGGGAGAAGCTTGGCACGGATTTTATCGCCGGATTGCCCAGGACCAAAGCAGGATATGATTCAATCTGGGTAGTAGTAGACCGATTGACGAAGGTAGCCCACTTTATTCCTGTGAAAACCACTTATACCAGTGCAAAGTTGGCTAAGATATACATGACCAGAATTGTATGTCTGCATGGAGTTCCGAGGAGTATTGTTCAGATAGAGGAACCCAGTTTACCTCAAAGTTCTGGAATCAGTTACATGAAACTTTGGGTACCAGACTAGAATTTAGCACAGCATTTCACCCGCAGACAGATGGACAGACGGAGAGAGTCAATCAGATTTTGGAGGAGATGCTAAGAGCCTGTGCATTAGATTATGGATCTAGTTGGGATGAAAACTTGCCTTACGCGGAGTTCTCATACAACAACAGTTACCAAGCCAGTTTGGAGATGGCACCGTTCGAGGCATTGTATGGAAGGAGATGCCGAACACCGTTGTCGTGGGATGAAGTTGGAGATCGACAGTTGTTTGGACCAGACTTAATCAAAGAGTCTGAGGAGAAGGTGAAGTTGATTCGAGATAGACTGAAGGTAGCTCAGTCCAGGCAGAAGAGTTATGTAGACTCGAAGCGCAAGGAGATAACCTATGAGATCGGAGATAGAGCGTACTTGAGAGTATCGCCTTTGCGAGGAGTTAAACGATTCGGAGTTAAAGGGAAGTTAGCCCCGAGATTTGTGGGACCTTACCGTGTTTTGGAACGCATGGGAGAGGTTGCCTACAACTTGGAATTGCCAGAAGGATTGTCAGGAGTGCACAACGTGTTTCCCGTATCACAGCTTAAGAAGTGCCACACGGAGATGGCCGATATACCGCTTAGAGACACAGTACCCCTGGAAGCAATTCAGTTGGACAGTGATTTGACCTACGAGGAGAAGCCTATTAAGATTCTCAAATTTTCGAGTAGAGTTACTCGCAGTAAGGTTATCAAGTTTTGCAAAGTTCAGTGGAATCATCACACCGAGGAAGAAGCCACCTGGGAACGAGAAGATGATCTACGCAAGGACCACCCACACCTGTTCTCTAGCCAAGTCGAATCTCGAGGGCGAGATTCATTCTAAGGGGGTAGGTTTGTAACATCCCAAATTTTCAATTTGGAATGTTATACATAGATCATAATTGCATTTCATGTTTTTGCATTTTTTGTCCGTGGCTTTCCTCGAAATTCTACGCAACTCAAGGACCTACGGAGAGAGTTGGGGATTTTACCGTTTTCGTATTTGAGTTCGCTCGAATACCGGTACGAGGATAGTGTGATTCTAATTATTTTTCTCTCCTAAAAATATTTCTAAATATCAAAAATGAGCGGAGATAATATGACTTCTCCAAAATAACAGAAATATTGGAGGAAAAATATATAAATCACTTTTGGTATTTTTCTGGATTTATTTGCATAGGAAAAATGCGCGTTTTTCAAAATTGCATTTAGGTCCGGGAAAAATGTTCACTTTGTCCTAAATATTATTAGAGGACGGTGAAAATTAATTTTGGGAATTTTGGAGTCCGTTTGATATTTCTTTCGTTAGTTTTTCTGCGCCGGGACTCTTTTAGAAAAAAAAAGAAACCGACTTAGACTCGTGAAGGACCAGGAGACTGGGCTTTATAAGCCGCAACCGCCGGCCCAAGTCGCCCCAGCCTAGCGTCCGAACCCTAGCCAGCCCGCGCCGCCGCTGCCCGCCCTAGCCGCCGCAGCCGCCCGACGCTGCGGCGCCGCCAGCCCGCGCCGCCGCCGCCTCGCCGCCGCGCCGCGCTGCACCGCCGCCCCGCGCCGCCACTCCGCCGCCGCGCCGCCGCGCCGCCCCGCCAGCCCGCCGCCGCCCCACGCCGCCTCGCCAGAGATTACGCCGGAGTTCCGCCGGAGTTGGTTGAGAAGAGGTAGTTTTTTTTCGTTTAACCGAGCGATTTTTTTAGAAAACCTAGATCTGTTTTTTTAGAATAGATCGGTTCGGTTTTTTTTCTTCAGTTTAGTTATTTAGCGGACGTTCGTCCGTACGTTCGTTTTAACGAACGGTTTTTGTTAGTTAACCGCAGACAGTGAACGTTCGTTCGTTAGCCTGTTCGTCGTTTTTCTTTTTCGGGGTATTTATCCGCGGTTATTCCGATCGCGATTTCTGCCCTGATCTTGTTTTTCGTTTTTCTTTTCGCTTGAGAGTCCGAATCAGGTGATTCAAAATCCCAGATCTACGTCTCGAAGCCCTCTTTACGTTAGATCAACTGGAACAAAGTTTTGGCTACTGTAAAATTTGACTTTAGGCCAACTAGTAATTCAGAGCTCGTTTCTTTTGCAGTTTGAGTTTCGTTGCTTCTTTCGAGTTGATTCTTTTTGCAAACCGGAGTTCTTAAGTTGAACTTTCTGGTTAGATCTCTTATTTGAGTTTTACCCGTGCATTAGTTAAGTACTTATTGTATGCTTGTTTGTTTGATTGCGATAGAGTACCCGGAGTGCGCCGCTTGCTACTTTGAGTCTCTAGGTTTTGCGGATCATCAGCAAGGCAAGTAACACTTTGATCATGCTTTCCAATTACCCAGTTTTCATTGCATTAGTCAAACCCTCACACATTGCATGAGTAGGATCAATTTAACTTGTGGGATTGGGAAGTAGATTGAGGTAGTACCTATTACCTACATTACATTCAAACCTTTGGGAGTTACTTCTACGTCTGCTGTTAGGACATGCTATGTTCGTAGACGTGGATTGGGTGAGTGAAATCCATGACAGATGTGAGATTGTTAATTAATGGCTCAACTTAAGGTGGCAACATTAATACACATCTGGGTGGATTGAGGCATCTGGGTATTCCAGGATTGCCTGTTTTTCTTTTGGACCGCCACCCAGGCTCAAAGGGATCATGAGATTATTCATACTAGAAACTTCCGTGTGCAGCCACAATGCTATTATGGGCTCTAGCATAGTATGAGTAAGTTGTGCGAACTCTTACAGTGGTGGACTAGCAGTTGTAGGGGATGTAGGTTGGTACGGTCCGCCCGATCGTAAGGTGCTAGCGCTTCTGAAAGACTATGTCTCGGTCATCCGTTTCTCAAACACCATGCAGTGCGAGAAACCAAACGGAGGCGATCGAGTCTTGTGGGCAAAGTGCACAAACCTTTGCAGAGTGTACAAACTGATCATGATTAGCCATGTCCCCGGTTATGGACGTCTTGAGTATCTAGTACTTGGATTTTCATGTGTATCTCAACATGTTACTTTAATTTAATTTTGTTGGGTTTTAATGATGAACTTTAATTGGGGTTGAGAGGATGTCTATCTTCTCAACGATGTTTCAACTACCATGATAGTTAATTAAAATGCATTCCTTTGAAGTAGGGAAAAATTGGCTTTACTCGAAAACTTAACCGTAGAGCTTTCCACCAGCCATATTGCATATAGTATAGCCTTACTTTCATTGCATTCTCTTGTGTTACCTTGCCAGCATATTCCATGTGCTGACCCGTTTTCGGGCTGCAACGTTTCATGTTGCAGACTTTTCAGACGTCGAGTAAGATGCCTTTTTAGTTCGTGGTTCTATACTCAGTGATGCCGCTGGAGTTGATGGACTCACTTATCTTCCAAGCCTTCCGCTGTTATCGTATTAGATGGCCTTCAGGCATATTATTTGTAATAATTTCATCGTTGGACTGTCGATGTAATAAGTGTGTGATTGCTACTCTGTTATAAATCCTTCAAGTACTGTGCGTGTCAGCATTACTAATCCAGGGATGACACTGATGCACAGAGATCAGACTGTTTGAGGTCTGGTCGCTACAAGATGGTATCAGAGCACACGCTGACTATAGGACACGACCACTAAGACAAGCCCTAGAACACAATTCACTCTTCTCTTTTCTGACTCCTCATCTTTTCTACTCTTTAGGATGGTGGAAGCAAAGCACAAGTTCATGCAACCGGATGATGACACGCCATTTGGACGACACCTGAAGGAAGTCACAAGATATCTCAATATTGGATTACCAAGTTTCATCGGAACCTACAATACCACTCTACCTGAGGAGGAGCGTTGGTTGATTCAAGCTCAAGTTCCAGGAAGGACGTTCGCACCCGTCACCTCACTCATAGCATTTTCCTTTAATGCACCTACATGGAGCCTAGGAAGGAGTATGGCCGCCCACATTGCTATGGGAAGGATTGGAGAAGTCTACCAGCAGGAGCTAAAGGACACTATCTACCAGATTTGTGGACGCCGAGATGAGAATTGGGATATGATCAGCACCCCGAAGGGTATATCCATTGCAGCATTCATCCAGGAGTTGAACCACCACATTCGTCGCCAGGAGCACCAGATGTGTGCTGGGATGATAGATTTGAAGAAGGCCCTGAATAGGAATTTGGAGCTAGAAGTAGAACTCAAGTCTACACGCGACGGATATGAGGAGGAGATGAAAATACTTGTGGAGAAGAATGATGATTTGACCCGGAAGTTAGGAATACTCATGGGAGAAGAAGACGAGGAAGAAGAACCCAAGGAGATTCCACCGGAGGATTATATCATCATAGATGACACGGATTCGGAAGCTGAGGATAGCAAGGATGAAGACTATGAAGATGAAGCTGGAGCAGATATTATGGAATCCTCTGCCGATCAATATTTTTAGACGACCACCCTGTGACTAGTAGTTTACCTCCATATATTAGATTTAGAGCACTCTTGTAACGATCGTTAGATTTGTAAGACCTTGTTTGAAATTGTTTGGTGTGATATGATTGTGTGTTTGTCTCATGTGCATATGGGTAGTGATTTTCCCTTAGACCTCTTTTCTATTCTAATCTCTTCCCTCTACACCCATCAGATGCCTCCAAGACATGAATTCGAGTTTCCCCCTGAGCTCACCCAGTTGATCCAGCAGCAGAACACCCTGATGCAACTTCTTGTCCAGAACCCTCAGAACAACCAGAACAACAACAACAACCCTCCACCACCACCACCCGTGGACAACCTGACCCGTTTCTTAAGGTTGCAACCACCTGTGTTTGCTAGCAGCATCAAACCAATTGTGGCTGATGACTGGCTACGCAAGATTGTGTAAGGACCGGTTTTCCAGGATATTGATTTCCTAGTAAACGGCCCTTGTGCTCACCAGCCCCAGGATTACTGTTAGCTGATGAGACACAAGCTTGATACAGAAATTCCAAGCAAAATACAAAATATGTAGTACAAGACCATCCTGGTCCATGAGTACAACAAAAGGTTTCTAGTGGTTGGAGGTGGAAGCGGTTTGCGATATACCAGCGTCTATGGGACTCCATTTCCCACAGGAACAGCTGACCTGGATAATTCCTATCTTCGCGAGGCTGCTATCACCGCTGCCTAGGTTCCGGGGCTACCATCGTAGCACTCCTCTTCAAGCAAGAAATCTGGCCAAGACAATAACCAGGGACGAGCCAGTGAGTACTTTGAATGTACTCGCAAACATTATGAACACAGACACAATATAACAAATGACATTCATGCTCTGAAATATTCCATGACCACTTCGTTAGTGGCGAAATAAAATTCATGACGCAAGCATATTACTCTTAAAAGACCATGAATAAGTAATCAAAAAAAAAAAAATGCACCAATCGGGTGTCTGAAGCGACGCCACGAAAGGATGATAAAATAAAACATGCCTCAGTCGGACGTCTGAGCGACGTCACTTAAAGGGCTCATAAAGAAATTAAGCAACAAACATGCCACAGTCGGGCGTCTGAGCGACACCACATACAGGGCTTATCTGAAAAATAAAACACAAGCATGCCACAGTCGGGCGTCTGAGCGACACCGCATAAAGGGCTTATAAGAAAATAAAACACAAACATGCCACAGTCGGGCGTCTGAGCGACACCGCATAAAGGGCTTATTAGAAATCACGAGGAATATCCAGGAGGTAGAACCATCCCAGGGATATTCATTTATTCGACTAATACAAATGGTTAGTCCAAAATAATAATAATCTATATATCACAAGTTATGACCAATGATCTGGCTTAGCAGTTTTCCTCCGAAGATCGACACTAAGACCGACACTTGACCCATCCCAGACTGTAATCCTTAACCGCGGACACGGCTATTCGAATAGATATAACCTCTGCAAAGGGTGTACTCTTTACCCACGAGTAACGGATTCCTTTAGCCCATCGAGACTAATGCCATTTACGGTCTTTTAGTTGAAAACACACCTGACCTGCACACACCAGCTTAACTTATCGGTGACTGGAATCACCCACGACACCTGCTAAGTAAAAACTCTAAGTGGGGAGGCTACAACCTCGAGTAGCATGGGATCATAGAATTTATAATGCGCGCAAACTAGGGGAGCTACCCCCTCGGTCCCAACCGGAAACACCCATGCCCCCGGACCAGGTGGCTTGCCTACCGGATGCCTCCGGTACCTTCCACCATGGCCTCTCTGTACGGTGTGTGCCAAGAAAGGGGTTGACAACTTACTGGACTGTACCCTACCTGCGGCAGGGACAAGTGGTAGTACGAAGCAAGTATGGGGGTTACCGGAACAAGACTCGATCTATGGTCGACTCAGGAGGTTAAAACATCACTTGCATGATTAGAATAGCAATCATATTCCGCATCAACACACAGAATCACTACTCATCATACCTCAATATGCCTTACTGACAATACTCGTCTCAACGAAATATCAGTAACAAGCTCGTGTCTACCTAAGACAGAGGCTTTCCTGGATTCCTTCCAGTAGGCATGAGAGGTAGACGAGGGTGATTACTGTCACGAGTATATCAATTTCCAACAGCAAGGAAACTTCATCATACACTCATGAGTATGATCATATCCTCACATAAAATAACGAATACTTCGTGTCAAGGTGGTGTTGTAAACATGTCCAACAACACACAACAATATTATGCCGGGGTTCAGAATGCTTGCCTTCAAGGTGCAGAGAGGTGAGGTGCACTCCAAAACTTTTGATTTTCTCTCCAAATTCCTATTTTTGAAAATATTCAAATTAACACATACCTTAAAGACAGTACAAAAAGTTGTCCTAATTATTTTTGAAATAAATCTTAAAATAAACTAGGTGAAATTTGAGAGTGGTAGGAAAAAGAATTAACTTATTTGGAGTTTTATTTAAAAAGATATGCCCAGTCAAAGTTTAGTCAAAATTCTGTTTTATTAAAAACCAGAAAAAGGAAAACGCATCGGCTCGGAAGACGCTTCTGAGAGGGAGAGACGTACTTCGGGCTTTACGCCTCCACTTAAGCGCCTCGGCGGGACGACCAGAGCCACTGACGGTGGGCCCGCGGGTCCACCCGTCAGGTTTGACTGGTCCAACCAGTCTTCTCCCTCCTCTGGCTGAAAGGAGGCGGAGCTCCGGCGATCAACGCCGGCGAACGGTGGCGCCCCGAGGGCGTTCGAGTGCGGGGATGGATCCAGCAGGTCCTGGCGGTCCTTCCGGTTGTTGCTAGGTCCGCGGGAGTGGAGGGAGTCGCCGGCGGCGAGTGTTGCGGCGGACGGCGTTTCGGGAGGAAAGGGGAAAATGGCTACGGTGGTGCTGGAGCTCGGTTGAGTGGTTGGGGAGCTTCGTGGTGTAAAGGGGAAACCAATGGAGGCACTGGATGGGTGTGGGAGGGCCTGGTCACGGCGAATGTTGCCGGCGCATGGCGGCGGCCGTGGTTGCCGGAGATGGAGAAGATGGCTTCCTCCGGTTGAACCACTACGGGGGGAGCTAACTACGGTGGACTGGAGGCTGCTTGGGACCTCAGACGAACTCGGGGCTCCTTAAATAGGCGGGGGAGGTCGGTTCCCGCGGCTGCGGATAGGAACGCCGGCGAACCGCCTCTCTGTTGCGGCAGGGCGACGTGGCGAAGGCTAGCGGTGCACGGCGTGGCTGCGGGAGCTAGGGGATGAGGACGGCCTGCTCACGAGGGCAGCTGGCGCACGGAGGAGGCTTGGGCGGCGCCGTCCATGGCAGAGCCGGTCACGGGCGCCGGTGTGCCGCCAAAGCGCCAACGCTGCCGCTCTGAGAGGAGCAGGGCGAGTAGGGGCCGCACTGGAGGACAAGGGAGGGGATTAGGACGAGCTCGGGAGGCTTATCCAGGGGCTAGTCGGTTCGGGCGCGAGCACGTGCAAAATGCGCGCTCTGCTCGCGCTCCGGGCATGCAAGGCAGGTGTTCGGCAAAATGCCAAATCGTGCTAGAGGCTTAGGGTGAGGCTGCCAATTAACAGGAGGGTTAGGGTGAAGGCAATAGGTCTAATAGACATGGTTGTTGGGTCAGGGAATCAAGTTTACAAAGTAATCACAAAACTATGCCAAATCTGGCCAGACACACAAAGTGCTCGACAGAATGCCATGGGCATTTAGGCATTTCTTCTGGTGGCCAAAAACTCCAGGTTGGGGTCTCTTTAGATGATAATGAGTGTGGTAAGGTTAGTTTGTCAAAAGCCAAAACTTCCTAGTGCAAGTTTTTGAGAAAACCAAATCTGGACAGAAGAGAAAAGCTATCCTTGCATGGACCAAAAATATTCCAATGGTTTCAATCTCCTGGACTTAAGAGTTTGGTAGGGTGGACTATAAGCAGGAGAAAAATTTAGAGGCAAAAGGGCAAGCAAAAATGGAGCTGTAGTACAAACCACTAAACTGGACCAGAACACAAATGAGGATGTTTTGCTCAAATTTTCCAAAGAACACTAATGGGTTTTTGCTTAGAAATGAATTATATACTTCTACCAACATCTCCAAATTTTGGTGGAATTTTTAAAAGAATTTTTTCAAATGGCTATAGTGCAAAAGAGCCTCCAAGACTTATGAGAAATCAATTTAAAAGCAAATAAGCTTTAGGGAAATATTTACAGAAATAATTCCACTGATAAAAGAAATGATCTTGAGAAGGTATACAAGTCCAACAATATTCTTGAAAGGTTTCCCCTTGAGGGAAAAATCCCACAATTCAAAAGAAAAGGATGGTTCTGAAATCAAACGAAGATCCAAAAAAGAAAATTTTTAATATCCTGGCAAACTTTTAATATATAAACCATGGTTAAATTTTTGGGGTGTTACAACACCACCCCCCCTTAAGAAAAATCTCGTCCTCGAGATTTGCTAAGGACGATCTCAACATATCCATCCTATTACCATAAAGTATTAATTCAAAAGAAACGAACATTCATACTACACTGAGGCTGCTGCGAGGGAGCAAATAATTGGTACAATTACAGTGGGGTACTGGTGCTATGTGAAGAAAAACTATGGTTGGGAAAACCGAGGAATTACCATTATCGGCTACGGCAAATTTAGAACAACAGCCTAGATTTACAAATTACGCTGGTCGTACCCGGGTGCATAGAGCTCTCTCTGGCTGACAGGTGGACCCGGGGTCCACTGTCAGTCTCTCCTCCTACCTCTGGCTCTCTTCTTCCTCTCTCTCGCGCGCGACTGCACTTTCTCCACCGGCGATGCCTAGCGCGTAGGGCATCTAGGCCGTACTGTGGTAGTGCGCGGCGTGCTAGCTGCCGGTGCAGCGTGCACTCACCTCGCGGGCCAGTGCGTTGTCGGCACTGCTCGCGGATTCGCCTTCGAACACCGGCGATCGAGCGGCGAGCGGCGCTGGTGGACTTCGCCCACCGTACACCGCCCTCGATCTATAAAATGACCGCGGTGCTCCTCTCTTCTTCCTCACATCTGACCTCGCCTCTCCTTCTCCTTCCTCCTCCTCCATTTCTGTTTGCAGGAGCTCGCGACGAGGCTCTAATGGCGGAGGTGATGCCGGACTGGTACGTGATCCTGATGTGCGGAGGGTTGGCGGCATTGCTGGGGTTCTCCGTGCTCTTGTGCGCGATGATCCTCAATGATCGTCGTGATGCTGCTGCTCGAGTGTTAGCTCTTCGCGGCGGCGGTGATCATGAGGATTAACCGTGGTCGTTAAGTTCTGACTGCTATCAGTGTGCTGGAGGCAACTTGTATTCGAAACAAAAATTACCCACAAATTTCTCCTTTAGAGACTGTGGTGTGCTAGCGAGGTGATTAGATAGATGCAAAATGGGTACGTGGTTATGCAACTAGTGCATGCAGTTGAGTGGTTGTGGATGTGAGCCTGCTGTCGTGGTGCCGCGTGAATTAAAATACGTGTCAAGAAGCATTTATGTGTTGCAACGGTTCAAAGAAAAATCTAACTTCAAGATTTACTGAGAGCGGAGGCAGTCAATCAAAAAGAACAGCAGAAAAATCCACTAATATTAATCAAAACAAACATTAAATTCATCGCACAAACTTAGAACACAACGCATAAGCTGTAATACATAAATAAGTGCTAGGGTAACAAACATAGCAGCTACGTCTACGATAAAAACGGAAAATGGACAGGGTCCTGAGAAAATGTCTCCGGCACTGGGGCACATTCCTCTCCAATCGTGGAAAGCGGAAGGCTTCCCAGTGTTTGAATACTTTCTTCTTCTTCTGGAGGGAGCGGAGGAAATTGAGGAAGCAATCGAAGGACGTGTCCCTCCTGAGTTGGCAGAGGGGGTCCGCCAATGGTGATCCGGGGATTCAGAACAGCAAGGTAGTGGAGATACCCCAGTATTTGCTGGGTGAAACGCTCCTGGGCCATCACATATTGAATGAGGTAGACCAGGGCTGGATCGCTATCCGCACGTCCACAGCGGAACGTAGCTTCTGCTCCAAAAGCAGCGCGGCTTGGGAAATAGCAATATTCTCTTGTGCTGGCACAAGGTACCGCAAATCGAAGACGGGTGACTGCTTCATACGCAGCAGACTCAATGGCCATGCCTGGTGTTGGCATGGATCTCCCGATGAAGATAACATAAGGAGGGCCTTGGTTTAAATCTGCTGGTGGAACATGTACAGCTGCCCAGTATTTCGAGAGATCAGGAGTGATTCTCGATTTGAACAGCTCATACAGGGGTGGATGGGTGGAGCCAAGAATATTGCGGGAAAAATCCCACAATATCTTAACAAAGCTACCAGGGCTTGCATCGGGGGTCCTCAGGTAAGCTCCGGGGTGAGACATGGATGGGTGAATGAGGAAGGTAGAGCTCGATGCTGATGGTTGCTGGTGTGGAAAAATGAGGGTGGCCTTTTATAGAGAGCCTGGGTCATAAAACATGAAGTGTGGTCGGTACGACTGAGACACCGACTCCGGTGCGGGGCTGTCTGAGTCAAAGTCTCAGGCCTCAATCCCCAAAAAGGGAAGTGACAAGTTACTGTGCATGCCGGTTAGGGGTCACGTCTAGAATTTTATTCTGCAACCACTCGTCAAACAATTCATGCCAGAACACACATACCATGAGATGTTGACACACAAGTGGTTACAAGCTCACTACGTCACACAACGACTACTACGGAACTAAAGGAAAAACTGGCCACTAGGGCTTGACAACAATCCTGGTGGACTCAGTCCACCTGGTTGAGATCTAGCCGGGCGTGTCCTGCGGATGCCGAGTCCTCTCCGGGTGCTTCCGTGTCGGAATTGGCCGGGGTAGGATGGGGAGCTACAGGGCTGGGGTAGCGGTGGTGGCCTTCATGGGGTGTCGAGGTCACCGTCCCATTGGAGTAGGCCTCCAAGAGACGACAGAGATCTCCGGGTGAGGCGACGGCATTGCCCGGGTGGATGACATGTTCAGAGCTTGGGGGCTCAACCGGCCTTCCAGGTAGCACTATCGGAGTGTCGGTGGCGGGTGCGACTTCGCTCCTTGCCGGGGTCAGGCGAGCGAGCGTCATGCGGGTCTCAATCAGATCAAGAGTGACCTGATCAAATAGTGCCTCTTGCGCTTTCAGGTAGCGCACCAGATGCACCAGGGCAGGGTCCGACTCATGGTCTCCGTTGGCGACCTGGGTTGGTCTACCATAGCCTTCACGACTAGGGTAGTAGTAGAATGAGCGGCAGTTAACCCCCGGCGACAGGTGCCGAAGATGAACTATAGCCTCTCGGGCTGCAAGTTGGATGGCTTGGGGCTCGTCGGAGGTTGTCCTCCCGGTGAACCGGTAGGGACGCTCCGATGTGATGCCTCTCCCGTAGATGTGCGCCGTGGCCCAAAAGTGATAGATGGAATTACTCGTGTGCTCTTGGTACACGACATATTCCGGCGGCTCGATGGTGCCGAAGGCACGACGGGTGAGATTGGCGAGGATGGTTACGAAGCCTTCGAGCTCAACTGCGGTGGTCTCGTTGTGAACGCGGGGGCCAGGCATCTTGGTGGTTGGATATCGAACTGGAAATGAGGCTGTGATGTGCTGAGCTTTGGGGTAAGGCTTCCTTTATAAGTCAGCCGGGTCTTCCATCGCACGCTTGTGGATGGGACAACTCAGGTGTCGGCACAGGCGCACGGCCTATGGGCAGACCGATAGGTTGGGCACCGACTGCCAAAAGCGGTCGGGGTCACTGTGTGGCTTTCCTGCACGAAAGATTTGGCTGGGTTTAGAATAAGGTTTGGTGGGTTGTTTAACCTAGGTTTATTGACCAGGCTGAGATAGGATTAGCCAATGGTCAGCCTGGCTCTGATACCAAGGTTGTAAGGACCGGTTTTCCAGGATATTGATTTCCTAGTAAACGGCCCTTGTGCTCACCAGCCCCAGGATTACTGTTAGCTGATGAGACACAAGCTTGATACAGAAATTCCAAGCAAAATACAAAATATGTAGTACAAGACCATCCTGGTCCATGAGTACAACAAAAGGTTTCTAGTGGTTGGAGGCGGAAGCGGTTTGCGATATACCAGCGTCTATGGGACTCCATTTCCCACAGGAACAGCTGACCTGGATAATTCCTATCTTCGCGAGGCAGCTATCACCGCTGCCTAGGTTCCGGGGCTACCATCGTAGCACTCCTCTTCAAGCAAGAAATCTGGCCAAGACAATAACCAGGGACGAGCCAGTGAGTACTTTGAATGTACTCGCAAACATTATGAACACAGACACAATATAACAAATGACATTCATGCTCTGAAATATTCCATGACCACTTCGTTAGTGGCGAAATAAAATTCATGACGCAAGCATATTACTCTTAAAAGACCATGAATAAGTAATCAAAAAAAAAAAATGCACCGATCGGGTGTCTGAAGCGACGCCACGAAAGGATGATAAAATAAAACATGCCTCAGTCGGACGTCTGAGCGACGTCACTTAAAGGGCTCATAAAGAAATTAAGCAACAAACATGCCACAGTCGGGCGTCTGAGCGACACCACATACAGGGCTTATCTGAAAAATAAAACACAAGCATGCCACAGTCGGGCGTCTGAGCGACACCGCATAAAGGGCTTATAAGAAAATAAAACACAAACATGCCACAGTCGGGCGTCTGAGCGACACCGCATAAAGGGCTTATTAGAAATCACGAGGAATATCCAGGAGGTAGAACCATCCCAGGGATATTCATTTATTCGACTAATACAAATGGTTAGTCCAAAATAATAATAATCATATATATCACAAGTTATGACCAATGATCTGGCTTAGCAGTTTTCCTCCGAAGATCGACACTAAGACCGACACTTGACCCATCCCAGACTGTAATCCTTAACCGCGGACACGGCTATTCGAATAGATATAACCTCTGCAAAGGGTGTACTCTTTACCCACGAGTAACGGATTCCTTTAGCCCATCGGGACTAATGCCATTTACGGTCTTTTAGTTGAAAACACACCTGACCTGCACACACCAGCTTAACTTATCGGTGACTGGAATCACCCACGACACCTGCTAAGTAAAAACTCTAAGTGGGGAGGCTACAACCTCGAGTAGCATGGGATCATAGAATTTATAATGCGCGCAAACTAGGGGAGCTACCCCCTCGGTCCCAACCGGAAACACCCATGCCCCCGGACCAGGTGGCTTGCCTACCGGATGCCTCCGGTACCTTCCACCATGGCCTCTCTGTACGGTGTGTGCCAAGAAAGGGGTTGACAACTTACTGGACTGTACCCTACCTGCGGCAGGGACAAGTGGTAGTACGAAGCAAGTATGGGGGTTACCGGAACAAGACTCGATCTATGGTCGACTCAGGAGGTTAAAACATCACTTGCATGATTAGAATAGCAATCATATTCCGCATCAACACACAGAATCACTACTCATCATACCTCAATATGCCTTACTGACAATACTCGTCTCAACGAAATATCAGTAACAAGCTCGTGTCTACCTAAGACAGAGGCTTTCCTGGATTCCTTCCAGTAGGCATGAGAGGTAGACGAGGGTGATTACTGTCACGAGTATATCAATTTCCAACAGCAAGGAAACTTCATCATACACTCATGAGTATGATCATATCCTCACATAAAATAACGAATACTTCGTGTCAAGGTGGTGTTGTAAACATGTCCAACAACACACAACAATATTATGCCGGGGTTCAGAATGCTTGCCTTCAAGGTGCAGAGAGGTGAGGTGCACTCCAAAACTTTTGATTTTCTCTCCAAATTCCTATTTTTGAAAATATTCAAATTAACACATACCTTAAAGACAGTACAAAAAGTTGTCCTAATTATTTTTGAAATAAATCTTAAAATAAACTAGGTGAAATTTGAGAGTGGTAGGAAAAAGAATTAACTTATTTGGAGTTTTATTTAAAAAGATATGCCCAGTCAAAGTTTAGTCAAAATTCTGTTTTATTAAAAACCAGAAAAAGGAAAACGCATCGGCTCGGAAGACGCTTCTGAGAGGGAGAGACGTACTTCGGGCTTTACGCCTCCACTTAAGCGCCTCGGCGGGACGACCAGAGCCACTGACGGTGGGCCCGCGGGTCCACCCGTCAGGTTTGACTGGTCCAACCAGTCTTCTCCCTCCTCTGGCCGAAAGGAGGCGGAGCTCCGGCGATCAACGCCGGCGAACGGTGGCGCCCCGAGGGCGTTCGAGTGCGGGGATGGATCCAGCAGGTCCTGGCGGTCCTTCCGGTTGTTGCTAGGTCCGCGGGAGTGGAGGGAGTCGCCGGCGGCGAGTGTTGCGGCGGACGGCGTTTCGGGAGGAAAGGGGAAAATGGCTACGGTGGTGCTGGAGCTCGGTTGAGTGGTTGGGGAGCTTCGTGGTGTAAAGGGGAAACCAATGGAGGCACTGGATGGGTGTGGGAGGGCCTGGTCACGGCGAATGTTGCCGGCGCATGGCGGCGGCCGTGGTTGCCGGAGATGGAGAAGATGGCTTCCTCCGGTTGAACCACTACGGGGGGAGCTAACTACGGTGGACTGGAGGCTGCTTGGGACCTCAGACGAACTCGGGGCTCCTTAAATAGGCGGGGGAGGTCGGTTCCCGCGGCTGCGGATAGGAACGCCGGCGAACCGCCTCTCTGTTGCGGCAGGGCGACGTGGCGAAGGCTAGCGGTGCACGGCGTGGCTGCGGGAGCTAGGGGATGAGGACGGCCTGCTCACGAGGGCAGCTGGCGCACGGAGGAGGCTTGGGCGGCGCCGTCCATGGCAGAGCCGGTCATGGGCGCCGGTGTGCCGCCAAAGCGCCAATGCTGCCGCTCTGAGAGGAGCAGGGCGAGTAGGGGCCGCACTGGAGGACAAGGGAGGGGATTAGGACGAGCTCGGGAGGCTTATCCAGGGGCTAGTCGGTTCGGGCGCGAGCACGTGCAAAATGCGCGCTCTGCTCGCGCTCCGGGCATGCACGGCAGGTGTTCGGCAAAATGCCAAATCGTGCTAGAGGCTTAGGGTGAGGCTGCCAATTAACAGGAGGGTTAGGGTGAAGGCAATAGGTCTAATAGACATGGTTGTTGGGTCAGGGAATCAAGTTTACAAAGTAATCACAAAACTATGCCAAATCTGGCCAGACACACAAAGTGCTCGACAGAATGCCATGGGCATTTAGGCATTTCTTCTGGTGGCCAAAAACTCCAGGTTGGGGTCTCTTTAGATGATAATGAGTGTGGTAAGGTTAGTTTGTCAAAAGCCAAAACTTCCTAGTGCAAGTTTTTGAGAAAACCAAATCTGGACAGAAGAGAAAAGCTATCCTTGCATGGACCAAAAATATTCCAATGGTTTCAATCTCCTGGACTTAAGAGTTTGGTAGGGTGGACTATAAGCAGGAGAAAAATTTAGAGGCAAAAGGGCAAGCAAAAATGGAGCTGTAGTACAAACCACTAAACTGGACCAAAACACAAATGAGGATGTTTTGCTCAAATTTTCCAAAGAACACTAATGTGTTTTTGCTTAGAAATGAATTATATACTTCTACCAACATCTCCAAATTTTGGTGGAATTTTTAAAAGAATTTTTTCAAATGGCTATAGTGCAAAAGAGCCTCCAAGACTTATGAGAAATCAATTTAAAAGCAAATAAGCTTTAGGGAAATATTTACAGAAATAATTCCACTGATAAAAGAAATGATCTTGAGAAGGTATACAAGTCCAACAATATTCTTGAAAGGTTTCCCCTTGAGGGAAAAATCCCACAATTCAAAAGAAAAGGATGGTTCTGAAATCAAACGAAGATCCAAAAAAGAAAATTTTTAATATCCTGGCAAACTTTTAATATATAAACCATGGTTAAATTTTTGGGGTGTTACAGATTGGAAGGGATTTGACCACCGCCAATTGCTCGGATGCTGAGAAGGTGCGATTTGCCGCACACCAGTTGTCTGGACCAGCCGCAGCATGGTGGGAGAACTACACAACCACTTACCCCGTAGCCAATGTGACTTGGGATCAGTTTCAACAAGCTTTTCGTACCGCACATGTCTCAACTGGAGCCATGAGTATGAACAAGTAGGAGTTTCGCAATTTGCGCCAAGGAAATCGTACTGTGGCTCAGTACGTGGATGAGTTTAGTACCCTATCTCGTTATGCCCCAGATGATGTGGCCACAGATGCCAAGAAGCAGGAGAGATTCAGGGAAGGGCTGAATGATGAGATGAGTGTACAGTTGATGGTGACAACTTTCAATAATTACCAGGAGTTGGTTGACCGCGCCCAGATGATTGAAAGGAAGCATCTACAGATTGAGAGTCGCAAGAGGAAGTATGGGCAAGGAAAGTATAATTCTGGAGCTCAGCAGAAGCCTCGCTTTACCCCTAAAGCAGTAGGACAGTTTCAGCATACCCATGGAGGAAGTAGCTCGCACAACCACAATGGCCCCAAGAATGGAAATGTGAATGGAAATGGAAATGGAGCCAATGGAAACCAGAGCCGCCCTACACCGTCCACACCCACCAAGAGGGATTTTAGCCATGTCACTTGTTACAAGTGCGGGAAGACTGGACATTATGCTAATGAATGCCCAGAAGTTAAGAATGGGAACGACAATGGAAGCGCCGGGAAGAAGCCCAACCCGTTCAACAGAGGACAAGTGAACCACGTGACTGTGGAAGAAGTAGAGGAGCAACCAGATGCAGTTATAGGTAAGTTCTTAGTTAAGTCCTTTACTGCACTCGTTCTTTTCGATACTGGTGCATCGCATGCATATATTTCAAGGGGATTCGTGGATAAGTATGAGCTGCGGACCCAAGCCCTTAGATCGCCCATGTTAGTAACCTCACCAGGAGCGGAGTATATGGCTAAGTCATGGTGTGATCAGTTGCCCTTAAGGATTGGTAATTACATATTCCCTTCGGACCTAATAGTATTGGAATCTCAAGGACTGGATGTGATATTAGGCATGGATTGGTTATCTAAGTATGGAGGGAATATTGAATGTGCTAGTAAGACCATTTTGCTTACTACGCCGGAAGGAAGAAGGATCAAGTATGTATCCCGGCATGAGTCAAATAGGAGTAGATTAAATTCCCTGTCAGGAGTTGTTCAGGAGGAAGTGCCAGTAGTGAAGGATTATCCGGACGTGTTTCTAGAGGAGTTACCTGGCATGCCACCGGATAGAGATATAGAGTTTTGATTGAACTTTTGCCAGGCACCGGGCCAATTTCTAAGAGACCCTATAGGATGCCCGCAAAGGATTTGGAGGAAATAAAGAAGCAGATTAAGGAGTTACTGGATAAAGGATTCATACGCCCAAGTTCTTCGCCTTGGGGTTCGCCAGTACTTCTAGTTGAGAAAAAGGATGGATCGTTAAGAATGGTTGTTGATTACCGAGGATTGAACGAAGTAACGATCAAGAACAAGTACCCACTTCCGATGATCAACGATCTGTTCGATAGATTGCAAGGAGCTAAGGTATTTTCCAAGATCGATCTATGATCAGGGTACCATCAATTGAAGATCCGAGAGCAAGATATACCTAAGACGGCCTTTACCACTAGGTATGGGTTGTACGAGTATACCGTTATGTCGTTTGGTCTGACAAACGCACCGGCGTACTTTATGAACCTGATGAACAAAGTGTTTATGGAGTATTTGGATAAGTTCGTCGTAGTGTTCATAGATGATATATTGATCTTCTCGAAGGATGAAGAGGAGCATGAAGAGCATTTGCGTTTGGTATTGGAGAAGCTAAGAGAACATCAGTTATATGCCAAGTTTAGCAAATGTGAGAGTTGGTTGAAGGAAGTCGGATTCCTCGGACATGTTATATCCGGAGAAGGAATAGCAGTAGATCCCGCCAAGGTGGACACCGTGACCAATTGGGAAGCACCGACAACAGTTGGAGAGATCCGGAATTTTCTTGGACTCGCAGGATACTACCGGAGATTTATCGAGAATTTCTCGAAGATTGCAAAGCCAATGACGGAGTTGGTGAAGAAGGACAACAAGTTCAGATGGACCGAAGAATGTGAGACTAGTTTCCAGGAATTGAAGAAAAGGTTGGTCTCATCACCTGTGTTGATTCTGCCAGATCAACATAAGGATTATGAGGTGTACTGCGACGCTTCACGTCGAGGACTTGGAGCTGTTCTTATGCAGGAAGGAAGAGTTGTTTCGTATGCTTCACGACAACTAAAACCTCATGAGATGAACTATGCCACCCACGATTTGGAGTTAGCAGCCGTAGTGCATGCATTGAAGACGCGGAGACATTTTCTTATTGGAAACCATTGTGAAGTATATACGGATCACAAGAGTTTGAAGTATATATTCACTCAGAAGGAGCTGAATCTTAGGCAAAGGAGATGGCTGGAACTCATTAAGAAATTATGACATGAGATTGCATTATCATCCCGGAAAGGCTAACGTAGTAGCTGATGCGCTAAGCCGTAAGAGCCATGTCAATACCCTAATGATGGAAGAGTTTCCAAAGGAGTTAGCCGAGGACCTACGAGAACTACGTTTGGAGATAGTTCCGAGAGGCTATGTAGCAACATTAGAAATCCAGTCTACCCTGATGGATAAAATCAGAGAAGCTCAGAAAGCTGACAAGGTGGTTGTCGCTATAAAGGAGAGGATGAGCGAAGGGAAAGCTAAAGGATTTCGTGAGGATGAACACGACACCTTATGGTTCGAAGACCGCGTTTATGTGCCCCAGGACCCGGAGATCAGGAAGTTGATTTTTACAGGAGGCCCATGATTCACCATACTTGATTCACCCAGGAAATACTAAGATGTATTTGGATTTGAAGGATATTTTCTGGTGGACCGGTATGAAGAAAGGTATTGCGGAGTATGTAGCAGTTTGTGATGTATGCCAGAGAGTAAAGGCAGAATATCAGAAGCCAGCAGGATTGTTACAACCTATGCCAATACCCGAATGGAAGTGGGAGAAGCTTGGCACGGATTTTATCACCGGATTGCCCAGGACCAAAGCAGGATATGATTCAATCTGGGTAGTAGTAGACCGATTGTTGAAGGTAGCCCACTTTATTCCTGTGAAATCCACTTATACCAGTGCAAAGTTGGCTAAGATATACATGACCATAATTGTATGTCTGCATGGAGTTCCGAGGAGTATTGTATCAGATAGAGGAACCCAGTTTACCTCAAAGTTCTGGAATCAGTTACATGAAACTTTGGGTACCAGACTAGAATTTAGCACAACATTTCACCCGCAGACAGATGGACAGACGGAGAGAGTCAATCAGATTTTGGAGGATATGCTAAGAGCCTGTGCATTAGATTATGGATCTAGTTGGGATGACAACTTGCCTTACGCGGAGTTCTCATACAACAACAGTTACCAAGCCAGTTTGAAGATGACACCATTCGAGGCATTGTATGGAAGGAGATGCCGAACACCGTTGTCGTGGCATGAAGTTGGAGATCGACAGTTGTTTGGACCAGACTTAATCAAAGAGTCTGAGGAGAAGCTGAAGTTGATTCGAGATAGATTGAAGTTAGCTCAGTCTAGGCAGAAGAGTTATGCAGACTCGAAGCACAAGGAGATAACCTATGAGATCGGAGATAGATCGTACTTGAGAGTATCGCCTTTGTGAGGAGTTAAACGATTCGGAGTTAAAGGGAAGTTAGCCCCGAGATTTGTGGGACCTTATCGTGTTTTGGAACGCATGGGAGAGGTTGCCTACAAGTTGGAATTGCCAGAAGGATTGTCAGGAGTGCACAGCGTGTTTCACGTATCACAGCTTAAGAAGTGCCACGCGGAGATGGCCGATATACCGATTAGAGACACAGTACCCCTGGAAGCAATTCAGTTGGACAGTGATTTGACCAACGAGGAGAAGCCTGATAAGATTCTCGAATTTTCGAGTAGAGTTACTCGCAGTAAGGTTATCAAGTTTTGCAAAATTCAGTGGAGTCATCACACCGAGGAAGAAGCCACCTGGGAACGAGAAGATGATCTACGCAAGGACCACCCACACCTGTTCTCTAGCCAAATCGAATCTCGAGGGCGAGATTCATTCTAAGGGGGGTAGGTTTGTAACATCCCAAATTTTCAATTTGGAATGTTATACATAGATCATAATTGCATTTCATGTTTTTGCATTTTTCGTCCGTGGCGTTCCTCGAAATTCTAAGCAACTCAAGGACCTACGGAGAGAGTTGGGGATTTTACCGTTTTCGTATTTGAGTTCGCTCGAATACCGGTACGAGGACAATGTGATTCTAATTATTTTTCTCTCCTAAAAATATATCTAAATATCAAAAATGAGCGGAGATAATATGACTTCTCCAAAATAACATAAACATTGGAGGAAAAATATGAAAATCACTTTTGGTATTTTTCTGGATTTATTTGCGGATTTATTTGCATAGGAAAAATGCGCGTTTTTCAAAATTGCATTTAGGTCCGGGAAAAATGTTCACTTTGTCCTAAATATTATTAGAGGACGGTGAAAATTTATTTCGGGAATTTTGGAGTCCATTTGATATTTCTTTCGTTAGTTTTCCTGCGCCGGGACTCTTTCAGAAAAAAAAAAGAAACCGACTTAGAGGTGTGAAGGACCAGGAGACTGGGCTTTATAAGCCGCAGCCGCCGGCCCAAGTCGCCCCAGCCTAGCGCCCGAACCCTAGCCAGCCCGCCCCGCCGCCGCCTGCCCTAGTCGCCGCCGCCCGACGCCGCCGCGCCGCCAGCCCGCGCAGCCTCCGCCGCCGCCGCCTCGCCGCCGCGCCGCGCTGCACCGTCGCCGCCAGCCCGCCGCCGCCCCGCGCCGCCACTCCGCCGCCGCGCCGCCCCGCCAGCACGCCGCCGCCCCACGCCGCCCCGCCAGAGATTCCGCCGGAGTTGGTTGAGAAGAGGTAGTTTTTTTTTGTTTAACCGAGCGTTTTTTTTAGAAAACCTAGATCTGTTTTTTTAGAATAGATCGGTTCATTTTTTTTGGTTTAGTTATTTAGCGGACATTCGTCCGTACGTTCGTTTTAACGAACGGTTTTTGTTAGTTAACCGCGGACAGCGAACGTTCGTTCGTTAGCCTGTTCGTCGTTTTTCTTTTTCGGGTTATTTATCCGCGGTTATTCCGATCGCGATTTCTGCCCTGATCTTATTTTTCGTTTTTCTTTTCGCTCGAGAGTCGGAATCAGGTGATTCAAAATCCCAGATCTTCGTCTCGAAGCCCTCTTTACGTTAGATCAATTGGAACAAAGTTTTGGCTACTGTAAAATTTGACTTTAGGCCAACTAGTAATTCAGAGCTCGTTTCTTTTGCAGATTGAGTTTCGTTGCTTTTTTCGAGTTGATTCTTTTTGCAAACCGGAGTTCTTAAGTTGAACTTTCTGGTTATATCTCTTATTTGAGTTTTACCCGTGCATTAGTTAAGTACTTATTGTATGCTTGTTTGTTTGATTGCGATAGTGTACCTGGAGTGCGCTGCTTGCTACTTTGAGTCTCTAGGTTTTGCGGATCATCAGCAAGGCAAGTAACACTTTGATCATGTGTCAGGACCCCGATCCTAAGTCACACCAATCTAGCTGTAACACGTCATATCACTTTGCGGCCTCACACACGGTAACCCCACGGGTGCCACCTTACCTGGCCCGGGACCGTTTGCGCATTTTGGCACACGTATATGGCAGTGTCGCTAGCATCCATATGACAGAGAACCCGGGCCGACATGGCTAGTTATAAACCAAAAGTGGCACTAAATTACAGAGACAGGCATCCATGACCCAGCAACGAACGTGTCGGTCATCAACGTATGAACCCAAGTCGTAGCAAGCTACATGGACTTAAAGGAACAACGCGTGACATTTCCCCTAAGGGACAGACACATGAACGAAGAAGGACACATGCCGGCCAGCCTACGTGTTCCGAGCAGTAGCAAGCAACCAAGGCTCATTGGAATCACTAGGAGGCATTTCCCTGTAAGATAGGCTACCAAAGGAAAACAACTAGGTGTCGGATCCCACACATACCAAGCATTTCAATCATACACGCAATATGCTCAATATGTGCATATACAACATTGCATCACAACAGAACTCTATGACTCAAAGTACTTTATTTAAAAGGCTCCAAGAGCCATACATAACATATCCATACAGGCAGGGGTCATTCGAGTCACGGACTATCGGGATATCTTCGAGTTCTGGTAGAGGGCTGGCATTAAGAGAGTAGAGCTGACGCTCAGCCATTCGAGTCAAGACATTGACTATCTTGCCGGATGGATGTGTAAGTTGAACGGTCCTAGTAAAGCAATCAATCTTGGCGTAATGAGTTGTCATCCAATCCATACCCAAGATGATGTTTATGTCCGAGGACTTGAGAGCGATTAAAGATGCTAGGAAAACAAGTCTATCGACAAGGATTTCATTTCCATGGCTTACCCTAGAGGTTTGCCACTTTGAACCAGGAGTTTGAATAGCCATGGAAGTAGGCATGTCACAAAAAGTCATGTTGTGCAATTTAGCATAACTCTCAGATATGAACGAATGGGATGCTCCAGTATCGAAAAGAACAGATGCCGGATGGCAGTTTACGAGAAGCATACCAAGGACGACGTTAGGATCCTCATAAGCTTCTTCGGCAGAAACATAGTTGACATGACTACGTGCAGTGGGGATTGGCTTGACATAATTCACCTTGCCGGTTGGCTTACCACGGCCAATGGGTTTTCCTGGCTGGTTCTGGGGACAATCACGCATGTAGTGTCCCGGTTCTCCACACTTGAAACATGTCACAGTGGTGGTGCGTGGATCAAAGTTGGAAGGTGGTCCTCCATAGGTCTTAGTAGGTGCAAACTGTTGAGTTGGGCGAGGCGCCTCATAGGATGGCCTCGGTGTATACTTGGGTGGCAGAGCAGTGTTAGGAACCCACACACGGCGCTTGTGAGAGCCAGAGCCGGATGAGGAACCAAAGTCTCGAGTATGCATGCGGGTGGCCTCGAAGTCGGTCTGGCCTGTTTCAGCACTGATAGCCTTGTTTACCAACTTCTGGAAGGAAGTGCACTCGTGCAGACGTAGATCTCGACGGAGTTCAGGGCTGAGTCCCTTGCGGAACCTCGCCTGTTTCTTGGCATCGGTGGATACTTCTTCAGGTGCATAGCGCGCCAGATTACCAAACTCGCGGCTATAGCCATCCACAGTTAAACGGCCCTGGGTGAAATAGCAGAATTCCTCCCGCTTGCGATCCATGAGACCTTCCGGAATGTGATGTTCACGGAATGCCTCACTGAACTCAACCCAGGTAGTGACTTGGCCAGCAGGGCGCATAGCTTCAAAGTTTTCCCACCAAAGACTGGCAGGGCCCTCAAGATGGTAGGCGGCGTAGATAACCTTGTCAGCTTCGGCCACACGGGCAGAGTGTAGCTTGTGGGTGATACTACGTAGCCAGTCATCAGCATCCAGAGGTTCAGTGGAGTGATGGAACTTTGGTGGACACATCTTGATAAAATCGTGGATTGACACCACGTCATTCCTCTGACGGAACCCAGTGTTCTGCTCTATGCGTTCCAGCAGACGGTTGGTCTCTCTCTTGTTCCGTTCTGCTTCAAGCATAACTTCCGCCAAAGAGGGTGGCTGGGGCAGATTCCCATCTCTAGCCCCACTAGCCTCACCCTGCTCCTGAGCAGCAGGAGTGTTGCGAGTGTTGACCATCCTAGGAAAACAAAACAACGGTTTAGACAAGGATGGCAAAAATTTGACATAGAAGTGCAGAATGTAATGGATGACACGGAATGCAAGGATGTTCATCCGTACGACATGGTAATATAGAAACTGCTATATATACACCAGTGGTCGTACACACCACACAAAGTTTAGTACAAGCCAAGGCTAAAGTACAACTGCGGTGAAAGACGATACATCCCATCAGAGGCATTCCAAGCTCCTATACATTATTTAGCTACACCTCTGGAACTCATTACACACTAAGTCATATTCCACAAGACGCGCAGGACCGTGGAAATACAACTACTACAATACTACTACTACCACGGACTAGCTCAGACATTCGCGTAGTAATCCTCGTAAAGATTACCACCGTAGCCTGGAAGTGGTACAAACGGATCTTGGAACTCGCGAGCACTCGAAGGCTGTGGACCATAAGGGCATGGGTGTGGTCTCGGTCCCGATGCTGGTGGTAACCGACGCCCACGTGGAGGTGTAATACCCCCAACGTCACGCCAATCCATGCGATCAGGCAGACGAGTCCGCACAGGGTACAAATCTCGCATGTCTAGATATCCGGCGTGCACAGCAGGTGCAAGCCGTGTCAAAGTAGTCCAATGAGCGGCTCGAGTGTTATACAGCTCCATTCGGAGGGCACGGACCTCACGGTCCCTATCCTCCAACATCTGAACAGTGGTCTGAAGCAGTGGCTCTTCATGAGCAGCATCAGTATACAGACCAGTGTAGTAGCCTTCCTCTCCGGGAAGCGAAGCTGGCATGTAACAGAACTCAGTGTTCAGCAACAGGGCATGCCTAGCACGGAGAATGGTCATCATCGAATAAGCGGCATCCTGCACTGCCATCTCGATGGTAATCCCGAGTCCATAAGACCAATGGATGGGATCATTAGCTCCGGGATATGAGGGGTATATCCGGACTGTGCAGGAATACTGACTTTGATTGAAATCCCGGTAATGTTCCTCCACAGTGTATTTGTTGGGGAACGTTGCATGGGAAACAAAAATTTTCCTACCGTTCACCAAGATCAATCTAGTAGAAGCAACTACGAGAGGGGAGTGTGATCTACGTACCCTTGTAGATCGCTAAGCGGAAGCGTTATGAACGCGGATGATGGAGTCGTACTCGTCGCGATTCAGATCGCCGAAGACCTAGCACCGAAGCAACGGTGCCTCCGCGTTCTTCACACGTACGGCTCGGGGACGTCTCCTCCTTCTTGATCCAGCAAGGGGTGGAGGAGAGGTTGATGGAGAACCGGCAGCACGACGGCGTGGTGGTGATGGTGGAGAAGAACTCCAGCAGGGCTTCGCCTAAGCACTGCGGGAGGAGAAGATATGACGGGAGAGGGAGGGCAGCACCGAGGCACGAACTGTGTTGGCTGCCCTCCCTTTGCCCCACTATATATAGGGGGGTTGGAGAGGTTAGGGCGCCCTAGGGTTTCCCCCTAGGGGCCGGCGGCCAGGGCAAGGGGAGGGGGGCGGCGGCCAGGGCAGGGGGAGGCGCCCAGGCCCTAGGGTTTCCCCCCTAGGTGCCTTGCCCCCCAAGCCCAAGGGGTGCGGCCAGCCCTAGGGGGTCCCACCCCCTTAGCCGCATGGGGAGAGGGCCCAGGGGGGGCGCACAGCCCCCTGAGGGCTGTGGTGTCCCCCCTTGTGGCCCAATAGGCCCAGAACACCTTCCGGACCCCCCGAAAACTTTCCCAGTACTCCGCCGATTTCCCGATGCTCCCCGGAACACTTCCGGTACTCCGAAACCTTTCATCCTATATATCAATCTTCGTCTCCGGACCATTCCGGAGACCCTCGTCATGTCCGGGATCTCATCCGGGACTCCGAACAACCTTCGGTAACCATGCACTCTTCTCACTAACAACCCTAGCGTCACCGAACGTTAAGTGTGTAGACCCTGCGGGTTCGGAAACGATGTAGACATGACCGAGACACTCCCAGGTCAATAACCAATAGCGGGATCTGGATACCCATATTGGCTCCTACATGTTTCTCGATGATCTCATCGGATGAACCACGATGTCAAGGATTCAGGCAATCCCGTATACAGTTCCCTTTGTCTCGTCGGTATGTTACTTGCCCGAGATTCGATCGTCGGTATCTCTATACCTAGTTCAATCTCGTTACCGGCAAGTCTCTTTACTCGTTACCGTAATACATAATCCCGTGACCAACTACTTAGTCACTTTGAGCTCATTGAGATGACGTATTACCGAGTGGGCCCGGAGATACCTCTCCGTCATACGGAGTGACAAATCCCAATCTCGATCTATGTCAACTCAACAGACACCCTCGGAGATACCTGTAGAGTACCTTTATAGTCACCCAGTTACGTTGCGACGTTTGGCACACACAAAGCACTCCTACGGTGTCAGTGAGTTACATGATCTCATGGTCATAGGAACTTATACTTGACATGCAGAAAACTATAGCGATAACTGACACGATCAAAAGCTATGTTAACGTTTGGGTCTCGTCCATCACATCATTCTCCTAATGATGTGATTCCGTTATCAAATGACAACTGATGTCTATGACCTGGAAACCGCGGTCATCTTTGATCAACGAGCTAGTCCTGTAGAGGCTCACTAGGGACACAAAGTCTGTCTATTCATCCACACGTGTATCTGAGTTTCCAATCAATACAATTATAGCATGGATAATAAACGATTATCATGAACAAGGAAATATAATAATAACTCTTTTATTATTGCCTCTAGGGCATATTTCCAACAGTCTCCCACTTGCACTAGAGTCAATAATCCAGCATTACAAGGTAATGAATCTAACACCCATAGAGTCTTGGTGTTGATCATGCTTAGCCCGTGGAAGAGGCTTAGTCAACGGATCTGCAACATTCAAATCCGTGTGTACTTTGCAAATGTTTATGTCCTCCTCCTTGACCGAATCGCGGATGGAATTGAAACGTCGCTTTATGTGTCTGGTCCTCTTGTGAAACCTTGGTTCCTTGGCTAGAGCAATGGCACCAGTGTTGTCACAGAACAGAGTCATTGGGTTCAGTGCACTAGGCACAACTCCAAGATCTGTCATGAACTCCTTCATCCAGACACCTTCCTTCGCCGCCTCCGAGGCAGCTATATACTCCGCTTCACATGTAGAATCAGCTACCACGCTCTGCTTGGAACTGCACCAGCTTACCGCTCCCCCGTTGAGAATATATACATATCCGGTTTGAGACTTAGAGTCATCCGGATCAGTGTCAAAGCTTGCATCGACGTAACCCTTTACGACGAGCTCTTGATCACCTCCATAAACGAGAAACATATCCTTAGTCCTTTTCAGGTACTTTAGGATATTCTTGACCGCTGTCCAGTGATCCATACCAGGATTACTTTGAAACCTTCCGGCCATACTTATGGCAAGGCTGACATCTGGTCTTGTGCACAGCATTGCATACATGATAGAGCCTATGGCTGAAGCATAGGGGACGACACTCATCTTTTCTCTATCATCCGTAGTCACTGGGCATTGAGTCTTACTCAACTTTGTACCTTGTAATACCGGCAAGAACCCCTTCTTGGATTGATCCATTTTGAACTTCTTCAAAACTTTATCAAGGTACGTGCTTTGTGAAAGTCCTATCAAGCGTCTTGATCTATCTCTATAGATCTTGATGCCCAATATGAAAGCAGCTTCACCGAGATCTTTCATCGAAAAACTCTTGTTCAAATACCCCTTCACGCTATCCGAAAATTCTATATTGTTTCCAATCAGCAATATGTCATCCACATATAATATTAGAAACGCTATAGAGCTCCCACTCACTTTCTTGTAAATACAAGCTTCATTGTAAACTTGTATAAACCCAAACGCTTTGATCACCTCATCAAAACGAAGATTCCAACTCCGAGATGCTTGCACCAGCCCATAAATGGAACGCTGGAGCTTGCATACTTTGTCAGCATTCTCTGGATCGACAAAACCTTCTGGTTGCATCATATACAACTCTTCCTTAAGAAAACCGTTAAGGAACGCTGTTTTGACATCCATCTGCCAAATTTCATAATCAAAAAATGCAGCTATTGCTAACATGATTCGGACGGATTTAAGCATCGCTACGGGTGAGAAAGTCTCATCGTAGTCAATCCCTTGAACTTGTGAAAAACCCTTTGCCACAAGTCGAGCTTTATACACGGTGACATTACCGTCAGCGTCCGTCTTCCTCTTAAAAATCCATTTGTTCTGAATGGCCTTCCGCCCTTCAGGTAATACTTCCAAAGTCCATACTTTGTTTTCATACATGGATCCCATCTCGGATTTCATGGCCTCTAACCATTTGTCGGAATCTGGGCCCACCATCGCTTCTCCATAGCTCGTAGGTTCACCGTTGTCTAACAACATGACCTCCAAGACAGGGTTACCATACCACTCAGGTGCAGTGCGTACCCTTGTCGACCTACGAGGTTCGGTAGTAACTTGATCGGAAGCTTCTTGATCATCATCATTGGCTTCCTCTTCAACCTCTGTAGGCTCCACAAACACATCTTTCTGTGCTGCGCTACTTTCTGGTTGAAGCAGAGGTTCAATAACCTCATCAAGTTCTACCTTCCTCCCACTCAATTCTTTCGAGAGAAACTCTTTCTCGAGGAAGGACCCGTTCTTAGCGACAAACACTTTGCCCTCGGATCTGAGATAGAAGGTGTACCCAACTGTTTCTTTTGGGTATCCTATGAAGACACATTTGTCCGCTTTGGGTTCGAGCTTTTCTGGCTGAAGCCTTTTGACATAAGCATCGCAACCCCAAACCTTGAGAAAAGACAACTTAGGTTTCTTACCAAACCACAGTTCATACGGTGTTGTCTCAACGGACTTAGATGGAGCCCTATTTAAAGTGAATGCAGCTGTCTCTAACGCATATCCCCAAAACGATAGTGGTAAGTCGGCAAGAGACATCATAGAACGTACCATATCTAATAGGGTTCGATTACGACGTTCGGACACACCATTACGCTGTGGTGTTCCAGGTGGAGTCAACTGTGAAACAATTCCACATTTTTTAAGTGATCACCAAACTCATAACTCAGATATTCTCCCCCTCGATCAGATCGTAGGAACTTGATCTTCTTGTTACGATGATTTTCAACTTCACTCTGAAATTGCTTGAACTTTTCAAAAGTTTCAGACTTATGCTTCATCAAGTAAATATACCCATATCTACTTAAGTCGTCAGTGAAGGTGAGAAAATAACGATATCCACCGCGCGCCGTTACACTCATCGGACCGCACACATCAGTATGTATGATTTCCAATAAGTCACTTGCCCGTTCCATTGTCCCTGAAAACGGGGTCCTTGTCATCTTGCCCATGAGGCACGGCTCGCACGTGTCAAGTGATTCAAAATCAAGAGACTCCAAAAGTCCATCAGCATGGAGCTTCCTCATGCGTTTCACGCCGATATGACCGAGACGGCAGTGCCACAAGAAAGTGGTATTATCATTATCTACTCTACATCTTTTGGCATCAATGTTATGAACATGTCTATCATCACTATCGAGATTCAATAAGAATAAACCCCTAACTTCGGGTGCATGACCATAAAAGATATTACTCATATAAATAGAACAACCATTATTCTCTGACTTAAATGAGTAACCGTCTCGCAATAAACAAGATCCAGATATAATGTTCATGCTTAACGCAGGCACTAAATAACAATTATTCAGGTTCATAACTAATCCCGATGGTAATCGAAGAGCGAGCGTGCCGACGGCGATCACATCAACCTTGGAACCATTTCCCACGCGCATCGTCACTTCGTCCTTCGCCAGCCTCCGTTTATTCCGCAGTTCCTGTTTAGAGTTGCAAATGTGAGCAACCGAACCGGTATCAAATACCCAGGCACTACAACGAGAGTTGGTAAGGTACACATCAATAACATGTATATCATATATACCTTTGTTGTTGTTGGCCCCCTTCTTGTCCGCCAGATACTTGGGGCAGTTTCGCTTCCAGTGGCCATTCCCCTTGCAATAGAAACACTCAGTCTCTGGCTTGGGCCCAGCCTTGGGTTTCTTCACTGGATTAGCAACTGCTTTGCCACCCTTCTTAGAGTTACCCTTCTTGCCCTTGCCATTCTTCTTGAAACTGGTGGTCTTATTGACCATCAACACTTGATACTCCTTCTGGATGTCTGCCTCAGCGACTTTCAGCATCGAAAACAGCTCGGCGATGGTTTTATTCATCCCTTGCATGTTGTACTGCTGGACGAAGCTCTTGTAGCTTGGAGGGAGTGACTGGAGAATTCTGTCAATGATAGCCTCATCCGGGAACACAAGTCCCAGATCAGCTATGCGGGTATAGTACCCAGACATCTTCAGTAAGTGCTCACTGACAGTCGAATTCTCCTCCATCTTGCAAGCGAAGAATTTATCGGTGGTCTCATACCTCTCGATCTTAGCATTCTTCTCAAAGATGAATTTCAACTCCGTGTACATCTCATATGCACCATGACGTTCAAAACGCCTTTGGAGTCCTCCTTCCAAGCCGTACAACATGGCACATTGTACTATCGAATAGTCATCCGAACGCGTCTGCCAGACGTTCATATCGTCCGCAGAGGCTCCAGGAGCGGGGGGTTGACCTAGCGGTGCATTTAGGACATAAACCTTTTGGGCAGCTGTGAGGATGATCCTCAGATTGCGGAGCCAGTCCACAAAGTTGCTCCCATCATCTTTCAGTTTAGCTTTCTCTAGGAACGCATTAAAATTCAGGGGAACTCCTGCGCGAGCCATCTACAACATAAATTTGCAAAGATATTTTAGACTATTGTTCATGATAAGTGAGTTATTACCTAATCAAATTAATTATAACTCCCACTCAAAATGACATCCCTCCGGTCATTCGAGCGTGACATGATCCAAATTCACCAACCCAAGTCCGATCATCACGTGAGATGAGGTGGTGTCAATGGTGAACATCAACATGTTGATCATATCTACTATATGACTCATGCTCGACCTTTCGGTCCTCCGTGTTCCGAGGCCATGTCTGTACATGCTAGGCTCGTCAAGTCTAACCCGAGTGTTCTGCACGTGCAAAACTGGCTTGCACCCGTTGTATGCGAACGTAGAGTCTATCACACCCGATCATCACGTGGTGCTTCGAAACGACGAACCTTCGCAACGGCGCACACTCGGGGGGAACACAATTTTATCTTGAAATTTTAGTGAAGGATCACCTTATAATGCTACCGTCGTCCTAAGCAAAATAAGATGCAAAAAAGGATTAACATCACATGCAAATCATAAGTGACATGATATGGCCATCAACTCGTGCTTTTGATCTCCATCTTCAAAGCACCGGCATGATCTCCATCGTCACCGGCGCCACACCATGATCTCCATCATCATGATCTCCATCATCGTGTTGCCATCGGGGTTGTCGGCGCCCCACCATGCTCTTACTACTATTGCTACCGTTTAGCGATAAAGTAAAGCATTACAAAGCGCTTAATGATTGACACGCAGGTCATACAAAAATGAAGACAACCCTATGGCTCCTGCCGGTTGCCGTATGCATCGACATGCAAGTCGATGTTAACTATTACAACATGATCATCTCATACATCAAAATATATTTCATCATGTCATTGGCCATATCATATCACATACATACCCTGCAAAAACAAGTTAGACGTCCTCTAATTTGTTGTTGCATGTTTTACGTGGCTGCTATGGGTATCTAGCAAGAACGCTTCTTACCTACGCAAAACCACAACGGTGATATTCAAGTTGCTATTTAACCTTCTACAAGGACCGCCTTGTTCTATTCCGATTCAACTAAGATAGGAGAGACAGACACCCGCCAGCCATCTTATGCAACAAAAGTCACATGTCTGTCGATGGAACCGGTCTCATGTACGTGGACATGTAAAGTTGGTCCGGGCCGCTTCATCCTATAATACCGCTGAATCAAGAAAGACTAAGGAGGGCAGCAATTTAAACATCAACGCCACAAACTTCTTTGTGTTCTACTCGAGAAAGCATCTACGCAAGATCCTAGCTCATGATGCCACTGTTGGGGAACGTTGCATGGGAAACAAAAATTTTCCTACCGTTCACCAAGATCAATCTAGTAGAAGCAACTACGAGAGGGGAGTGTGATCTACGTACCCTTGTAGATCGCTAAGCGGAAGCGTTATGAACGCGGATGATGGAGTCGTACTCGTCGCGATTCAGATCACCGAAGACCTAGCACCGAAGCAACGGTGCCTCCGCGTTCTTCACACGTACGGCTCGGGGACGTCTCCTCCTTCTTGATCCAGCAAGGGGTGGAGGAGAGGTTGATGGAGAACCGGCAGCACGACGGCGTGGTGGTGATGGTGGAGAAGAACTCCAGCAGGGCTTCGCCTAAGCACTGCGGGAGGAGAAGATATGACGGGAGAGAGAGGGCAGCACCGAGGCACAAACTGTGTTGACTGCCCTCCCTTTGCCCCACTATATATAGGGGGGGTGGAGAGGCTAGGGCGCCCTAGGGTTTCCCCCTAAGGGCCGGCGGCCAGGGCAAGGGGAGGGGGCGGCGGCCAGGGCAGGGGGAGGCGCCCAGGCCCTAGGGTTTCCCCCCTAGGTGCCTTGCCCCCCAAGCCCAAAGGGTGCGGCCAGCCCTAGGGGGTCCCACCCCCTTAGCCGCATGGGGAGAGGGCCCAGGGGGGGCGCACAGCCCCCTGAGGGCTGTGGTGTCCCCCCTTGTGGCCCAATAGGCCCAGAACACCTTCCGGACCCCCCGAAAACCTTCCCGGTACTCCGCCGATTTCCCGATGCTCCCCGGAACACTTCCGGTACTCCGAAACCTTTCATCCTATATATCAATCTTCGTCTCCGGACCATTCCGGAGACCCTCGTCATGTCCGGGATCTCATCCGGGACTCCGAACAACCTTCGGTAACCATGCACTCTTCTCACTAACAACCCTAGCGTCACCGAACGTTAAGTGTGTAGACCCTGCGGGTTCGGAAACCATGTAGACATGACCGAGACACTCTCAGGTCAATAACCAATAGCGGGATCTGGATACCCATATTGGTTCCTACATGTTTCTCGATGATCTCATCGGATGAACCACGATGTCAAGGATTCAGGCAATCCCGTATACAGTTCCCTTTGTCTCGTCGGTATGTTACTTGCCCGAGATTCGATCGTCGGTATCTCTATACCTAGTTCAATCTCGTTATCGGCAAGTCTCTTTACTCGTTACCATAATACATAATCCCGTGACCAACTACTTAGTCACTTTGAGCTCATTGAGATGACGTATTACCGAGTGGGCCCGGAGATACCTCTCCGTCATACGGAGTGACAAATCCCAGTCTCGATCCATGTCAACTCAACAGACACCCTCGGAGATACCTGTAGAGTACCTTTATAGTCACCCAGTTACGTTGCGACGTTTGGCACACACAAAGCACTCCTACGGTGTCAGTGAGTTACATGATCTCATGGTCATAGGAACTTATACTTGACATGCAGAAAACTATAGCGATAACTGACACGATCAAAAGCTATGTTAACGTTTGGGTCTCGTCCATCACATCATTCTCCTAATGATGTGATCCCGTTATCAAATGACAACTCATGTCTATGACCTGGAAACCGCGGTCATCTTTGATCAACGAGCTAGTCCTGTAGAGGCTCACTAGGGACACAAAGTCTGTCTATTCATCCACACGTGTATTTGAGTTTCCAATCAATACAGTTATAGCATGGATAATAAACGATTATCATGAACAAGGAAATATAATAATAACTCTTTTATTATTGCCTCTAGGGCATATTTCCAACAGTATTCAGGATACCAGCGATAACCGGTCTCAGTCATCACACGGACTAGCATGGCCGTGTGACCGGGCACATTAATGCACCGAGTCAAACGAACCACTTGGTGAGGGATGCGGCCAGACATCTGAAACACTAAATAATGCAAAGGCATTAGTGTTTCTGGAAGAAATCGGGCAGCATAACAACTGTAAATGCTCAAACAAAGATTTGAGACATCATACAAATGATAGCATAGCCACTCAAGAATTCCATATCAAGGTTCCGGGTTCAACAATCATCATACTCAAAGGATAGAAACTGAACTGAGGCTTGAAACCAACAATCCTATGGGTCTACGGATTAGTAACATGTGAACCTAGTAAAGATAAGAGGCCTAATCCTAAATCCCCGTAGAAAGAATAGACAGACTCAGATCAGAAGGGCATAAGGTAAAGGAGTAAAAAGAGCCTTACGTTCCCTTCCACAATCAATTCCCCTACATATAACTAAGAATTTTTCTAGACTCAATATCGACCAGTTTGGCTTGAGAAACCTACAGGCAGTCGAGCTCTGATGCCAACGCTGTCAGGACCCCGAACCTAAGTCACACCGATCTAGCTGTAACACGTCATATCACTTTGCGGCCTCACGCACGGTAACCCCACGGGTGCCACCTTACCTGGCCCGGGACCGTTTGCGCATTTTGGCACACGTATATGACAGTGTCGCTAGCATCCATATGACAGAGAACCCGGGCCGACATGGCTAGTTATAAACCAAAAGTGGCACTAAATTACAGAGACAGGCATCCATGACCCAGCAACGAACGTGTCGGTCATCAACGTATGAACCCAAGTCGTAGCAAGCTACATGGACTTAAAGGAACAACGCGTGACATTTCCCCTAAGGGACAGACACAGGAACGAAGAAGGACACATGCCGGCCAGCCTACGTGTTCCGAGCAGTAGCAAGCTACCAAGGCTCATTGGAATCACTAGGAGGCATTTCCCTGTAAGATAGGCTACCAAAGGAAAACAACTAGGTGTCGGATCCCACACATACCAAGCATTTCAATCATACACGCAATATGCTCAATATGTGCAAATACAACATTGCATCACAACAGAACTCTATGACTCAAAGTACTTTATTTAAAAGGCTCTAAGAGCCATACATAACATATCCATACAGGTAGGGGTCACATGACCCAACACTCAAGTCATACAGTCATACAAACACAAGCGGAAGCTACATGTCTGAGTACAGACAACTTAGAAAATAAAACAGGCTTGGTGTAGCCTGACTATCTACAAGGCCCTTCACAAGCTCCAGATCTCCGTCTGGGTGTCAAGCTACTCGTCGACGTCAACGTCTATGTAGAACCCATCAGCAGGGGCATGGTTCTCCTCTGCAACAGTTATTAAGCAAACATGAGTACAAAGGTACTCAGCAAGTCTTACCACAGAACCTATCATACATGCAACATTATCAAGGGGGTAGTGGAGTTCATAGCAGAATGCCAGCTTTGACCTTGGCTAACCTATACTACAACTCTCAACAGATTGCAAGATGTTATTACGAACACGAGTCCACTACTCACCACATCAATACACTACCGAGGATCCTCTTCCGTCATCCTACGGAAGGGCCATCCACGGCACTCACACTTATCTTGAGGCTTTTAGTAGTATCCATCAACTTGTCTATGAACTGTAAGAGTAACCAAGTAGTTCGTACCGCGAACAACGGCTATTCGAATAGTTTGATAACCCTGCAGGGGTGTACTTCTTCACACACGCTTTCACCACTTATCGCCGTTTACTCGGCGTGTACTCGGCAACCTTCAAGCGGAAGCCCAGCGGGGGTGTCGGCCACGACCTGACTAACTACTCAAGTCTCTCGTCCAGGTTTATCGCCTATTTGGGTTCCATCCGTGGGGAGATCCGGCCGGGGTGTCGCTCACGGCCCCAAACGATGTGTACAGGGTTCCCGAGTCACCAAACGGGCAACCAGTACACCGTGCCACGTACCTGTCGCATCACAACCCACCCCGAGGGTCAGCGTTGTGCACGACCTCCAGTAAGCTATAAACACCAGAAACTAGTTGCAACTCCTGGACAGAGATCGAGGGTAATTAATAAGCCGAGAGGGTCCATTGGTTTCGGGCCCAATGCATGGTAGTAACTGCAACTTGAACCACACATACAGATCTCAGGTCCTATGGACGATTCCAATGAAACAACCCACCATGTACTCCTACATGGCCTTTCATCGATACCTTTACCAAGCGTATTCCACACCTCCTTCTCTTTATCGATAAGATTATTTCACTCTGATCCATCACCCAGATGAACCAGACCAGACACAACTCTAAGCATAGCAGGCAACATAAACAAATAGCATGGTGGATCACACATCACATGGCTCAATCAACTCCTACACATGCTAGTGGGTTTCAACTATTTACTGTGGCAATGACAGGTCATGCAAGGGAATAGGGTTCAACTACCGCAACAAGTAGCAGTTCACACGCTGTTGCCTTAATGCAGTAAAAGAGAGCAGGAGCGAGAAGATTGGGTTTGTATCGGAATGATCAATGATTGCTTGCCTGACAAGGTAGGTGTCGGGTACTGCTCTTCAACTGGATACGCAGCAGTATCCTCAGGAGCAGGACCTAACACAGAGAATACCGACGATACAATCATTAACAAACAAATGCAACAATATGATGCATGTTCATGACATGGCAAGATGTATGTGTGTTGGCTAATGCAACTAAAACCAGAAGGGTTTGAACCTATTTGAATCAAAGATTCAAATTGAAGTTCAAACTATTATTTAAATAAGTGCATTATCATGTTTTTGATGTATACAGCAAGTTAACTTGTTCAAACATGCATGAAACCAGTGCCATTGGAAAGATTGGATTTTTCTGATCATTTTTCATATATAAATCTTTTCCATCTGAGCTATGGTTGATTTTATATGATTTTTAGAAGTTTTGGGTATTTTCTGGAATTTCCTGAATTATTTTAAATCTAAAAATCCCAGAAAAACCTTTACTGCGTCAGCATGACATCATGCTGACGTCAGGTAGTCAACAGGGCCAGTCCAAGTCAAACCTGACCAGTGGGACCCACTGGTCAGTGTCACAGTTAACTAATTAACTAATTAGAATTAAATTAACACCTAAACTAGGTTTGACTTGCGGGCAGGGCCCACATGTCAGTGACCCAGGGGGTCAAACCCGTGGTCAAAACAGGTCCAACTCGCCGGCATTTAGCCGCCGGCGAGGCCAAACACGGCGGCGTGCTTCGGAAATCGCCTACGGTGCACGGCTCGAGCTGTGGCTAGGTGCGTTGGAAAGCCCTTGCTGTTGCGCGTCGGATGGTGGTGGTCGCCGGACCTGGGGTGGCCGGAGACGACGGCAACAAGCTCGACGGCGGCGACCGGCGTCGGGCGTGTGTGGAGATGCGGCTGTAGGGGCCTAGGCGATGCGTGCGTAGCACCTTTCGCATCTACGTGCTGCGGTGAGTGTGATGGACGGGTGCCAGTGACCAAATGGTCACCGGAGCATCACCGGCGGCGAGCACGGCGGCGGTGTGTGCGGTTGAGCTTTGTGCAGTGCGTTCCAGGGAAAAAGAGAGCCAACGGAGAGGGGGAGGATGAAGCTAGGCTCACAGGGGTTGCAGCAAGCGCCGGAGCGAACTCGGGGGTGGTCGGAGCTGAGCGGGACGGCGAGGGGGATCTCCACGGCCGGAGTTGGGGAAGAAGAGGTCGGGGGCGTCTCCAGGGCGGGCAAGCGCTCGGGGCTCGGCCTGTTCGAAGCAGTCGAGGACGGTGGAGACGATGGACACCAAGGCGGGGCTCAGGGACGTCGGTGGACGCGGCTTCTACGACGGTGCGAGCACGGCGGCGTCGGCCATGGCGCGGAGAGAGCGAGGGAGAGGAACTGGGGGGAGGTGGAGGTGTCTGCGAGGTCGGGGAGGACGTGGACGACCGAACCATCCCTCCAGGACGGCGAGGGGATGAAGCAGGGCGGCGGGCAGCTGCGTGGCGCGCGGCGCGGTCGCCGTCGAGCACCTGCCTGCCTGCCTGGCCGAGCCAAGCAGCTCGCTGGAGCGGCAGCTGGGCTGGGCCGGCAGGTGGGCCGGGTGGGGCGCCAGGTAAGCTTTTCTCTCTCCCTTTTTTTCTATTTTCTTTTCTGTTTCATTTCTTTTGCAGCTTTGTTCATTTAAATAAAATGCCAGAGCATTTTTGTAACTCATAACACTTGTCATACCTACTGTATATATTATGAACAGTAGGAAACATTATAGTTTATGATTATTTGAGCATTTAAAATATTTTATAGCATTTAAATGCCCAAATTCAAATACCATAAGATTTAATCCAAAGCCCTTGAGTGTCCTAGAAAATTGTGCACCCTTTTTGGCAGAGGTTTAAGACCAAGGCAGAAATGATGAACATTTTTGAAGGGCATTTTGGGTACATTGGAAAATATTTTAGCAAACCCTAGTTGTTAAGAGAGGGGTGCTGGGGTTTCTGTTAATCCCATTTCAAGTTTCTTTGAAAGTAGACATGATGCACACTCTAGTTAGGTCCTAATGCAAGTGCTAGCTAGGGATGTGACATCATGCTTGCCAATTACCCAGTTTTCATTGCATTAGTCAAACCCTCACACATTGCATGAGTAGGATCAATTTAACTTCTGGGATTGGGAAGTAGATTGAGGTAGTACCTATTACCTGCATTACATTCTAACCTTAGGGAGTTACTTCTACGTCTGCTGTTAGGACATGCTATACTCGTAGACGTGGATTGGGTGAGTGAAATCCATGACAGATGTGAGATTGTTAATTAATGGCTCAACTTAAGGTGGCAACATTAATACACATCTGGGTGGATTGAGGCATCTGGGTATTCCAGGATTGCCTGTTTTTCTTTTGGACCGCCACCCAGGCTCAAAGGGATCATGAGATTATTCATACTAGAAACTTCCGTGTGCAGCCACAATGCTATTATGGGCTCTAGCATAGTATGAGTAAGTTGTGCGAACTCTTACATTGGTGGACTAGCAGATGTAGGGGATGTAGGTTGGTACGGTCCGCCCGATCGTAAGGTGCTAGCGCTTCTAAAAGACTATGTCTCGGTCATCCGTTTCTCAAACACCATGCAGTGCGAGAAACCAAACGGAGGCGATCGAGTCTTGTGGGAAAAGTGCACAAACCTCTGCAGAGTGTACAAACTGATCATGATTAGCCGTGTCCCCGGTTATGGACGTCTTGAGTATCTAGTACTTGGATTTTCATGTGTATCTCAACATGTTACTTTAATTTAATTTTGTTGGGTTTTAATGATGAACTTTAATTGGGGTTGAGAGGATGTCTATCTTCTCAACGATGTTTCAACTACCATGATAGTTAATGAAAATGCATTCCTTTGAAGTAGGGAAAAATTGGCTTTACGCAAAAACTTAACCGTAGAGCTTTCCACCAGCAATATTGCATATAGTATAGCCTTACTTTCATTGCATTCTCTTGTGTTACCTTGCCAGCATATTACATGTGCTGACCCGTTTTCGGGCTGCAACGTTTCATGTTGCAGACTTTTCAGACGTCTTGTAAGATGCCCTTTTAGGTCATGGTTCTATACTCAGTGATGCCGCTGGAGTTGATGGACTCACTTATCTTCCAAGCCTTCCGCTGTTATCATATTAGATGGCCTTCAGCCATATTATTTGTAATAATTTCATCGTTGGACTATCGATGTAATAAGTGTGTGATTGCTACTCTGTTATAAATCCTTCAAGTACTGTGCGTGTCAGCATTACTGATCCAGGGATGACACTGATGCACAGAGATCAGACTGTTTGAGGTCTGGTCGCTACAAGAAGAAGACGATCATGGCGGTCGATTCATGTGGAGCCAAACGGCCCTGCCTATGCGGGCTCGCGATGAGGTGGTCACGGATGGAAGCCGAGGCGCGGCCCGCGAACACCCACGTCGCTCTAGCAGCCGAAGCTTGGCAAGCGGCGTCGTTCTTGCACAAGACAATGAGCCGCACGCCGCCAAGTTCAAAGGCGGAGCCGGCCCCCCCGCAGGCAGCGCGGGGCCCTCCAAGAGTGGCATCGTGCCACGTACGGGTGGCGCGGCGACTTCCAAGATGCCCACGCGGGCGCCCACAACGCGCTCCTCCCAGGTCGTGCGCGATGAGCAGCGTCGCCACGCTGGTGATTGATACGTCCATTTTGCATCATGCTTTTATATTGATGTTTATTGCATTATGGGCTGTTATTACACATTATGTCACAATACTTATGCCTTTTCTCTCTTATTAAACAAGGTTTACATGAAGAGGGAGAATGCCGACAGCTGGAATTCTGGGCTGGAAAAGGAGCAAACATTGGAGACCTATTCTGCACAACTCAAAAAGCCCTGAAACTCCACGAAAGTCCGTTTCGGAAAATATAAAAAATATCTGGCGAAAGAAGTACTGGAGGGGGGCCGCCCACCGTCCATGAGGGTGGGGGCGGGCCCCTGCCTCGTGGGCCACCTGGCAGCCCCCCGATGCCCATCTTCTGCTATATGAGGTGTTTTGACCTGGAAAAATCATAAGGAGGCTTTCAGGATGAAGCGCCGCCGTCTCGAGGCAGAACCTTGGCGGAACCAATCTAGGGCTCCGGCGGAGCGGTTTTGCCGGGGATACTTCCCTCCGAGAGGGGGAAATCGTCACCGCCGTCATCACCAACAACTCTCCCATCTTGGGGAGGGTTATCTTCATCAACATCTTCACCAGCACCATCTCCTCTCAAACCCTAGTTCATCTCTTGTATCCAATCTTTGTATCAAAACCTCAGATTGGTACCTGTGGGTTACTAGTTGTGTTGATTACTCCTTGTAGTTGATGCTAGTTTGTTTACTTGGTGGAAGATCATATGTTGAGATCCATTATGCATATTAATACTCCTTTGATTATGAACATGAATATGCCTTGTGAGTAGTTAGGTTTGTTCCCGAGGACATGGGAGAAGTCTTGCTATAAGTAGTCATGTGAATTTGGTATTCGTTCGATATTTTGATGAGATGTATGTTGTCTTTCCTCTGGTGGTGTCATGTGAACGTCGACTACATGACACTTCACCATTGTTTGGGCCTAGAGGAAGACATTGTGAAGTAATAAGTAGATGATGGGTTGCTAGAGTGACAGAAGCTTAAACCCTAGTTTATGCGTTGCTTCGTAAGGGGCTGATTTGGATCCATATGTTTCATGCTATGGTTAGGTTTACCTTAATACTTCTTTTGTAGTTGCGAATGCTTGCAATAGATGTTAATCATAAGTGGGATGCTTTTCCAAGTAAGGGCAGCACCCAAGCACTGGTCCACCCACATACCAAATTATCAAAGTAACGAACGCGAATCATATGAACGTGATGAAAACTAGCTTGACGATAATTCCCATGTGTCCTCGGGAGCGCTTTTCCTTATATAAGAATTTGTCCAGGTTTGTCCTTTGCTACAAAAAGGATTGGGCCATCTTGCTGCACCATATTTACTTTTACCTTTTGTTACTTGTCACCAATTACCCTATCACAAAACTATCTATTACCGATAATTTCAGTGCTTGCAGAGAATACCTTACTGAAAACTGCCTATCATTTCCTTCTGCTCATTGCGTTCGACACTCTTACTTATCGAAAGGACTGTGATAGATCCCCTACACTTGGTGGTCATCAAGACTCTTTTCTGGCGCCGTCGCCGGGGAGTGAAGCGCCTTTGGTAAGTGGAATTTGGTAAGGAAAAATTTATATAGTGTGCTGAAATTTACTGTCACTTGTTACTATGGAACTTAATCCTTTGAGGGGCTTGTTCGGGGTATCTTCACCCCGACCATTAGAGCAAAGAGTTGTTCCTCAACCTACTGAACCTACTGAAAATGTTTGCTTTGAAATTCCTTCGGGTATGATAGAGAAACTGCTAGCTAATCCCTTTACAGGAGATGGAACATTGCATCCCTATTTGCACCTAATCTATGTGGATGAAGTTTTTGGATTATTTAAGCTTGCAGGTATGCCTGAGGATGTGATCAAGAAGATGGTCTTCCCTTTATCTTTGGAGGGAGAGGCATTGACATGGTTTAGGCTATGCGATGATATTGGATCATGGAACTATAACCGATTGAAGTTGGAATTTCATCAGAAGTTCTACCCTATGCATCAGGTTCATCGTGATTGTAATTATATATATAATTTTTGGCCTCGTGAAGGAGAAAGTATCGCTCATGATTGTGGGAAGCTTAAGTCAATGTTATATTCATGCCCCAATCATGAGCTCTCAAGAGAAATGATTATTCAAAAAAATTATGCTCGGCTTTCTCTCAATAATCGCTCCATGCTGGATACTTCTTGCACTGGGTCTTTTATGATGAAGACTATTTAATTCAAATGGGATTTATTAGAAAGAATTAAACGCAACTCGGAAGATTGGGATCTCGACGAAGGTAAGGAGTCAGGTATAACACCTACGTTTGATTGTGTTAAATCTTTTACGGATACCGATGTTTTCTGTGAATTTAGCACTAAATATGGACTTGACTCTGAGATAGTAGCTTCTTTCTGTGAATCATTTGCTACTCATGTTGATCTCCCCAAGGAGAAGTGGTTTAAATTTCATCCTCCCATTGAAGTTAAAGTAGTTGAACCCGTTAGAGTTGAAGAAAAGACTATCACTTATAATGTTGATCCTATTGTTCCCACTGCTTACATTGAGAAACCACCCTTCCCTGTTAGAATAAAGGATCATGCTAAAGCTTCAACCATGGATCGAAAGAGCAATACTAGAACACCTACACCCTTTGAGCAAATTAAAGTTGAACCTAGTGTTGTATGGTTAAGGACCTCTTGGTCGATAATATAGATGGGCATGTTATTTACCTCGTGATGAAGCTGCTAGAATTGCTAGACCCGATACTAAGATTAAACATAGACTTGTTGTAGGCATGCCTGTTATTTCTGTTAAAATAGGAGACCATTTCTATCATGGCTTATGTGATGTGGGTGCTAGTGCTAGTGCAATACCTCATTCCTTATATGAAGAAATTATGCACGATATTGCACCTACTGAGCTAGAAGGTATTGATGTTACTATTAAGCTTGCCAATAGAGACACTATTTCACCAGTTGGGATTGTTAGAGATGTTGAAGTCTTGTGTGGGAAAGTTAAATACCCTGCTGATTTTCTTGTTCTTGGTTCCCCACAAGATGACTTCTGCCCCATTACATTTGGTAGACCCTTCTTGAATATTGTTAATGGTAAGATAGACTCCGAAAAGGACATTGTTACAGTTGGATTAGGGGATACGTCTCATGATTTTAACTTTGCCAAATTGCATAGACAACCCCATGATAAAGAATTGCCTAGTAAGGATGAAATTATTGGTCTTGCTTCTATTATCGTACCTCCTAACGATCCCTTAGAACAATATCTGCTAGACCATGAAAATGATATGTGTATGAATGAGAGAAGGTAAATAGATGAAATATTCTTTAAACAAGGACCCTTATTGAAACACAACTTGCCTGTTGAAATTCTAGGGGATCCTCCTCCACCCAAGGGTGATCCCGTGTTTGAACTCAAACCATTACCTGATACTCTTAAGTATGCTTATCTTGATGAAAAGAAGATATATCATGTTATTATTAGTGCTAACCTTTCAGATCAAGAAGAAGAGAAATTATTGAAAACTCTGAAGAAGCACCGTGCTGCTATTGGATATACTCTTGATGATCTTAAGGGCATTAGTCCCGCTCTATGCCAACACAAGATAAAATTGGAGAAGGACGCTAAACCGGTTATTGATCACCAACGCCGATTAAATCCTAGGATGAAGGAAGTGGTAAGGAAAGAAATACTAAAGCTTTTAGAGGCAAGTATAATTTATCCAGTCGTTGATAGTCAATGGGTAAGCCATGTCCATTGTGTCCCTAAGAAGGGAGGTATTACTGTTTTTCCTAATGATAAAGATGAATTGATCCCACAAAGAATTGTTACAGGTTATAGGATGGTAATTGATTTCCGCAAATTAAATAAAGCTACTAAGAAAGATCATTACCCTCTACCTTTTATCGATCAAATTCTAGAAAGATTATCCAAAAAGACTCATTTTTTGCTTTCTAGATGGCTATTCTGGTTTCTCTCAAATACCTTTGTGAAAAGAGGATCAGGAAAATACCACTTTTACTTGCCCTTTTGGTACCTTTGCTTATAGGCGTATGCCTTTTGGTTTATGTAATGTGCCTGCTACCTTTCAAAGATGCATGATGGCTATATTCTCAGATTTTTGTGAAAATATTGTTGAGGTTTTCATGGATGATTTGTCGTTTATGGAACTTCTTTTGATGATTGCTTGAGCAACCTTGATTGAGTTTTGCAGAGATGTGAAGAAACTAATCTTGTCTTGAATTGGGAAAAGTGCCACTTTATGGTTAACGAAGGTATTGTCTTGGGGCATAAAATTTTTGAAAGAGGTATTGAAGTTGATAAAGCTAAAGTTGATGCTATTGAGAAGATGTTGTGTCCCAAGGACATCAAAGGTATAAGAAGTTTCCTTGGTCATGCCGGTTTTTATAGGAGGTTCATTAAGTACTTCTCCAAAATCTCTAGGCCTCTGACTAATCTCTTACAAAATATGTTCCTTTTGTCATAGATGATGATTGTGTAGAAGCATTTGAAATACTTAAGAAAGCATTGATCTATGTACATATTGTCCAGCCTCCTGACTGGAATTTACCCTTTGAAATTATGTATGATGCTAGTGATTATGATTTAGGTGCTGTTCTAGGACAAAGAGTTGATAAGAAGTTGAATGTTATCCAATATGCTAGTAAAACACTAGACAGTGCCCAGAGAAATTATGCTACTACTGAGAAAGAATTTTTAGCAGTTGTATTTGCTCGTGATAAGTTTAGACCTTATATTGTTGATTCTAAAGTAACTGTTCACACTGATCATGATGCTATTCAATATCTTATGGAAAAGAAAGATGCTAAACCTAGACTTATTAGATGGGTTCTCCTGCTACAAGAATTTGACTTGCATATTACTGATAGAAAGGGAGCTCAGAACCCCATTGCAGACAACTTGTCTAGGTTAGAGGATATTCTTGATGACCCCCTACCTATTGATGATAGCTTTCCTGATGAACAATTAGTTGTCATAAATGCTTCTCGTAATGCTCCATGGTATGCTGATTATGCCAATTACATTGTTGCCAAATTTATACCACCTAGTTTCACATACCAACAAAAGAAAAGGTTAATTTAAGACATTACTTCTGGGATGATCCACACCTTTATAAAGAAGGAGTAGATGGTATTATTAGACATTGTGTACCTGAGCATGAACAGGAATAGATCCTACGCAAGTGTCATTCCGAGGCTTATGGAGGACACCATGCTGGAGATAGAACTGCACATAAGGTACTGCAATCTAGTTTTATTGGCCTACTCTCTTGAAGGATGCCCGTAAGTTTGTCTTGTCTTGTGATGAATGTCAAAGAATAGGTAATATTAGTAGACGTCAAGAAATGCCTATGAAATATTCACTTGTTATTGAACCATTTTATGTCTGGGGCTTTGATTATATGGGACTGTTTCCTTCCTCTAATGGGTATACACATATTTTAGTTGATGTTGATTATGTTACTAAGTGGGTAGAAGCTATTCCAACTAGTAGTGCTGATCATAACACCTCTATTAAGATGCTTAAAGAAGTTATTTTCCCGAGGTTTGGAGTCCCTAGATACTTAATGACTGATGGTGGCTCACATTTTATTCATGGTGCTTTCCGCAAAATGCTTGGTAAGTATGATGTCAATCATAGAATTGCATCCCCTTACCACCCACAGTCTAGTGGTCAAGTAGAACTAAGTAACAGAGAGCTGAAATAAATTTTGCAAAAAACTGTAAATAGATCTAGAAAGAATTGGTCCAAGAAACTTGATGATGCATTATGGGCCAATAGAACTGCATACAAAAATCCCATGGGTATGTCTCCATATAAGATGGTTTATGGAAAAGCATGTCACTTACCTCTCGAACTAGAACATAAGGCATATTGGGCTATTAAAGAGCTCAATTATGATTTCAAACTTGCAGGTGAGAAGAGGTTATTTGACATTAGCTCACTTGATGAATGGAGAACCCAGGCCTATGAAAATGCCAAACTGTTTAAAGAAAAGGTTAAAAGATGGCATGACAAAAGGATACAAAAGCGAGAGTTCAACGTAGGTGATTATGTATTGCTATACAACTCTCGTTTAAGATTTTTTGCAGGAAAACTTCTCTCTAAATGGGAAGGTCCTTACGTTATTGAGGAGGTCTATCGATCCCGTGCCATAAAAATCAATAACTTTGAAGGCACAAACCCGAAGGTGGTGAACGGCCAAAGAATCAAACATTATATCTCTGGTAATCCTATAAATGTTGAAACCAATGTTCTTGAAACTGTAACCCCGGAGGAATACATAAGGGACATTTTCCAGAATGATTCAGACTCCAAAAAGGAAGAGGTTTGTGGTACGGTAAGTAAACCGACCCCAAAACAGTTCTAATGGCAATTTTTCTCCATTTTGGAATATTTATAAAAATAGAAAAATAAGAAGCAGTCCGGAAAGGACACGAGGCGTCCACGAGGGTGAAGGGCGCGCCCTTCCCCCCTGGGCATGCCCCCTACCTCGTGGGCACCTCGTGTACCCCCCGGACTCCGTTTTCTTGCACGATACTTCTTTTGGTCGATAAAAAAACATTATATAATCTCCCGAAAGTTTTGACCACCGTATCAGGCCAAAACCCTTTGTTTTTGTTTTGAGCTATTTCTGCCGCAGATTAGAGCAATATGTCGTCCGAGGACTCGGAGGGAGAAAGCCATGTGGCTGATCTCCTTGCAGACCCTAAGGTCTACGGGGACTTGGAGCATTATGGTTGGACCATGGAGGAATAAGAAGACCATGATTCAGGGGGGAAGGATGAGACCAGCTCAGATGAAGATGAAGTCCAATTACCTCAACCTGGGGATATGCACGTGGAGTTCAAAAAGGCAAGCCTCCCTGATAGAGCAAAGAAGCCTAAGAACGAGTTTATCCCTTTTCGCCTCTTGCAGGAAAAAAAGCAGGAACTATGCAAAAAGATAATAAGCCTTGAGCAGGAGATCGATGACCTCAGGGAGCAAAATTCTATTCTCAAGCGCAAATTAAAGAAGAAGCCTACGTCGTCAACAACTCCATCATCACCACCTCCGAAGAAAGAGACATGATAATATGGGTATGGGCACTCCCCTTGGCAACTGCCAAGCTTGGGGGAGGTGCCCCGGTATTGTATCACCATCACACTCCTATCTTTACCATTTTTCTTAGTTCGATCCTTATGGTAATATCTTGATCTAGTAGAATAAAGTTTAGTATGATCTAGTTGTGAGCTTTGCTTTATGATCTTTATCTTTGTAATCGATTCCGTGAGCTATATAATAAAGATTAGTTTTGAGTAAAGGGCTTGATTATCTCACTATGATCATGAGAGGACAAAAGAAAATATAGAAAGTATCAAAGAGATCATATTGATCTTATGGAAAGTAATGACTTCACATATAAAGAGTATGATGAATAAAAGTTGTTGAGAGTTGACAAACATAGTTTTGGTCATTGTTACAATTAATAGGAAGTAATAAGGAAAGATAATTTTTCACATATAAATATACTATCTTGGACATCATTTATGATTGTGAGCACTCATTAAAATATGACATGCTAAAGAGTTGATGTTGGATAAGGAAGACAACGTAATGGGTTATGTCTTCTTATATCCGAAATAAAGTATATTGTCATGGATTATCCAACATGTTGAGCTTGCCTTTCCCCCTCATGCTAGCCAAAACTCCTTGCACCAAGTAGAGATACTACTTGTACTTCCTTACATCCTTAAAACCCAGTTTTTCCCTGAGAGTCCACCATACCTACCTATGGATTGAGTAAGATCCTTCAATTAAGTTGTCATTGTTGCAACTCTCTAAAATATGTATGATCTATTAGTGTGGAGAAAATAAACTTTATACAATCTTGTGATATGGAAGCAATAAAAGCGACGAACTGCATAATAAAGGTCCATATCACAAGTGGCAATATAAAGTGACGTTCTTCTACGGTAAGATTTTGTACATCCAACCATAACGCACATGACAACCTCTGCTTCCCACTGCGAAGGGCCTATCTATTATTCTTGCTTTATAAGAGTCATGGTGATCTTCACCTTTCCTTGTTACATTTTATCCTTTGGCAAGCGCATTGTGTTGGAAAGATCCTGACATATATACCCACTTGGATGTAAGCTATCATCATCTATTACTGTTGACATTACCCTTGAGGTAAAAGGTTGGGAGGCAACACTATAAGCCCCTATCTTTCTCTGTGTCCAATTAAAACTCCATACCCATAAGTATTGCGTGAGTGTTAGGAATTGTGAAAGACTAAATGATAGTTGAGTATGTGGACTTGCTGAAAAGCTCTTATATTGACTCTTTCCGATATTATGATAAATTGCAATTGCTTCAATGACCGAGATCATGGTTTGTTAGTTTTCAATGAAGTTTCTGATTCATACTTGACATTGTGAATGGATTATTACTTTAGCATAAGAAATCATATGGCAATATATATTTGTTGCTGTTATAAGAATGATCATGATGCCCTCATGTCCATATTTTATTTCATCGACACCTCTATCTCTAAACATGTGGACATATTTTTCGATATCGGCTTCCGCTTGAGGACAAGCGAGGTCTAAGCTTGGGGGAGTTGATACGTCCATTTCGCATCATGCTTTTATATTGATGTTTATTGCATTATGGGCTGTTATTACACATTATGTCACAATACTTATGCCTTTTCTCTCTTATTTTACAAGGTTTACATGAAGAGGGAGAATGCCGGAAGCTGGAATTCTGGGCTGGAAAAGGAGCAAACATTGGAGACATATTCTGCACAACTAAAAAAGCCCTGAAACTCCACGAAAGTCCGTTTCGGAAAATATAAAAAATATCTGGCGAAAGAAGTACAGGAGGGGTGCCACCCACCGTCCACGAGGGTGGGGGGTGCGCCCCCCTGGGCGCGCCCCTGCCTCGTGGGCCACCTGGAAACCCCCCGATGCCCATCTTCTACCATATGAGGTGTTTTGACCTGGAAAAAATCATAAGAAGGCTTTCGGGACGAAGCGCCGCCATCTTGAGGCGGAACCTTGGCGGAACCAATCTAGGGCTCCAGCGGAGCTATTCTGCCAGGGATACTTCCCTCCGGGAGGGGGAAATTGTCACCGCCGTCATCACCAACAACTCTCCCATCTTGGGGAGGGTTATCTTCATCAACATCTTCACCAGCACCATCTCCTCTCAAACCCTAGTTCATCTCTTGTATCCAATCTTTGTATCAAAACCTCAGATTGGTACATGTTGGTTACTAGTAGTGTTGATTACTCCTTGTAGTTGATGCTAGTTGGTTTACTTGGTGGAAGATCATATGTTCAGATCCATTATACATATTAATACCCCTCTGATTATGAACATGAATATGTCTTGTGAGTAGTTACGTTTGTTCCTGAGGACATGGGAGAAGTCTTGCTATAAGTTTTTCTTTATCATTTTCAGTTTATCAACTGAATTGCTTGAAGACAAGCAAAGGTTTAAGCTTGGGGGAGTTGATACGTCTCCAGCGTATCTACTTTTCCAAACACTTTTGCCCTTTTTTTGAACTCTAACTTGCGTGATTTGAATGGAACTAACCCGGACTGACGCTGTTTTCAGCAGATCTGCCATGGTGTTATTTTCGTGCAGAAATAAAAGTTCTCGGAATGACCTGAAATTCAACGGAGACTTATTTTGGAATATATAAAAAATATCTGTGGAAAGAACTAGACTAGGGGGCCCACACCCTGTCCACGAGGGTGAGGGCGCCCTTGGGCGCACCCCCTTCCTCGTGGGCCCCTTGTTGCTCCATCGACGTCTTCCCCGACTCCATATATTCACTTTCGGGGAGAAAAAAAATCAGAGAGAAGGAATTATCGCGTTTCACGATACGGAGCCGCCGCCAAGCCCTAATCTCTCTCGAGAGGGCTGATCTGGAGTCCGTTCGGTGCTCCGGAGAGGGGAGATCGTCGCCATCGTCATCATCAACCTTCCTCCATCACCAATTCCATGATGCTCGCCGCTGTGCGTGAGTAATCCCATCGTAGGCTTGCTGGACGGTGATGGGTTGGATGAGATTTACCATGTAATCGAGTTAGTTTTGTTAGGGTTTGTTCCCTAGTATCCACTATGTTCTAAGATTGATGTTGCTATGACTTTACTATGCTTAATGCTTGTCACTAGGGCCCGAGTGCCATGATTTCAAATCTGAACCTATTATGTTTTCATGAATATATGTGTGTTATTGATCCTATCTTGCAAGTCAATAGTCACCTTCTATGTGTTATGATCCGGCAACCCTGAAGTGACAATAGTCGGGAGCACTCCTGGTGATGATCGTAGTTTGAGGAGTTCATGTATTCACTATGTGTTAATGCTTTGGTCCGGTACAATATTAAAAGGAGGCCTTAATATCCCTTAGTTTCCACTAGGACCCCACTGCAATGGGAGGGTAGGACAAAATATGTCATGCAAGTTCCTTTCCATAAGCACGTATGACAATATTTGGAATACATGCCTACATTACATTGATGAACTGGAGCTAGTTCTGTGTCACCCTATGTTATAACTATTACATGAGGAATCACATCCGACATAATTATCCATCACTGATCCAATGCCTATGAGCTTTTCACATATTGCTTGTTGCTTATTTACTTTTCCGTTGCTACTATTACAATCACTACAAAAACACTATCGCTACTTTTGCTACCGTTGCCGTTACTTCCATATTACCTTGCTACTAAATTACTTTGCTGCAGATACTAAGTTTTCTAGGTGCGATTGAATTTACAACCAAGCTGCTAATACTTGAGAGTATTCTTTGGCTCCCCTTGTGTCGAATCAATAAATTTGGGTTGAATACTTTACCCTCGAAAACGGTTGCGATCCCCTACACTTGTGGGTTATCAAGACTATTTTCTGGCGCCGTTGCCGGGGAGCATAGATATATTCTTTAAGTCACTTGGGATTTATATCTGTTGATCACTATGAAGAACTTGAATGACTCAAAAACCAAGATTTATCCCTCAACTACGAGGGGAGGTAAGGAACTGCCATCTAGCTCTACACTTGATTCACCCTCTGTTATGAGAGGGTGCTGGGATACGTTTTAGTCTCATGACTAAAAGTAGTGGGACTAAAACTTGCTAGCCTCACACATGCTTGGATCCAAATACTAAAGACACTAAAATCAAGTTAATGAGCATTTATTATCCTCCAAACCCTCCAATCCAGAACTCGCATGTGTTAAAGGAGAGGAATTAAATGAGGAGAGAGAGGACTAATCCACATTTTAGTAGCGGTACCCCAGGCTAAAAAAATTAGTCTCGAGACTAGTTTTAGCCCCTCTTTAGTCAGGGGTGCTTGGGACTTTAGCCTCTTAAAGAGACTATTTTTAGTCAGACTAAAATAAGTCCCTTGGATCCAAGCACCCTCTAAGTAAACTTGCGACACCTACTCCTGCTATTGAATCTGATATGTCGCATGTTCTTGATGATGCCACATCTGCTATGTATGATGAAACTACTCCTATGCTTGATAATACTGTGCCACTAGGTGAATTTCTAGATGAACAAATTGCTAAGGTTAGGGAGAATGCAAATATTGAAACTGATAATATAGATGAAAGTGATGATCAAGATTCTCCCCCTAGATATGAATTGCCTGTTATTCTTGAGGGTAATGTTATGGATGAACAAACTGCTAGAGACTTTCTTGCTTGCAATGATAGATATGATCTTAAGAAATTATTAGCTAAGCTGAAAGAAAAGTCTTTGAATGCTAGAATGAAATATGACCCCGCTTTTGCTACTTCACCTATCTTTGTTACTGATAAAGATTATGATTTCTCTATCGATCTTGAGTTAATTACTTTGGTTGAATCTGATCCTTTCCATGGCTATGAATCTGAAACTGTTGTGGCACATCTTACTAAGTTGAATGATATAGCCACTTGATACGTCTCCAACGTATCTATAATTTTTTATTGTTCCATGCTATTATATATATTATGTTTTGGATGTTTAATGGGCTTTATTATACACTTTTATATTATTTTTGGGACTAACCTATTAACCCAAAGGCCCAGTGCAGATTGCTGTTTTTTTTGCCTATTTCAGGGTTTCGCAGAAAAGGAATATCAAATGGAGTCCAAACGGAATGAAACCTTCGCGAGAGTTATTTTTGGAACGATATCAACACAGAAGACTTGGAGTACACGCGAGGGAACGAAGGAGGCGGCCACGAGGGTCCAGGGCGCGCCCCCTCCTATAGGGTGCGCCCCCATCCTCGTGGGCCTCCTCTGGCTCCCCCGATGCCCTCCTTCCTCCTATATATATATCCATGTACCCTGAAAACACCGAGGCAATAGAGAAAACCCTAATTCCACCGCCGCAACCTTCTGTTCCCATGAGATCCCATCTTGGGGTCTGTTCCGGAGCTCCGCCGGAGGGGGGATCTTCCACAGAGTGCTTCTACATCAACACCATTGCCTCACCATGAGTTGTGAATAGTTTACCACATACCTTTGGGGTCCATAGTTAGTACCTAGATGGCTTCTTCTCTCTTTTTGGATCTCAATACCAAGTTCTCCTCAGTCTTCTAGGAGATCTATTCGATGTTTTTTTGCGGTGTGTTTGTAGAGATCCGATGAATTGTGGGTTTATGATCAAGATTATCTACGAGAAATATTTGGTTCTTTTCTGAATTCTTTTATCTATGATTATAATATCCTTGCAAGTCTCTTTGAATTATTGGTTTGGTTTGGCCTACTAGATCTATAGTTCTTGCAATGGGAGAAGTGCTTGGCTTTGGGTTCAATCTTGCGGTGTCCTTTCCCAGTGATAGCAGGGGCAGCAAGGCACGTATTGTATTGTTGCCATCGAGGATAAAAAGATGGGGTTTATATCATATTGCTTGAGTTTATCCATCTATATCATGTCATCTTGCTTAAAGCATTACTCTGTTCTTATGAACTTAATACTCTAGATGCATGCTGGATAGCGGTCGATGTGTGGAGTAATAGTAGTAGATGCAGAATCATTTTGGTCTACTTATCACGGACGTGATGCCTATATATAATGATCATGCCTAGATATTCTCATAATTATTCATTTTTCTATCAATTGCTCGACAGTAATTTGTTCACCCACCGTAGAATTCTGCTATCATGAGAGAAGCCACTAGTGAAATCTATGGCCCCCGGGCCTATTCTCAACATATTAATCTCCAATTTACTTTACTTTGTTTTATTTACTTTCTGTTCTTATATCCAAAAATACCAAAAATATCAAACTATCATATCTATCAGATCTCACTTTCGTAAGTGACCGTAAAGGGATTGACAACCCCTTATCGCGTTGGCTGCGAAGTTCTTATTTGTTTGTGTAGGTGCGAGGGACTCGCGCGTGGTCTCCTACTGGATTGATTGTCGGGACCCCGATCCTAAGTCACACCGGTCTAGCATGTGATGTCTACACACGCTTCTATTCTTGTAGACTATGTTGGGCCTCCAAGCGCAGAGGTTTGTAGGACAGCAGCAATTTCCCTCAAGTGGATGACCTAAGCTTTATCGAACTCAGGGAAGTAGAGGTTGAAGATGGTCTCTCTCAAGCAACCCTTCAACTAAGATACAAGAAGTCTCTTGTGTCCCCAACACACCTAATACAACTAGGAGTTGTATAGGTGCACTAGTTCGGCGAAGAGATGGTAAAATATGGATGATAGGAGTGGCAAAGCAAAGTAATATAAATCTGTAATAAAAAGTGCAGCAAGCAAACAAGTGGTAAACGTGAGCACAAATGGTATTGCAATTGTGGAAACAAGGCCTAGGCTTCATACTTTCACTAGTGGCAACTCCCAACAACATTAACATAATCGAATCACATGATATTTCCCATAATGGAGACGCACTCGGAGGTCATTCCTTTGTGGTCAAGAGAGGACGAGAATTATGTAGGGCTACAAAAGCACACCTCTAAGTTCGTAGTTCTCTATCTATGGATTTACCAATGTCACCGCGGCCATCCAAAGAGAGTACCACAATCACCACAACATATCTCAAGGATAGTCAAAGACAAGCACCAAGAGACTCTCAATCTTTAATCAACACACAAAAGAGGAAATCACCCATGAAAATATTCTTCTAATCCATGTCCAATAGACCGCTGTCACCTTGGTCTCGGGGATTATACTAGATAAAGACAAGTGAGTACATCAATCCAATACATAGAGGAAGGGGGAAATATCATGGGATCACCCTAGATTAACATAGCCTATGATCACAACGAAGATCACATCATGGGAGAGAGAATTGACCACATAGCTACTGGTAGAAACCTCAGCCCCGAGGAGGAACTACTCCCACATCATGGAGGGAGGAAGCAACGTCGATGGAGACGAATCCGGGGGCAGTTCCCCGTCCCGACAGGATGCCGGCACAGGAATTCTGGTCCCCCGAAACTTGGTGGCAATGGCGGCGGAGATCGGAATAGCTTCTGGAGAAAAGGGTTCCAGAATCAGGGTTTCCGCGACGCGAGGAATATATATGCGAAGGGGGGTCACCAGAGGCGGAGAGGGGGCCCCAGGCGCCCCCCTGGCGCGGCCAGGGGTGGGGCCGCGCCGGGTGGCCGCCTGGGCCACCCCTGGTCCCCTCTGGCCCTGCTTTGGTGATTCTCGAAGCTTCCTGTACGCTGATTTTTCCTGTATTTTTCCCGGAATTTTTAGGGCACTTTTAATATGGGGGAAACCTGAAATAGAAAAACAGCAGAAAACAGGAACTGGCACTGTGGTGCACTGAGTTAATAGGTTAGTCCAAATATGATCAAAAGTGTATGGAAGTGCATAAATATAATAGCAATATCACACAAAAGAGGCATGGAGCAAGCAGAAATTATAGATACGTTTTGGACATATCAACATCCCCAAGCTTAATTCCTGCTCGTCCTCGAGTAGGTAAATGATTACAAGCATAATTTTTGTGGTGACATGCTATCAACCATATAAGAACTTTTAAGTAAAGCAATCAAGGCATGTAATTCAATTCAAGTCATAACAAGCAAGAGTCTATATTAGCATTGTAACAAGCAACATAAGAACATAAAGGTGCAAGAGCTCTCGCTGTCCGTGACTCGAATGTCTCCAAATGGTGTTTGCGTGCAAGAAAGGGGATAGGGATATGTGAGACAGTAAAACATAGTTTTTGTATTGTTGAGAACTTAATCTACTAAAGTTTCACACTTGATCTTCTTTGGAATCTTATCTTGACTCATCCTCAGACCGTCAGCCAGGTACAAGTCAAAATGATCCACTCCCTTTCGATATTTTGAGCACTCATGCAATGGATGAGCGTAAGCAAGAAAGTCGACACTTAGGATGGCAAAGAGAGAAAAATGATGAAGGGGGAAGACAAAAAGGGTGTGAAAGGCTCACATCAATGAGGACAATCATAGGCGAGAGAAAGCCAAATGAAAGATATGATGTGAGGAGTAGGGATTGCCATGCAACGGATGCACATATGAGCTAAGGTAAGCTCTCCAATGGAACTAGTGGGGGTGCATCAAACTTGCTTGCTCAAGAAGACCTAGAGCTCTTTTGAGGAGGCTCATCATTGGAATATACAAGCCAAGTTCTATAGTGTGAAGGTCCCCACATAGCTATATGCATGAATGATAATCTCTATGGAGTACAAGGTATAAGATGGAGTACGAGTGTGGATCTCTCAAAAGGAATAGTAGTGTGCCCCCTTCTCTCTTTTTATTTCTTTTTCTCTTTTTTCTCTTTTTTTTATTTTTTGTGGCCTCAATGGCTCTTTCTATTTATCTCTCATTTGTCCTCTTGGGATATTTTGATTTTGTCCTCTTTGGGATCTTTTCCTCACTTTAGGGGCAACACTCTACAAATTACAAGAGGTATAGAAGATCTTTCACACTTTACAAAAGTACTCAACATAAAGAAAATGAAACTATCATGATGTATGCAAATGTATGCCTCTGCCAGTGTAGCAGGATATGCAATGATACTAGCGCGTCATTTAGCAATGATTAGGGCAAGGCCCAACTAGCATGCGGCTCATCGATCAAGCAAAAAGCATGTATGACATGAAGATCAAGTCATGAGAAGATGGATGTTGCATGGCAATGTATCTCGGAAAGGCTATGGAAATGCCTTGATAGGTAGGTATGGTGGCTGTTTTGAGGAAGGATATAATGAGGCTTATGATGACAGAGCGTATCGTGCCAAGGATTTGGATGCACCGGCGAAGTATGCGCCAACTCTCGAGGTGAGAAAGGGCAATGCACGGTACCGAAGAGGCTAGAAAAATATGGCTAGGTGGAAGTGTCAACTTTCGAATACTCACATTAGTTCGAAGAACTCATGCACTTATTATCGGTAACTCTCAATCTAATTAGAAGGTTCACAAAGAGACAAGTACCCCGAGGAGGAGTGTATGGGGGTTTGGTTATCCTTGCGCATCCTCGACTCATGGTACGTGAGTGTACTCTAATATTCGATCCCTCCAAAGATTAGTGATCCATTTAGTAGCTAAAGTTCTCAACTATTTTGTAGGTTTTCGAAAATAAACACGGATTGCCCAAAATACGACATCTATCACTAATAGGCTAAAGCTCTTGACACCAAAAGTTCAGACATTACTCATGGCAATACCTCAAAACTATTGCAAGTTACTACTAAAATTAAATAGCAACCTCAATTACCTACTTTAAGTTAAGACACACAACTCAGTGCAACAGGCAAACTCTCTTAACAAGATAAACATGAAAACTCAAGAGAGTTCAGCAACCAACTAAACAAAAGCTCTTTAAAAAGAAAAGCATGAAAACTAAGAGCTAAACATGACAGCAGCTATGGAAAGACAAAGAACACACACATCAAAGATAAGCATGAAAATCCTATGTTGTGTTCTAGGTTGAAGTGGAGCGTGTTTCTCTCCCACACAAAGAAAGATGGGTTCTAACTTGTTATGAACAGCAAGCAAAGCTAAAGAAAACTAAAAAGGAAACTAAGAGCAAGACGCTCCAAGCATAGCACATAACACATGAAGTGATAATTATAGTGGAACGAAAGACGAACTAATAATTGTTGATGGAGAAGGGGATGCATGGGGGCATCCCCAAGCTTAGACGCTTGAGTGTTCTTGAATATTTCTTGGGGGTGCACGGGGGCATCCCCAAGCTTGAGCGTTTGACCCTCCTGAATCTTCTTTTATCATCTTCCCTCGCACACTCGAGAAATCCCTTCATACATAACTCATCACAATCTGATTAGCGAGGTTAGTACCCACAATAAAATAACTTTTCCCTGCTGGAAATAAAGATAATCTTGAAGAGCTACTGTTTCTCAAGATTGCCAAAAGGTTTTTGCAAAGAAAAAGCAAGCTCAAGGTTTGCAAAACGAAGAAAAGGCAAAACAGGACAGAATCTGTGAAAAACAGACCAGCAGGTAGTAAATAATTCTTTCGGGGCACTTCTGCAACTCAAATCTAAAAACTCAGAACATACGCCCGAAAGCCAATTGTATAGAGCACGTTGTCAAAAAAATTCAGATCAAAAAGATGATCTGGTGATTTTATTCGAATTTTTCTGTCCAAGGACAGAATCTGTTTTCTGGACAACACGTCACAACTTTTGAACTTTCTTGCAATCGGAGGCTAAACTTGGCACAAAGCTGAAAAGAAAAGATACAATGATGATGCTACAGTAGTAACAAACATCAAGACCACTAAAAACTGAAAGAACAAACTGAAAGCAAAGATAATAAGGGTTGTCTCCCTAAAGCTCTTTCTTTATAGCCATAAAGATAGGCTTAAGACTTTAATGATGCTCTCGTAGGAATAAGAGTTGAAGAACAAAAGAGAGCATCAAGAAGCAAATACCAAACACATTTAAGCCTAACATGCTTCCTATGCATAGGAATATTGCAATAGAATAATTCATTGAAGCACAAAGCAATAAGCATAGGAAGACAAAACAAGTGCAGCTTCAAAACCTTCAACATAAAGAGAGGGAACTTGATATTATTGAAATATCTATAAGCATATGTTCCCTTCTCATAATAATTTTCAGTGGGATCATGAATAAACTCAACAATATAAGCATCACATAAAGCATTGTTACCATGATCCACATGCAAAAAGGTACTCTTACTCTCCACATAAGCATAATCTTTCTCATTGGTAATAGTGGGAGTAGGACTATCATAAGCAACTTGAACACTATAGATTAATTGTGTATCTGGAAGATGGTGTTCAACAAGGGAGTAATTCCCTCCATGATTATGACAAGTTTCATAAGGATAATTTCTCCTTATGTCATAGGTACCTTTATAATCACTATAGATTGGAGTTATAACATCATCATAGTAGAGAAGAGCATTATCATTGCTAGCAACTATATTTGTAAACATGTTGTCTTTATTCTTACTAGCAAAAGAATTATCAATTATCACATCACTAGTGGGTAAAGGATTTGCAATCCTATCATCCCCAAGCTTAGAGCTTTCCATATCATCACTTTCAGAGTTGGTACCAAAAAGATTTTCAAGATCATAAGTAGCATTATCATCATTTTCCCAATCACAATAAGTAACATGCATATCATAATAAAAATCATCTTCAATAGTACCTACGGACGTATCATCAAGATGATAATTAAGGCAATAAACTTCACCTTCTTCTTTAAACTTACAACCGTTAGGATAAAAGTTGATGGGAGGAATATGCTCAGGCCAGGTTGATACCCATTCTTCTTCCTTCTTGCTCTTCTTCCTCCTCCTCTTCTTTTTCTTCTTCTTCACCTTAGGAGGGAGTGGTTGGAGATGAAGCTTCTCCACATATCCTGGTTTATCATTAGAAACAATAGGGGAAACTTGGGTGAAACTCTCCTTTTTATTAGCAAAAATATAAGAGACATTTTTATACTTTGGTAAAGTTCCCTCCTTTCTAATATTACTTATGTAATCATTTTTATGACAATTAACAACAGAATAGAGATGGCAATTTTGCAAAGTGTTTTTTTTCCTATGGCATTAACATCTAGCCAAGAAGTCTTTTCTGATAACTCTTCACACATCAAAAATAACATAAGCTCATCATAAAGATCAGGGGTGATCATGTTATCACACAACTGGTTAACAGTTATGTTTTGAAAGTGCATGCATTGAAAATTAAAGTGACCCTATATACAGCAAAGTTCACAAGTAAAAGGATAAAGGTCACACAATTCTCTAGCAATTTCATTTAAATCTTTGACCCAAGTGATTGTTCTTTCATGCTTATGTTGCTTACAATACTTCTCTTCTTCAATCATAGGCCTTTCACAAGGTCTATCCACTCCACAAAAATTAACATGCTTATATAAAACTTCATTTTTAGGAATTGGATCATGCATGTTGCTATCATCATGAACAATTTCATTTTATTTGCAAATCTCTTTAAAAGGTTCATGATGCTTGATCCAATCCTCCTTAGGCATATTAAGATGTGAAGCAAAACATTTGAGGAAATCAACAAGGAGTTGAGAATCAAGCCCAAACTTAGCACTAAACTTATTAAAACTTGTAGTTTCAACAAAGGACTTAATGCAATCATACTCATAAATTATACCTGACTCTTTACCTTTGTCGATCTCCCAATGTTCAGTGTTGCGTTGAATTCTTTCAAGGAGTTCCCATTTAGCATCAATCTTTTCGTTTGTGAAAGAACCCATAGAGGAAGCATCGAGCAAATCTTTATCCTATCGAGAGAGCCTCGCATAGAAATTAGTAATAATCATATCTTTGGGGCGCCCATGGTTAGGACATTTTAGCATTAACGTTTTCAGTCTCCCCAAGCTTGAGCTATGCTCTCTCCGTCATGAGGATAGAAATTATAAACATAATACCTATTCTCATGGGCTTCATGAAGAGGATAAAACTTGGAGTAAAAGAGAGACTGGATCTCTTCCCAATCCAGCAGGTGAGAGTCATCTAGTAGCCTATACCATTCCAATGCTTTTCCTTTCAGTGACAAGGCAAATAATTTCCTCATGACTCCATCTCTTGTCAAACCTGAAATCTTAAACAACTCACAAAGTTCTGTAAGTTTCAACAAATGAATTCTAGGATTGACTATCCCATCATAACAATCATTCCTAATTATTTCAATTATCCCAAGTGGTATTTGGAACGGGATACATTCAGTAGGTGGAGGAGACTTCTCTACCACGGGTGTGGTAAAGCGGCCTTCCCCAAGCAGCGAACTAAGAGTGCAGTTTTCCATAAACATAACTAGTGAAACTAAAAACAAGAAACAAAAAGATTTAATTGCAAGATCTAAAGATATACCTTCAAACACTTACTTCCCCGGCAACAGCGCCAGAAATAGCTTGATGTCTACACACGCTTCTATTCTTGTAGACTATGTTGGGCCTCCAAGCGCAGAGGTTTGTAGGACAACAGCAATTTTCCTCAAGTGGATGACCTAAGGTTTATCGAACTCAGGGAAGTAGAGGTTGAAGATGGTCTCTCTCAAGCAACATTGCAACTAAGATACAAAAAGTCTCTTGTGTCCCCAACACACCTAATACAACTAGGAGTTGTATAGGTGCACTAGTTCGGCGAAGAGATGGTAAAATATGGATGATAGGAGTGGCAAAGCAAAGTAATATAAATCTGTAATAAAAAGTGCAGCAAGCAAACAAGTGGTAAACGTGAGCACAAATGGTATTGCAATTGTGGAAACAAGGCCTAGGCTTCATACTTTCACTAGTGGCAACTCCCAACAACATTAACATAATCGAATCACATGATATTTCCCATAATGGAGACGCACTCGGAGGTCATTCATTTGTGGTCAAGAGAGGACGAGAATTATGTAGGGCTACAAAAGCACACCTCTAAGTTCGTAGTTCTCTATCTATGGATTTCCCAATGTCACCGCGGCCATCCAAAGAGAGTACCACAATCACCACAACATATCTCAAGGATAGTCAAAGACAAGCACCAAGAGACTCTCAATCTTCAATCAACACACAAAAGAGGAAATCACCCATGAAAATATTCTTCTAATCCATGTCCAATAGACCGCTGTCACCTTGGTCTCGGGGATTATACTAGATAAAGACAAGTGAGTACATCAATCCAATACATAGAGGAAGGGGGAAATATCATGGGATCACCCTAGATTAACATAGCCTATGATCACAACGAAGATCACATCATGGGAGAGAGAATTGACCACATAGCTACTGGTAGAAACCTCAGCCCGGAGGAGGAACTACTCCCGCATCATGGAGGGAGGAAGCAAGGTCGATGGAGACGTATCCGGGGGCACTTCCCCGTCCCGGCAGGATGCCAACACAGGAATTCTGGTCCCTCGAAACTTGGTGGCGATGGCGGCGGAGATCGGAATAGATTCTGGAGAAAAGGGTTCCGGAATCAGGGTTTCCGCGATGCGAGGAATATATATGCAAAGGGGGGTCACCAGAGGCGGAGAAGGGGCCCCAGGCGCCCCCCTGGCGCGGCCAGGGGTGGGGCCGCGCCGGGTGGCCGCCAGGGCCATCCCTGGCTCCCCTCTGGCCCTGCTTTGGTGATTCTTGAAGCTTCCTGTACGCTGATTTTTCCTGTATTTTTCCCGGAATTTTTAGGGCACTTTTAATATGGGGGAAACCTAAAATAGAAAAACAGCAGAAAACAGGAACTGGCACTGTGGTGCACTGAGTTAATAGGTTAGTCCAAATATGATCAAAAGTGTATGGAAGTGCATAAATATCATAGCAATATCACACAAAAGAGGCATGGAGCAAGCAGAAATTATAGATATGTTTTGGACGTATCAGCATGTAACACACCATATCACTTTGCGGCCTCACGCACGGTATTCCCACGGGTGCCACCTTACCTGGCCCGGGACCGTTTGCGCATTTTGGCTCACGTATATGATAGTGTCGCTAGCATCCATATGTCAGAGAACCCGGGCCGACATGACCAGTTATAAACCAAAAGTGGCACTAAATTACAGAGACATGCATACATGACCCAGCAACGAATGTGTCAGTCATCAACGTATGAACCCAAGTCGTAGCAAGCTACAAGGACTTAAAGGAACAATGCGTGACATTTCCCCTAAGGGACAGACATAGGAATGAAGAAGGACACATGCCGGTCAGCCTAAGTGTTCCAAAGCAGTAGCAAGCTACCAAAGCTCAGTGGAAGCACTAGGAGACATTTCCCTGTAAGATAGGCTACCAAGGGTAAACAACTAGGTGTCGGATCCCACACATACCAAGCATTTCAATAACATACACACAATATGCTCGATATGTGCAAATACAACATGGCATCACAACAAGACTCTAAGAAACAAAGTATTTATTCAATAGGCTCCGAGGAGCCAAATTTTACAAACATGGGTCTCATGACCCAACATTCAGAGAATACAAGCAACAAGCGGAAGCTCCACATGTCTGAGTACAGACATCTACAAATGAAAAGGCCGAAGAGCCTGACTATCTACAACACTCGTCCAAGATCGTAGCTGAGTAAACAAGCTACTTGTCGAAGTCCAAGCGGAACTACTAGTGAGATAGAAGTCTCATCTGCAAAACATAAATTAAGCAAACATGAGTACAAAGGTACTCAGCAAGACTTACATCAGATCCTATCATACATGCATTTGTATCAAGAAGGCATAGTTGGGTTTAGTTGCAGCAATCCAGCTTTGACTCAGTGGCTATCCTGTACTACGATTGCTGGTAACTCTTTGAGGTGGCGCACACGAGTCCACTAAGCACCACACAATACACCACTATGGATTCATCCCCGTCTCCCTACGAGAAGGCCATCCATAGCAATCACACTTGTCTTGAGTATTTTAGAGTATCCACTTTCAGTTGTCTATGTACCACGTAAGCATCCAGCAAGTCCATAACCGCGGACCCGGCTATTCGAATAGATCATGATAAACCCTGCAGGGGTGTACTTCTTCACATACGCTCTCGCCACTTACCGCCATGTACACGACGTGTATCTCGGCAACCTTCAAGCGGAAACCTAGCGAGGGTGTCGGTCACGACCTGACTAACCACACAAGACTCTAGTCCAGGGTTATCGCCTATTCAGGTTCCATCCACAAGGGAGTCCGGCCGAGGTTTCCATCACGGCCCCAAACGATGTGTACAGGGTTCCCGAGCCCACCATCCGGGTGCCACTCGGTACACCAGGCCACGTGTGCTTAGTCTGTCCCAAGCCCACCCTGCTGGGTGCCACTTGGTAGAGAAATAACACTACCTACAAACACCAGAAACTAGTTGCGACTCCTGGACAGAGACCAAGTTGATTAATAAGTCGAGAGGGGCACTTAAGCATTCCAATGTGTGGTAGTAGCTAGTCATTGGACAACATACACAGAACTCAGTGCTTAAGGACGGTTCCATTGAGACAACCCACCATGTACTCCTACATGGCCTCTCACCGCTACCTTTACCAAATCGTGTTCACACACTTAATGCTCAGCATCAGAACATATCACTGCACTCCAATTCATTCCCAATGAATTAGACCTGACACACTCTAAGCAGTAGCAAGCAAGGCATGGTAAGATCACAACATGGCTTCAATCAACTCCTACACATACTAGTGGGTTTCAACTATTTAGTGTGGCAATGACAGGTCATGCAGAGGAATGGGTTCAACTACCGCAACATAAAGTAGTAGTTGAATCGTTGTTGTCCTAATGCAGTAACAGGGAGCAGGAGCGAGAGAGTAGGATTGTATCGGAATGAGCAAAGGGGTTTGCTTGCCTGGTATAACAACATGTAGAGCACTGCTCCTCTGACAGGTACTCTGGAACGGTCTCCGGAGCAGGACCTATCGAGAAGAACGGTGCCGACAATCAAACACAAGCATATGCAACAATATGATGCATGAATATGGCATGAAAATATGGTGTTGTTTGAGCTAATGCAACTAGCATTTTATTTGGTTGAATTGCATTTGAACCAAGGGTTCAAATGCAACTCTAAAATAAGCATTGTTAAATGCCATTTATGTGTTTTCATATAAATAGTGGTTATAACTTCCTTTGTCATGCATGAAAATGGTACAGATGGATAGATTGAATTTTTCTGATAATTTTTCATATATAAATTATTTCATTCTGAGCTATGGTTGAATTTCTGTGATTTTTGAAGTTTAAACCAATTTCTGAAATAAATAAATCATTTAAGATTTATTTAAATTTCAGAACTGGAATACTGCGTTAGCATGACCCAAGCATGACGTCAGCTGGTCAACCAGGCTAACCAGAGTCAAACCTGACAGTGGGGTCCACTGGTCAGTGACTCAGTTAATTAACTGGGTTAATTAACACTAAAACTAATCCTAACAAAATGTCAGCAGGGCAGGGCCCACAAGTCAGTGACTCACTAATTAACTAACCTAATCTGGTCAACTAACTAGAGGGGTGGGGCCCACCTGTCATTGACGAAAGGGGTCAAATCCTGATCAAACCCCGGCTAACACGCCGGCGTTTAGCCGCCGGCGGCAGCAAACACTGCGGAGGGCGTCAGGATTGGCCCCCCGGCGTCCAAATGGACGGCCGAGGCCATCTGCAGGCAGCGAAGGCTCGGCCGCATCCATTTACGCCAACGGGAGGTTGCGGGGGTGCCGAAGCTGGCCGGAACGAAGATCGCGGCGGCGCCGGAGTTCGGGCCTCGTCGGAAACGGCGCTACGGGGCACGGGGAGGATCTCCAGCGCACGAATTGACGGCGACCACCGGCGGCCAGATGCGACGGTGTCGAGCTCGAGGGCGATGATTCCGAGCCTCCGAGACCGGTTCCTGCAGCGTGGAGAAGCGACGGTCGGCGACGGAGCGGTGGGACACGTTCTCAAGGCAAAGGGGTGGCTCTGGGCGCGTCAATGGCGAGCGGCGGCGACGGCGTATTCGGTCCGAGCGAGAGAGAGGCAGAGGAGGGGAGGGGCGACGAGAGAGAGCCAGAGAGGTCTGGGGAGGTGCGTGGCAATGTCCGGAGCTTCGAGGCGGCGAGGGGGAGGGGCAGGCAGGCAGGAGGCGTGGCGGTGATACGTCCAAAACGTATCTATAATTTCTGCTTGCTTCATGCCCTTTTTGTGTGATATTGCTATGATATTTATGCACTTCCATACACTTTTGATCATATTTGGACTAACCTACTAATGGTTGCAAAAGTGCACAATGTTCTTGTTTTACACTTTATTGTGTAGGAATTACTTGGAAATTGACAAAAAACGCAAAAGGAGTCGTATTGGAGTAGGACTTTGACTTTCCTGAAATCTGTCTGAGAACGTTTTTTAAAGATGGTCACGTTCCGGCCCGAATACGACGTCAGACGGAAAAAGTCTAGTTGCGAAAGTTGTGGGGAATTTCGAGGCGATGCTTCTGGATATAAAATTCGTCCAAATCGGAGTCCGGACGGCCGAGTAAAGCCCGTTTTACTGAGGCCCAAAATCTGATGACGGGAATCCGAGAGTCTATATAAAGAGAGGAAACCTAGGTCACCAAGGGCCACGAATTTTCCTCCTCCCGAGCCGCCGTTTTGGAGGGGAGGACCAGCACCATTGCAGCACCATCCACAAGGAAGAAGGGGGGCCAAGGAGCCGCTGCCCCCTAGGGCCGCCGCCGCCCCGAGGGCCACCGCCGCCCCCTGGGGCCGCCGCCGCCGCCTCCGTGGCTGCCGCCGGCCGTCTCCTCCTCGCGGGGCTGCACCTCTCCATCAACACCATCACCAACCTCCTCCTCACTATGTCCATGTGTGAGTAGTCTTCTCCGGGGCCGAGGGCTCGTACGTGTAGCTATGTGGTTATATCTCTCTCCCATGATGTGATCTTTGTTGTGATCATAGGCTATGTTAATCTAGGGTGATCCCATGATATTTCCCCTTCTCTATGTATTGGATTGATGTACTCACTTGTCTTTATCTTGTATAATCCCCGAGACCAAGGTGACAGCGGTCTATTGGACATGGATTAGAAAAATATTTTCATGAGTGATTTCCTCTCTTGTGTGTTGATTGAAGATTGAGAGTCTCTTGGTTCTTGTCTTTGACTATCCTTTAGATATGTTGTGGTGATTGTGGGACTCTCTTTGGATGGCCGCGGTGACATTGGGAAATCCTTAGATTGAGAACTACGAACTTTCAGGTGTGCTTTTGTAGCCCTACATAATTCTCGTCCTGTCTTGACCACGAAGGAATGACCTCCGGGTGCGTCTCCATTGCATGTTTTATGGGAAATATCATGTGATTCGATTATGTTAATGTTGTTGGGAGTTGCCACTAGTGAAAGTATGATCCCTAGGCCTTGTTTCCACCATTGCAATACCATTTGTGCTCACGTTTACCACTTGTTTGTTTGCTGCACTTTTTATTACAGATTTATATTACTTTGTTTTGCCATCCATATCACTTGCCATTTAACATCTCTTCGCCGAACTAGTGCACCTATACATCTAACAAGTGTATTAGGTGTGTTGGGGACACAAGAGACTTCTTGTATCTTAGTTGCAGGGTTGCTTGAGAGAGACCATCTTCAACCTCTACTTCCCTGAGTTCGATAAACCTTAGGTCATCCACTTGAGGGAAATTGCTGCTGTCCTACAAACCTCTGCGCTTGGAGGCCCAACATAGTCTACAAGAGTAGAAGCGTGTGTAGACATCAAGCTATTTCTGGCGCCGTTGCCGGGGAAGTGAGTGCTTGAAGGTATATCTTTAGATCTTGCAATTAAATCTTTTTGTTTCTTGTTTTTATTTCACTAGTTATGTTTATGGACAACCTTGCTATTGGATCATTGCTTGTGGGAAGACGCCCCACACCTGTGGTGGTTGCTCCTCCCCCTACTGAAATTGTGCCCTATAAAATACCAGCTGGTATTATCGATTATGTTTTGGCTAATCGTTATGCAGGAGACAGACATCCCGGTGAACACTTGCTATATCTGTCACAACTATGTTCATTATTTAAGCTTGCAGGTGTATCAAGGGAGTTTGTCATGAGGAAATTGTTCGCCGTATCACTTATAGATAAAGCTTCAGATTGGTATAAGCTTCTCGATAACTCGCACTTGCTTGATTGGCAAGAGCTTATGTCTCTCTTTTATACTAAGTTCTATCCTCTTCATGAAATTCATCGAGACAGGAAATATATCTATAACTTTAGGTCTCGTGACGGAGAGAGCGTAGCTCAAGCTTGGGGTAGACTGAAAACGTTAATGCTAAAAAGTCCTAACCATGGGCTCCCCAAAGATGCTTATGTGGAGAGTAAGAGTACCTTTTTGCATGTGGATCATGGTAACAATGCTTTATGTGATGCTTATATTGTTGAGTTTATTCGTGATCCCACTGAAAATTATTATGAGAAGGGAACATATGCTTATAGATATTTCAATAATATCAAGTTCCCTCTCTTTATGTTGAAGGTTTTGAAGCTGCACTTGTTTTGTCTTCCTATGCTTATTGCTTTGTGTTTCAATGAATTATTCTATTGCAATATTCCTATGCATAGGAAGCATGTTAGGCTTAAATGTGTTTGGTATTTGCTCCTTGATGCTCTCTTTTGTTCTTCAACTCTTATTCCTACGAAAGCATCATTAAATTCTTAAGCCTATCTTTATGGCTATAAAGAAAGAGCTCTAGGGAGACAACCCTTTTTATCTTTGCTTTCAGTTTGTTCTTTCAGTTTTTAGTGGTCTTGATGTTTGTTACTACTGTAGCAACATCATTGTATCTTTACTTTTCAGCTTTGTGCCAAGTTTAGCCTCTGATTGCAAGAAAGTTCAAAAGTTGTGACGTGCTGTCCAGGAAACAGATTCTGTCCTTGGACAGAAAAATTCGTATAAAATCACCAGATCATCTTTTTGGTCTGAAATGTTTTGACAGCGTGCTCTATACAATTGGCTTTCGGGCATCTGTTCTGAGTTTTTTGATTTGAGTTGCAGAAGTGCCCCGAAAAAATTATTTACTACCTGCTGGTCTGTTTTTCACAGATTCTGTCCTGTTTTGCCTTTCCTTCATTTTGCAAACCTTGAGCTTTCTTTTTCTTTGCAAAAACCTTTTGGCAATCTAGAGAAACAGTAGACCTTCAATAATATCCTTATTTCCAGCAACGAAAAATTATTTTATTAAGGGTACTAACCTCGCTAATCAGATTATGATGAGTTATGTATGAAGGGAGTTTTGAAGTGTGCGAGGGAAGATGATAAAAAGATTCAGGAGTGTCAAACGCTCAAGCTTGGGGATGCCCCCGTGCACCCCCAAGAAATATTCAAGAAGACTCAAGCGTCTAAGCTTGGGGATGCCCCCGTGCATCCCCTTCTCCATCAACAATTATCAGTTCGTCTTTCGTTCCACTATATTTTTATCACTTCATGTGTTATGTGCTATGCTTGGAGCGTCTTGCTTTTAGTTTCCTTTTTAGTTTTTTTTAGCTTTGCTTGCTGTCATAACGAGTTGGAACCCATCTTTCTTTGTGTGGGAGAGAAACACGCTCCACTTCAACCTGGAACACAACATAGAATTTTCATGTCTATCTTTGTTGTGTGTGTTCTTTGTCTTTCAATAGCTACTGTCATGTTCAGCTCTTAGTTTTCATGCTTTACTTTTTAAAGAGCTTTTGTTTAGTTGGTTGCTGGAACTCTCTTTAGTTATCATGCTTATCTTGTTAAGAGAGTTGGCTTCTGTTGCACTGGTTGATATGTCTATGATAAAAATGCTATGTGCATAATAGTGCTTAGTAGTTCATGTTTTCTTATGGTTACTCTCAAATAGCTGGGGGATTCTTAATGTGTTATTGAAGTACCAACATAATTTGTTTGCCTATGATGTGATATGGTTTAGTGATATCTTCCTCCAGGAATTTATTTGATTGACTTGGCGTATGCTCACGCATATTTAAGACTGTAAAGAAAGTCTATCAAGCCTTGATGATCTTTAATTTCTGAGTAGCGATATAACTTCCATGCCCGATTCAATGTTGCTTTGTCGCTCTGCATGATTATGACCGTCATTGCTCTTTTAGTTGGTCGCTCCCAGTCTTTTGCTAACCTTCGCCTGTACTAAGCGGACTGACTGCTTGTGCATCCAAAATCCTTTAAACCAGTTATGCCATATGAGTCCACCATACATTCCTATACATGGTATTTACCTGCCATTCCTAACGAAGACTTTCATGTACCATCTCGAAATTATTCAAAAAAACATTTCTCTTTTGTGCCTCTGTTTTAGCTCATGAGGAAGTAGTAGTTAATTCAAGATCTTTTTAAGTTGGACAAGCTTCACCCCGGGATTGCATGTCTAATGTGCAAACCCATAATACGAGAAGGAACTGGCATAGAGTGCGCCCGGCTCATTAAAAAATTATACAACAAACAAACCCTCCTTCACGCTTTGTTCATGAGAAATCAGAAAACTTTGGCAGTGATAAACAAAGGAGATTAAGAGGATGTGATCATCCTCATGCGGGAGCCGTTCCTCGAAACTTGTCCAGCTCGAGAAGTAATTGAGTTATCTGCTTGCATTCGTTGACGAAATATGCATATTCTAAAAAATAATTATTACCTCTGTTTTTAAAAACCAAGAGCTCTGGTACATGTTTAGTTTTTGTTTCCGACCACGGGTTTTCAACCTTGCCAACAAAAGCCACGGTTCGAGAGTCTCCACCTTCTTTAAAGCACCAACTATTGAGAGCATGATTGTCATTCTCAGTGTAATGTGCATTGTCCCAAAGTACCATTGTCTTTTGCATGATTATGATATCGTTTATTCTGAAATCATTGTATCTAGTCGTCACTTAAACCTTGGAGGTGCCCCTGCATTTATGTTTTTCTTCACTAAAGGGGGCAAGCGAGGTACCACTTTATCATATTTGCACACCATGCTCATTGCAAATTTGTTGAGTGTTTCAGTATCATATTGTAAAACTTTCAGTTCTTTGTGATATTCTCATGAGGCAACTTAATTACTACAGATTCATAATCTCAGTAAGCATTTGTCATGTGACTGTTAAAAGTCCTTATATGGTTAATAGCATGTCACCACAGAAATTATGCTTGTTATCATTTACCTACTCGAGGACGAGCAGGAATTAAGCTTGGGGATGTTGATACGTCCAAAACGTATCTATAATTTCTGCTTGCTCCATGCCCTTTTTGTGTGATATTGCTATGATATTTATGCACTTCCATACACTTTTGATCATATTTGGACTAACCAACTAATGGTTGCAAAAGTGCACAATGTTCTTGTTTTACACTTTATTGTGTAGGAATTACTTGGAAATTGACAAAAAACGCAAAATGAGTCGTATTGGAGTAGGACTCTGACTTTCCTGAAATCTGTCTGAGAATGTTTTTTAAAGATGGTCACGTTCCGGCCCGAACACGATGTCAAATGGAAAAAGTCTAGTTGCAAAAGTTGTGGGGAATTTCGAGGCGATGCTTCTGGATATACAATTCGTCCAAATCAGAGTCCGGACGGCCGAGTAAAGCCCGTTTTACTGAGGCCCAAAATCTGATGACGGGAATCCGAGAGTCTATATAAAGGGAGGAAACCTAGGTCACCAAGGGCCACGAATTTTCCTTCTCCCGAGCCGCCGTCTTGGAGGGGAGGACCAGCACCATTGCAGCACCATCCACAAGGAAGAAGGGGGGGCCAAGGAGCCGCTGCCCCCTAGGGCCGCCGCCGCCCCTAGGGCCGCCGCCGCCGCCTCCGTGGCTGCCGCCGGCCGTCTCCTCCTCGCGGGGCTGCACCTCTCCATCAACACCATCATCAACCTCCTCCTCACCATGTCCATGTGTGAGTAGTCTTCTCCGGGGCCGAGGGCTCGTACGTGTAGCTATGTGGTTATATCTCTCTCCCATGATGTGATCTTCGTTGTGATCATAGGCTATGTTAATCTAGGGTGATCCCATGATATTTCCCCTTCTCTATGTATTGGATTGATGTACTCACTTGTCTTTATCTAGTATAATCCCCGAGACCAAGGTGACAACGGTCTATTGGACATGGATTAGAAAACGTTTTCATGAGTGATTTCCTCTCTTGTGTGTTGATTGAAGATTGAGAGTCTCTTGGTGCTTGTCTTTGACTATCCTTTAGATATGTTGTGGTGATTGTGGGACTCTCTTTGGATGGCCGCGGTGACATTGGGAAATCCTTAGATTTAGAACTACGAACTTTGAGGTGTGCTTTTGTAGCCCTACATAATTCTCGTCCTCTCTTGACCACGAAGGAATGACCTCCGGGTGCGTCTCCATTGCATGTTTTATGGGAAATATCATGTGATTCGATTATGTTAATGTTGTTGGGAGTTGCCACTAGTGAAAGTATGATCCCTAGACCTTGTTTCCACCATTGCAATACCATTTGTGCTCACGTTTACCACTTGTTTGCTTGCTGCACTTTTTATTACAGATTTATATTACTTATTTTTGCCATCCATATCACTTGCCATTTAACATCTCTTCGCCGAACTAGTGCACCTATACATCTAACAAGTGTATTAGGTGTGTTGGGGACACAAGAGACTTCTTGTATCTTAGTTGCAGGGTTGCTTGAGAGAGACCATCTTCAACCTCTACTTCCCTGAGTTCGATAAACCTTAGGTCATCCAGTTGAGGGAAATTGCTGCTGTCCTACAAACCTCTGCGCTTGGAGGCCCAACATAGTCTACAAGAGTAGAAGCGTGTGTAGACATCAGGCGGCCTTGCGCGAGAGTGGCGGGCACGTGCCCCTGCCTCCTGTCGTCGCCAGGAGGACGATGACTGGCTGCTGGGCCGGCCGAGTGCCAGGCCAGCAAGTGGCCCAGGTAAAACTCTAACCCTTTTTATTTTTCCTTTCTATTTTTCTGACATTTGTTTGATTTAAACTAAATCATTTAAAAACTTCTGGCATTTTTTTGTAGGGACTAGAAGGAGTATTCCAAAGCCCCACACAAAATCCAGAATTATTGGACATATATAAAATATAATAAATATATATATCCAATGCAAATAATTATTGCATTAATTCCAAATGCCCCAAATAAATATTTATGAGCTCCTCAAAATATTGGTTTGATTTTTACCTCTAGCCAATATTTTCAGAGAACAACATGAACATTTTCTTGGACCTTTTTGGAGCAATTTATTTCTGGGTCATTTCCAAAAATATTTCTGAGGCTTTCACATGTCCTCAATTCAATTTCATTTGAAAATTAAACATGATGCAAACATCAAGACTAGCCTAGTGCAAACCAGAACTAGGGTTGTGACAACTCGCCCCCACTCGAAAGAATCTCGTCCCGAGATTCAGGAGTCGGCGAAAAGAAGGTGGGGTACTCCAGTCGGAGTCGATCTTCTCGCTCCCATGTAGCTTCTCTCTCGGAATGATGAGACCATTGAACCTTGAGAAACTTGATGTTATGTCGTCGAGTGACACGCTCTGCTTGATCCAGAATGCGAACGGGATACTCTCGATATGTGAGGTTATCTTGGAGGTCAAGCGTTTCGTGTTCCACTTCGCGGATGGGATACGAGAAGCAACGCCTGAGTTGAGAGACGTGGAACACATCATGTACTCGAGAAAGATGTGTGGGTAGTTCCAACTGGTTGGCAACCTCTCCTCGTTTAGCGAGAATGCGAAAAGGACCAATGTAACGAGGAGCCAACTTGCCCTTGATACCGAAACGATGGGTACCCTTCAAAGGGGTAACCCGAAGATAAGCTTTGTCGCCAACTTCATAAGCCACTTCCTTATGATGATGATCATACTGGCTCTTTTGACGAGATTGAGCTGTTTTCAAATTCTCGTGAATGATGCAAACTTGCTCTTCTGCTTCCTGGATCATATCCGGTCCAAAGAATTGTCTTTCACAGGTTTCTAACCAGTTCAAAGGTGTTCGACATCTTCGTCCATAGAGTATCTCAAAAGCAGCTTTCTTGAGACTGGATTGATAGCTATTGTTATAAGCAAACTCGGCGAAAGGAAGAAATTTCTCCCAATCCATACCAAATGAGATAACGCAAGCTCTAAGCATGTCTTCGAGAATTTGGTTAACCCGTTCCACCTGACCACTTGATTGAGGGTGGAAAGCGGTACTGAAAGAAAGATGGGTGCCCATGGCAGTCTGGAAACTCTCCCAGAAATGAGAAGTGAAAAGACTACCACGGTCTGAATTGATCTCTAGTGGAACACCATGAAGTGACACTATTCGAGAAATGTACAAGTCAGCGAGCTGACTAGCAGTGATACTCTCTCGGACAGGTAGAAAGTGAGCCACTTTGGACAGACGATCAATGACTACGAAGATAGCATTATTTCCTCTCTTGGTCCTGGGAAAGCCGGTGATGAAGTCCATACCAACTTTATCCCATTTCCACTCAGGAATAGCTAAGGGCTGAAGGGTGCCAGCAGTTCTTTGATGTTCTGACTTAACGCGACGACAAACGTCACAGTTAGCAATGAACTCATCAATTTCTCTCTTCATCCTAGTCCACCAGAACCTCTGGCGTAGGTCCTGATACATCTTAGTACTACCGGGATGAATCGTGAGAGGAGATTCATGAGCCTCCTTAAGGATCAGTTGTCGCAGATGTTGATTCTTGGGAACCACCAAGCGATTCTCAAACAACACAACACCTCGATCATCCATAGAGAAACATCCACCAACTCCCTTCCCAATGTTTCTCTTGATGCGGGTAACACCCTTATAAAACTTCTGGTCAGCAATGATCTGATCCTCAAGGTTAGGTTTCGCTACCAAGGTGGAAAGGAATCCGTGAGGAGCAATGTGAAGGTTAAGCTTGCGTAATTCCTCACGGAGAAGTGGTTGGCCCTGCTGCAACATGAGATTGTTGCAATATGACTTACGACTTAAAGCATCAGCCATAACATTGGCCTTGCCTGGGGTGTAGGTAATCCCTAAGTCGTAATCTGAGATCAACTCCAACCAACGTCTTTGCCTAAGGTTCAAATCTGGCTGGGTGAAGATATACTTGAGACTCTGGTGATCGGTGTAGATCTCGCAACGATTACCAAGAAGGTAATGCCGCCATGTCTTAAGTGCATAGACTACGGCTGCAAGCTCTAGATCGTGTGTAGGACAATTTTCCTCATGTGGATGCAACTGTCGAGATGCATAGGCAATCACATGACGATCCTGCATAAGAATGCAACCTAGTCCCTGTCGTGAGGCATCACAATAGATAACAAAGTCCTTAGTGAAATCCAGTGGCACAAGTATGGGAGCAGAAGTCAGGCGTCTTTTCAGTTCCTGAAAACTGTGCTCACACTGTGGGGACCACTCAAACTTTTTATCTTTCTTGAGAAGTTCCGTGAGAGGTTTGGCTACTTTCGAGAAGTTCTCAACAAAGCGGCGACAATAACTGGCTAGACCAAGGAAACTCCTAACTTGTTTAACTGTTTCAGGTGGAGTCCAATCAAGAACGGCCTGAACTCTCTCGGGATTGACAGCAATGCCCTTACCAGAGATTACGTGGCCGAGATAGGTCACTTCTGGCAACCAAAACTCGCACTTGGAAAATTTGGCATAAAGGCGGTGCTCTCTGAGTTTTTCCAACACAAGTCTAAGGTGTTCGTGTAGCGACCAGACCTCAAACATTCTGATCTCCATGCATCAGTGTCATCCCTGGATCAGTAATGCTGACACGCACGATACTTGAAGGATTTATAACAGAGTAGCAATCACACACTTATTACATCGATAGTCCAACGATGAATTTATTACAAAAATCATGGCTGAAGGCCATCTAACACGATAACAGCGGAAGGCTTGCTAGATAAGTGAGTCCATCAACTCCAGCGGCATCCCTGAGTATAGAACCACGACCTAAAAAGGGCATCTTACTCGTCGTCTGAAAAGTCTGCAACATGAAACGTTGCAGCCCGAAAAACGGGTCAGTACATGGAATATGCTGGCAAGGTAACACATGAGATGCAATGAAAGTAAAGCTATACTATATGCAATATGGCTGGTGGAAAGCTCTATGGTTAAGTTTTTGCGTAAAGCCAATTTTTCCCTACTTCAAAGGAATGTATTTTAATTAACTATCATGGTAGTTGAACATTGTTGAGAAGATAGACATCCTCTCAACCCCAATTAAAAGTAATCATTAAACCCAACAAAATTAAATTAAAGTAACATGTTGAGATGCACATGATAATCCAAGTACCAGATACTCAAGACGTCCATAACCGGGGACACGGCTACTCATGATCAGTTTGTACACTCTGCAGACAAGGTTGTCAGAATCGGGATTTTGAATCGGATCGGACCTCCGATGGTAGGATCGCAAATAATAGAATCTTCACTATCAGGATCGTAGAAGCGTAGATTCTAAGAACTAAAATCGTAGAATCAGAGAGGTAATCTTGGATCGTAAAGTCGTATAATCGTATAACAGAATCGCGATTCTGACAACCTTGTCTGCAGAGGTTTCTGCACTTTCCCCACAAGACTCGATCGCCTCCGTTTGGTTTCTCGCACTGCATGGTGTTTGAGAAACGGATGACCGAGACACAGTCTTTCCGAAGAGGTCCCCTTAACCAGATAGATAGGCCGGTACACCTACAAAACCCAACTACATCTGCTAGCCCATCATGGAAAGGTTTCCCACAATTTACTCAACTATGCCAGACCCCATATTGGCATGTGGCTGCACACGGAAGTTTCTAGTATGAAAAATCTCATGATCCCTTTGAGCCTGGGTGGAGGTCCAAAAGAAAAACAGGCAATCCTGGAATACCCAGATGCCACAATCCACCCAGATGTGTATTAAAGTTGCCACCTTAAGTTGAACCATTAATTAACAACTCACATCTGTCATGGATTTCACTCAAACCCAAACCACGTCTACGAGCATAGCATGTCCTAACAGCAAACGTAGAAGTAACTCCCAAGGGTTTGAATGTAATGCAGGTAATAGGTACTACCTCAATCTACTTCCCAATCCCACAAATTAATTGATCCTACTCATGCAATGTGTGAGGGTTTGACTAATGCAATGAAAACTGGGTAATTGGAAAGCATGATCAAAGTGTTACTTGCCTTGCTGATGATCCGCAAAACCTAGAGACTCAAAGTAGCAAGCGGCGCACTCCGGGTACTCTATCGCAATCAAACAAACAAGCATACAATAAGTACTTAACTAATGCACAGGTAAAACTCAAACAAGAGATCTAACCAGAAAGTTCAACTTAAGAACTCCGGTTTGCAAAAAGAATCAACTCGAAAGAAGCAACGAAACTTAAATTGCAAAAGAAACGAGCTCCGAATTACTAGTTGGCCTAAAGTCAAATTTTACAGTAGCCAAAACTTTGTTCAAGTAGTTCTAACGTAAAGAGGGATTCGAGACGAAGATCTGGGATTTTGAATCACCTGATTCTGACTCTCGAGCGAAAAGAAAAACGAAAAACAAGATCAGGGCAGAAATCGCTATAGGAAAATTCACGGTTTAAATAACCCGAAAAAGAAAAACGACGAACAGGCTAACGAACGAACGTTCGCTGTCTGCGGTTAACTAACCAAAACCGTTCGTTAAAACGAACGTACGGACGAACGTCTGCTATTTAACTAAACCTGCGGAAAATAAAAAAAACCGAACCGATCTGTTAAAAAAAACAAATCTAGGTTTTCCTAAACGAACCGATCTATTAACCGAAAGTAAAAAAACTACCTCAACTCCGGCGAACTCCGGCGGACTCCGGCGAGGGCGGCGGCGGCGGCTGCGGCTAGCGGCGGGGCGGCGGCGGCTGGGCGGGGCGGCGGCGGCGGCTCGGCGCGACGCGGCGCGGCGGCGGGAGGCGGAGGCGACGGCGACTTCCGACGGCGGCGGCTGCTGGAGGCGGCGGCGGCAGCAGCTTCCGGCGATGCAGCGGGCTAGGGTTCGGGCGGCTGCGGGTGCGGGCGAGGCGAGCTGGGCCGGCGGCTGTGGCTTATAAAGCCCAGTCTCCCGGTCCGATACGAGACTAGGTCGGTTCCTTTTTTTTAAATAGAGTCCCGGCGCAGAAAAACTAACGAAAGAAATATCAAACTGACTCCAAAATTCCCGAAATAAATTTTCACCATCCTCTAATAATATTTAGGATAAAGTGAACATTTTTCCCGGACCTAAATGCAATTTTGAAAAACGCGTATTTTTTCTATGCAAATAAATCCGCGAATAAATCCAGAAAAAATTCCAAAAGTGATTTTAATATTTTTCCTCCAATATTTCTGTTATTTTGGAGAAGTCATATTATCTCCGCTGATTTATTTTCTTTAGAAATATTTTTAGGAGAGAAAAATAATTAGAATCACACTGTCCTCGTACCGGTATTCGAGCGAACTCAAATACGAAAACGGTAAAATCCCCAACTCTCTCCGTAGGTCCTGTTGGAAATATGCCCTAGAGGCAATAATAAAAGAGTTATTATTATATTTCCTTGTTCATGATAATCGTTTATTATCCATGCTATAACTGTATTGATTGGAAACTCAAATACACGTGTGGATGAATAGACAGACTTTGTGTCCCTAGTGAGCCTCTACAGGACTAGCTCGTTGATCAAAGATGACCGCGGTTTCCAGGTCATAGACATGAGTTGTCATTTGATAACGGGATCACATCATTAGGAGAATGATGTGATGGACGAGACCCAAACGTTAAACATAGCTTTTGATCGTGTCAGTTATCGCTATAGTTTTCTGCATGTCAAGTATAAGTTCCTATGACCATGAGATCATGTAACTCACTGACACCGTAGGAGTGCTTTGTGTGTGCCAAACGTCACAACGTAACTGGGTGACTATAAAGGTACTCTACAGGTATCTCCGAGGGTGTCTGTTGAGTTGACATGGATCAAGACTGGGATTTGTCACTCCGTGTGACGGAGAGGTATCTCCGGGCCCACTCGGTAATACGTCATCTCAATGAGCTCAAAGTGACTAAGTAGTTGGTCACGGGATTATGTATTATGGTAACGAGTAAAGAGACTTGCCGGTAACGAGATTGAACTAGGTATAGAGATACCGACGATCGAATCTCGGGCAAGTAACATACCGACGAGACAAAGGGAACTGTATACGGGATTGCCTGAATCCTTGACATCGTGGTTCATCCGATGAGATCATCGAGAAACATGTAGGAGCCAATATGGGTATCCAGATCCCGCTATTGGTTATTGACCTGGGAGTGTCTCGGTCATGTCTACATGGTTTCCGAACCCGCAGGGTCTACACACTTAACGTTCGGTGACGCTAGGGTTGTTAGTGAGAAGAGTGCATGGTTACCGAAGGTTGTTCGGAGTCCCGGATGAGATCCCGGACATGACGAGGGTCTCCGGAATGGTCCGGAGACGAAGATTGATATATAGGGTGAAAGGTTTCGGAGTACCGGAAGTGTTCCGGGGAGCATCGGGAAATCGGCGGAGTACCGGGAAGGTTTTCGGGGGGTCCGGAAGGTGTTCTGGGCCTATTGGGCCACAAGGGGGGACACCACAGCCCTCAGGGGGCTGTGCGCCCCCCCTGGGCCCTCTCCCCATGCGGCTAAGGGGGTGGGACCCCCTAGGGCTGGCCGCACCCCTTGGGACTTGGGGGGCAAGGCACCTGGGGGGGAAACCCTAGGGCCTGGGCGCCTCCCCCTGCCCTGGCCGCCGCCCCCCTCCCCTTGCCCTGGCCGCCGGCCCCTAGGGGGAAACCCTAGGGCGCCCTAGCCTCTCCACCCCCCCTATATATAGTGGGGCAAAGGGAGGGCAGCCAACACAGTTCGTGCCTCGGTGCTGCCCTCCCTCTCCCGTCATATCTTCTTCTCCCGCGGTGCTTAGGCGAAGCCCTGCTGGAGTTCTTCTCCACCATCACCACCACGCCGTCGTGCTGCCGGTTCTCCATCAACCTCTCCTCCACCCCTTGCTGGATCAAGAAGGAGGAGACGTCCCCGAGCCGTACGTGTGAAGAACGCGGAGGCACCGTTGCTTCGGTGCTAGGTCTTCGGCGATCTGAATCGCGACGAGTACGACTCCATCATCCGCGTTCATAACGCTTCCGCTTAGCGATCTACAAGGGTACGTAGATCACACTCCTTCCTCGTAGTTGCATCTACTAGATTGATCTTGGTGAACGGTAGGAAAAATTTTTGTTTCCCATGCAACGTTCCCCAACAGTGGAAATATGCCCTAGAGGCAATAATAAAAGAGTTATTATTATATTTCCTTGTTCATGATAATCGTTTATTATCCATGCTATAACTGTATTGATTGGAAACTCAGATACACGTGTGGATGAATAGACAGACTTTGTGTCCCTAGTGTGCCTCTACAGGACTAGCTCGTTGATCAAAGATGACCGCGGTTTCCAGGTCATAGACATGAGTTGTCATTTGATAACGGGATCACATCATTAGGAGAATGATGTGATGGACGAGACCCAAACGTTAACATAGCTTTTGATCGTGTCAGTTATCGCTATAGTTTTCTGCATGTCAAGTATAAGTTCCTATGACCATGAGATCATGTAACTCACTGACACCGTAGGAGTGCTTTGTGTGTGCCAAACGTCGCAACGTAACTGGGTGACTATAAAGGTACTCTACAGGTATCTCCGAGGGTATTTGTTGAGTTGACATGGATCGAGACTGGGATTTGTCACTCCGTATGACGGAGAGGTATCTCCGGGCCCACTCGGTAATACGTCATCTCAATGAGCTCAAAGTGACTAAGTAGTTGGTCACGGGATTATGTATTACGGTAACGAGTAAAGAGACTTGCCGGTAACGAGATTGAACTAGGTATAGAGATACCGACGATCGAATCTCGGGCAAGTAACATACCGACGAGACAAAGGGAACTGTATACGGGATTGCCTGAATCCTTGACATCGTGGTTCATCCGATGAGATCATCGAGAAACATGTGGGAACCAATATGGGTATCCAGATCCCGCTATTGGTTATTGACCTGGGAGTGTCTCGGTCATGTCTACATGGTTTCCGAACCCGCAGGGTCTACACACTTAACGTTCGGTGACGCTGGGGTTGTTAGTGAGAAAAGTGTATGGTTACCGAAGGTTGTTCGGAGTCCCGGAAGAGATCCCGGACATGACGAGGGTCTCCGGAATGGTCCGGAGACGAAGATTGATATATAGGATGAAAGGTTTCGGAGTCCGGAAGTGTTCCGGAGAGCATCGGGAAATCGGCGGAGTACCGAAAAGGGGTTTCGGGGGTTCCGGAAGCAGTTCTGGGCCTAATGGGCCACAAGGGGGAACACCACAGCCCTCAAGGGGCTGTGCGCCCCCCCCTGGGCCCTCTCCTTGTGCGCCAAAGGGGGTGGACCCCTCTAGGGTGGCCGCACCCCCTAAGCCTTGGGGGGCAAGGCACCTAGGGGGGAAACCCTAGGGCCTGCCCTGGCCGCCGCCCCCCCCATGCCCTGGCCGCCGGCCCCCTAGGGGAAACCCTAGGGCGCCCCACCTCTCCTCCTTCCCCCTATATATAGAGGGGTAGAGGGAGGGCAGCCAACACAACTTCGTGCCTCGGTGCTGCCCTCCCTCTCCCGTAATATCTTCTTCTCCCGCGGTGCTTAGGCGAAGCCCTGCCGGAGTTCTCCTCCAACATCACCACCACGCCGTCGTGCTGCCGGTTCTCCATCAACCTCTCCTCCACCCCTTGCTGGATCAAGAAGGAGGAGACGTCCCCGAGCCGTACGTGTGAAGAACGCGGAGGCACCGTTGCTTCGGTGCTAGGATCTTCGGCGATCTGAATCGCGGCGAGTACGACTCCATCATCCGCGTTCATAACGCTTCCGCTTAGCGATCTACAAGGGTATGTGGATCCTACTCTCCCCTCGTAGTTGCATCTACTAGATTGATCTTGGTGAATTTAGAGAAATTTTTTTGTTTTCCATGCAACGTTCCCCAACAGTGGTATCAGAGCTAGGATCTTGCGTAGATGCTTTCTCGAGTAGAACACAAAAGGGTTTGTGGCGTTGATGTTTAAATTGCTGCCCTCCTTAGTCTTTCTTGATTCAGCGGTATTATAGGATGAAGCGGCCCGGACCAACTTTACATGTCCACGTACATGAGACCGGTTCCATCGACAGACATGTGACTTTTGTTGCATAAGATGGCTGGCGGGTGTCTGTCTCTCCTATCTTAGTTGAATCGGAATAGAACAAGGCGGTCCTTGTAGAAGGTTAAATAGCAACTTGAATATCACCGTTGTGGTTTTGCGTAGGTAAGAAGCGTTCTTGCTAGATACCCATAGCAGCCACGTAAAACATGCAACAACAAATTAGAGGACGTCTAACTTGTTTTTGCAGGGTATGTATGTGATATGATATGGCCAATGACATGATGAATTATATTTGATGTATGAGATGATCATGTTGTAATAGTTAATATCGACTTGCATGTCGATGCATACGGCAACCGGCAGGAGCCATAGGGTTGTCTTTAATTTTTGTATGACCTGCGTGTCAATCTTCAAGCGCTTTGTAATGCTTTACTTTATCGCTAAACGGTAGCAATAGTAGTAAGAGCATGGTGGGCGCCGACAACCCCGATGGCGACACGATGATGGAGATCATGATGATGGAGATCATGGTGTGGCGCCGGTGACGATGGAGATCATGCCGGTGCTTTGGAGATGGAGATCAAAAGCACGAGTTGATGGCCATATCATGTCACTTATGATTTGCATGTGATGTTAATCCTTTTATGCATCTTATTTTGCTTAGGACGACGGTAGCATTATAAGATGATCCTTCACTAAAATTTCAAGATAAAATTCGCCGTTGCGAAGGTTCGTCGTTTCGAAGCACCACGTGATGATCGGGTGTGATAGACTCTACGTTCGCATACAACGGGTGCAAGCCAGTTTTGCACATGCAGAACACTCGGGTTAGACTTGACGAGCCTAGCATGTACAGACATGGCCTCGGAACACGGAGGACCGAAAGGTCGAGCATGAGTCATATAGTAGATATGATCAACATGTTGATGTTCACCATTGACACCACCTCATCTCACGTGATGATCGGACTTGGGTTGGTGAATTTGGATCATGTCACGCTCGAATGACCGGAGGGATGTCAATTTGAGTGGGAGTTATAATTAATTTGATTAGGTAATAACTCACTTATCATGAACAATAGTCTAAAATGTCTTTGCAAATTTTGGTTGTAGATGGCTCGCGCAGTAGCTCCCCTGAATTTTAATGCGTTCCTAGAGAAAGCTAAACTGAAAGATGACGGGAGCAACTTTGTGGACTGGCTCCGCAATCTGAGGATCATCCTCACAGCTGCCCAAAAGGTTTATGTCCTAAATGCACCGCTAGGTGACCCCCCCGCTCCTGGAGCCTCTGCAGACGTTATGAACGTCTGGCAGACGCGTTCGGATGACTATTCGATAGTGCAGTGTGCCATGTTGTACGGCTTGGAAGGAGGACTTCAAAGGCGTTTTGAACGTCATGGTGCATATGAGATGTACACGGAGTTGAAGTTCATCTTTGAGAAGAATGCTAAGATCGAGAGGTATGAGACCACCGATAAATTCTTCGCTTGCAAGATGGAGGAGAATTCGTCTGTCAGTGAGCACTTACTGAAGATGTCTGGGTACTATACCCGCATAGCTGATCTGGGACTTGTGTTCCCGGATGAGGCTATCATTGACAGAATTCTCCAGTCACTCCCTCCAAGCTACAAGAGCTTCGTGCAGCAGTATAACATGCAAGGGATGAACAAGACCATCGCCGAGCTGTTTTCGATGCTGAAAGTCGCTGAGGCAGACATCCAGAAGGAGTATCAAGTGTTGATGGTCAATAAGACCACCAGTTTCAAGAAGAATGGCAAGGGCAAGAAGGGTAACTCTAAGAAGGGTGGCAAAACAGTTGCTAATCCAGTGAAGAAACCCAAGGCTGGGCCCAAGCCAGAGACTGAGTGTTTCTATTGCAAGGGGAACGGCCACTGGAAGCGGAACTGCCCCAAGTATCCGGCGGACAAGAAGGGGGCCAACAACAACAAAGGTATATGTGATATACATGTTATTGATGTGTACCTTACCAACTCTCGTTGTAGTGCCTGGGTATTTGATACCGGTTCGGTTGCTCACATTTGCAACTCTAAACAGGAACTGCGGAATAAACGGAGGCTGGCGAAGGACGAAGTGACGATGCGCGTGGGAAACGGTTCCAAGGTTGATGTGATCGCCGTCGGCACGCTCGCTCTTCGATTACCATCGGGATTAGTTATGAACCTGAATAATTGTTATTTAGTGCCTGCGTTAAGCATGAACATTATATCTGGATCTTGTTTATTGCGAGACGGTTACTCATTTAAGTCAGAGAATAATGGTTGTTCTATTTATATGAGTAATATCTTTTATGGTCATGCACCCGAAGTTAGGGGTTTATTCTTATTGAATCTCGATAATGATGATACACATGTTCATAACATTGATGCCAAAAGATGTAGAGTAGATAATGATAATACCACTTTCTTGTGGCACTGCCGTCTCGGTCATATCGGCGTAAAACGCATGAGGAAGCTCCATGCTGATGGACTTTTGGAGTCTCTTGATTTTGAATCACTTGACACGTGCGAGCCGTGCCTCATGGACAAGATGACAAGGACCCCGTTTTCAGGGACAATGGAACGGGCAAGTGACTTATTGGAAATCATACATACTGATGTGTGCGGTCCGATGAGTGTAACGGCGCGCGGTGGATATCGTTATTTTCTCACCTTCACTGACGACTTAAGTAGATATGGGTATATTTACTTGATGAAGCATAAGTCTGAAACTTTTGAAAAGTTCCAGCAATTTCAGAGTGAAGTTGAAAATCATCGTAACAAGAAGATCAAGTTCCTACAATCTGATCGAGGGGGAGAATATCTGAGTTATGAGTTTGGTGATCACTTAAGAAAATGTGGAATTGTTTCACAATTGACACCACCTGGAACACCACAGCGTAATGGTGTGTCCGAACGTCGTAATCGAACCCTATTAGATATGGTACGTTCTATGATGTCTCTTGCCGATTTGCCACTATCGTTTTGGGGATATGCGTTAGAGACAGCTGCATTCACTTTAAATAGGGCTCCATCTAAGTCCGTTGAGACAACACCGTATGAACTGTGGTTTGGTAAGAAACCGAAGTTGTCTTTTCTCAAGGTTTGGGGTTGCGATGCTTATGTCAAAAGGCTTCAGCCAGAAAAGCTCGAACCCAAAGCGGACAAATGTGTCTTCATAGGATACCCAAAAGAAACAGTTGGGTACACCTTCTATCTCAGATCCGAGGGCAAAGTGTTTGTCGCTAAGAACGGGTCCTTTCTCGAGAAAGAGTTTCTCTCAAAAGAATTGAGTGGGAGGAAGGTAGAACTTGATGAGGTTATTGAACCTCTGCTTCAACCAGAAAGTAGCGCAGCACAGAAAGATGTTTTTGTGGAGCCTGCAGAGGTTGAAGAGGAAGCCAATGATGAAGATCAAGGAGCTTCTGATCAAGTTACTACCGAACCTCGTAGGTCGACAAGGGTACGCACTGCACCTGAGTGGTATGGTAACCCTGTCTTGGAGGTCATGTTGTTAGACAACGGTGAACCTACGAGCTATGGAGAAGTGATGGTGGGCCCAGATTCCGACAAATGGTATAGGCCATGAAATCCGAGATGGGATCCATGTATGAAAACAAAGTATGGACTTTGGAAGTATTACCTGAAGGGCGGAAGGCCATTCAGAATAAATGGATTTTTAAGAGGAAGACGGACGCTGACGGTAATGTCACCGTGTATAAAGCTCGACTTGTGGCAAAGGGTTTTTCACAAGTTCAAGGGATTGACTACGATGAGACTTTCTCACCCGTAGCGATGCTTAAATCCGTCCGAATCATGTTAGCAATAGCTGCATATTTCGATTATGAAATTTGGCAGATGGATGTCAAAACAGCGTTCCTTAACGGTTTTCTTAAGGAAGAGTTGTATATGATGCAACCAGAAGGTTTTGTCGATCCAGAGAATGCTGACAAAGTATGCCGGCTCCAGCGTTCCATTTATGGGCTGGTGCAAGCATCTCGGAGTTGGAATCTTCGCTTTGATGAGGTGATCAAAGCGTTTGGGTTTATACAAGTTTACAATGAAGCTTGTATTTACAAGAAAGTGAGTGGGAGCTCTATAGCGTTTCTAATATTATATGTGGATGACATATTGCTGATTGGAAACAATGTAGAATTTTTGGATAGCGTGAAGGGGTATTTGAACAAGAGTTTTTCGATGAAAGATCTCGGTGAAGCTGCTTTCATATTGGGCATCAAGATCTATAGAGATAGATCAAGACGCTTGATAGGACTTTCACAAAGCACATACCTTGATAAAGTTTTGAAGAAGTTCAAAATGGATCAATCCAAGAAGGGGTTCTTGCCGGTATTGCAAGGTACGAAGTTGAGTAAGACTCAATGCCCAGTGACTGCGGATGACAGAGAAAAGATGAGTGTCGTCCCCTATGCTTCAGCCATAGGCTCTATCATGTATGCAATGCTGTGCACAAGACCAGATGTCAGCCTTGCCATAAGTATGGCCGGAAGGTTTCAGAGTAATCCTGGTATGGATCACTGGACAGCGGTCAAGAATATCCTAAAGTACCTGAAAAGGACTAAGGATATGTTTCTCATTTATGGAGGTGATCAAGAGCTCGTCGTAAAGGGTTACGTCGATGCAAGCTTTGACACAGATCCGGATGACTCTAAGTCACAAACCGGATACGTATATATTCTCAACGGGGGAGCGGTAAGCTGGTGCAGTTCCAAGCAAAGCGTGGTAGCTGATTCTACATGTGAAGCGGAGTATATAGCTGCCTCGGAGGCGGCGAAGGAAGGTGTCTGGATGAAGGAGTTCATGACAGATCTTGGAGTTGTGCCTAGTGCACTGAACCCAATGACTCTGTTCTGTGACAACACTGGTGCCATTGCTCTAGCCAAGGAACCAAGGTTTCACAAGAGGACCAGACACATAAAGCGACGCTTCAATTCCATCCGCGATTCGGTCAAGGAGGAGGACATAAACATTTGCAAAGTACACACGGATTTGAATGTTGCAGATCCGTTGACTAAGCCTCTTCCACGGGCTAAGCACGATCAACACCAAGACTCTATGGGTGTTAGATTCATTACCTTGTAATGCTAGATTATTGACTCTAGTGCAAGTGGGAGACTGTTGGAAATATGCCCTAGAGGCAATAATAAAAGAGTTATTATTTTATTTCCTTGTTCATGATAATCGTTTATTATCCATGCTATAACTGTATTGATTGGAAACTCAAATACACGTGTGGATGAATAGACAGACTTTGTCCCTAGTGAGCCTCTACAGGACTAGCTCGTTGATCAAAGATGACCGCGGTTTCCAGGTCATAGACATGAGTTGTCATTTGATAACGGGATCACATCATTAGGAGAATGATGTGATGGACGAGACCCAAACGTTAAACATAGCTTTTGATCGTGTCAGTTATCGCTATAGTTTTCTGCATGTCAAGTATAAGTTCCTATGACCATGAGATCATGTAACTCACTGACACCGTAGGAGTGCTTTGTGTGTGCCAAACGTCACAACGTAACTGGGTGACTATAAAGGTACTCTACAGGTATCTCCGAGGGTGTCTGTTGAGTTGACATGGATCAAGACTGGGATTTGTCACTCCGTGTGACGGAGAGGTATCTCCGGGCCCACTCGGTAATACGTCATCTCAATGAGCTCAAAGTGACTAAGTAGTTGGTCACGGGATTATGTATTACGGTAACGAGTATAGAGACTTGCCGGTAACGAGATTGAACTAGGTATAGAGATACCGACGATCGAATCTCGGGCAAGTAACATACCGACGAGACAAAGGGAACTGTATACGGGATTGCCTGAATCCTTGACATCGTGGTTCATCCGATGAGATCATCGAGAAACATGTGGGAACCAATATGGGTATCCAGATCCCGCTATTGGTTATTGACCTGGGAGTGTCTCGGTCATGTCTACATGGTTTCCGAACCCGCAGGGTCTACACACTTAACGTTCGGTGACGCTGGGGTTGTTAGTGAGAAAAGTGTATGGTTACCGAAGGTTGTTCGGAGTCCCGGATGAGATCCCGGACATGACGAGGGTCTCCGGAATGGTCCGGAGACGAAGATTGATATATAGGATGAAAGGTTTCGGAGTCCGGAAGTGTTCCGTAGAGCATCGGGAAATCGGCGGAGTACCGAAAAGGGGTTTCGGGGGTTCCGGAAGCAGTTCTGGGCCTAATGGGCCACAAGGGGGAACACCACAGCCCTCAAGGGGCTGTGCGCCCCCCCCTGGGCCCTCTCCTTGTGCGCCAAAGGGGGTGGACCCCTCTAGGGTGGCCGCACCCCCTAAGCCTTGGGGGGCAAGGCACCTAGGGGGGGAAACCCTAGGGCCTGCCCTGGCCGCCGCCCCCCCCATGCCCTGGCCGCCGGCCCCCTAGGGGAAACCCTAGGGCGCCCCACCTCTCCTCCTTCCCCCTATATATAGAGGGGTAGAGGGAGGGCAGCCAACACAACTTCGTGCCTCGGTGCTGCCCTCCCTCTCCCGTAATATCTTCTTCTCCCGCGGTGCTTAGGCGAAGCCCTGCCGGAGTTCTCCTCCAACATCACCACCACGCCGTCGTGCTGCCAGTTCTCCATCAACCTCTCCTCCACCCCTTGCTGGATCAAGAAGGAGGAGACGTCCCCGAGCCGTACGTGTGAAGAACGCGGAGGCACCGTTGCTTCGGTGCTAGGATCTTCGGCGATCTGAATCGCGGCGAGTACGACTCCATCATCCGCGTTCATAACGCTTCCGCTTAGCGATCTACAAGGGTATGTGGATCCTACTCTCCCCTCGTAGTTGCATCTACTAGATTGATCTTGGTGAACGTAGAGAAAATTTTTTGTTTTCCATGCAACGTTCCCCAACAGGTCCTTGAGTTCTTAGAATTTCGAGGAACTCCACGAACAAAAATGCAAAAACATGCAAATGCAATATGATCTATCACTAGTAGATAAAGGGTCATCAGACCCGGTTCGTAATCAACATATATATATGCATACAGAGAGAAGTAATATCGACCACCTCTCCTTCTCCGAGAGATTGGTCGAACAACAAGTTCTCGTATATCTATCCGACACTACCGGGTACATATATACAATAATTATCTCTTACAAATATAATCTCCTATACGATGGACGCATGGTCCACATAGTATTCTTCGTCTGGCGCGATCACGTGTTCAAGGAAGAATGCCGCAAATTCCTCTTGAATTGCTCGCAGACGATCTGGTGTTAGGAGTTCATCCCGCATCCGAAACATCTAATTTGAAGAAGGGGGTCAATACATGAAATGATGCTATAAAATTGTGAATATTATTAATTAAGTGCTTACACACTTCAAATGATGGTTATGAAATAAAATTGTGAATATTATTAATTGCTTACGCACTTCAAATTGTGCTTCAGAGTAGCCCCGCTCACAGGTCGTGTGGCGGATGGACTCGCAAATGTAGTATCCACAGTAATCATTCCCGGGTTCCTGCCACAACCACTTTACAAGAAATAGAGGTCAATCAAACTGATAAGCAAGAATGCCAAATGGTATTGATGAAACTAGCGCTTGAATCAAGATATAGGAGATGCGCGGAACATGCTACTATATAGTACTTACTTTCGGGTGTCTAAATTCTAGCTTCTTCGGCAGTCCCGTAGCTTTTTTGGTGAATTTTCTCCAAACCCTGCCAGACAAAGAAAGCAATTACTTGATATCAGAAATGAACAAAGTTGCTGATATGCATGGTGGATAATATTGATCGATTTAACTTACCTATCGAGAATTTGAGTCATGTCCGCATACTCCTCGGGATCTTTACATTTAGAGTCCAAGACAGTTACTACTCCCTTCTCAAGCTTAATCTCTAAGAGAATATAGTGGAAGCTGCGCACGCATGCATGAACTCATCAATTACATTACTATAACCTTGACTGATATATAAGGGAAACCATATATGCACAAGACAGTAACACTCACTTGAAGTTGTAAGGAAAGAGTATTATATCTTTGTTTTCATTTACCACCAACGATCGTAGCAAGTTGGTCTCGGTATCTAAGGGACGCCATTTAACCTCGGTTGCATCTATGAGGTATGTGTTAATGAACCCAATATCACCTACTTGTCTTTTCTTCAATTCGACGATCTTCAATCTGCATAATATAGTGAGGATAATTATAAATACATGCAATGAAAGAGATCAGCTATATAGAGAGACTTAATGATAGAAGTAGTACTACTTACAGACAGTAGCAGGTGACCATTGCTTTATCGAGGGCCAATTGATTGAAAAACTGATAGAACTCCTCAAATGGAATAGGCAACAGTTCAATTCCAACGAGGTCATGCTCCGGTTTAACTCTCACATACAAGCTATCCCTCCCCCCCAGACTCTCTGGAGATTTTCAAGTACCAATCATGAAATCTTCGCATATTCATTGATAGAGATCTTTCATTTTTGATGAGAGGCTTCCCATACTCGTATCTTTGTATCTGCAGGTCCAAGAAATCATATTGTACATCGTCGGACACTTAATCTCCAAGATTGCTATAACCGGGCACCATCCTCGGATCATTAGCGACCATGTCACTAGACACCTTGAGCGGGGGGCACGATTGGTCCGCTTGTTCGCCGAGCTGGGCAATTTGTTTCCTAGCTCGTCCTTCTGCTAACCTTTGATCACTTTTAGTACTTCCCGACCGCTTCGCTGCTTGAAATGACTTTTCAATCATGCAGTCATTGTTGTCCTTCGGCTTACTTTTCGCTGGTTGCTTCAGGGCAGCAACAGTGCGATTTGCTTTCACCGGATCTATCTTCTCCTCCGGAGGTGGATGTCTCTGTGCTTTCTACCCTTCAAGCCAGTCCTTCACTTCGCCTTTAGCGATCTTCGTGTTTTCCTCGTCGGACCTCTCGTATGGTAACTTCTCTAGAGGCGTGAGAGAAGGACCGAATCTGCATCGCCTCCCGCCTCTGGCTATATTGCTAGACGTTGCCAGACCAGACGAAGCGGCTGTCTTCTTTCCTTGCTTATGTGCCGGAGCAGGAGCAGCCGGAGCGGCGGCAGGTCTCTTACGCCCTTGCTGACTAGGCGGAGAAGGAGGAGCAGGCTGGCTGCTCGGGTGCGCCGGCGCAGGCGGAGAAGGAGGAGGCTGGCTGCTCGGGCGCGCCGGCGCATTCGAAGGAGGCGGAGTGCCGCCACGCGCCGGAGAAGGAGCCGGAGTGCCCTGATCGTCACTCGCCGGAAGAGGAGGCGGTGGAGGAGGCGGAGTGCCCTCACTCGCCGGAGAAGGAGGAGGAGGAGGCGGAGGCGTCCAGTTGAGAATGTTGATGAGGTCCTTCCGCCATAGGCATGGAGTCTTCAGTGAAGAACCCAGCCGAGTCTCCCCTTCACCGGTAGGGTGGTCAAGCTGGAGCTCCTCAAATCCCTCCGTAATTTCATCCACCATCACCCTAGCATATCCTTCTGGAATCGGCCGGTAGTGAAAAGTGTCGCCGGGTCCAGTAGGAAAAACAGAGCCAGCAGCCGCTTTGACCTTCAGATTTATCCACTGCGTCATAAGGTGGCAATTTTGTACCTCCGTGATAGCATCCACGGGATACCTGGAAGTAGCCGTCAAGACAGGCTCCGGCTGAAGCAGCTCGGTGGAAGCCACGCTGCTTCTCCGCTGAGATGGCGGGGTAGCTTCGGGGGAAGCTTCGGCAATTCTTTTGTCTCGATTTGCTTCCTGTTCCTCTATCGCTTGTATTCTGGCCCGCAGCGCCTGCAGTTCAGTCTGTTGCATTTTCTTCCTCCTCTCGTGGCATTTGTAGCCGCCTGCGTCTGGAAACCCAGCACTCCACAGAAGGGAGCCTGGTGTGCCTCGTGTCCGTCCAGGGTGCTCAGGATTCCCGAGGGCCATTGTCAGCTCGTCGTTCTCACTGTCGGGGAAGAACGTCCCTTCATGCGCTGCTTTGATATACTGCCGCATCTTCTTGAGTGGTGTTTCCAATTACTTGTCCGTCCAAATGCACCTCCCTGATACAGGGTCCAAGGTTCCGCCAGCCCCGAAGAACCAAGTCCGGCAACGGTCTGGCCATTGTGTTGTCTCTGGTTCGATCCCTTTCTCAAGCAGATCATTCTCAGCCTTGGCCCACTTAGGCCGGGCTCTGAGGTAGCCACGTGACCCCGTGCGATGGTGATGCTTCTTCTTCGCAGCATTTATCTGGTTTATCGCCGACATCTTCTTACTCTTTTCTGATGTCTTATAAGCCACAAATGCGGGCCAGTCATCTTTGATCTTCTCATATATGCCCACGAATTCTGGAGTCTCTTTATCGCGGACAAACTTATTCAATTTTTTCTTCCATGCCCTGAATTGGTCTGGCATCTTCGAAAGAGCAGCAGACTTGATTAATTCCTCTTTAAGTAGATTCGTCGGATCATCCTCTGGCGGTAGGATGAAATTTGACTTCAGCTCAGTCCAAAGATCTTCTTTCTGCATATCAGTGACATAAGACACCTGAGCGTCTTTTGCAGCCGGCTTTAACCATTGATGGATGCTGATCGGGATCTTGTCCCTAACCAGAACCCCGCACTGATTAACAAATGCGTTCTTTGTCCGGATGGGTTCAATCGGCTCGCCGGAGCGCGATATTTCTGAGATCTCAAACTTTTCATCCGGCCTCAACTTTTTCTTTGCGCCTCGTCTCTTTACCGAAGATTTGCTCGATCCGGAGGGCTAGAAAAGGAACAAAGACAAGAGTTAATGAATGCATCAATTAACTAGTCAGCACAGGCTTAACTAACATATATACCTCCTGGCCGGACTCGGTTTGGTCACCGGAGCCAGCATCACGGTCTCCTTCTTGCACCGGCATTGGGTCACCGGAGCCGTCCTCACAGTCTACTTCTTCCATGTGCATTGGGTCATCGGAGCCATCAATATCATAGCCTAGATCTTCCAGGTGCAGCTCTCTTTCCACCTGCTCATTGGTGTCATTGAGAAACGACAAGACGGCATCTTGTCCGTCTGCGATTATGTCCATCAACATCGCTTCTTGTGCTAGGTCTCGGGTGTTGTCATCCATAGTTTCTACAAATATTTACAACATGCCAATTATTATTCAAACATGACATATGGATATATTAATGGCAAACGTAGAACTAGCTTCGACCCTCGACCCCTGGACGACCCTCGACTGCTTGGCGATCCACAACCCTAGACCCCCTCATGTCACATTTTGTCTAGTGTCAAAGGATTCAAGAAAACCAATACTTCATCATTAGGCGAAAGTAACAGTCGCATGATGGTATGAAGCTCTCCAAAGTTATTTTGGAATGGAGTCCCAGATAGGATAATTCGTAACAGAAGACGGATTATCCTATCAGGAACTCCGTTCCAAAACAACTTTGCAGAACTTCGTACCAACATGCCCCGGTTACTTCTGGCAAATGATGAAGTCATGGATTTCTTCAATACTTTGACACTAGCTAGGCAACCTCTCGACCCCTCGACCCTCGACTGCTCGGCGATCCACAACCCTAGACCCCCTCATGTCACATTTTGTCTAGTGTCAAAGGATTCAACAAAACCAATACTTCATCATTAGGCAAAAGTAACAGTCGCATGATGGTACGAAGCTCTCCAAAGTTATTTTGGAACGGAGTCCCAGATAGGATAATTCGTAACAAAAGACGGATTATCCTATCAGGAACTCCGTTCCAAAACAACTTTGCAGAACTTCGTACCAACATGCCCCGGTTACTTCTGGCAAATGATGAAGTCATGGATTTCTTCAATACTTTGACACTAGCTAGGCAACCTCTCGACCCCTCGACCCTCGACTGCTCGGCAATCCACAACCCTAGACCCCCTCATGTCACATTTTGTCTAGTGTCAAAGGATTCAACAAAACCAATACTTCATCATTAGGCGAAAGTAACAGTCGCATGATGGTACGAAGCTCTCCAAAGTTATTTTGGAACGGAGTCCCAGATAGGATAATTCGTAACAAAAGACGGATTATCCTATCAGGAACTCCGTTCCAAAATAACTTTGCATAACTTCGTACCAACATGCCCCGGTTACTTCTGGCAAATGATGAAGTCATGGATTTCTTCAATACTTTGACACTAGCTAGGCAACCTCTCTCGACCCCTCGACCCTCGACTGCTCGGCGATCCACAACCCTAGACCCCCTCATGTCACATTTTGTCTAGTGTCAAAGGATTCAACAAAACCAATACTTCATCATTAGGCGAAAGTAACAGTCGCATGATGGTACGAAGCTCTCCAAAGTGGTTTTGGAACGGAGTCCCAGAAAGGATAATTCGTAACAAAAGACGGATTATCCTATCAGGAACTTCGTTCCAGAACAACTTTGCATAACTTCGTACCAACATGCCCCGGTTACTTCTGGCAAATGATGAAGTCATGCATTTCTTCAATACTTTGACACTAGCTAGGCAACCTCTCGACCCCCTCATGTCACATATATATACAACAACTATATACACATATACACATATACACATATACACATATATATACACATACAAAATATATATACACATCCAAAAAAAATCTCCTCACATCACGACGCCGCGGGGCGGGGCGACGGCGCGGGGCGGGGCGGGGGCGCGGGGCAGGGCGACGGCGCGATGGCGACGGGGCGGCGTCGGGGGCGACGGCGACGGCGCGACGGGGCGACGGCGACGGGGCGACGGGGCGACGGGGGCGGGGAAGGAGATGTGAGGAGGCGTCGGGGGCGGGGAAGGAGAAACTGAATGAAATTTTCGCAAGTGTAGCTTATATAGGAGGAGTATTAGTCCCGGTTCGTGGCACCAACCGGGACTAAAGGTCCCTTTTCAGCAGCCCAAAGGGCGGGAAGGAGGGGCCTTTGGTCCCGGTTGGTGGCACCAACCGGGACTAAAGGGGGGTATTAGTCCCGGTTTGTGCCACCAACCGGGACTAATACGCCCCTTTAGTCCCGGTTGGTGCCACCAACCGGGACCAATGGCCTTGCGCTGGCGCTGCGGTGGGAGTTTAGTCCCACCTCGCTAGTTGACAGGGGCTCGGAGTGGTTTATAAACCCCACTGCGTTGGCTGTGTTGAGCTCCTCTCAATTGCAGGCTTCTGGGCCTAACTCTGCGCGCTGCCCTGTGAGCTTGCTGGGCCTTATAGTCCAGATGCATCCTGGGCTGCAGGCCTTGCAGGCTCACTGGGCAGCGCCCAATTTTTTTATTTATTTTTCCTTTTTTGCTTTATTTATTTCTAAGTTGTTTTTTGCTGTATTTAGAGTTTCTTTGTGAATATTATTGCTTTAGGTAAAAAAAATTACAAACTTTCTGTTAGTCCAAGTAGTATTCAAATTTGAATAGTTTAAATTCGAAATTATTTGTTTTCTTTGTTGCTTTATTTATTTTATTTTGTTTCTACTTACAACAAAATACTTATTGTTGCTATTTTTATTTTTTTGCAAGTTTTTTTGTTTTGTTTTCTGCATTATTTATTTTCTTTTGTTTTTTGCTTTATTTTTTAATTCTTTCTGGTAAAACCAATTACAAACTTTCTGTTAGTGCAAGTAGTATTCAAATTTGAATAGTTTAAATTTGAAATTATTTGTTTTCTTTGTTGCTTTATTTATTTTATTTTGTTTCTACTTACAATGAAATACTTATTGTTGCTATTTTTTATTTTGTTGCAAGTTTTTTTTGTTTTCTGCATTATTTATTTTCTTTTGTTTTTTGCTTTATTTTTTATTTCTTTCTGGTAAAACTAATTACAAACTTTCTGTTAGTGCAAGTAGTATTGAAATTTGAATAGTACAAACGGACAATGGTATCATACTCGTTTGTTACAAAGTTGGCATGGTATCATCATAATAGTTGCGGAAAAAAGTCTTCACTTTTTCTTCGCTTGTGTCATTTGCTTATTGCGCCGTAACCATGGATAATCTTCATCGTTTATCAGGATGCTTGGGTCAGCCTTGACTTTGAAGGGAGAAATTTCATGAAACTTTTCATAATCTTCGGATATGTCTGTCTTGCCCTCCACTCCCAGGATGCCCCTTTTTCCTAAAAGAACTATGTGGCGCTTTGGCTCATCGTATAATGTATTCGCTTCCTTATCTTTTCTTTTTCTCGGTCTGGTAGACATGTCCTTCACATAGATAACCTGTGCCACATCATTGGCTAGGACGAACGGTTCGTCAGTGTATCCAAGATTTTTCAGATCCACTGTTGTCATTCCGTACTGTGGGTCTACCTGTACCCCGCCTCCTGACAGATTGACCCATTTGCACTTAAACAAAGGGACCTTAAAATCATGCCCATAGTCAAGTTCCCATATGTCCACTATGTAACCATAATATGTGTCCTTTCCCCTCTCGGTTGTTGCATCAAAGCGGACACCGCTGTTTTGGTTGGTGCTCTTTTGATCTTGGACAATCATGTAAAATGTATTCCCATTTATCTCGTATCCTTTGTAAATCAATACAGTCGAAGATGGTCCCCTGGACAACAAGTACAACTCATCACAAACAGTGTTGTCACCTCTGAGACGTGTTTCCAACCAACTGCTGAAAGTCCTGATGTGTTCACATGTAATCCAGTCGTCACACTGCTCCGGGTGTATGGAGCGCAGACTGTTCTTGTGTTCATCGACATACGGGGTCACTAATGTAGAGTTCTGTAGAACTGTGTAGTGTGCTTGAGACCAAGAATATCCGTCCCTGCATATTATTGAGTCCCTTCCAAGCATGCCTTTTCCAGTCAGTCTCCCCTTGTACCGCGATTTAGGGAGACCTATCTTATTAAGGCCAGGAATGAAGTCAACACAAAACCCGATGACATTCTCTGTTTGATGGCCCATGGAGATGCTTCCTTCTGGCCTGGCACGGTTACAGACATATTTCTTTAGGACTCCCATGAACCTCTCAAAGGGGAACATATTGTGTAGAAATACGGGCCCCAGAATGACAATCTCGTCGACTAGATGAACTAGGACGTGTGTCATGATATTGAAGAAGGATGGTGGGAACACAAGCTCGAAACTGACAAGACATTGCGCCACATCACTCCTTAGCCTTGGTACGATTTCTGGATCGATCACCTTCTGAGAGATTGCATTGAGGAGTGCACATAGCTTCACAATGGCTAATCGGACGTTTTCCGGTAGAAGCCCCCTCAATGCAACCGGAAGCAGTTGCGTCATAATCACATGGCAGTCATGAGACTTTAGGTTCTGGAACTTTTTCTCTACCATATTTATTATTCCCTTTATATTCGACGAGAAGCCAGTCGGGACCTTCATACTGAGCAGGCATTCAAAGAAGATTTCTTTCTCTTCTTCGTAAGAGCATAGCTGGCAGGACCTTCATACTGCTTCGAAGGGATGCCGTCTTTTTCGTGCAAACGTTGCAGGTCCTCCCGTGCCTCAGTTGTATCTTTTGTCTTTCCATACACGCCCAAGAAGCCTAGCAGGTTCACGCAAAGGTTCTTCGTCACGTGCATCACGTCGATTGAAGAGCGGACCTCTAGGTCTTTCCAGTAGGGTAGGTCCCAAAATATAGATTTCTTCTTCCACATGGGTGCGTGTCCCTCAGCGTCATTCGGAACAGCTAGTGCGCCAGGGCCCTTTCCAAAGATTACGTATAAATAATTGACCATAGCAAGTACGTGATCACCGGTACGCATGGCGGGCTTCTTCCGGTGATCTGCCTCGCCTTTGAAATGCATGCCTTTCTTTCGACATTGATGGTTGGTCGGAAGAAATCGACGATGGCCCAGGTACACATTCTTCCTGCACTTGTCCAGGTATATACTTTCATTGTCATCTAAACAGTGCGTGCATGCATGGTATCCTTTGTTTGTCTGTCCTGAAAGGTTACTGAGAGCGGGCCAATCGTTGATGGACACGAACAGCAACTCCTTTAGGTCAAATTCCTCCTGTCTGTGCTCATCCCACGCACGTACACCGTTTCCATTCCACAGCTGTAAAAGTTCTTCAACTAATGGCCTTAGGTACACATCAATGTCGTTGCCGGGTTGCTTAGGGCCTTGGATGAGAACTGGCATCATAATGAACTTCCGCTTCATGCACATCCAAGGAGGAAGGTTATACATACATAGAGTCACGGGCTAGGTGCTGTGATTGCTGCTCTGCTCCCCGAAAGGATTAATGCCATCCGCGCTTAAAGCAAACCATACGTTCCTTGGGTCCTTTGCAAACTCCTTCCAGTACTTTCTCTCGATTTTTCTCCACTGCGACTCGTCAGCGGGTGCTCTCAACTTCCCGTCTTTCTTATGGTCCTCACTGTGCCATCACATCAACTTGGCATGCTCTCTATTTTTAAACAAACGTTTCAACTGTGGTATTATAGGAGCATACCACATCACCTTCGCAGGAACCCTCTTCCTGGCGGGCTCTCCATCAACATCACCAGGGTCATCTCGTCTCATCTTATACCGCAATGCACCGCATACCGGGCATGCGTTCAGATCCTTGTATGCACCGTGGTAGAGGATGCAGTCATTAGGGCCTGCATGTATCTTCTGCACCTCCAATCCTAGAGGGCATACGACCTTCTTTGCTGCGTATGTACTGTCGGGCAATTCGTTATCCTTCGGAAGCTTCTTCTTCAATATTTTCAGTAGCTTCTCAAATCTTTTGTCAGCCACAGCATTCTCTGCCTTCCACTGCAGCAATTCCAGTACGGTACCGAGCTTTGTGTTGCCATCTTCGCAATTGGGGTACAACCCTTTTTTGTGATCCTCTAACATGCGATCGAACTTCAGCTTCTCCTTTTGACTTTCGCATTGTGTCATTGCATCGACAATGACCCGGCGCAGATCATCATTTGGTTCCTCTTGATCTTCAGCAGCTTCACCCGTTGCAGCATCATTGGGCACATCGTCTGGTTCCTCTTGATCTTCACCAGCTCCCCCCATTGCAGCATCACCGTATTCAGGGGGCACATAGTTGTCATCGTACTCTTCTTCTTCGTCGTCTTCCATCATAACCCCTATTTCTCCGTGCCTCGTCCAAACATTATAGTGTGGCATGAAACCCTTGTAAAGCAGGTGGGAGTGAAGGATTTTCCGGTTAGAGTAAGACATCGTATTCCCACATTTAGTGCATGGACAACACATAAAACCATTCTGCTTGTTTGCCTCAGCCCCATTTAGAAACTCATGCACGCCCTTAATGTACTCGGAGGTGTGTCTGTCACCGTACATCCATTGCCGGTTCATCTGCGTGCATTATATATAATCAAGTGTGTCAAAAACCATTACAGAACATCATAAATAGATAATTAAGTGACCAAATTAATAAAAGTTAATCATCACATTAAAACCAAAGTACATACATATATAGTTCTCATCTAACAACATATAGCTCTCCATACACATCGAAACTATGTAAAACATTTCAATGCGAAAACAAATGCGATCATAATCGCAACCAAGGTAACAATTGATCCAACGGCATAATGATACCAAGCCTCGGTATGAATGGCATATTTTCTAATCTTTCTAATCTTCAACAGCATTGCATCCATCCTGATCTTGTGATCATCGACGACATCTGCAACATGCAACTCCAATATCATCTTCTCGTCCACAATTTTTTTTATTTTTTCCTTCAAGAATCTGTTTTCTTCTTCAACTAAATTTAACCTCTCGACAATAGGGTCCATCTTGATCTTGTGATCATCGATGACTTCCGCAACATGCAACTCCAATTCCATCTTCTCCTCCTCCATTTTTCCAATTTTTTCTTTAAGGAAATGTTTTCCTCTTCAACTAAATTTAACCTCTCCACAAGAGGGTCGGTTGGAATTTCCGGTTCAACTACCTCCTAGACATAATAAAACATCTATGCATGTCAGGTTGGTCAGCATAACTATCATAAACACTAAAACAAATAGTTATCAATTAAAGATAATATACCACATCCGAATCGTAGACAGGACGAGGGCCCACGTGGGCGGATATCAAAACCATCGCACTATATAATAACAAGCAATAATAAACATAAGAAAATTAGACAAATATCTATCTAAAGCAATAATAACAAGCAATAATAAAAGTAAGAAAAGCATGGACATAACAAGAGGCTCACCACGGTGGTGCCGGTGACGAGATCGGCGGGGGCGATCGACGGCGGCGAAGACGGGGACGGGACGTGACGGACCGCTAAACCTAGACAAATCTCAGAGAAAATAGAGCTTCGAGATGAGAAAAGCTTAACTAGTGTGGCTCGGGCATTCCATCGAACACGTTGTGTGCATAGGAGGTGAGCTAGAGCACCACTAACCCCTCTCCCCCTCGGCCAGAAAAAAAAACAGAGCAGTGTGCTCTGCTCTTGAGCGAGGGGGTATATATATGCACCTCATTGGTCCCGGTTGGTGCTACAAACCGGGGCTAAAGGGGTGCTTTTGGTCCCGGTTCATGCCACCAACCGGGACCAATGGTGGTGGGCCAGGAGCAAGACCCATTGGTCCCGGTTCGTTGCACCAACCGGGACCAAAAGGTCCAGACGAACCGGGACCAATGGCCCACGTGGCCCGGCCGGCCCCCTGGGCTCACGAACCGGGTCCAGTGCCCCCATTGGACCCGGTTCTAGATTGAACCGGGGCTAATGGGCTGGACAGGCCTGGACCAAAGCCCTGTTTTCTACTAGTATATGTATAACATTCCAAATTGAAAATTTGGGATGTTACAAACCTACCCCCCTTAGAATGAATCTCGCCCTCGAGATTTGGCTTGGCTAGAGAACAGGTGTGGGTGGTCCTTGCGTAAATCATCTTCTCGCTCCCAGGTGGCTTCTTCCTTGGTGTGGTGACTCCACTGAACTTTGCAAAACTTGATAACCTTGCTGCGAGTAACTCTGCTCGAAAATTCGAGAATCTTAATGGGCTTCTCCTCGTAGGTCAGATCACTGTCCAACTGAATTGCTTCTAGGGGTACTATGTCTCTAAGCGGTATGTTGGCCATCTCCGTGTGGCACCTCTTAAGCTGCGAAACGTGAAACACGTCGTGCACTCCTGACAATCCTTCGGGCAATTCCAACTTATAGGCAACCTCTCCCATGCGTTCCAAAATACGGTAAGGTCCCACAAATCTCGGGGCTAACTTCCCTTTAACTCCGAAACGTTTAACTCCTCGCACAGGCGATACCCTCAAGTATGCTCTGTCTCCGATCTCATAGGTTATCTCCTTGCGCTTCGAGTCTGCATAACTCTTCTGCCTGGACTGAGCTACCTTCTGTCTATCTCGAATCAACTTAACCTTCTCCTCAGACTCTTTGATTAAGTCTGGTCCAAACAACTGGCGATCTCCAACTTCGTCCCACGACAACGGTGTTCGACATCTCCTTCCATACAATGCCTCGAACGGTGCCATCTTCAAACTGGCTTGGTAGCTGTTGTTGTATGAGAACTCCGCGTAGGGAAAGTTGTCATCCCAACTAGATCCATAATCTAATGCACAGGCTCTTAACATATCCTCCAAAATCTGATTGACTCTCTCCGTCTGTCCATCTGTCTGCGGATGAAATGTTGTGCTAAACTCTAGCCTGGTACCTAAAGTTTCATGTAACTGATTCCAAAACTTTGAGGTAAACTGGGTTCCTCTATCAGATACAATACTCCTCGGAACTCCATACAGACATACAATTCTAGTCATGTATATCTTTGCCAACTTTGCACTGGTATATGTGGTTTTCACAGGGATAAAGTGGGCTACCTTCGTCAATCGGTCTACTACTACCCATATTGAATCATATCCTGCTTTGGTCCTGGGCAATCCAGTGATAAAATCCATGCCAAGCTTCTCCCACTTCCATTCGGGTAATGGCATAGGTTGTAACAATCCTGCTGGCTTCTAATGTTCTGCCTTTACTCTTTGACACACATCACAAACTGCTACATACTCCGCAATATCCTTCTTCATACCGGTCCACCAGAAAATATCCTTCAAATCCAAATACATCTTAGTATTTCCTGGGTGAATCGAGTACGGTGAATCATGGGCCTCCTATAAAATCAACTTCCTAATCTCCGGGTCATTGGGCACATAGATTCGATCCTCAAACCATAAGGTGTCGTGTTCGTCCTCACGAAAACCTTTAGCTTTTCCATCGCTCATCCTCTCCTTTATAGCGACAACCTCCTTGTCAGCTTTCTGAGCTTCTCTGATTTTATCCATCAGGGTGGACTGGATTTCTAGCGTTGCTACATAGCCTCTCGGAACTATCTCCATACGTAGTTCTCGTAGGTCCTCGGCTAACTCCTTTGGAAACTCCTCCTATCATTAGGGTATTGACATGGCTCTTACGGCTTAGCGCATCAGCTACTACGTTAGCCTTTCCGGGATGATAATGCAATCTCATGTCATAATCCTTAATGAGTTCCAGCCATCTCCTTTGCCTAAGATTCAGCTCCTTCTGAGTGAATATATACTTCAAACTCTTGTGATCCGTGTATACTTCACAATGGTTTCCAATGAGAAAATGTCTCCACATCTTCAATGCATGCACTACGGCTGCTAACTCCAAATCGTGGGTGGCATAGTTCAGCTCATGAGGTTTTAGTTGTCGTGAAGCATACGAAACAACTCTTCCTTCCTGCATAAGAACTGCTCCAAGTCCTTGACGTGAAGCATCGCAGTACACCTCATAATCCTTATGTTGATCTGGCAGGATCAACACAGGGGATGAGACCAACCTTTTCTTCAACTCCTGGAAACTAGTCTCACATTCTTCTGTCCAACTGAACTTGGTTTCCTTCTTCAACAACTCCGTCATTGGCTTTGCAATCTTCAAGAAATTCTCGATAAACCTTCGGTAGTATCCTGCGAGTCCAAGAAAACTTCGGATTTCTCCAACGGTCGTCAGTGCTTCCCATTTGGTTATAGTTTCCACCTTGGCGGGATCTATTGCTATTCCTTCTCCGGATATAACATGTCCGAGGAATCCGACTTCCTTCAACCAAAACTCACATTTGCTAAACTTGGCATATAACTGATGTTCTCTGAGCTTCTCCAATACCAAACGCAAATGCTCTGCATGCTCTTCATTCTTCGAGAAGATCAAAATATCATCTATGAACACTACGACGAACTTATCCAAATACTCCATAAACACTTTGTTCAGCAGGTTCATAAAGTAGGCCGGTGCGTTTGTCAGACCAAACGACATAACGATATACTCATACAACCCATACCTAGTGGTAAAGGCCGTCTTCGGGATATCTTGCTCTCGAATCTTCAATTGATGGTACCCTGATCGCAGATCGATCTTAGAAAATACCTTAGCTCCTTGCAATCTATCGAACAGATCGTTGATCATTGGCAATGGGTACTTGTTCTTGATCGTTACTTCATTCAATCCTCGGTAATCAACAACCATCCTTAACGATCCATCCTTCTTCTCCACTAGAAGTACTGGCGAACCCCAAGGCGAAGAACTTGGGCGTATGAATCCTTTATCCAGTAACTCCTTAATCTGCTTCTTAATTTCCTCCAAATCCTTTGCGGGCATCCTATACGGTCTCTTAGAAATTGGCCCGGTGCCTGGCAAAAGTTCAATCAAAAACTCTATATCTCTATCCGATGGCATTCCAGGTAACTCCTCTGGAAACACATCCGGATAATCGTTCACTACTGGCACTTCCTCCTGAACAGCTCCCGTGAGAGAATATACTTGAGTCCTTGTGGGCGAATGCCTAGATACGTACTTAATCCTTTTTCCCTCCGGGGTGGTGAGCAGAATAGACTTACTGGAACAGTCAATGTTACCTCCATACTTCTATAGCCAATCCATACCTAATATCACATCCAATCCTTGTGACTCCAGAACTATTAGGTCAGAGGGGAAAGTATGGCGTCCTATGATCAATGGCGTCTGAAAAAATCCTTGGTGTGCCATATAATCTGCTCCAGGTGAACTTACTAACATGGGGGTCTTAAGAACTCGGGTGGAAATCCCATGTCTATCTACGAATCCCCTTGAAATATATGAATGCGATGCACCAGTATCGAAAAGAACTATTGCGGTAAATGTCTTAACCAAAAACTTACCGACAACAGCGTCTGGTTGCTCTTCTACTTCCTCCACGGTCACGTGGTTCACTTGTCCTTTGTTGAACGGGTTGGGCTTCTTCCCGGCGCTTCCATTGTCGTTCCCATTCTTAGCTTCTGGGCATTCATTGGCATAATGTCCAGTCTTCCCACACTTGTAATAGGTGACATGGCTAAAATCCCTCTTGGTGGGTGTGGACGGTGCAGGGCGGTTCTGGTTTCCATTAGCTCCATTCCCATTCCCATTGCCATTGCCATTCTTGGTGCCATTGTGGTTGTGTGAGCTACTTCCTCCATGGGTATGCTGAAACTGTCCTACTGCTTTAGGGGTAAAGCGAGGCTTCTGCTGAGCTCCAGAATTATACTTTCCTTGCCCATACTTCCTCTTGCGACTCTCAATCTGCTGATGCTTCCTTTCAATCATCAGGGCTCGGTCAACCAACTCCTGATAGTTATTGAAAGTTGCCACCATCAACTGTACACTCATCTCATCATTCAGCCCTTCCATAAATCTCTCCTGCTTCTTGGCATCTGTGGCCACATCATCTGGGGCATAACGGGATAGGGTACTAAACTCATCCACGTACTGGGCCACAGTACGGTTTCCTTGGCGCAAATTGCGAAACTCCTGCTTCTTCATACTCATTGCTCCAGTCGAGACATGGGCAGTACGAAAAGCTTGCTGAAACTGATCCCAAGTCACATTGGCTATGGGGTAAGTGGCTGTGTAATTCTCCCACCTGATACGTCCAAAATGCATCACTATTTTGTATCATAATTTATCCTTATACATTGATATATTTCACGTTACGGTGATGTTCTTATGTTGTTTTGGTCTATTTTACACAGTTTGCAAACTTTCCGATGCCGAAGCAGCAGACGCAGGATTCAACAGTAAAAAGTGGACGCTGGGTTGCTGAAGAAGAATACCTCCAAATTACCTGAAAATTGACGGGAGATATTTTTCAGACGGATCACGAAGGCACGCAAAAGGGCAACCAGAGGGGGGCCACAGGGTGCCCAAGCGCCTTGGGGGCGCCCCCCCTGGCCGCGCTGGGGGGCGCCTGGAGCCCCTGGCCCACCTCTGGCCGCCCCCTTTTGCATATATGCTCTCCGTTATCCAAAAACCCTAGGGACGGGAATTTTTACGGAGTTCCGCCGCCGCTCCGTGGCGGAAACCTACAGAGAAGAAAAAGCCATCTCCGGCAGGCAGATTCCGCCGGGGAGATCACCTCCCGGAAGGGGAGATCGTCGCCATCGTCATCACCATCGTCACGGGCATCATCGAGATCATCATCAACATCATCCCCAACACCAGCACCATCTCCATCTTCATCCAAATCTCATCTTACAATCGCAACTTGTGTTGTAACTCGTACTACCTATCCTCTCTACTCCATCGGTGTTGATTACTACTTTGTGGTGAATGCTATTGAGTTTTGTTGGAGAAATATTATTATGTCCAGATTGTTTATCACCTATTTATCCCCACTGATCATGATCTCCTTTATGTCTCGTGAGTAGTTACCTTAGTTCTTGAGGACATGGGGAAAGTCTTGTTGTTAGTAGTCATATGCTGTTGAAGTAATATGTGTTGTTTGATACTTAAGTTGCATTGTCATTCTACTAGTGGTGTTGTGTGAGTCGAACACCCAACACTTCGCCTTATTAAGGACCTAGGAGAATACATTGTGTATAAAGAATGCTTATGGTGGGTTGCCGGAGTGACAGAAACCTGAACCCCAGTTCGCACGCTTTTGCATAAGGGAATAATGGATCCTCGATCGTATTGCTATGGTTAGGCTTTTGCCTTAAATTCTATCTTGTATTTGCGGATGCTTGCAAGGTGTTTAATCATAAGAGTGCACTCATCTTAGTCTAGAGAGTGTACTAGCATAGATCCACCCACTCAACACTTATCAACACATAACATAGTATCGATATGGAATATGGTGAAAGCACATGACTACCTCTCCCGTGTGTCCTCAGGAACGCTTTAGTCTTTATAAGTTCAGTTGCTAGGCCTCTCCTTTGCTAAGAAAGGATTGGGCCACTTATTACTCTCAGTGCCTTTTACATTGCTTGCTTTTACCTTCATGTTGCCTATATTGAGAAAACCCCTAAAAAGTTATCTTTCAGTGCTTGCAGTAATTTCTTGCTCAGAATCGCTTATCAATACCTTCTGCTCCTCGTTGGGTTCGACACTCTTACTTATCGAAAACGCTGCAATAGATCCCTTACGGTTGTGGGTCATCAAGTACCGTTTTCTGGCGCCGTTGCCGGGGAGCGTAGCGCTATTGGTAAAGTGAAACTGGTAAGGAAGTTTTTATAATTCTGTTTTTGTTTTTGCTATTGCTGCTCTTTGTCCTTATGGATAACCCTGTTATTGGAGCGTTGCTTGCGGGAAGACGCCCCACACCTGTGGTGGTTGATCCTCCCCCTACTGAAATTGTGCCTTATAAAATACCAGCTGGCATTATCAATTATGTTTTGGCTAATCGTTATGCAGGAGACAGACATCCCGGTGAACACTTGCTATATCTGTCACAACTAAGTTCATTATTTAAGCTTGCAGGTGTATCGAGTTAGTTTGTCAAGAGAAAATTGTTTGCCGTATCACTTATAGATAAATCTTCGGATTGGTATAGGCTTCTCGATAACTCACACTTGCTTGACTGGCAAGAGCTTATGTCTCTCTTTTATACTAAGTTTTATCCTCTTCATGAAATTCATCGAGACAGGAACTGTATCTATAACTTTAGGTCTCGTGACGGAGAAAGCATTGCTCAAGCTTGGGCGAGATTGAAGTCCCTAATGCTCAAATGCCCTATTCATAAGCTTCCCAAGGAAATTATACTTACAAATTTTTATGCCAGGCTTTCTCATCAGGATAAGGAGATGCTGGATGCCTCCTCTAGTGGGGTATTTCAGAAAAAGAGTGTTGAAGAAAGGTGGGATCTCATTGAAAGGATCCAGAGGAATACCGAAGATTGGGAAATTGATAAAGGTATTGAATCCGCTATAAATTATGAACATGATTATGTTGAGAGCTATGTGAAAACTGATTACTTCAATACTTTTTGCTCTAAGATTGGTCTTGATTCCCATCTAGTGATTGATTTGTGTAAGAATTTTGCCTCTCACGTTGATTCTTTTAAAAAGAAGAGAGACCAGCACCATGAACCTTTTAAAGAGTCACCTATTGACATTTATGTTTCTGACCCTATTTTGCCTACAGTTATATATGAAAAGCCTCCTTTTCCCGCAAGGATAAAGGAGCACTCTTTTGTGACAGGCATAATAAATAAAAGTGAGAGAAGAGTTGATGAGCCTGAGGACCAGATCAAAGTCGATCCTCAAGTTGCATTGATTAAAAACCTTGCTACTAATGATGTTTTGGATTCCAATATAAATTTTTGTGCTGTTTCCACTAACCTTGTCACAGCCAAGAATAAAGGCCCAATTTCAAGTACTCCAGTGGTATCTGTTAAAATAGGAGATCACAATTATTATGGGCTATGCGATTTGGGATCGAGTGCAAGCGCTATCCCATATTCACTTTATGCAGAAATCATCGGTGAGATTTCCCCTTGTGAACTTGAAGAAGTTGATGTTACCATTCATCTTGCAAACAGAACAACTATCTCTCCTATCGGAATTGTGAGAGACGTTGAAGTCCTATGTGGAAAGGTAAAATACCCTACCGACTTTCTAGTACTTGGTTCAGAGAGGGACAATTTTTGTCCAATTATTTTTGGTAGACCTTTTCTTAGGACTTGTGGAGCTATAATAGATTGCAAGAAAGGTAAAGTTTCTGTTGAATTCGATGGTGAGCCATATGAATTTAGTTTTTCTTAGTTCTCTAAGCAGCCTCGTGGTACTGATTTACCTAGTGATGATAAAATTATTGAAAGTATTGCCTCTATTGCTATTCCCCCTAATGATCCTTTGCAGCAATACATGGAGGACCACGAGAATGATTTGCATATGCAGGAAAGAAATGAACTAGATGAAATATTCTTGAGGCAGCCTGCTATCCTGAAGCACAACCTTCCGGTTGAACCTTTAGGAATTTTATCAAAACCGAAGGAAGACCCGGTGTTCGATCTTAAACCTCTTCCCGATATGCTCAAGTATGCTTATTTAGATGAAAAGAAAGTATATCCTGTTATTATCAATTCTAACCTTTCAGGATATGAAGAAGAGCGATTATTGGAAGTACTTCGTAAACACCGAGGCGCAATTGGCTATACCCTTGATGACCTTAAGGGGATTAGTCCATCTATCTGTCAACATACTATCAACCTTGAGCCTGATGCTAAACCAGTTGTTGATCATCAATGACGGTTGAACCCGAAGATTATGGATGTTGTGAGAACTGAGATTCTCAAGCTTCTGGCCGCAGGTATTATCTACCCTATAGCTGATAGTAAGTGGGTAAGTCCGGTACATTGTGTTCCTAAGAAAGGAGGTACAACTGTGGTTCCTAATGATAAAAATGAATTAATACCTTAGAGAATTATTATTGGATATAGAATGTGTATTGATTACAGGAAGTTGAACAAGGCAACCAGGAAGGATCACTGCCCGTTGCCGTTCATCGACCAAATGCTTGAAAGGTTATCCAAAAATACCCACTTTTGTTATCTCGATGGTTATTCTGGCTTCTCTCAAATTCATGTTAACACTGCCGATCAAGAGAAGACCACTTTTACTTGTCCCTTTGGTACTTATGCTTACAGGCGTATGCCTTTTGGTTTATGTAATGCCCCTGCTACTTTTCAAAGGTGTATGTCTGCTATCTTTCATGGTTTCTGCGGGGATATTATGGAAGTCTTCATGGACGATTTCTCCGTCTATGGAACTTCTTCTGACCATTGTCTTCACATTCTTAATAAAGTTTTGCAGAGATGCGAGGAGACAAATTTGGTACTCAACTGGGAAAAGTGCCACTTCATGGTTAATGAAGGAATTGTTCTTGGTCACAAGATTTTCGAAAGGGGAATTGAAGTGGACAAGGCTAAGATCGAAGCTATTGAGAGGATGCCCTACCCAAGGGACATCAAAGGTATTCGCAGTTTTCTTGGTCATGCAGGTTTTTATAGAAGATTTATTAAAGACTTTTCTAAAACCTCAAGACCCCTCACTAATCTTCTCCAGAAGGACGTTCCTTTTGTATTTGATGAAAATTGTAAGGAAGCTTTTGAAGTCCTTAAGAAAGCTTTAATAACCGCCCCTATAGTGCAACCACCTGACTGGAATTTACCTTTTGAGATTATGTGTGATGCTAGTGATTTTGCTGTTGGAGCTGTTTTAGGACAAAGAGTTGATAAGAAATTGAATGTTATAAATTATGCTAGCAAAACCCTTGATAGTGCTCAAAGGAATTATGCTACTACTGAGAAGGAATTCTTAGCTGTAGTATTTGCTTGTGATAAGTTTAGGCAGTATATTGTTGATTCCAAAGTTATTATTCATTCTGATCATGCTGCCATTAAGTATCTTATGACAAAGAAGGATGCCAAGCCAAGGCTTATCAGATGGGTACTCCTTCTTCAAGAATTTGATTTGCAGATTGTTGATAGGAAAGGAGAAGACAATCCGGTAGCGGACAATCTTTCAAGGATGGAAGATATACCGCATGATCCCATCCCATTTAACGATAGTTTTCCAGACGAGCAACTTGCTGTTGTAAAAGTACAATCTCTTTCCGATCCTTGGTATGCAGATTATGCTAATTTTATTGTTGCAAAGTATTTGCCTCCAGGTTTAAAACTTCAGCAAAGGAAGAAGTTCTTTCATGATTTGAGGCACTACTTCTGGGATGACCCACATCTTTTCAAAGAAGGTCCCGACGGGATCGTGAGGAGATGCATTCCGGAACATGAGCAGAAGGACATTCTCAGACAGTGTCATGATAGTCCCTATGGAGGACATCATGCCGGTGAGAGGACTGCACATAAGGTTCTTCAATCAGGTTTTTATTGGCCTACTCTCTTTAAAGATGCTAGAAATTATGTTTTAGCCTGTGATAAATGTCAGAGAGTTGGTAACATTAGTAGAAGGAATGAGATGCCTATGAATTACTCACTAGTGATTGAACCTTTCGATTGTTGGGGTTTTGATTTTATGGGTCCTTTTCCTTCTTCGCACAAGTACACTCACATTTTAGTAGCTGTTGATTATGTGACCAAGTGGGTTGAAGCAATCCCCACTGAAAGTGCTGATCACAAGACATCTTTGAAAATGCTTAAAGATGTAATTTTTCCTAGGTTTGGTGTACCAAGGTATCTCATGACCGATGGAGGATCACACTTCATGCACGGAGCTTTTAGAAAAGCTTTGGCTAAATACGATGTTAATCATAGAATTGCTTCACCATATCATCCTCAAACTAGTGGGCAAGTTGAGCTCACCAATAGAGAGATTAAGTTGATCTTGCAGAAGACAGTAAACAGAAATAGAAAGGACTGGTCAAATAAGTTAGGAGATGCTTTGTGGGCATATAGAACTGCTTACAAAAACCCCATGGGCATGTCCACCTATAAGATGGTGTATGGCAAGGCTTGCCATTTGCCATTAGAGTTAGAGCACAAAGCTTTCTGGGCTGTTAGAGAGCTTAACGCTGACCCAAAACTAGCTGGTGAGAAGCGTCTCATGAACTTGACTTCTCTAGATGAATGGAGAAGTGAAGCTTACGAGAGCGCTAAAATGTTCAAGGAAAAGGTAAAAAAGTGGCATGATAGGAAGATTCTGAAACGTGAATTTAATGTTGGTGATAAAGTTTTGTTGTTCAGATCCCGTTTCAGGTTTTCTCCAGGTAAACTACTTTCCAGGTGGGAAGGACCATTTCATATTGAAGAAGTTTATCGGTCTGGAGCAATTAAGATTAATAATTTTGAAGGCACCAAACCTCAAGTTGTGAATGGGCAAAGACTTAAACATTACATAGCAGGAGACCCTGTCAATGTTGATGTGAATATAATATACACAACAACCCACGAAGAACATGTTGCAGCCCTGTTTCAGACGCCAGCAAAAGCAGAATAAAGAAAAGGTATGTAGTACGGTAAGGAAACATCGCGAACCGCCATAAAAGTTCCGTATTACGGGTTTCTGCAAAATTAGTAAAATTCCGAGCCCAAGTGGAGCCGGAGACGACCTCCAGGGAGTCCAGGCGCCCCCCTGGCGCCCCCTGGGCCGCGCCGGGAGGCCGCCTGGACACCCGGGAGTCCGTCTCCGACCCCGCTTTGGTCAGTTACCTTCCTTTCTGTGCATAAATTTTTCCTATATATTTGCCCGGATTGTTCCGGCAACGTATCTTGCGATTTCGCGTGTTTTCTCTACGATCTGTTTCTGCCAGGGAATCTTTCAGCTGAATTTAGGTGCCATGGCTTCTCCAAGCTCCCCCAAGGACGAGTTCGTCGTCAACGTCATCAACCCTTACCTCGCTGAGGTGAAGAAGCACCCTCAGGTTGTTCGGATGGAGGACGGTGTCCTTCATCAAGAAGATCTGAAGGGACCTATCAAGGAGGGGAGCATCCAGGCCAGGCTAGAAGAAGTGGAGCAAGCAGTCTTCGAGTACAAGAAGATGATCGAGCGTGGTGTTGAAGCTAACTTTAACATCACCAACGAGATGAAGAACTACTTCCTGAAGGAGATGAAGGAGATGTGGAAAAGCATCACCGCTTCTGAAGAAAGAATTATAGAGCTCCATGGGAAAATTAATGATCTACATAACCAGAACTGTGAGTATGAACTAAGGTTTATGCGCATGAGTATGGGTGCTGAATGCAGGATTCAGGAGACGAGCTTCTCATATGAGACTTTAGCTAGATATCCATGGAAGCGTTTCGCCAAGGACTACGTGATCAACCCCAACAAGCATGATGAGTGAAATCTCCTTGGGTAACGGCATTCCCTTGGCTTGTTCCAAGCTTGGGGGAGTGCCCGATATCTTTATCTTTACCTTTTGTCTTTTAGAGTCAAGTAGAGTCGTATCATGTCTAGGGAGGTTATTATATGAGATAGGTGTGTGCATTGAGGTCTATCACTCCTTCGGTGAAGAATTGTATCCGTGAGTGTGGAGTCGTCCATGATGGAATATTAATGAGAAGTTTATTGGTTCCTTTTGCTGCACTCGGTATTCTCTTCACGCAATCGACCTTATATGATGATTATTATGGGGAGTATTGACCTTATGTCAGGTATGGCTGTGAAAACTTTATTTAATCTTGGCAAACATAGCTTTGGTCATAACAACAAGCATGATTTTCTTAAAGTATCAACATAGCCAAAACCTTTATGTTATTATGCTTGAAGTGTTATGCTGACAAGGAAGACAACTTGATGTGTTATGCTTATTTCAATGTTCATGCTTTATATTGCTTTGCATCTTAGTCATCATCAGTTGTCTGCTCTCTCAAAACCTTTGCTAGCCTAACTCTGTACTAAGCGGTATTCTGCTTGTGCGTCCATACCCTTAAAACCAATACCTTCCATATGAGTACACCATACCTACCTACTCGTGGTATTCCACTACCACCTCCTAAAAGTATATAATTTATGTGTTATCCTTAAATGTTCAAAATCTTTTATTTTGTGCCTCTGTTTTAGCTCATGAGGAAGTAAGAGCTAATTCATAGTCTTCTTGAATTGGACAAGCTTCACCCCAGGATTGCATGTCTAATGTGCAAACCCATAATGCGAGAAGGAACTGGCAAAGAGTGCGCCCGGCTGGAAAATAATATAACAAACAAACCCTCCTTCACGCTCTGTTCATGAGAAATCAGAAAACTTTGGTAGTGATAAACAAAGGAGAATAAGAGGATGTGATCGTCCTCGTGCGGTAGCCGTTCCTCGAAACTTGTCCAGCTCAAGAAGTAGTTGAGTTATCTATTAGCATTCGTTGACAAATCATGCACCTCTCAAAACTTGTTTTCATTCTGTTTGATTTGAGGATAGCACATGAGTTTTCCCTACTACCCTAGAACAGGGCCTATCTTTTAATTTTAAGTTGAGTCAGTTATTTCTACTTCCTTCTATTTCTCAAAGAGAGCAGACATTTGATGTTGATAAGGATTCATTCGTATTAAGCTGCATTAAGATTTGTCATATCATATCCTTGTTGACATTATCATTCGATAAGTAAGTTGTTTGTCATGCCCAGCTAAGGAAAATATCTTCCTTTGTGTTAACACTTTCACTTCTTGCCTATTAACATGTTATTTCAAAAAGCTTCAATTGATCTCATCAAAATATAAGAGCAAAAGTTAAATCTATTTGTTGTTCTTTGACCAAAGGACATGTTTGCCATGATATAATGAGTTTCCTTAGCCCTACTTTCGAATATAAGTGTTACCACTCTTTTATAAAGGCCTTATGAGTTGAAGATTGCTGTTGAGGATATTTGAGTTGGTAAAGAAACTATGATGCTTCTTGTCCGTATTCTATTTATCGACACTTCACTCTCTAAACTTGTGGACAGGTTTACCGAGTTCATATTCGCTTGGGGACAAGCAAGGTCTAAGCTTGGGGGTGTTGATACGTCCAAAATGCATCACTATTTTGTATCATAATTTATCCTTATACATTGATATATTTCACGTTACGGTGATGTTCTTATGTTGTTTTGGTCTATTTTACACAGTTTGCAAACTTTCCGATGCCGAAGCAGCAGACACAGGATTCAGCAGTAAAAAGTGGACGCTGAGTTGCTGAAGAAGAATACCTCCAAATTACCTGAAAATTGACGGGAGATATTTTTCAGACGGATCACGAAGGCACGCGAAAGGGCAACCAGAGGGGGGCCATAGGGTGCCCAGGCGCCCTGGGGGCGCCCCCCTGGCCGCGGCGGGGGGCGCCTGGAGCCCCTGGCCCACCTCTGGCCGCCCCCTTTTGCATATATGCTCTCCGTTATCCAAAAACCCTAGGGACGGGAATTTTTACGGAGTTCCGCCGCCGCTCCATGGCGGAAACCTACAGAGAAGAAAAAGCCATCTCCGGCGGGCAGATTCCGCCCGAGAGATCACCTCCCGGAAGGGGAGATCATCGCCATCGTCATCACCATAATCACGGGCATCATTGAGATCATCATCAACATCATCCCCAACACCAGCACCATCTCCATCTTCATCCAAATCTCATCTTACAATCGCAACTTGTGTTGTAACTCGTACTACCTATCCTTTCTACTCCATCAGTGTTGATTACTACTTTGTGGTGAATGCTATTGAGTTTTGTTGGAGAAATATTATTATGTCCAGATTGTTTATCACCTATTTATCCCCACTGATCATGATCTCCTTTATGTCTCGTGAGTAGTTACCTTAGTTCTTGAGGACATGGGGAAAGTCTTGTCGTTAGTAGTCATATGCTGTTGAAGTAATATGTGTTGTTTGATACTTAAGTTGCGTTGTCATTCTACTAGTGGTGTTGTGTGAGTCGAACACCCAACACTTCGCCTTATTAAGGACCTAGGAGAATACATTGTGTATAAAGAATGCTTATGGTGGGTTGCCGGAGTGACAAAAACCTGAACCCCAGTTTGCACGCATTTGCATAAGGGAATAATGGATCCTCGGTCGTATTGCTATGGTTAGGCTTTTGCCTTAAATTCTATCTTGTATTTGCGGATGCTTGCAAGGTGTTTAATCATAAGAGTGCACTCATCTTAGTCTAGAGAGTGTACTAGCATAGATCCACCCACTCAACACTTATCAACAAATAACATAGTATCGATACAGAATATGGTGAAAGCACATGACTACCTCTCCCGTGTGTCCTCAGGAACGCTTTAGTCTTTATAAGTTCAGTTGCTAGGCCTCTCCTTTGCTAAGAAAGGATTGGGCCACTTATTACTCTCAGTGCCTTTTACATTGCTTGCTTTTACCTTCCTGTTGCCTATATCGAGAAAACCCCTAAAAAGTTATCTTTCAGTGCTTGCAGTAATTTCTTGCTCAGAATCGCTTATCAATACCTTCTGCTCCTCGTTGGGTTCGACACTCTTACTTATCGAAAACGTTGCAATAGATCCTTTATGGTTGTGGGTCATCACCACCATGCTGCGGCTTGTCCAGACAACTGGTGTGCGGCAAATCGCACCTTCTCAGCATCTGAGCAATTGGCGGTGGTCAAATCCCTTCCAATCTTGCCTAGCCAGTCATCAGCCACAATTGGTTCGATGCTGCTAGCAAACACGGGTGGTTGCAACCTTAAGAAACGTGTCAGGTTGTCCACGAGTGGTGGTGGTGGAGGGTTGTTGTTGTTGTTCTAGTTTTTCTGGGTGTTCTGGACAAGAAGTTGCATCAGGGTGTTCTGCTGCTGGATCAACTGGGTGAGCTCAGGGGGAAACTCGAATTCACGTCTTGGAGGCATCTTATGGGTGTAGAGGGAAGAGATTAGAATAGAAAAGAGGTCTAAGGGAAAATCACTACCCATATGCACATGAGACAAACACACAATCATATCACACCAATCAATTTCAAACAAGGTCTTACAAATCTATCGATCGTTTACAAAAGTGCTCTAAATCTAATATATGGAGATATACTACTAGTCACAGGGTGGTCATCTAAAAATATTGATCGGCAGAGGATTCCATAATATCTGCCCCAGCTTCATCTGTATAGTCTTCATCCTTGACACCCTCAGCTTCCGAATCCGTATCATCTATGATGATATAGTCTTCCGGTGGAATCTCCGTGGGTTCTTCTTCCTCGTCTTCTTCTCCCATGAGTATCCCTAACTTCCGGGTCAAATCATCATTCTTCTCCACAAGTATCTTCATCTCCTCCTCATAACCATCGCATGTAGACTTGAGTTCTTCTTCTAGCTCCAAATTCCTATTTAGGGCCTTCTTCAAATCTATCATCCCAGCACACATCTGGTGCTCCTGGCGACGAATGTGGTGGTTCAACTCCTGGATGAATGCTGCAATGGATATACCCTTCTTAGTGCTGATCAAATCCCAATTCTCATCTCGGCGTCCACAAATTTGGTAGATGGTGTCCTTTAGCTCCTGCTTGTAGACTTCTCCAATCCTTCCCATAGCAATGTGGGCTGCCATACTCCTTCCTAGGCTCCATGTAGGTGCATTAAAGGAAAATGCTATGAGTGAGGTGACGGGTGCGAACGTCCTTCCTGGAACTTGAGCTTGAATCAACCAACGCTCCTCCTCCGGTAGAGTGGCATTGTAGGTTCCAGTGAAACTTGGTAATCCAATGTGTAGATATCTGGTGACTTCTTTCAGGTGTCGTCCAAATGGCGTGTCATCATCCGGTTGCATGAACTTGTGCTTTGCTTCCACCATCCTAAAGAATAGAAAAGATAAGGAGTCAGAACATAGAAGAGTGAATAGTGTTCTAGGGCTTGTCTTAGTGGTCGTGTCCTACAGCCAGCGTGTGCTCTGATACCATCTTGTAGAGACCAGACCTCAAACAGTCTGATCTATATTGAACCAGTGTCATCCCTGGATCAGTAATGCTGACACGCACGGTACTTGAAGGATTTATAACAGAGTAGCAATCACACACTTATTACATCGATAGTCCAACGATGAATTTATTACAAAAATCATGGCTGAAGGCCATCTAACACGATAACAACGGAAGGCTTGGAAGATAAGTGAGTCCATCAACTCCAGCGGCATCACTGAGTATATAACCATGACCTAAAAAGGGCATCTTACTCGTCGTCTGAAAAGTCTGCAACATGAAACGTTGCAGCCCGAAAAACGGGTCAGCACATGGAATATGCTGGCAAGGTAACACAGGAGATGCAATGAAGTAAAGCTATACTATATGCAATATGGCTGGTGGAAAGCTCTATGGTTAAGTTTTTGCGTAAAGCCAATTTTTCCCTACTTCAAAGGAATGTATTTTAATTAACTATCATGGTAGTTGAACATCGTTGAGAAGATAGACATCCTCTCAACCCCAATTAAAAGTAATCATTAAACCCAACAAAATTAAATTAAAGTAACATGTTGAGATGCACATGATAATCCAAGTACCAGATATTCAAGACGTCCATAACCGGGGACACGGCTAATCATGATTAGTTTGTACACTCTGGAGAGGTTTGTGCACTTTCCCCACAAGACTCGATCGCCTCCGTTTGGTTTCTCGCACTGCATGGTGTTTGAGAAACGGATGAACGAGACACAGTCTTTCCGAAGAGGTCCCCTTAACCAGATAGATAGGCCGGTACACCTACAAAACCCAACTACATCTGCTAGCCCATCATGGAAAGGTTTCCCACAACTTACTCAACTATGCCAGAGCCCATATTGGCATGTGGCTGCACACGGGAGTTTCTAGTATGAAAAATCTCATGATACCTTGAGCCTGGGTGGCGGTCCAAAAGAAAAACAGGCAATCCTGGAATACCCATATGCCTCAATCCACCCAGATGTGTATTAAAGTTGCCACCTTAAGTTGAACCATTAATTAACAACTCACATCTATCATGGATTTCACTCAAACCCAAACCACGTCTACGAGCATAGCATGTCCTAACAGCAAACGTAGAAGTAACTCCCAAGGGTTTGAATGTAATGCAGGTAATAGGTACTACCTCAATCTACTTCCCAATCCCACAAATTAATTGATCCTACTCATGCAATGTGTGAGGGTTTGACTAATGCAATGAAAACTGGGTAATTGGAAAGCATGATCAAAGTGTTACTTGCCTTGCTGATGATCCGCAAAACCTAGAGACTCAAAGTAGCAAGCGGCGCACTCCGGGTACTCTATCGCAATCAAACAAACAAGCATACAATAAGTACTTAACTAATGCATGGGTAAAACTCAAACAAGAGATCTAACCAGAAAGTTCAACTTAAGAACTCCGGTTTGCAAAAAGAATCAACTCGAAAGAAGCAACGAAACTTAAATTGCAAAAGAAACGAGCTCCGAATTACTAGTTGGCCTAAAGTCAAATTTTACAGTAGCCAAAACTTTGTTCAAGTTGTTCTAACGTAAAGAGGGCTTCGAGACGAAGATCTGGGATTTTGAATCACCTGATTCTGACTCTCGAGCGAAAAGAAAAACGAAAAACAAGATCAGGGCAGAAATCGCGATAGGAAAATTTGCGGTTTAAATAACCCGAAAAAGAAAAACGACGAACAGGCTAACGAACGAACGTTCGCTGTCTGCGGTTAACTAACAAAAACCGTTCGTTAAAACGACGTACGGACGAACGTCTGCTATTTAACTAAACCGGCGGAAAATAAAAAAACCGAACCGATCTGTTAAAAAGAACAAATCTAGGTTTTCCTAAACGAACCGATCTATTAACCGAAAGAAAAAAAACTACCTCAACTCCGGCGAACTCCGGCGGACTCCGGCGAGGGCGGCGGCGGCGGCTGCGGCTAGCGGCGGGGCGGCGGCGGCTCGGCGCGGCGCGGCGCGGCGCCGGGGCAGCGGCGGCGGCTTCCGGCGGCGGCGGCTTCCGGCGGGGCGGCGGGCTAGGGTTCGGGCGGCTGCGGGGGCTGGCGAGGCGAGCTGGGCCGGCGGCTGCGGCTTATAAAGCCCAGTCTCCCGGTCCGATACTAGACTAGGTCGGTTCCTTTTTTTTTAAATAGAGTCTCGGCGTAGAAAAACTAACGAAAGAAATATCAAACGGACTCCAAAATTCCCGAAATAAATTTTCACCGTCCTCTAATAATATTTAGGACAAAGTGAACATTTTTCCCGGACCTAAATGCAATTTTGAAAAACGCGTACTTTTCCTATGCAAATAAATCCGCGAATAAATCCAGAAAAAATTCCAAAAGTGATTTTAATATTTTTCCTCCAATATTTCTGTTATTTTGGAGAAGTCATATTATCTCCGCTCATTTATTTTATTTAGAAATATTTTTAGGAGAGAAAAATAATTAGAATCATACTGTCCTCGTACCGGTATTCGAGCGAACTCAAATACGAAAACGGTAAAATCCCCAACTCTCTCCGTAGGTCCTTGAGTTGCTTAGAATTTCGAGGAACTCCACGAACAAAAATGCAAAAACATGCAAATGCAATATGATCTATGTATAGCATTCCAAATTGAAAATTTGGGATGTTACAGTTCGGCATGCTCTTCCTCGTTCTTCGAGTAGATCAAAATATCATCGAGGTAAACCACGACGAACTTATCTAAGTACTCCATGAAGATCGAGTTCATCAAGCGGGAGAATGTGGCTGGAGCATTGGTTAGACCGAAAGACATGACAGTGTACTCGTACTGGCCATATCGAGTGACAAAAGCCGTCTTAGGAATGTCTCCGTTTCTGATCTTGATTTGATGGTAGCCTAACCTCAAATCCATCTTAGAGAAGTCTGAGGATCCAGCGAGCTGATCATACAGGTCATTGATCTCGCGGAGCGGATACTTGTTCTTTATCGTGACCAAATTAACGGGACGATAATCTACAACCATCCGTTCCGTGCCATCCTTCTTCTTGACGAAGAGGACGGGACAAGCCCATGGAGAAGAACTAGGACGGATGAAACCCTTTTTCAAGGACTCATCAAGTTGTTCCTTATGCTCAGCTAGTTCTAGGGGTGCCATCTTGTAAGGTCTCCTAGAAATTGGAACAGTTCCTGGGATAAGATCTATGACAAACTCTACATCCCTGTCAGGTGGAACACCTGGTAGTTCCTCTGGAAAGACATCCGGAAAGTCACGGACTACCGGGATATCTTCAAGGTCTCGAAGGGGCTGGCGTTAAGAGAATAGAGTTGACGCTTTGCAACTCTAGTGGAGACAGTGACTATCTCGCCAGATGGATGTGTAATCTGAACAAACCTAGTGTAACAATCAATCTTGGCATAATCAACTGTCATCCAGTCCATACCCAAGATGATGTTAATATCCGAAGACTTGAGGGCTATAAGTGAGGCAAGGAATACAAGTCTATCAACAAGGATTCCATTACCATGGCTTATTCTGGTAGTTTTCCATCTAGAACCTGGGGTTTGGATTTTAAGCGGAGTTGGCATATCACAAAATGACATGTCATGCAAATGGGCATAGCCTTCAGAGATGAAGGAGTGAGATGCTCCGGTATCGAACAGAACTGAAGCCGGATGGCAATTGACAAGGAGTGTACCAAGGATGACATTTGGATCATCATGAGCGTCTTTAGCTGAGACGTGATGCACACGTCCATGTTTAGTGGGAGCTGGATTGGCACTGATCGTCTTACGTGGTGGCTTACCACGAAGAACGGACTTCTCAGGCTGGGGTGGAGCAAGACTGGCCTGAGAGCAGTCACGTGCATAGTGTCCTGGCTTTCCACATGTGAAGCAAGTCCCTGAGGTAGGTCATGGACCCGCATTGACAAGCGGTTTACCAATGGGTTTGGGTGGAGCATAAGACTGAACTGGATGAGGCACCTCATAAGATGGCCTCGGAGGATATCTGGGTGGAAGAGCGGAGTTTGGAACCCAGATATGGCGCTTCTGGGAACTAGTGCTAGAGCAAGATCCCAAATCACGGGTGTGCTTATGAGACTCATCGTAAGTGAGCTGAGCGGTCTCTGCATTGATGGCCTTGTTCACAAGAGCCTGGAATGTATGGCAATGATGCAAGTGAAGATCACGACGCAGCTTGGGGTTGAGACCTTTCCGGAATTTAGCCTGCTTCTTGGCGTCCGTGGACACTTCTTCTGTAGCATAGCGGGCGAGGTTATCAAACTCTCTACTGTAAGCATCAACGACCATCTTAGCCTGGGTAAGACTACAGAACTCTTCTCTCTTGCGATCGATGAGAGCTTGAGGAATGTGATGCTCGCGAAAAGCCTCAGTGAAATCTCTCCAGGTAGGAATCTGGCCAGCTGGAATCATGGCCTCATAGTTCTGCCACCAAAGACTAGCAGGACCTTCCAGGTGATATGTGGCATAGATGACCTTGTCCTCTTCAGCTATGTTCGCAGAACGCAGCTTGTGAGTGATACTACGGAGCCAGTCATCTGCATCGAGCGGCTCCATGGGATGATGGAAGGTGGGTGGTTTCAGACGAATGAAGTCATGGATGGTTTCTAACTCTTTGCATTGATGTGTGGTGTTCTCCTCAATACGTGCCAATAAGCGGTTAGACTCTCGCTTGTTCCTCTCCATCTCTAACATGACCTCTGCCAACGAAGGTTGGTCAGGAGGATCCTCCTCATCCCTACCACCTCCGTGGTTCTTTCTACGAGCAACTGAACCTCGGGTAACTGACGACATCCTGAGAAATGAAACCAAGGACGGAATCAGCATCAACCAGGCTGTAGAAGGTAGGACAAGAAATGTGTATCTCTCGAACTACTAGGATAATTCCAGCAGCATAACGGCAGTAAAAATGCTCAAAATGAGACATCCTGCTAACAAAGGGTAGTACCATACTCAACATCATCACTTAAGGTTCTGTGATAGTACTAAACAAACTACACCTGAAGAACTTGAAAACAAGAGTAGGACTCTGATCAACCAATCCTATGGAACTACGGAGTAGTAACTCGTGATCCTGAGAGACGGAAGAGATAGCCTAGTTCCTTAACCCCGTAGGAAAGGTAGGATGACTCAGATCAGAAGACATGAGGTATAAGGAGTAAAAAGAGCCTTACGTTCCCTTCCACAATCAATTCCCTTATATAACTAAAGAATTTCTAGACTCAACTTCGACCAGTTTGGATTGGTAATCCTACAATCAGTCAGGCTCTGATACCAAAGATGTCGGGACCCCGATCCTAAGTCACACCGGTCTAGCATGTAACACACCATATCACTTTGCGGCCTCACGCACGGTATTCCCACGGGTGCCACCTTACCTGGCCCGGGACCGTTTGCGCATTTTGGCTCACGTATATGATAGTGTCGCTAGCATCCATAAGACAGAGAACCCGGGCCGACATGACCAGTTATAAACCAAAAGTGGCACTAAATTACAGAGACAGGCATACATGACCCAGC
>LR738711.1:894503368-894513829 GCA_902687465.1 Secale cereale | reverse complement strand
CTGTCGGGACCCCGATCCTAAGTCACACCGGTCTAGCATGTAACACACCATATCACTTTGCGGCCTCACGCACGGTATTCCCACGGGTGCCACCTTACCTGGCCCGGGACCGTTTGCGCATTTTGGCTCACGTATATGATAGTGTCGCTAGCATCCATATGACAGAGAACCCGGGCCGACATGACCAGTTATAAACCAAAAGTGGCACTAAATTACAGAGACAGGCATACATGACCCAGCAACGAACGTGTCGGTCATCAACGTACGAACCCAAGTCGTAGCAAGCTACAAGGACTTAAAGGAACAACGCGTGACATTTCCCCTAAGGGACAGACACAGGAACGAAGAAGGACACATGCCGGTCAGCCTAATTGTTCCGGAGCAGTAGCAAGCTATCAAGGCTCAGTGGAAGCACTAGGAAACATTTCCCTGTAAGATAGGCTACCAAGGGTAAACAACTAGGTGTCGGATCCCACACATACCAAGCATTTCAATAACATACACACAATATGCTCGATATGTGCAAATACAACATGGCATCACAACAAGACTCTATGAAACAAAGTATTTATTCAATAGGCTCCGAGGAGCCAGATATTACAAACATGGGTCTCATGACCCAACATTCAGAGCATACAAGCAACAAGCGGAAGCACCACATGTATGAGTACAGACATCTACAAATGAAAAGGCTGAAGAGCCTGACTATCTACAACACTCGTCCAAGATCGTAGCTGAGGCAACAAGCTACTTGTCGAAGTCCAAGCGGAACTACTAGTGAGAAAGAAGTCTCATCTGCAAAACATAAATTAAGCAAACATGAGTACAAAGGTATTCAGCAAGACTTACATCAGATCCTATCATACATGCATTTGTATCAAGAAGGCATAGTGGGGTTTAGTTGCACCAAGCCAGCTTTGACTTAGTGGCTATCCTGTACTACAATTGCTGGTTACTCTTTGAGGTGGCGCACACGAGTCCACTAAGCACCACACAATACACCACTATGGATTCATCCCCTTCTCCCTACGAGAAGGCCATCCATAGCTCTCACACTTGTCTTGAGTATTTTAGAGTATCCACTTTCAGTTGTCTTTGTACCACGTAAGCATCCAAGAAGTCCATAACCGCAGACCCGGCTATTCGAATAGATCATGATAAACCCTGTAGCGGTGTACTTCTTCACACACACTCTCGCCACTTACCGCCATGTACACGACATGTATCTCGGCAACCTTCAAGCGGAAGCCTAGCGAGGGTGTCGGCCACGACCTGACTAACCACACAAGACTCTAGTCCAGGGTTATCGCCTATTCGGGTTCCATCCGCAAGGGAGTCCGGCCGAGGTTTCCATCACGGACCCAAACGATGTGTACAGGGTTCCCGAGCCCACCATCCGGGCCACTCGGTACACCGGGCCACGTGTGCCTAGTCTGTCCCAAGCCCACCCTGCCGGGTGCCACTTGGTAGAGAAATAACACTACCTAAAAACACCAGAAACTAGTTGCGACTCCTGGACAGAGACCAAGTTGATTAATAAGTCGAGAGGGGCACTTAAGCATTCCAATGTGTGGTAGTATCTAGTCATTGGACAACATACACAGAACTCAGTGCTTAAGGACGGTTCCAGTGAGACAACCCACCATGTACTCCTACATGGCCTCTCACCGCTACCTTTACCAAATCGTGTTCACACACTTAACGCTCAGCATCAGAACATATCACTGCACTCCAATTCATTCCCAATGAATCAGACCTGACACACTCTAAGCAGTAGCAAGCAAGGCATGGTAAGATCACAACATGGCTTCAATCAACTCCTACACATACTAGTGGGTTTCAACTATTTACTGTGGCAATGACAGGTCATGCAGAGGAATGGGTTCAACTACCGCAGTATAAAGTAGCAGTTGAATCATTGTTGTCCTAATGCAGTAACATGGAGCAGGAGCGAGAGAGTAGGATTGTATCGGAATGAGCAAAGGGGTTTGCTTGCCTGGTATAACAACGTGTAGAGCACTGCTCCTCTGACAGGTACTCTGGAACGGTCTCCGGAGCAGGACCTATCGAGAAGAACGGTGCCGACAATCAAACACAAGCATATGCAACAATATGATGCATGAATATGACATGAATATATGGTGTTGTTTGAGCTAATACAACTAGCATTTTATATGGTTGAATTCCATTTGAACCAAGGGTTCAAATGCAACTCTAAAATAAGCATTTTTAAATGGCATTTATGTGTTTTCATATAAACAGTGGTTATAACTTCATTTGTCATGCATGAAAATGGTACAGATGGATAGATTGAATTTTTCTGATAATTTTTCATATATAAATTATTTCATTCTGAGCTATGGTTGAATTTATGTGATTTTTGAAGTTTAAACCAATTTCTGAAATAAATAAATCATTTAAGATTTATTTAAATTCCAGAACTGGAATACTGCGTCAGCATGACCCAAGCATGACGTCAGCAGGTCAACCAGGCCGACCAGAGTCAAAACTGACAGTGGGGTCCACTGGTCAGTGACTCAGTTAATTAACTAGGTTAATTAACACTAAAACTAATCCTAACAAAATGTCAGCAGGGCAGGGCCCACAAGTCAGTGACTCACTAATTAACTAAACTAATTAACTAACCTAATCTGGTCAACTAACTAGAGGGGTGGGGCCCACCTGTCATTGACCCAAGGGGTCAAATCCTGGTCAAACCCCGGCTAACACGCCGGCGTTTAGCCGCCGGCGGCAGCAAACGCGGCGGAGGGCGTCGGGATTGGCCCCCCGGCGTCCAAATGGACGGCCGAGGCCATCTGCAGGCAGCGGAGGCTCGGCTGCATCCATTTACGCCAACGGGAGGTTGCGGGGGCGCCGGAGCTGGCCGGAACAAAGCTCGCAGCGGCGCCGGAGTTCGGGCCTCGTCGGAAACGGTGCTACGGGGCACGGGGAGGATCTCCAGCGCACGAATTGACGGCGACCACCGGCGGCCAGATGCGACGGTGTCGAGCTCGAGGGCGACGATTCCGAGCCTCCGAGTCCGGTTCCTGCAACGTGGAGAAGCGACGGTCGGCGACGGAGCGGTGGGACATGTCCTCAAGGCAAAGGGTTGGCTCTGGGCGCGTCAACGGCGAGCGGCGGCGACGGCGTATTCGGTCCGAGCGAGAGAGAGAGGCAGAGGAGGGGAGGGGCGACGAGAGAGAGCCAGAGAGGTCTGGGGAGGTGCGTGGCAACGTCCGGAGCTTCGAGGCGGCGAGGGAGGGGGCAGGCAGGCAGGAGGCGTGGCGACCATGCGCGAGAGCGGCGGGCGCGTGCCCCTGCCTCCTGTCGTCGCCAGGAGGACGATGACTGGCAGCTGGGCTGGCCGAGTGCCAGGCCAGCAAGTGGCCCAGCTAAAACTCTAACCCTTTTTATTTTTCCTTTCTATTTTTTTGACATTTGTTTGATTTAAACTAAATCATTTAAAAACTTCTGACATTTTTTTTGTAGGGACTAGAAGGTGTATTCCAAAGCCCCACACAAAATCCAGAATTATTGGACATATAAAAAATATAATAAATATATATATCCAATGCAAATAATTATTGCATTAATTCCAAACGCCCCAAATAAATATTTATGAGCTCCTAAAAATATTGGTTTGATTTTTATCTCTAGCCAATATTTTCAGAGAGCAACATGAACATTTTCTTGGACCTTTTTGGAGCAATTTATTTCTGGGTCATTTCCAAAAATATTTCTGAGGCTTTCACATGTCCTCAATTCAATTTCATTTGAAAATTAAACATGATGCAAACATCAAGACTAGCCTAGTGCAAACCATAACTAGGGTTGTGACATTGACACCTTGGTTCTCAAAAACTAAGGGAAATACTTACGCTACTGTGCTGCATCACCCTTTCCTCTTCGAGGGAATACAACGCAAGCTCGAGAAGTAGCAAGAAGAGTTTTTGGCGTCGTTGCCGGGGAGACTTACGGAAGAGTCATATACCAAGTACCTATCACAAACCCTTATCCTTCACATTACATTTATTTGCCTCTCGTTTTCCTCTCCCCTACTTCACCCTTGCCGTTTTATTTACCCTTCTTTTGCCATGTGTTTACCGTTCGTTTGCTTTTTGTTTGCTTGTGTGTTGGATTGCTTGCTTGTCACTACGATTTACCCTATCAGTGTTGATCCTCACCTTAAGAGGTTGGAGGATATTGAAACAATGTTAGACACTTTATGTCTGTACAATTTGAGCACAATGATTTCTTCCGAAATGAGCTTAAAGAGCAGAAAAGCTTTATGTAATACTTGAATAAATAGCTTGACGATATGTCTAAGGAATTTTATGGTTTGAAATCTCAGTTTGCTCATCTTGAAAGCTTAATAGCCCAAATTTCGGACAAAGAATCCACTTTAGTTAATAAGATGGCTACTAAACCGGAAGAATATGAAAATAAAGATGAAGATGTGAAAGTTATTGATGTTTCTCCTATTAGATCCTTGTTTTTCGCATGAATCTTGATAAAGGTGGGACTGGAGATGAGTCTACTTTAGTTAAAAGGCGTCCCAATGATTCAGAGTTTTTAGATCTTGATGCTAAAATTGTTAAAAGTGGGATTGAAGAGATTAAAACTTTGCATAGTGATGAACCCACTATTTTGGATTTCAAGGGATTCAATTATAATAATTGCAATTTGATTGATTGTATTTCCTTGTAGCAATCCGTACTAAATTATCCGCATGCTTATAGTCAAAATAAGGCTTTTACCAAATACATAGTTGATGCTTTAATGAAATCTTATGAAGAAAAACTTGAATTAGAAGTTGCTATCCCTAGAAAGCTTTATGATGAGTGGGAACCTACTATTAAAATTAAAATTAAAGATCATGAATGCTTTGCCTTGTGTGATTTGGGTGCAATGCAAGTGTTTCTACTATCCCAAAAACTTTGTGTGATTTGTTAGGTTTCAATGAGCTTGATGATTGTTCTTTAAATTTGCATCTTGTGGATTCCACCATTAAGAAACCTATGCGAAGGATTAATGATGTTCTTATTGTTGCCAATAGGAATTATGTGCTTGTAGATTTCATTGTTCTTGATATAGATTGCAATCCTTCATGTCCTATTATTCTTGGTAGACCTTTTCTTGGAACGATTGGTGCAATTATTGATATGAAGGAAGGAAATATTAGATTCCAATTTCCATTATGGAAAGGCATGGAACACTTTCCTAGAAAGAAAATCAAATTACCATATGAATCTATCACGAGATCCACTTATGGATTGCCTTCCAAAGATGGCAATACCTAGATCTATCCTTGTATCGTGCCTAGCTAGGGGCGTAAAACGATAGCGCTTGTTGGGAGGCAGCCCAATTTTATATATTTTTTTCTTCTTTTTAGGAATAAATATTGCACCTAGCTTCTGTTTAGATGTGGTTTTGTGTTTTAATTAGTGTGTGTGCCAAGTAGAACCTTTGGGGAGACTTGTGTGAAGTTTATATGATCTTGCCGTGAAAAACATAATCGTTAGCGCTGGCTAGAATGGTCACCAGATTTTACTGGAGTGTGCTATTTAGTTGATTCTTTTTGCAGATGATTAATAGACAAATTCCTCACGTTTACCAATTTATTTCAATTTTTTTGGAGTTACAGAAGTATGCGAAAGCTACAGATTACGATAGATTGTTCTGTTTTTGACAGATTCTGTTTTTCGTGTGCTGTTTGCTTATTTCAATGCATCTATGTGTAGTATTGGGAAGTATGAATCATAGATAAGTTGGAATACAGTAGATTTAACACCAATATAAACAAAGAATGAATTCATTGTAGTACCTTTGAGTAGTGGTTTGTTTTCTTATACTAACGGAGCTCACGAGATTTTTGTCTAAGTTTTGTGTTGTCAAGTTTTCAAATTTTGGGTATGGCTTTGATGGACTATGGAACAAAGAGTGGAAAGATCCTAAGCTTGGTGATGCCCAAGGCACCCCAAGGTAAAATTAAAGGACAACCAAAAGCCTAAGCTTGGGGATTCCCGGGAAGGCATCCCCTCTTTCGTCTTCATCTATTGGTAACTATACTCGGGACTATATTTTTATTCACCACATGATATGTGTTTTGCTTGGAGCGTCATGTATAAATTGAGTCTTTGCTTTTCAGTTTGCCACAATCATCCTTGCTGGACACACCTTTTTGAGAGATAAATATGCTTTAGAATTTGTTAGAACACTCTATGTGCTTCACTTATATCTTTTGAGCTAGATAGTTTTCCTCTAGTGCTTCACTTATATGTTTTAGAGCACGGTGGTAATTTTATTTTGTAGAAATTGTTGATCTCTCATGCTTCACTTATATCCTTTTGAGAGTCTTTTAGAACAGCATGGTAATGTGCTTTGGTTATAAAACCAGTCCTAATATGATATGCATCCAAGAAGAATATAGTAAAAACTTTCATATAAGGTGCATTGAATATGATGAGAAGTTTGATACTTGATGATTGTTTTGAGATATGAGGATGGTGATATTAGAGTCATGCTCGTGGAATAATTATGAATTTGAGAAATACTTGTGCTAAAGTTTGTGATTCCCGTAGCATGCACGTATGGTGAACCGCTATGTGACGAAGTTAGAGCATGAGATATTTATTGAGTGTCAACCTTTTTTTGGAGGTCGGGGGCGCGCGATGGTTAACTCCTACCAACCTCCCCCCTAGGAGCATGCATTTATTGCTTTGTTTTGATGAATCGTAAATTTTTGCAATAAGTATATGAGTTCTTTATGACTAATGTTGAGTCCATGGATTATACGCACTCTCACCCTTCCACCATTGCTAGCCTCTTTTGTACCGCGCAACTCTCGCCGGTACCATACACCCACCATATACCTTCCTCAAAACAGCCACCATACCTACCTATCATGGCATATCGATAGCCATTCCGAGATATATTGCCATGCAACTTTCCACCGTTCCACTCATATGACACGCTTCATATTGTCATATTGCCATGCATGATCATGTAGTTGACATCGTATTTATGGCAAAGCCACCATCACAATTCATTCATACATGTCACTCTTGATTCATTGCACATCTCGGTACACCGCCGGAGGAATTCATATAGAGTCATACTTTGTTCTAGTAACGAGTTGTAATCTTTGAGTTTTAAGTCAATAAAAGTGTGATGATCATCATTATTAGAGCATTGTCCCATGTGAGGAAAGGCCAAAAAAAAGAGATGGCCCAAAAAAAGAGAGTGGGGCTAAATAAAAAAAGGGGAGAAAGCCCCTCCCAAAAAACTGAGAGAAAAGAGAGAAGGGACAATGCTACTATCCTTTTCCACACTTGTGCTTCAAAGTAGCACCATGATCTTCATGATAGAGAGTCTCTTGCTTTGGCACTTTCATATACTAGTGGGAATTTTTATTATAGAACTTGGCTTGTATATTCCAATGATGGGCTTCCTCAAATGCCCTAGGTCTTCATGAGCAAGCAAGTTGGATGCACACCCACTTAGTTTCTTTTGTTGAGCTTTCATACACTTATAGCTCTAGTGCATCCATTGCATGGCAATCCCTACTCACTCACATTGATATCTATTGATGGGCATCTCCATAGCCTGTTGATACGCCTAGTCAATGTGAGACTATCTTCCTCCTTTTTGTCTTCTCCACAACCACCACGCTATTCCACCTATAGTGTTATATCCATGGCTCACGCTCATGTATTGCGTGAAAGTTGAAAGGTTTGAAAAAATTGAGTATGAAAACAATTTCTTGGCTGAAATCGAGGTTGTGCATGATATGAATATTTTGTGTGATGAAGAGGGAGCATAGCCAGACTATATGATTTTGTAGGGATAACTTTCTTTAGCCTTGTTATTTTGAGAAGACATGATTGCTTTGTTAGTATGCTTGAAGTATTATTATTTCTTATGTAAATATAGGCTTTTGTCTTGAATCTTTCGGATCTGAACATTCATGCCACAACAAAGAGAATTACATTGAAATTTATGTTGGTTAGCATTCCACATCAAAAATTCAGTTTTTATCGTTTACCTACTCGAGGACGAGCAGGAATTAAGCTTGGGGATGCTTGATACGTCTCCAACATATCTATAATTTTTTATTGTTCCATGCTATTATATATTATGTTTTGGATGTTTAATGGGCTTTACTATACACTTTTATATTATTTTTGGGACTAACCTATTAACCCAAAGGCCCAGTGCAGATTACTGTTTTTGCCTATTTCAGGGTTTCGCAGAAAAGGAATATCAAACGGAGTCCAAACGGAATGAAACCTTCGCGAGAGTTATTTCTGGAATGATATCAACACAGAAGACTTGGAGTACACGCGAGGGAACGAAGGAGGCGGCCACGAGGGTCCAAGGCACGCCCCCACTGTCGGTGTACTAAGGTAGGGGTACCTCAGCACCCCAATTTGTGCACGGACAGTAGCAGCTTCCCGCGGCAGGGCCTACCACGCGCTTGCCGGAGACCTTCCTGCTCCATATAAAGCCATTCAAAAACAAAGTATACAAGACAGAAGATCGAGACCCCGGCAAGTGGAGCTTGCCGGGAAGGCCGTCCCAGGCTCAAGACTATATTACTGGCACAAGACCCTGGCAAGAGGAGCTTACCAGGAAGACTAGAAGATCACATTACCGAAGACACGCCCCGGCGCGACGTGCGCCCCGGCAGGGCCCGGGGAGCGACAAGCTTCAGAGCCCGACAAGCTCCCGGGCCCGACAAGGTCAAGCCCCCGGCAAGGTGCTTGCCGGGGGGGAATTACGCTGTGTGCCCGCGCTCCAGCACATCAGCCCACGCGTCGCCCTGGGGCCATTCCAGGGACGCGTGGCGGATGGCTGTGCAGCCTGGGGGACACGGTGGCACTCCACGGTGGTGAAGCCATCGCCGTGGCAAACGGAGACGCAAGGGCGGGCGCTTTTGGGGTCGACGGCGACGGGCATTAAATGTTCTTGTCCCCCACTGTCAAAGTAGGTAGCTACCACTGTTCATCCACTGTAGCTCCACTATTCCCGCACTATTACAACTACCACCTCAATTACGTTTTTACCCCTTTTCCTACGTTGACACCTGTCGGTGACCCCTTGCACTATAAAAGGAGGCCCATGCGCAACGTAGAAGGGGTTCGGAACCTAGATCGCTCATTCGCTCGGTGTAGCTAGTTCTTCAAGCTCTCGAGCTCTCCAACTCAATACAATCAAGCAGGAGTAGGGTTTTACGCGTCCATCGCGGCCCGAACCTGGGTAAACTGCCTGCGTGATCTCCACGATCTGCTCTTCGTGCTCCCTCCGCCCTCTTACCGCACGAACAAGGGGCTCCGGTCCCATAGGTGCTCGTGGTGGACAGTTTCCCCCGACATCTTTGGCGCGCCAGGTAGGGGGGCGTCGAGGTTGTGCGAACCTGATCCGGCGTTCACGCGGGCGCATTCTTCATCAACCTCTCCAAATCCGTCAGCTTCATCAGCAACTGCGCCATGGCCCCGAAGAAGAAGGCTTCGGAGGTCGCAGGCCCGTCTGCGTCTCATCCGCCGCCACCGGAGCCAACGGTGGGCGGGGGAGACGCCGTCGGAAGGGTGGTCGCCGGCGAGGACACGCGCGGCGCCACCAAATCCAAGGATAGAACGGACGACCGAGCCTCTGTCTCCGTGGACGCGCCACGTCTGTCTCAGCAAACGACGACCCAGCTACGCCATGCCACAGGAGGTGGCATCCGCTTGCTGGGCCAAGGGCAAACCGGAGGCTCGCGGGATGCTCCGGACCACCGTCCGGGCACAAGCAAAGCGCGGACGCCGGGGCGGGACCCTGCTCCTTCTAACGCCGTTAAGAGTCCGAGCATATCCCGCTCCTCGCACCGCTCGCCCCCGCTCCCCTCCACTCCAGCGGAAGCGCTCGCAAGGGCGCAACTGCTCCTCGACTTCCCTCCAGCGGCAGACAAGGCCGAAGACTGGAGGGCCACCATCCAGAGCCTGATCGCCTTCGCCAACAACGATACGCCGCAGCAGCCGGCGACCTCGCGGCCGCGGCAAGTCGAAAAGACGAAGGCCGACGGCGACAAGACCGCCGGGGGTGCGACAACCGTGCACTCCCCGCCGCGGAAGCAGAAGACGCCGCCCCGCCGGATCAACGTCGACGACGACTCCACGGCGTCGTCGGATCCGCGGGCTCGTCGGGACCAGCGCCGGGTCCTTGACGACCGGCGACAAGAAGACGCTCGAACGACGATCGAGCGCCGCCGAGAAGCTCGGCGACAATCAGACCAGCGAGCTGGGGACGCTGTCGACGCGTGCGCGCCCGGTGAACCAGGCGACTTGCCGTACGCGGCAGGTTGCCCTGCGTTTACCCGTGAGCTGCGGCGCGTCCAGTGGCCCAGCATGAAGAACTTCAAGCCCGACGTACCGGAGAAGTACGACGGCAAGACGCACCCCTCGGAATTCCTCAGCATTTACA
>LR738711.1:894360802-894503358 GCA_902687465.1 Secale cereale | reverse complement strand
CTCCTTTTTGTCTTCTCCACAACCACCACGCTATTCCACCTATAGTGTTATATCCATGGCTCACGCTCATGTATTGCGTGAAAGTTGAAAGGTTTGAAAAAATTGAGTATGAAAACAATTTCTTGGCTGAAATCGAGGTTGTGCATGATATGAATATTTTGTGTGATGAAGAGGGAGCATAGCCAGACTATATGATTTTGTAGGGATAACTTTCTTTAGCCTTGTTATTTTGAGAAGACATGATTGCTTTGTTAGTATGCTTGAAGTATTATTATTTCTTATGTAAATATAGGCTTTTGTCTTGAATCTTTCGGATCTGAACATTCATGCCACAACAAAGAGAATTACATTGAAATTTATGTTGGTTAGCATTCCACATCAAAAATTCAGTTTTTATCGTTTACCTACTCGAGGACGAGCAGGAATTAAGCTTGGGGATGCTTGATACGTCTCCAACATATCTATAATTTTTTATTGTTCCATGCTATTACAACTACCACCTCAATTACGTTTTTACCCCTTTTCCTACGTTGACACCTGTCGGTGACCCCTTGCACTATAAAAGGAGGCCCATGCGCAACGTAGAAGGGGTTCGGAACCTAGATCGCTCATTCGCTCGGTGTAGCTAGTTCTTCAAGCTCTCGAGCTCTCCAACTCAATACAATCAAGCAGGAGTAGGGTTTTACGCGTCCATCGCGGCCCGAACCTGGGTAAACTGCCTGCGTGATCTCCACGATCTGCTCTTCGTGCTCCCTCCGCCCTCTTACCGCACGAACAAGAGGCTCCGGTCCCATAGGTGCTCGTGGTGGACAGTTTCCCCCGACACCCACCCTCGTGGGCCCCCTCTGGCTCCCTTGATGCCCTCCTTCTTCCTATATATATATATATCCATGTACCCTGAAAACATCGAGGCAACAGAGAAAACCCTAATTCCACCGCCGCAACCTTCTGTTCCCGTGAGATCCCATCTTGGGGCCTATTCCGGAGCTCCGCCGGAGGGCGGATCTTCCACGGAGTGCTTCTACATCAACACCATTGCCTGACCATGAGTTGTGAGTAGTTTACAACAGACCTTCGGGTCCATAGTTAGTACCTAGATGGCTTCTTCTCTCTTTTTGGATCTCAATACCAAGTTCACCTCGGTCTTCGAGTAAATATATTCAATGTAATTTTTTTGCGGTGTGTTTGTCGAGATCCGATGGATTGTGGTTTTATGATCAAGATTATCTACTAGAAATATTTGGTTCTTTTCTGAATTCTTATATGTATGATTATAATATCCTTGCAAGTCTCTTAGAATTATTAGTTTGGTTTGGCCTACTAGATCTACAGTTCTTGCAATGGGAGAAGTGCTTGGCTTTGGGTTCAATCTTGCGGTGTCCTTTCCCAGTGACAGCAGGGGCAGCAAGGCACGTATTGTATTGTTGCCATCGAGGCTAAAAAGACGGGGTTTATAACATATTGTTTGGGTTTATCCCTCTACATCATGTCATCTTGCTTCAAGCATTACTCTGTTCTTATGAACTTAATACTCTAGATGCATGCTGGATAGCGGTCGATGTGTGGAGTAATAGTAGTAGATGCAGAATCGTTTCGGTCTACTTGTCACGGACGTGATGCCTATATATAATGATCATGCCTAGATATTATCATAATTATTCGCTTTTCTATCAATTGCTCGACAGTAATTTGTTCACCCACCTATCATGAGAGAAGCCACTAGTGAAACCTATGGCCCCGGGGTCTATTCTCAACATATTAATCTCCAATTTACTTTACATTGCTTTATTTACTTTCTGTTCTTATATCCAAAAATACCAAAAGTATCAAACTATCCTATCTATCATATCTCACTTTCGTAAGTGACCGTAAAGGGATTGACAACCCCTTATCACGTTGGCTGCAAAGTTCTTATTTGTTTGTGCAGGTGCGAGGGACTCGCGCATGGTCTCCTACTAGATTGATACCTTGGTTCTCAAAAACTGAGGGAAATACTTACGCTACTATGCTGCATCACCCTTTCCGCTTTGAGGGAATACAACGCAAGCTCGAGAAGTAGCACCACCCTGTTTACCAACGAGGAAAAGATTCGTTATTATTATATCATTATGTTATTTCCGTTCTCGTTAAAGGGTGATGCTAAGACATGGTTTAATTCTCTTGATCCTGGTTGTGTGCGTAGTCCCCAGGATATGATTTATTACTTCTCTGCTAAATATTTTCCCGCTCATGATATATAATTTTGTGCAAATTGAAGAAGAGAGTCTCCCAGAAGCTTGGGGGACGCTTCTCCAATTACTTAATGCTTTTCCTGATCATCCTCTTCAGAGGAATGAAATACTTGATGTCTTTTATAATGGACTAACCGATGCTTCCAGAGACCACCTGGATAGTTGTGATGGTTGTGTTTTCAGGGAAAGAACAGTTGATCAAGCTGAATTTCTATTAAATAATATGTTGACCAATGAAAACAATTGGACACTTCCTGAACCAGCCCCTAAGCCAACTCCGAAGAAAAGGGGTGTTCTATTTCTCAGTCCTGAAGATATGCAAGAGGCAAAGAAATCTATGGAAGAGAAAGGTATTAAAGCTGAAGATGTTAAGAATTTACCACATATTGAAGAATCTTGATAACCCGACACGGTTGTAAAGGTAAATTCTCTTTATATATTTGATGAAGGTGATATTCCTTGTTATAAGTCTGCTAACCAATGCTTAGATGAGTTTGACAATTTTATTGTGAAACAAGAAAACTTCAATGCTTATGTTGGTAGACAATTGCAACGTAATGCTTATATGATTGAACGCTTGAGTGATTATATGTCTAGAGTTAAAGTTGAACTGAAACTCATTAGTAAACATGCTTCTATGGTTACCACTCAAGCAGAACAAGTACTTAAAGCACAAAATGATTTGGTCAATGAATTAAATAGTAAGAAAAATGGTAATGCTGTTAGAGTTATGACTAGAGGTGGTAAAATGACTCAGGAACCTCTATATCCTGAAGGCCACCCTAAGAGAATTGAGCAAGATTCTCAGAGAGCTAATTTAGATGCACCTAGTTCTTCTAAGAAGAAGAAAAAGAAAAATGATAGGACTTTGCATGCTTTAGTGAACCTGTAGCTGACACACCTGAGAATGCCAATGATATCTCTGTCTCTGATGCTAAGACACAATCTGGTAATGAACATGAACCTAGTGATAATGTTAATGATGATGTTCATGATGATGCTCAACCTAGCAATGATAATGATGTAGAGATAGAACATGATGTTGATCTTGATAACCCACAATCAAAGAATCAACGTTATGATAAGAGAGACTTTGTTGCTAGGAAGCACGGTAAGGAAAGAGAACCATGGGTTCAGAAACCCATGCCTTTTCCTCCTAAACCATCCAAGAAAAAGGATGATGAGGATTTTGAGCTCTTTGCTGAAATGATTAGACCTATCTTTTTGCGTATGCATTTGACTGATATGCTTAAAACAAATCCTTATGCTAAGTATATGAAAGATATTATTACCAATGAAAGAAAGATACCTGAAGTTGAAATTTCCACGATGCTTGCCAATTACACTTTTAAGGGTGGAATACCAAAGAAACTAGGAGATCCAGGAGTACCCACTATACCTTGCTCCATTAAAGGAATTATGTTAAAACTGCTTTGTGTGATCTTGGAGCCAGTGTTAGTGTTATGCCTCTCTCTTTATATCGTAGACTTGATTTGAGTAAGTTGACACCTACTGAAATATCTTTGCAAATGGCCGATAAATCAACTGCTATACCTGTCGGTATTTGTGAGGATGTGCATGTTGTGGTTGCGAATGTTACTATTCTAACAGACTTTGTTATCCTTGATATTCCCGAGGATGATAGTATGTCTATTATACTTGGTAGACCCTTTTTGAATACTGCAGGGGTTGTTATTGATTGCAACAAAGGCAATGTCACTTTTCATGTCAATGGTAATGAGCATACGGTACACTTTCCGAGGAAACAACCTCAGGTCCACAGTATCCTATTGGAAAAATTCCAACGATTACTATTGGAGGTTTTGAATTTCATCTTCCCTCTGTCAAGAAGAAATATGATATTCTTATTGTTGGGGACATGTATATCCCCATTGAGGTAACCTAGTGTTATTCTAGAATTCTCCGGTTTCATGTTATTCGGATAGATTTTATTAACAAGACTTGATCAACCTTGTTAATGGATTCCTTTTGATGAGCATGAGATGGGTGAATCTAGATAACACAACTTTCTGTACCCTCCTTTTACTTTCTATTAATTAGATTAAATAAAGCAAAAATAGTATTTTCTGTCTGTTTTCAGAGTTATCCGTGCAATAAAAAATACCCCGTAAATAAAAGTTCTCCAAATGCCCCGAAAATGAAATATGATTTTTTCAGAATATTTAAGAATATTTGGCACTGAGAACACGGCGAGGGAGCCAGCACCTGGCCACAAGGGTCCAGGGCACGCCCATCCCCTGGGCGCACCCCCTGCCTCGTGGGCCCCATGTGGACCCCTCCACTTACTTCAGCAACCACACACTCCTTCTTCCTCCCAAAAAATCACTATCCAGCTCAAGCACGAGTTCTAGCTCATCTTGCTGCCATTTTCGGTCTCCTTGCTCAAAGCTCCATTCACAAAACTGTTTGGGGAGATTGTTCCTTGGTATGTGACTCCTCCATTGGTCCAATTAGTTTTTGTTCTAGTGCTTTATTTATTGAAAAAATCTGCTGGTTAGGTGACCCTGTTATTGATCTTGCATGTAAAATTTACGTGGTTCCAAGTAGTTCTAATGCATGATATAGTCTCTAGGCACTTGTAGGAGCAGTTGCTACCAATCTTGTTGAGTTTGGTTCAACTTTATTTTGAGGTCTCTAAAAATTTCAGAAATTTTCAGAGGAAGAAAATGATGAGGAGATTGTTGAGAGGCTCTTCCTGTCAAGGTTCAAAGGATAAGCAGAAGGAAGAGAATAAAAAGCCCAAATACAATCTTCCTCGCACTGCGGAAGTTCGTCCGTGTGAATGGCCTTGCAATGAGTTTTTGGAAGCCGCTGGGATTTATAAAGACTTTTATTATTTGGCGGAGAATACAGGCCTCATCGACTTCCTCCACGACCAGCGTGAACAGTATCTCTTGCTCACTAATATTTTCACGCAAAACATTCATTTTCATGCTAAGAAATCACCACCTTCAGTGGAGTTTCGTTTATATGATGAGGTTAAGGAGATGTCGTTCTATGAATTTTGTCAAGTATGTAAGATACCCTTTGCTGGTAGTCTTGAGGAACCACATCGTAAAGATGTTGAGGGGTTTAATGATATGATAGCTGTAGGGGAAACGAGGCAAGTTTCAGGGGCAAGAATTACTAGTATATATTTTCCTGTTCTATGCTACTTTGCTATATTTGCTAGCAGATGCTTAATTGGTCACGGGAACAGTGGGAATCTTAGTGCCCCTGATATTTTCATCTTGCGCCATGCTTTGTTTCAAGACACAACTTTTAGCTTGGGTGCTGTTGTTAGTAAACGATTAAGTCTGAACTGTACAAAGGGTCCTATCTTTGGAGGCATCTTTGCTTCACGCCTTGCTAAACACTTTAGAATACCTATTAGGAATCATGAGAAGGAAGAAAAGTTGTTGACTCCGGTGTTTCTAGATTATAAGAGGATGATAACACATGATTTTATTGTTAAAGACAAGAAGAAGTTGCTTAAGTATAAATTGAGGTTTTATGAAAAAAATTGTGAGATTATTACCTTGCATGCACCATCTCTATTTGATATATTTTCAGGCACGTACCTCGTTTTGCCAGATGTCGTCTATAAATACTAGAGCCAGGAACAAGCTTCAGAGCCAGAGCCGGAACCACCACTTGACCCTTACCGGCAGTCGGTGTACCGGTGGGATCCGGATGAGATTGTCAACTAGTGGCCCCCAAAGGACGCTCCTCCGTGCACCGGAGAGAGTAACTTTGATCCGTGGCAATAGACCAACTTAGGCCAAAAGCCTAAGATTGAGGGGGTACGTATTTCTCACCGACATTACATTCATGTTCACACACTTATTCCAGTAGTCGGTGCTCACACTTTTTCTTTTTACTACCCATGCTAGTTTCATTTCTTTTCTTAGTCTTTTTCTTGTGTGTTAGAAAAACCTTAAGAAAAAAAATAGTTGTAGCCTTTTAGCTAGTTTACTTTCCATGCCTGCAATAATAGTAATTAAAAGAAAACCAAAAAAGATTTCTCGTTCTTCTTTTGCTTGTTGCGAGCTTTCCCATGTAAATAGTTTCTTTTCTTTTCTTTGGGGATCAAGAGGAGAAGACCATGATGGAAATGTTTAGTGGCTCTTATATGCATTACTGAAGATTTAACCTTGAGCCATATTACTTTGTCTTCTCTCTTGTATTAAATACTTGCAGATTCCAGCTTAGTCCAATGCACGTTGAAAGTGCAACTAATCCCCGGGTGGTTTTGGCAATTAATAACAACATATATATCATTGAACTAATAGTTACTTGAGAATCATTTCAGAGAAGTTCAGTGATATGGGTATGGCAATGACTGAAGAAGTGGACCCCTCGAAATGCTAAGGCAAGCATTGGCAAAAGCTCAAGACTCCGTTTTTGGTTTAGTGATCCAAGATCACATTGAGTCCATAGGAAAAGCCAATACTATTAAAAGGGGATGAGGTTATGTTGATGATCTGGTTGCTCAAGTGCTTAGTGATACATCTCCTAAACTATCAGCAACTTTCACTGCCAAATACACTCATAAGTAATCTCGGTCCCACCGATATTCCAAACTCAGTCACACCGAGATGAACCACCTCAGCCATAAGCCAAACCCTAGAAAAATCGGATATTCCGATTTTGAGATCGGTTTCACCGAAACATGGGCTGCCAAGCTTCTGTAACCTTCTGTCATCAAATCGGTGTCACTGAGATGATGAAGTCGGTCCCACCGAAACTGGCATGCTCTTGTCTTTGCTCAAATCGGACTAACCGAGATGGTATTTTCGGTCCCACCGAAAACCCCAACGTTCACATTATTTGAACTTTCGGTCTCACCGAGTTGTCCACTTCGGTCCCACCGAGATTGCTCAAATATGTGTGTAACAGTTGGATTTTGTGTGGAGGCTATATATACCCCTCCGCCCCCTCTTCATTCGTGGAGAGAGCCATCAGAAAGAACTACCACTCCTACCTTACATTTCTGAGAAGAGAACTACCTACCCTTGTGTTGAGATCAAGTTGCTCCACTCCCACCATATGAAGCTTGATCTCTAACCTTCCCAAGTTGCTTTCCACTCAATCCTTTCTTCCACCACAGCCAAATCAGTGAGGAGAGTTGAGTGTTGGGGAGATTATCATTTGAAGCACAAGAGCAAGGAGTTCATCATCATCTACAACATCTATTACCTTTTGGAGGGTGGTGCCTCCTAGATTGGTTAGGTGTCGCTTGGGAGCCTCCGTCATCGATGTGGAGTTGAACCAAGAAGTTTGTAAGGGCAAGGAGATCGCCTACTTCGTGAAGATCTACCCCGAGTAAGGCTAGCCCTCCGTGGGCGTAGGCCATGATGGAATAGACAAGGTTGCTTCTTCGTGGACCCTTCGTGGGTGGAGCCCTCCGTGGACTCGCGCAGCCGTTACCCTCCGTGGGTTGAAGTCTCCATCAACGTGGATGTACGATAGCACCACCTATCGGAACCACGGGAAAAATCTCGGCGTCTCCAAAATTGCGTTTGCTCTTCTCCACCTCTCTTTACTACATGTGCAATTTACTTTCCGCTGCCTATACTCTAGAATTGCATGTGTAGGGTGATACTTGACTTGATCATAATTGTGAATCTGCCAAAAACTGTTCTTTGTCAAAAGGCAGAATTTTTATATTTACAAGTAGTCTAATCACCCCCCCCCCTCTAGACATACTTTCGATCCTACACACGTGCACTATTATTATTTTCCACATCGTTCGGTCGTGCGAGTGGAAGACAATAATGATGATATATGATGAATTGATTGAGATGAGAAAAGCTGGTATGGACTCGACCTCTCTTGTTTTTGTAAATATGATGGTTCATCGTGCCTGATTCAGTTTGTTATGAATGAAACATGCTTGCAATGACAAATAAGAGATCATAGCTGCTCATGCCATGCTTAATTAGTTAAGAGTTTATAATGGTCTATCTTGTGTGTCAACATGATATTAAAATGGTTGTGATGTGGTATGATAGGGTGGTATCCTCCTTTGAACGATTCAAGTGGTCTGACTTGGCACATGTTCACACATGTAGTTAAAACAAAATCAACATAGCCTCCACGGTATTTATGTTTATGGTGATTTATATCCTACTCATGCTTGCACTCATTGTTGATTAATTTTAATGCATGTTCATGACTGTTGTCGCTCTCTAGCTGGTCGCTTCCCAGTCTCTTTCTAGCCTCCACATGTACTAAGCGGGAATACTGCTTGTGCATCCACTTCCATAAACCCCAAAGTTATTCCATATGAGTCCACCATACCTTCCTATATGCAGTATCTACCTGCCGTTCCAAGTAAATTTGTATGTGCCAAACTCTAAACCTTGAAATGAAATTCTATTTTGTATGCTCGAACAGCTCATGTATCAACTAGGGATGTCTATATCTTCCATGCTAGGTGGGTTATTCTCACGATGAGTGGACTCCGCTCATCATTCATGAGAAACTGGCTGGTAACCGGGATGCCCAGTCCCATGCTCAAATCACAATAATTAAACAAAGAGTAAAATGCATTTGGGGTCATTGAACTTGTGTCGAAAGCTCACTTTGGTCATGTACTTAAGAATACGGTCAATACGGTCATTATATACGACTTGAGTTAATTATACGGTCACTGCCTCACAGTATAGCTCCATATTTTGTCTCGTTGACTGGTCAACATCACAGCACCCTCTCTCTACCTATGTGAGACCCACCTGTCAGTTATTTTTAAAAGAAAAACACTGCATCGCATGAGAATCAAACCAGGGATCAGAGGCTGCAGCCCACGTATTCTAACCACTATACCCACAAAAATTTGTGTTAAATCTATGGAGCGCTATGAATATTTAATTAACACGCACAAAACACACTCACACACTTACATGCATGCACGCAACACTTTTGCAGCCGCCGTCAAAAATCGTATGTTGGCCGCGGTGAGATGAGCAAGTCGTTGGACTAGTTGGACCACCTGAGGTCGTGGCTTGACGTCATATTTTCGCAGTTCTTCGTCGGTGTTGCCATCCTCCGGCCTGGTGGTGCATGTCATCGGTGCAGTAGTCATCGTGGTACAGTTTTTGCGTCGTCGGTGGCAAGGCGGATGGTGCAGCCGGGGCAAGGCCTAAATGTGTGTCGTGCTCATCATGGTATGGACGTTGTGGAGCTAAGGCCTGTGCAGTTGTACGTGCATGCCGGTGAATGGGAACATGGAAGTGTTCAAGTGAGGACACCGGGCTGAGCTGCTTGTGCCCCAGACGTTGAAGAGTCCATGTCCGGCTTGGACTGGAACAATCATCCGAGCTTGTTAGAGCACCTTCATACTAATCGTGTACCCCTTAATATTTTGAATCAGATCAATAGAAAGAAAACAAAGATAATTGATACGGTCCTGTGGCCATCAACTCGGCGTGACTCGCATGTCCTCGTATTGTCTCAGGTGCGTGTGCTTCGAGCGATCAGATAGATCAGTCAGCGGCGTGTTGTTACATATACGTGCCTGTGCTAGCTAGCCTAGGAAAATCGACCGAGCTAGTAGGCTTCTTCCTTTGTACGTGTATCTCTCGCCGTCTACATCTGAACGGACCCGATTTAGCTCAGAAATTACTCGAGCTAGCCTCATACACGTGTATCGATGAAAAGCAGTCGGCTAGATCGCCGTTGAGGTCGGTACCTGCGCCAACATCGGCGATGGTGGCCGGGCTCATCGAAGTGCAGGTGGCGATGGCGTGAGCGGAGCGGCGCATCCCCGGATGATACGCCTGTGGGTGAAGACAGCGAACGTCCAATATACTATGTATATATTTACGTAACAGACGTACATACTAGAGGTATAAGAACGGCCCCGTGTCTAAGTATTGAGTATACGGATTTTTGTCTTTTTTTTGTTCTGGGAAAGGAACACTGAATGGAACTAAGCGGCCGTGAAGAAAGTCGGGAGCAGGGATCGTAGCATGCAGCCCCGTCCAGCCCGCGCTCGATAGCATGCATGCATGAACACATGCGGCGGTACCAGACTAAGAAAAATTATTGCTGTGTGTTGTCCACAGATAGATCCAGAGGTCAACTGACAAGTGGGACCCTCGTAAGGTAGATAGAGGGGGTGTTGTGATGTTTGACCAGTCAACAAAACAAAATACGGAGCTATACCATGAGGCAGTGACCGTATAATCACCTCAAGTCGTATATAATGACTGTATTGACCGTATTCTTAAATACAATGACCAAAGTGAGCTTTCGACACAAGTTCAATGATCACGGGTGCATTTTACTCTTAAACAAAACTCCCCCAGGGTTGTTGCTTGTTTGGACGGTACCCCGTGGATTCGGATGGCCGTGGAGTGTGCTTGTTGGTGGTTGGGGGAGTATAAACTTTACCATTCTGTTTGGGAACCGCCTATAATGTGTGTAGCATGGAAGATATCGAGATTCTTGGTTGCTATGTTGACAATGAAAGTATACCGCTCAAATATTATTCATCTCTATTTCAAAATTGAGCTCTGGCACCTCTACAAATCCCTGCTTCCCGCTGCGAAGGGCCTATCTATTTACTTTTATGTTGAGTCATCATATTCTTATTAAAGATCACCAGTTGGAGAGCACTGCTGTCATTTGCATGTATTGCAATAAATTTGTATTGAGTATGACTGTGACTGGATCTCTTTTACCATGAATTACAATGTCTAGTCAGTCCTTGATCTTCAAAGGTGCTCTGCATTTATGTTTTGTGGTCTCGGAAAGGGCTAGCGAGATACCATCTTGTTATATCATATTATGATTGTTTTGAGAAAGTATTGTCATCCGAGATTTCTCTACTCTTATAAAAAACCGAGTTGGTGATGATGGTGTGCCTACCATCCTGCAATATAGACCGTCCGATCTATATCTAACGGATAGAAAGCAAACTATGGCAATTTTGCAAAAAGATACCCACACCCCTCTCCACATTTGCAGATAAGACCTTCCCTCATTCATATTTGTCTCCCACAAGATAAATAACTCGTATAAATGCATCTTGATGTTCCATGCAACGCATGGGCCTCTTGCTAGTATTATTATTACTCACTAGTTGATTATGACATTGATATGAGTAGACATGAGACCTGAAAGTTATTCTGAATGTGGTTAGTTCATGATCTTTGCTGAAAACTTGAATGCTGGCTTTACATATTTACAACAACAAGAGCAAACAGAGTTTGTTAAAGTTTTTCTTTATCACTTTCAATTTATCAACTGAATTGCTTGAGTACAAGCAAAGGTTTAAGCTTGGGGGAGTTGATACGTCTCCAACGTATCTACTTTTCCAAACACTTTTTCCCTTGTTTTGAACTCTAACTTGCATGATTTGAATGGAACTAACCCGGACTGACGTTGTTTTCAGCAGAACTATCATGGTGTTATTTGTGTGCAGAAATAAAAGTTCTCGGAATGACCTAAAATTCAACGGAGATTTATTTTGGAATATATAAAAAATATTTGCGGAAAGAACCAGACCAGGGGGCCCACACCCTCACTACAAGAAATATGTCAACTTATGACCTTTTGTTAGTGACCCTGGAAGAATTGGTCATAGATCTATGACCATTTCAGACCAATTGGTCAAAAGCTGTTCGGGGGGCTCCAAACCCTAAACTATAACGACCATTTTGGTCAGAAAGGTCATAATTTCCTTACACGAAATGGTCACAAAGCAGATAGCACTGGTTCGCTGCCTTATTTCCAGCTGTTCATGACCAATATAGATGGTCATAACCTTGAAAATTGTGGTGGGTTGCTACGACTAGGCGCCACCTCATCAGTTTTGCCTATGTGTCATGTCCATGTGGCAGTTTTTGCCCTAGGTTCTGAAGCAACCTATATTTCTGTCATTCCCAAAATTCCCCAAAAAATCTCATAAATTCTTTGGGTCATATCTTCGTCAAATATGTGAAAAACCTTCCTTGCCTAGTTAAAAAATAATTCAAAAATATTCATTTTCCTATTCTGTTAAAAAAAACACTTTGTGAAGGAAGTACCACTTTGGCATGTCCAAATGGTATCCATTTTCTACAGTGCTTTCCTATGCCCAAATAACTATCCTCCACCAAATGCCAGCTCAATCCATTCATTATTTTGAGCCCATCTTCAACATTCATATTTATGTCCAGTGTGGTACTTTGCAAAGCAAGTACCACCTAGACTCCTCCTTTTGAGCTGAAAATTTGTGAAGACGGTCCTCTTAGTAACTGATCATCCTCAACCAAAACTCACGCCCATTAGCCATGTGCATTTTTCATACCGCTAATCAAACACTTGGATGCTAATTCATGTTTGAGCATCGATCGGTCTCCTCGTGAGAATCTTATGTTGTAATTTTCTTCCTAGCACCTACCTGGGGAGTGGCCAACCCACTAGACATGCCTAGGCCGCCCAGAACACATGGCAACGCCACAGTCACGAGGTGACCACGCAGCGGGCATGCGAGTTTACGCGCTCTAGAGTTGGGGCCCTCGACCACCGCCCAAACCTCGACGTATCGCCACCAAACCATGTATTTATGATTAAATAGGTACTTATGTACCTAGAAATGATTTTTGGAAAAAATAAATAGCAAACTATGAGGCAGCCGCAGTTCAAATTTGACCCGCTTCCAACTGAATCGGCGGAAATTTGTCTTTTTCACGAGACGTGGATCAAAACTTTTTACACCCAACCATTTTGTCAATTGTGCATTAAATATGTCCTAGTATTTTAGAAAATTGATTTGGTCAAATTTTGCAACAATTATTTGGGAGGTCCTTCACAAAAAAACCTCCTTTTGGGCACTCGAAAAATGAAAATGAATTTTTCGTCCAAAGAATGTGAAAACTTCCTTAAGCAACATTGTTTGCCATTCCAAGATGCACCCTTGTGCACAATATGAGATCATTTGAACAAACTATGCCATGAATGTGGCCATAGGATTGATCATTTGGCTTGAAAGCCATGAATCTTCACGCATGATAGCTCATTTCTGAGAACACTTTTTTAAAAGAATGACCGTATTACAAGTTTATATTTTTTTTCTGGTAACTTGGTCATATATAATGACACAATGCGAAGGTTTTCCAATTTTTTGATTTTTTTTGAATTTTTTATGCCCGTTTCAAAATGCGGTCAAAACGGCGGGAATGACCGTTCCTAGCTAGTGGTTGAATCTTGGAATTTTTTTGGTGTTTCTCTGATTAAATAGATACTTATGTACCTAGAAATGATTTTTGGAAAAAATAAATAGCAAACTATGAGGCAGCCGCAGTTCAAATTTGACCCGCTTCCAGCTGAATCGGCGGAAATTTGTCTTTTTCACGAGAGGTGGATCAAAACTTTTTACACCCAACCATTTGGTCAATTATGCATTAAATATGTCCTAGTATTTTATAAAAATGATTTGGTACAATTTTGCAACAATTATTTGGGAGGTCCTTCACAAAAAAACCTCCTTTTGGGCACTCGGAAAATGGAAAATGAATTTTTCGTCCAAAGAATGTGAAAACTTCCTTAAGCAACATTGTTTGCCATTCCAAGATGCACCCTTGTGCACAATATGAGATCATTTGAACAAACTATGCCATGAATGTGGCCATAGGATTGATCATTTGGCTTGAAAGCCATGAATCTTCACGCATGATAGCTCATTTCTGAGAACCCTTTTTTAAAAGAATGACCGTATTACAAGTTTATATTTTTTTCTGGTAACTTGGTCATATATAATGACACAATGCGAAGGTTTTCCAATTTTTTTATTTTTTTTGAATTTTTTATGCCCGTTTAAAAATGCGGTCAAAACGGCGGGAATGACCGTTCCTAGCTAGTGGTTGAATCTTGGTATTTTTTTGGTGTTTCTCTGATTAAATAGATACTTATGTACCTAGAAATGATTTTTGGGAAAAATAAATAGCAAACTATGAGGCAGCCGCAGTTCAAATTTGACCCGCTTCCAGCTGAATCGGCGGAAATTTGTCTTTTTCACGAGAGGTGGATCAAAACTTTTTACACCCAACCATTTGGTCAATTGTGCATTAAATATGTCCTAGTATTTTATAAAAATGATTTGGTACAATTTTGCAACAATTATTTGGGAGGTCCTTCACAAAAAACCCTCCTTTTGGGCACTCGAAAATTGGAAAATGAATTTTTCGTCCAAAGAATGTGAAAACTTCCTTAAGCAACATTGTTTGCCATTCCAAGATGCACCCTTGTGCACAATATGAGATCATTTGAACAAACTATGCCATGAATGTGGCCATAGGATTGATCATTTGGCTTGAAAGCCATGAATCTTCACGCATGATAGGTCATTTCTGAGAACACTTTTTTAAAAGAATGGCCGTATAACAAGTTTATATTTTTTTTATGGTAACATGGTCATATATAATGACACAATGCGAAGGTTTTCCTATTTTTTGATTTTTTTTTGAATTTTTTATGCCCGTTTCAAAATGCGGTCAAAACGGCGGGAATGACCGTTCCTAGCTAGTGGTTGAATCTTGATATTTTTTTGGTGTTTCTCTGATTAAATAGATACTTATGTACCTAGAAATGATTTTTGTTAAAAATAAAGAGCAAACTACAAGGCAGCTACAGTTCAAATTTGACCCACTTCCAGCTGAATCGGTGGAAATTTGTCTTTTTCACGAGAGGTGGATCAAAACTTTTTACACCCAACCATTTTGTTAATTATGCATTAAATATGTCCTAGTATTTTATAAAATTGATTTGGTCCAATTTTGCAACAATTATTTGGGAGGTCCTTCACAAAAAAACTCCTTTTGGGCACTCAAAAATTGGAAAATGAATTTTTCGTCCAAAGAAAGTGAAAACTCTCTTAAGCAACATTGTTTGGAATTCCAAGATGCACCCTTGTACACGATATGAGATTATTTGAACAAATATTTGGTTGATCCTTTGCAAAAAAACTCATTTTGAGCACGCAAAAAATGAAGAATGAAGTTTTCATGAAATAACTTATCTTTAGTCGATTACGACCAATTTAGATGGTCAAAAAGTCTTCAAATTGCTTGCTGCGTTTTGATTGGTCCAGGAGGATATCACGCGGATCATGCCTCAGACACCGTCGGATGCTCCCGTATCCAACGGCAGCCCTCACCCCTCACCCTCTCTCACCCACGCCCCCACTCCCCACCGTACCCGCAGCCCCACCTCACCCCTCACCCTCTCACCCACGCCCCCACTCCCCACCGTACCCGCAGCCCCGTTCCAATCCCGCACCTGCACCCGCACCCGCTCGCCGAAACCCTAGCCGCCGCCGCCCCCATCCCCTCCTCCCCCCTCCCGTGGCTCCCACCACTCGCCGGTGGCCCAGATCCGGACGCCCGACCCCGTCCCGCGGCGCGCCTCGCCTCGCCGATCGCCGAGGTACCGCCCCCTCCCCCCTCTACCTCCTCGCCGCCCCGTCCTCGCCCTCTCGCCGCGGTTGCCCGGCCTCGCCGTCCGCCGTCCGCCGCCGCCGCCTCTCCCGCCCCGTAACCACGCCCACGTTCCCCGCTTTGGCCGGATCTGACGCGCTACAGTGAAATTTCCGCGGTTCGGTTGTGGGGAATTCGAGCTAGGGTTTGCGCGTACCATCGGTCGCGTCGTCGCGGTGTAACCCTAGAACCTCGAGGAAACAGGCCCGTGTTGGTACCGTCAGATTTGCGTACCTCGCTACATGTTTTAGTTTTTGATTTTCGCAGTAGTTTCACTGATAGAATTGTTTATCTGGTCATACAGCTTTTGAAGGACTAGATTCGACCGAGTTCTTTTCGAAAAGGACTAAATTAGACAGATTGATTTTATTTTTTATTTTTTATTGGAACTTGCACTGTTGTCCTGCACTACATGAGCGCTCTGGATCTTCAGTGCTCGCAGTGAGGGTAGTATGGAATCATTACTAATGTGCAGACACTGAAATCATGGACGATTATCTTTTACCTCTGTTTGGAAATAGGCAAAATATTTCGTCATGTTCATTTCACAGATTAGATGACTGTTTTTTTGATCCTGAATTCTTGTTTGCAGATCGGATTTCTTGATTACACATTATTAATTCAGTAATTGAATCAGTTTACACGCTATGTTTTCAGGATAAAAAGGCTGTGATCAGCAATTGAGCAATTGATCTTCTGGACTATCACTTCTCTTCTTCTGTGAGGTAGTTATCTTGGACTTGGAAGTATTTTCTGCACATCCATTGCCCTTTATAGTGTAAACTAGTATTGGACAGGCCAATGTGAATAATCTTCATGTGTTTGAACTAGTTTATTTTCCTGAAGTGTGGCATCATTACTCATGTATGGATACTTAATATCATGGGCTTTTATCTTTGACCTAAGTTTGGAAATAGGCAAAAGATTTCATCATGTTCATATTAAACAGATAAGATGACTGTTTGTTCCCTGGCTTCATAACCCACGTAGCGGTTTATGCTGTTTTAATGATGAGACTTCAATTCATTCTTGATGGTCTAAATCTATAATACCGATGTGTTTAACACTGCAAGAATTTATTATGAAGATATATCTATTGTTTTGTCTCAAAACATATGGTGCTTCTATGCTAACCAATATGGCAGTGTTTGGAGTTTTACGAGACTGGATTTCTTGTTTTTGCAGTATTAATTCAGAACAATTGACTCAGTTTGCATGCTTTGTTCCCAGGATAAAAAGGTTGTGATAAGCAATTAAGCCTTGGTATCCTGGATTGTCACTCCTCTTTTTCTGTGAGGTATTTATCTGGGACTTGAAATATTTTCTGAACATCCAATGCCTTTGATAGTGTAAACTGGTATTTGTCAGACGATTGCACTATCTAATTATCATCAATTTTCCTGCAGTTGGCTTGGTTAATGTGTGCTTTGTGGTAAAGATGACAGACAATGGTAAAGCAAAGTCAGGCTCTGGAGCAGCCTATACAATCAATCTAGAGACCTTCAGTAAGCGGCTTAAGGTGTTTTATGACCATTGGAACGGAAACAAGTCTGATCTTTGGGCTTCTTCTGATTTGTTAGTTACCAAACAGAGATGGAAGATGAGCTCCTGCTTGGATTTTTTTCTGCCAGCACATGATTTGTATGTATGCAATCATCATCTGATTTGATGCTACCTTGTTGTTCATGCTGTGTGCATTGATTCCCACAAACTATAACCTGATTTGATGCTACCTTGTCTTTTTTAATTGATATTTGTCTCATCCAGCACTCTGACTATAAATGTGTTCATGCTCTAGCTCTTCTTAATTTTCATGCATGTTTTTTTCCAGACTTGATCTTACTACTAAATAGCACCCCATCACCTGTTGTTGTTGTTATTCACCCTATCCTTGCTGTTATGTTTTCTTGTTGGCAGATATTTTGAGTAAATTCAAGACGAAAGATGTTCAAAGAAGCTCCAAGACATTCTTATATAACAAGTTATGTAATAATAGCTAGGTTATCTGGGAATTTAATGTATCTTCTCTCCGTTTGTGAATGAAATAGTAATTATGTATGTGATTTAATGTATCTTCTGTCTGTGAATTTCATGTATGTTTCAGAATTACAATTTTTGTTTCATATGAAATAGTAATTATGTATGTGGTTTGAAAATGCGTGCAATGGAAACATGACTCATGCGACCCAGTTATCAAAATAATTTGAGCACATTTGAAATTTCTGACGTGTGAGACCAGTGTATGATATTATGATATTTGGGACAAATGTAAAATAGTGGAAAATAAAATGGCAAAAAATAAGAGATCATATGCTGTAAAAGGCCGCATCTAGAAATAAAAAGGCTGAATTACAGGGCCAGGCCCATGTAGCTAGTGAAAATTATCGGAAAAATATATATTAAAAAGGCCGAATTGTTGGGCTAGGCCCATGTAGAAAACCGAAATGGACCGGGCTGAATCTTGTGCCACATCAGCTTGCCACGCTGGATGCCTACGTGGCCTGGGGAGGCTGCTAGTGACCAAAACACGACAGTAGAAATATTTTGGTCATAAACGTCTATGACCTTCTCACAGAGAAGGTCGCTATAGTCAGTTTATGACGGCCAGCTTTTGACCTTATGTTTTTGGTCACAAAAAGGTCACAAATGGAAATTTGTGACCATTCAGTGACCAATAGTGGTGGTCACAAGTTGACATATTTCTTGTAGTGCCTGTCCACGAGGGTGGGGGGCGCCCCCCGTGGGCACGCCCCTGCCTCGTGGCCCCCCTGTTGCTCCACCGACATCTTCCCCGACTCCATATATTCACATTCGGGGAGAAAAATTCAGACAGAAGAAATTATCGCATTTGACGATACGGAGCCGCCCTAATCTCTCTCGGGAGGGCTGATCTAGAGTCCGTTCGGGGCTCCAGAAAGGGAATATCGTCGCCATCGTCATCATCAACCTTTCTCCATCACCAATTCCATGACGCTCACCGTCGTGCGTGAGTAATCCCATCGTAGGCTTGCTGGACGGTGATGGGTTGGATGAGATTTACCATGTAATCGAGTTAGTTTTGCTAGGGTTCGATCCCTAGTATCCACTATGTTCTAAGATTGATGTTGCTATGACTTTGCTATGCTTAATGCTTGTCACTAGGGCCTGAGTGCCATGATTTCAGATCTGAACCTATTATGTTTTCATGAATATATGTGTGTTCTTGATCCTATCTTGCAAGTCAATAGTCACCTGCTATGTGTTATGATCCGGCAACCCCGAAGTGACAATAGTCGGGACCACTCCCGGTGATGACCGTAGTTTGAGGAGTTCATGTATTCACTATGTGTTAATGCTTTTGTCCGGTACTCTATTAAAAGGAGGCCTTAATATCCCTTAGTTTCCACTAGGACCCTACTGCCACGGGAGGGTAGGACAAGAGATGTCATGCAAGTTCTATTCCATAAGCACGTATGACTATATTCGGAATACATGCCTACATTACATTGATGAACTGGAGCTAGTTCTGTGTCACCTTATGTTATAACTATTACATGAGGAATCACATCCGACATAATTATCCATCACTGATCCAATGCCTATGAGCTTTTCACATATTGCTTGTTGCTTATTTACTTTTTCGTTGCTACTGTTACAATCACTACAAAAACACTATCGCTACTTTTGCTACCGTTACCGTTACTTCCATATTACCTTGCTACTAAATTACTTTGCTGCAGATACTAAGTTTTCCAGGTGTTCTTGAATTGACAACACAGCTGCTAATACTTGAGAGTATTCTTTGGCTCCCTGATAACCCACAAGTGTAGGGGATCAGTTGTAGCCTCTTTCGATAAGTAAGAGTCGAACCCAATGAGGAGCTAAAGGCAAAACAAATATTCCCACAAGTTCTATCGACCATCGATACAAGTCTACGCACGCTTGACGTTTACTTTACCTAGAACAAGTATGAAACTAGAAGTACTTTGTAGTTTTTCTGGGATAGGTTTGCAAGAATATAAAGAGCACGTAAATATAAACTAGGGGCTGTTAAGATAAAGAAGCAATAAAGTTAGTGATAGCGAGTGTGGAAAAGTGGTGGTAGGAGTTGCAAAATTGCCCCTAAGCAATTGACTACGTTACTAGACCGATAGCAAGTTTTATGTGGGAGAGGCCACTGCTAGCATGTCATCCCTTACTTGGAATTCTATGCACTTATGATTGGAAATATTAGCAAGCATCCGCAGCTACTAACATTCATTAAGGTAAAACCCAACCATAGCATTAAGATATATTGGTCCCCCTTCAATCCCGTATGCATCAATTTCTACGGTAGGTTGAATCTTCTGTCACTCTTGCCCTCCAATACGTAGTCCTATCAACAAACAACTAACCCTATGGTGTGATCCACGCACGCGCTTATATGATGGGCACCAAAGGACAGCAACATAACCACAAGCAATTTAAATCGATCATAGCAATTCACCAATCACCGATAGGACAACGATAATCCACTCAGACATCATAGGATGGCAACACATCATTGGATAATAATATGAAGCATAAAGCACCATGAGTAGAGGGTACAACGGGTTACGGGAGAGTGGACCACTGTAGATAGATGGGGGAAGGTGATGGAGATGTTGGTGAAGATGACGTAGGTGTTGGTGTAGATCGCCGTCACACGATGATGGCCCCGGTGTCACTCCGGTGCCACCGGAAGCAAGGGGGAGAGAGCCCCCTCCTTCTTCTTCTTCCTTGACCTTCTCCCTAGGTGGGAGAAGGGTTTCCCCTCTGGTCCATCGCCTCCATGGCGGCGGAGGGGCGAGAGCCCCTCCGAGATTGGATCTGTCTCTCTGTGTCTCTCTGTTTCTGCGTTACCAGATTCTGGCCCTTCACCGCTTCTTATATTCCCGGAGATTCGTAACTCCGATTGGGCTGAAATTTTGACATGATTTTTATCCGGATATTAGCTTTCTTGCGGTGAAAGAAGGGCATCAACCGCCTTACGGAGTGGCCACGAGGGCCCAGGGTGCGCCTGCCCCTGGTGAGCGCGCCCCCCTGCCTCGTGGCCCACTCGGGCATCGTCTCATGTTGGTTCTGCTTCCCAAAATTCACATATATTCCAGAAAAAAATCCGTCCGTTTTTATTCCGTTTGGACTCCGTTTGATATGGCTATTCTGCGAAACAAAAAACATGCAACAAACAGGAACTGGCACTGGGCACTGGATCAATATGTTAGTCCCAAAAAATTGTATAAAAAGTTGCCAAAAGTATATGAAAGTTGTAGAATATTGGCATGTAACAATCAAAAATTATAGATACGACGAAGACGTATCACTCCCCTTGTGTCGAATCAATAAATTTGGGGTAAGTACTTTACCCTCGAAAACTATTGCGATCCCCTACACTTGTGGGTTATCAAGAAGTAATAAGTAGATGATGGGTTGCTAGAGTGACAGAAGCTTAAACCCTAGTTTATGCGTTGCTTCGTAAGGGGCTGATTTGGATCCATATGTTTCATGCTATGGTTAGGTTTACATAAATACTTCTTTTGTAGTTGCGGATGCTTGCAATAGAGGTTAATCATAAGTGGGATGCTTGTCCAAGTAACGGCAGCACCCAAGCACTGGTCCACCCACATACCAAATTATCAAAGTAACGAACGCGAATCATATGAACGTGATGAAAACTAGCTTGACGATAATTCCCATGTGTCCTCGGGAGCGATTTTCCTTATATAAGAGTTTGTCCAGGCTTGTCCTTTGCTACAAAAAGGATTGGGCCATCTTGCTGCGCCTTATTTACTTTTACTTTTTGTTACTTGTCACCAATTACCCTATCACAAAACTATCTGTTACAGATAATTCAGTGCTTGCAGAGAATACCTTACTGAAACCTGCCTATCATTTCCTTCAGCTCCTCGTTGGGTACGAGACTCTTACTTATTGAAAGGACTGCGATAGATCCCCTACACTTGTGGGTCATGAGTGACCCCGGACGCCGCCGTGGAAAGAGCCCTGCGCATCATTCGCGGGACGTAGAAGACCAACATGCTCGCCGAGGTGTTGGCGGAAATGACGTACAGCCGCAGGGCCGTGATAGATCTCCTTCTAACGTGGTTAGAAGTCGGAGCACGTCACGGTCCATGCAGCTTTTGCCGCCGCCCACACAGGCGGAGGCCTTAGCGCGTGCATAGTTGCTCCTCGACTTCCCTCTTGCTGCGGAGAAGCTCGACGAGTGGAGAGCCACCATCCAGAGCCTCGTTGGCGTCGCCAACAAAGACGAGCCGCGGCAGCGGGGCCCTTAGGCCGACGCTCGGTCGAGCCACCGCACGCTAGTGGTGGAAGGACCGGAGGCGCTGCAGCCACGATGCATTCTCCTCCTTCTCGCCAGTTACCACGGGCACTGGTCCGTCGGGACGACGCTTGTGATAACATTTCCATGGCGTCGTCCGACCCGCAGACCCACCGCGATCAGTGCCAAGTTCTTCGGGAGCGAGCCCATGAAGATGCTCGAACTACCATCGAGCGTCTGCGTGAAGCACGCCATCAGTCAAACAGTCGGGCAAGGCCCACTACGGACCACCCAACACCGGGGGGCCCTGGAGGCTTACTTTAGGAAGTAGGCTGTCCAGCCTTTACCCGTGAGCTACGGCAGTTCCAGTGGGCCACTCACCGCACATTCAAGCCTGACGTCGGCGAGAAGTACATTGGCAAGACTCACCCGTCAGAGTTCCTCAGCATCTACACCATCGCGATGCAGGCCGCCGGAGCACGTGACAACAAGGTTCTTGCCAATTACTTCCCGTTGGCGCTTAAACCCAATGTCATGTCATGGTTGATGCACTTGCCAGTAGATTCTATTTCTTCCTGGTCGAATTTGTGCCATGAGTTTGTTGGCGCCTTTACGGGAGGCCACCAGGCTCATGGTGTCGGGGAAACTGATCGCCCACGAACACCTATGGGACCGGAGCCCCTTTTCGGTACGGCAAGGGAGCGGAGGGAGCACGAAGAGCGGATCGAGGTGCACACGCGAGCAGTTTACCCAGGTTCGGGCCGCACGGATGCGTAAAACCCTACTCCTGCCTTGGTTTGTTATTGAGTTCTTGGCTCGGGAGCAAGAAGATCTACAGTGCTTGAGGCTATCTACACCGAGCGTGCGAGTGATCGAAGTTCGGAACCCCCTCTACGTTGTGCATGGGCCTCCTTTTATAGGTCAAAGGGGTCACCGACAGGTGGCAACGTAGTTGAGGGTAAAAACGTAAAAGTGGTGGTAGTTGTAACAGTGTATGTACAGTGTTTTGTACCTAACCCTGACGGCGGGGGACAAGGGCACTAAATGCCCGTCACCGTCGCCCCAAATAGTGCAAAAAGCGTCCATCCGGGCATCTCCGTCCGCCACGATGGTGGCCTCGTCATCGTGGCTTGCCACCGTGTACCCCAGGCTGCACGGCCATCCGCCACGTGCCCCTGGAAGGGCCCCAGGGCGACGCGTGGCCAGATGAGCTGGAGCGCACGCACACAGTGAAAGCTTTCCGCGGCAAGCGCCTTGCCGCGGTCGCTACCTTGCCGCGCCCGGAAGCTTGTCGCTCTCCGGGCCTTGCCGGGGCGCGCGATGCGCCACGACGAGTCTTCTGAAATGCCATGCTCTGTCCTTCCTGGCAAGCTCCTCTTGCCATGGTCTTGTGCTAAAGGTATGGTCTTGAGCCTGGTACGGCCTTCCCGGCAAGCTCCTCTTGCCGGGGCCTTGTTTCTTTAACTTGAATACTTTGTTCTTGAATGGTTCTAAAGGATCCAGAGCGGGACTTGGCGGGCGCGTGGCGAGCCCGACCACGGGACGCTGCTACTGCCCGTGCACAAGTCGGGATACTAAGGTACCCCTACTTTAGTACGCCGGCAGGAGCCCCCGGGCCTGGGCCACACACGGTGCCGAGCGCTGTTGGGCCAGGCCCAAAACAGTGCACGGGCACCCGCGGCCCACGGCACGCCGTATCCCCCTCCGTATCCGCCGCGTCCCTCCCTAACGGCACGCGTCGATTGCGGCGTCGTGGGAGAGATCGTGGCCTGTTTCTTTAATGGGAAAATGCGGAACGTCCCCCACTCCCCCTTAAAAGCAGAGGAAACATGGGCAGTTTCCCCCCATTGCTTCATTGCGTCTTCAACCTCCAGAAACCCCCGCCGCTCTCCTCCTCCCCAAAGGTCGAAAGAGAGCTGAGCTCCATCCTTCTTCCGCCGCCGCCAGCCTCTCCAGCGCTGCCGGCCCCCCTCGCCGTCCCCGCCATGGCCCCGAAGGGCGACAAGGCGAAAGCCGCGAAGACCGAACGGGCGGCGAAGCTTGCAGCAATGCGGAAGAGGATGGTGGTTTTCCCGCCGAGGCTCGGCGCAAGGGAGCTGAAGGACAAGTACTACCTCTTCTGGTCGAGGGAAACGAAAGCTCATCCGCGCACCAGGGTCCTCCCCGCCGAAGCCTGCGACATGTTTCCGGGAGGTTATCCTTACTTTGCCCTGTTCTTCCATTGCGGACTCTGCCCTCCATACTCTGAGTTCTTCTGCGATGTCATGAATATGTATGGATTCCACCTCCTCGATTTTACCCTGGACGCAGTCCTGACCATGGCCGTTTTCGCACATCTGTGCGAGAACTTCGTCGGAGTCACCCCCAGCGTAGCCCTCTTCCGCCACTTCTTCACACCTCGGGTAGAGTCTGGGTCTCCCCTGTCCGGCGGGATCTCTTGGATCTTTAGGCTCAATAAGAAAGAGGCGTACTTGATTGGAGAGCTCCGCGGCCAGTGGGAGGAGTGGAGGGCTGACTGGTGCTGGATCCTGGAGGATGGACCCCAGCAGTTTACTTCCCCGCGCCGAGCTGCAATAGTGCGCGGCAAGGATTGGCTGGCCCCGGAGGACGAGAAGTTGAAGATAGCTCTCACTAGGATTCTTCGCCTCCGGCAAGCCAACCTTACTGTAGGTGAGGTCGGGGCAGATTTCCTTCGCCGCCGCATTGCCCCCTTGCAGGAGAGGAAGAGGGCTGCTTGGGATTTCGGCAACGCGGCAGACTGTATGAGGCTGCGCCCCGGCCTTAACTATAACTTCACTGTCCTGGAGCTCAAGGGGATGCTCCATGAGCTGTTCAAGCATGACGCCAAGCACCCGGAGTAGTTTGCCCCGTCGCGGGGGGTAGTTCCACTATGTAACAATTCGTCACTTAGTGCTATCCGCGCGGCGATGCCGCTGTGCGACTCCCACGGGGTTGACCCCACTTGGCTGGCGCCTTCAGACGAAACTGCACAAACCTTCTTCGACAACTTGGTTGAGCTGCCGATCAATCTCGATGAGAAGAAGGGTCTCACCCGCGACACCACCGACCGGGATTTGGCGTATATCGCCACCAGGATGGAGGAGGCAGCCGTAGCTGAGGCCGCGGGCGAGTTTGGGTAATCCTTGGACGAGGCGGATGTAGCGGATGCGGTGAGTCGGGCCGAGGAGGAAGAGATCCTCAAACTGCTGAAGCCTGCCGGGCAGCCTGCCGGGACGAGCGAGGCTGCCGGGCAGGGCACAGAGTCAAGTGAGCCCGCCGAGGAGGACGCCGAATCGGGCGATCCTTCAGAAGACTCAGGCGGGTCTCTGGGCCTCGACGACTCCTCTTCATCCTCGGGGAGTTCTCCGCCACCACCAAGTCCTCCGCCTCAGCCAAAGAAACGCCTCCGCAAGGCCACTGACACGGCGAGGCAGCCGGCGGCCCAGCAGCAGCCGCAGCATCGCTCGACGCGCGCCACCACGACGAGCAAGGCCGTCAAGGTGGCGCCTCGCACCTCAGCGGCAGGAGGAGGAGGATCTTCCCGAACTGGTTCTGGCGTTCCTTCCGCCCCTCGGGCATCGGCGACGACCGGAGCGGGGTCTTCTCAGACCATGGCTCCGGAGCCCGCCAAGCGCCCGAGGGAGCCTACTCCTCCAGCTCCTCGCGCCGGGATGCGCGAGGCGGACTTCGACTTCTCCGTCCTCAGTTCCGACGAGGAGGAGGAAGAGTAAGCACTTGTAACTCTTATTTCTTTCGATTTTTGTTGCTCCTGTCTTGAATTTTCCTTGCCTGACTTTGTTTGACGTCTGTCTTCCAGGACCCTGGCCCAGAGGATGGCGAAGAGGGCCAAGATCCCGGTGGTTGATCTTGAGGACGAGCCTGTCGCAGCGGCAGGGGATGCGCCAACGACAAGCTTGCCGGACCAGCCTGCTGCTCCGCAGAGCAGCCCCCAGCGCAACCCCCAGCGTGAGTCTTCTTTTTATTTCTTCACTTGTCGGGCACGCGTGGGCTTATTTTCTTTGCTAATGTCTTGTTTGTTTGCTGATTTGTGCAGAAGCAGAGCCGCAGCCTCAGGAGCGTCAAGAGACTGCTCCCGAAGACCCGCTCGTCTCAACCTCCCCGCCAAGGAGGAGTTCCCCGGCAAGGGAGAATACCCCGCCAAGGGCGAGTACTCCGCCAAGGGCGAGTACCCCGCCAAGGACGAGCACCCCGCCAAGGGCGAGTACCCCGCCAAGGGCGGGTACTCCGCCAAGGGCGAGCACCCCGCCACGGGAAGGCACCAGCGGCCCTCCGACAGCGGGGGCTACCACCACGCCGCCGAGGGAGGACCCCCCGGCGAGGAACCCCGTCGAAGACGAGGCTCGTGCAGGTAACCCTTGTGTTTTTCTTCTCTTGAATTTTCCTTTTTGGATATTTGCTTGACAATTCTTCTTTCTTTCTTCTTTTCTTGTCTCCTGATTCATCCGCCCCGGAACCGATGGAGACGGAGGCCACCGTCGATGAGACCGCCGCGGCCACTGACGCGGCAGCTTAGGAGGGGACCGGCGACCGCACTGATGGCCCTGAGGCCGCAGGAGCGCCGGACGCTGCGCCGGCCGCCGACCCTTCTGCTGCCGCGACCGAGCCGGGCGTCTATCTGGAGGCCGCCAACGGGGTCTTCATCCAAGTCCCGTGGGCTTCTTCGTCGAGGGCGCCCGCGGAGGGAGAGGTCTTCGATGGGGAAGTCCTGGCCTCCGCCGGGCTGAGGCTTGTCGACGCGCCCGGCAGTAGCAGCGAGCCCGAGGAGGAGCAGCTCTTGCAGAAGCTCCTGGCCCTGTACCGCGCCAGGCAGGCTAAGCTGGAGTCCCGAGAGGCTCTGGCCGCCAAGGCTGGCGTCGATCTGGAGAAGCGCGCCGAGGAGCTCCGTGCCGCCAACCAGGCGGCCCTCCGGTCTTTGGTGGAGGAGCGGGAGGAGCTTGCCGAGGCGCACCAGGCGTTCGTCCTTGAAAAGGCCGAGGCAGAGGAGCAGCAAAGGCTTGCCGCCGAAGATCTGTCTTGGTGGGAAGGAGAGCTGAGGCAGCGGAAGGTAGACCTCGATAGTCATGAGGACGACCTTACCGCGCGCGAGCAGTCCCTCGGTGGGGCTCTGCAGGAAGCGAGGGACGCCGCTGCAGCTGCAGAGACCGCCAAGAGGGACTTGGAGGCGAGGGTGGCACAGTTGGAGCTCAACTTGAAGACGAGCGAGGAGAAGATCGCCGCGCTCAAGTTGGAGAGGGAGAAAGACGCCCACAGCCACTCGGAGCTGCAGGTCCGTCTCTCCGACAAGGGCAAGGAGCTCAACGACGCCAAGGATTCCATGCGGACTTGGAATTGAAGCTTTCCACCCTCACTGAATCACTTGACGGCGCCAGGAACAGGGAGACGAAGCTGAAGGAAGATCTCCGGGCAGTGAGGGCACTGTTGGACAGCGCCGCCCTCACGCAGAATAACTTCAGGCAGACGATGGAGCAGTGGACCGAGGAGCTCGTCGCCGCCGCTGCTGACATCGACAGGGAGATGGCGGCGCTGGGGACGGAGCACCTCGGGTATTCCCCCGACGCAAACCTCCCTCACAGCCCCAAGCTGAGCTTATTCTTCAAGGGAATAGCGCCGGCCCTCGAGCAGCTCCAGGAAAGGATCCCAACGCAGCTGGCGGACGAGGTGCGCAGGCTTTGCACGGGAGTTGTGGAGAGAGTGCTGACGAAGATAGTCTACCGCAACCCCGGGATCAATCTTGACAACGTCCTCCGGACCTTGCCGCCTGACGCTGACCAGGAAGCGCTGAAGGCTCTTGTCGCCCACATAATGGCCAAGGTGGGCAAGATCAGGAGAGTTGACGGCGACCGTGTAGACTAGGTTATTTTCTTTCCGCTTCCCTTGTCGCTGCCAATTAAGTCATGGACAGTAGTCTATTAGAACAGCGACAAGTCATCTTGTAACATAACTTTGCTTTGGGTAGTTGATGCAGTGTTATTTCCTTTACTCAACCTCTTTACTTTGTATGCTTTTACCCTACGCTTTTAGGAAACTTGCCGGCAAAGGGACCCTTGCCGCGAGCGCTGAGTGCGGAACTTCAGCAGCCTTCTGGCAATGCCTCTACCGGCAAGAAACCTTGCCGCAGCTAGTCGCATCACACTTAGGTTGTTGAGCAAACTCGAAAACGAAGTAAGGGCGCGACACTTGTCGCAGCTTGCTTAAGCCGTTGAGCGTGCTCGAAACAAAGTAAGGGCGCGGCCAGCCACGGGTAGGTTCCTCCGCGCACAGGTTTTCCATCCAAAGTGTGGTCGTTCAAGGAAGATAACTTAGAAAATTTTAAAAAAAAATTGAATGCTTAAACTTTGGCAACTTAGATTTTGTGGTGTTTGCTTCCCGGCAAGGCGAGGCTTTCTTGAACGGCACTTGGTCCATACCACTATCTCCTTCCCCCCCGGCAAACTTGTGCGCGAGGAATCCTTCTTCTGCTTGAGAAAAGAAAGAAAAACGGAGGAAACATAGGCATGGAGCTTTGCGGCTCGTTATTGCTTACCGGGGGTGTGTGCTGCACAAAGTGTCATATAATACATGCAAGAGAAAATAAAAAAAGGCATGAAATGACAAGTTGTGCAAGGCACAAAAGCTTTACTGATGCACGGGATCTGCGCCCGGCTTTGTACAAAGGTTTACATGCAACAGCGGCAAGACTTGTACAAAAGGTGGTTGCCGGAGCGGATCACGGCAACCGCGCCTTATGGGTGAAACTTGCGAAGATGCTCAATGTTCCAGGAGTTGCTCACCGGTAAGCCTTCTTCGGTCTCAAGGCGGACAGCGCCGGGCCTTGTGACTTGTCTCACCCGATAAGGGCCTTCCCACTTCGGCTTCAACTTGTTGGAATTCTTGGCGGACTGAACACGCCGAAGAACAAGGTCGCCTTCCTCGAGACTTCTGGCCTTGACTTTGCGGCTATGGTAGCGGCGCAAAGCTTGCTGGTATCGAGCAGCTCGTACAGCAGCCTGAAGACGGTTGTCCTCGAGGAGCAGTGCATCATCTTGCCGCAGCTGTTCTTGCTCGAGCTCATCGTAAGCGAGCACTCGAGGAGACCCGTATACGAGTTCCGTGGGAAGAACTGCCTCTGCTCCATAGACAAGAGCAAAGGGTGTCTGTCCGGTGGCTCGATTTGGTGTCGTCCTGATTGACCAAAGAGCCGCCGGCAACTCCTCAATCCAGTTTCTTCCGCACTTGTGCAGCCTGTCGAAAGTTCTTGTCTTGAGCCCACGCATCACTTCAGCGTTTGCCCTCTCCGCTTGACCGTTGCTCCTTGGGTGAGCAACAGAAGCGAAGCAGACCATGGCGCCAAGGTCTTGGACGTACTGCATGAAGGTGCGACTTGTGAACTGTGTGCCGTTGTCAGTGATGATCCTGTTAGGGATTCCGAAACGACAAACAATTGACCTGAAGAACTTGACTGCTGACTGTGCGGTCACCTTTCTCACTGGTTCCACTTCCAGCCACTTTGTGAACTTGTCGATAGCGACGTACAAGTACTCAAAGCCCCCGACTGCTCGGGGAAAAGGGCCGAGGATGTCGAGCCCCCAGACCGAAAATGTCCAGGATAAAGGGATTGTCTGGAGAGCTTGAGCTGGCTGATGTATTTGCTTGGCATGGAACTGGCACGCTTCACACTTGGTTACTTGTGCAGTTGCATCTTGGAGGGCTTCTGGCCAAAAGAAACCTTGCCGGAATGCCTTCCCGGCAAGTGCTCTTGCGCCAATGTGGTGGCCACATATGCCTCCATGTATCTCTGCCAACAGCTTCTGTCCATCTTCCCGGGAAATGCACTTCAATCTGACACCATTGAGTCTTCTTCTGTACAGTTCATTGCCGACGAACTGGTACATACTTGACTACCTGGTTATTCTCTCTATCTCTTCTGGCTCTTCGGGAAGTTCTCCAGTTTGAAGAAAACGGAAAATCTGCTGTGCCCCGGTTGGAGCTTGAGGCTCAACAACAAGGACTAAAGGCATCAGTGCTGCTGCGGGAACGTCAACTTCTACGGCAAGAACCTGCGGCTCTGCCGGAGCTGGACGCTCCCCGGCAAGCCTGCCGGGGCAAGACTTGTCGGGAACGCCTGCTTCAACTGTACGAACCCTGGGGTCCGCAGGAGCAGACCGTTCCTCAGCAACTTGGTCGTTGATCTTGGGGACCTTGGCGGCGGCCTCAGGAGGATCCGCTGGCAAGTAGTCGCCGGAGACCAACTTTCTCTTCTTGCTTTGCCCAACTAATGGTGTAACGGATGGTTGAGTTAGCTTGTGCACGAAGATCCCTGGTTCCACAGGTAGCTTCAGTGCAGCGCACTTTGACAGGCCGTCTGCGATATCATTTTGAGCTCTTGGAACGTGCTCCATCTGTATGCCTTCAAAGTGCTCTTCAAGCTTTCTGACTTCGTCGACGTAAGCTTCCATCAATGGGCTCTGGTAGCTCTTGTTCACTTGTCGGACAACCAACTGCGAATCTCCCCGCACAATCAGCTTCTTGATCCCAAGTTCTGCTGCAATTCTGAGGCCGGCAAGCAAACCTTCATACTCTGCAGTATTGTTTGTTGCTTGTTCCTTGGGAAAGTGCATTTGGACAACATACTTGAGGTGCTCGCCGGTGGGTGCGACAAGCAGCACACCAGCACCGGCGCCTTGCAACGAGAAGGCTCCATTGAAGTACATTACCCATTCTTTGTTTGTTTCTTTGACGGGGATGCTTGTCTCTGGAACTTCTTCATCTGGCGTTGGTGTCCATTCTGCTATGAATTCTGCCAAGGCTCTGCTCTAGATAGTTGATGTACTTTCGAACTTAAGACCAAAGCTTGACAGCTCCAGTGCCCACTCGACAATCCTACCTGTTGCCTCTGGATTTTGCAATATCCTCTTCAGCGGAAAGCGAGTGACCACTGTTATCTCATGTGCTTGGAAGTAATGGCGCAGCTTTCTCGAGGCCATGATGAAGGAAATATGCCCTAGAGGCAATAATAAAGATGTTATTTGTATTTCCTTATATCATGATAAATGTCTTTTATTCATGCTAGAATTGTATTAACCGGAAACTTGATACATGTGTGAATACATAGACAAAATAGTATGTCCCTAGTATGCCTCTACTAGACTAGCTCATTGATCAAAGATGGCTATGTTTCCTAGCCATAGACATGAGTTGTTATTTGATCAACGGGATCACATCATTAGGAGAATGATGTGATGGACAAGACCCATCCGTTAGCATAGCACTATGATCGTTTAGTTTTACTGCTATTGCTTTCTTCATGACTTATACATGTTCCTATGACTATGAGATTATGCAACTCCCGAATACCGTAGGAACACCTTGTGTGCTATCAAACGTCACAACGTAACTGAGTGATCATAAAGATGCTCTACAGGTGTCTCTGAAAGTATTCGTGGTGTTGGCATAGATCAAGATTAGGATTTGTCACTCCGAGTGTTGGAGAGGTATCTCTGGGCCCTCTCGGTAACACACATCATAATAAGCCTTGCAAGCAAAAGACTAATGAGTTAGTCACGCGATGATGTGTTACGGAACGAGTAAAGAGACTTGCCGGTAACGAGATTGAACTAGGTATGGAGATACCGATGATCAAATCTCGGGCAAGTAACATACCGATGACAAAAGGAACAACGTATGTTGTTATGCGGTTTTGACCGATAAAAGATCTTCGTAGAATATGTAGGAGCCAATATGAACAACCAGGTTCCGCTATTGGTTATTGATCGGAGATGAGTCTCGGTCATGTCTACATAGTTCTCGAACCCGTAGGGTCCGCACGCTTAACGTTTGATGACGATCGGTATTATGAGTTTATGAGTTTTGATGTACCGAAGGTAGTTCGGAGTCCCGGATGAGATCACGGACATGACGAGGAGTCTCGGAATGTCCGAGACATAAAGATTGATATATTGGACGACTATATTCGGACACCGGAAGTGTTCCGGAAAAGTTTCGGATTTAACTGGATTGCCGGAGGGGGTTACCGGAACCCCCTACGAGGGGGGATGGTCCATAGTGGGCCTTAAAGAAAAGAGAGAGGCAGCCCATAGAGGCTGGCCGGCGCCCCACCTAGGGATCCTAGTTGGACTAGGATTGGGGTGGCGCCACCTCTCCCTCTTTTCCTTTCCCTCTCTTCCTTCTTGGTGGACTCCTACTAGGAATAGGATTGCAATCCTATTCCTAGTAGGATTGCCCTAGCCGCACCATAGGAGGCCGGCCGGCCCTCCTCCCTTGCTCCTTTATATACGGGGGCAAGGGGGCACCCAAAGACACACAAGTTGAATTGTTCCAGCCGTGTGCGGTGCCCCCCTCCACAGAAACACACCTCGGTCATACCGTCGCGGTGCTTAGGAGAAGCCCTGCGCCGGTGAATACATCATATCCGTCACCACGCCGTCGTGCTGACGAAACTCTCCCGTGAAGCTCAACTGGATCAAGAGCTCGTGGGACGTCATCAAGCTGAACGTGTGCTGAACGCGGAGGTGACGTACGTTCGGTGCTTGATCGGTTGAATCGCGAAGAAGTTCGACTACATCAACCGCGTCACTTGACGCTTCCGCTTCCGGTCTACGAGGGTACGTAGACACACTCTTCCCTCTCGTTGCTATGCATCTGGTAGATAGATCTTGCGTGATCGTAGGAAAATTTTAAAATACTATGTTCCCCAACAGTGGCATCATGAGCCAGGTCTATGCGTAGATGATATGCACGAGTAGAACACAATGAGTTGTGGGCGATACTAGTCATACTGCTTACCAGCATGTCATACTTTGCTTCGGCGGTATTGTGAGATGAAGCGGCCCGGACCGACATTACGCGTACGCTTACGCGAGACTGATTTCACCGTTACGAGCACTCGTTGCTTAAAGGTGACTGGCGGGTGTCTGTCTCTCTCACTTTAGCTGAATCAAGTGTGGCTACGCCCGGTCCTTGTGAAGGTTAAAACAGCACATACTTGACGAAACATCGTTGTGGTTTTGTATGCGTAGGTAAGAACGGTTCTTGCTAAGCCCGTAGCAGCCACGTAAAACTTGCAACAGCAAAGTAGAGGACGTCTAACTTGTTATTGCAGGGCATGTTGTGATGTGATATGGTCAAGACATGATGAGTTATACGGCTATGTATGAGATGATCATGTTTTGTAATGTTATCGGCAACTGGCAGGAGCCATATGGTTGTCGCTTTATTGTATGAAATGCAATCGCCATGTAATTGCTTTACTTTATCACTAAGCGGTAGCGATAGTCGTAGAAGCAATAGTTGGCGAGACGACAACGATGCTACGATGGAGATCAAGGTGTCGCGCCGGTGACGAAAGGTCATGACGGTGCTTTGGAGATGGAGATCAAAAGCACAAGATGATGATGGCCATATCATGTCACATATTTTGATTGCATGTGATGTTTATCTTATTATGCTTCTTATTTTGCTTAGAACGACGGTAGCATTATAAGATGATCCCTTAATAAATTTCAAGGTATAAGTGTTCTCCCTGAGTATGCACCGTTGCAAAAGTTCGTCGTGCCGAGACACCACGTGATGATCGGGTGTGATAAGCTCTACGTTCAAATACAACGGGTGTAAGCCAGTTTTGCACACGCAGAATACTCGGGTTAAACTTGACGAGCCTAGCATATGCAGATATGGCCTCGGAACACTGGAAACCGAAAGGTTGAGCGTGAATCATATAGTAGATATGATCAACATAAGATGTTCACCATTGAAACTACTCTATCTCACGTGATGATCGGACATGGTTTAGTTGATTTGGATCACGTGATCATTTAGATGACCTGAGGGATGTCTATCTAAGTGGGAGTTCTTAAGTAATATGATTAAATTGAACTTTAATTTATCATGAACTTAGTCCTGGTAGTATTAGCATATCTATGTTGTAGATCAATAGCTCGCGATGTTGCTCCCCGTTTATTGTTTATTTGTTCCTAGAGAAAACTAAGTTGAAAGATGTTAGTAGCAATGATGCGGAATTGTTCCGTGATCTGAGGATTATCCTCATTGCTGCACAGAGAAATATGTCCTTGATGCACCGCTAGGTGACAGACCTATTGCAGGAGCAGATGTAGACGTTATGAATGTTTTGACAAAAGCTCGGTATGATGACTACTTGATAGTTTAGTGCACCATGCTTTACGGCTTATAACCGGGACTTCAAAAACGTTTTGAACGCCACGGAGCATATGAGATGTTCCAAGAGTTGAAATTAGTATTTCATACTCATGCCCGTGTCGAGAGGTATAAGACTTCTGACAGTACTTTGCCTACAAGATGGAGGAGAATAGCTCAACCAGTGAGCATGTGCTCAGATTGTCTGGGTACTACAATTACTTGAATCAAGTGGGAGTTAATCTTCCAGATAAGATAGTAATTGACAAAGTTCTCTAGTCACTATCACCAAGTTAGTAGAACTTCGTGATGAACTATAATATGCAACGGATGACGAAGGTAATTCCCGAGCTCTTCGCAATGCTAAAATCGGCGAAGGTAGAAATCAAGAAAGAACATCAAGTGTTGATAGTTAATAAGACCACTTGTTTCAAGTAAAGGGCAAAGGGATAGAAGGGGAACTTCAAGAAGAATGACAAGCAAGTTGTCACTCCCATGAAGAAACCCAAAGCTAAACTCAAGCCTGAAACTAAGTGCTTCTACTGCAAAGGAAATGGTCACCGGAAGTGGAACTGCCCTAGATACTTGGCGGATAAGAAGGATGGCAAAGTGAACAAAGGTATATTTGATATACAGATTATTGATGTGTATTTTACTAGTGTTCATAGCAACCCCTCGGTATTTGATACTGGTTCAGTTGCTAAAGAGTAGTAACTCGAAATGGGAGTTGCATAATGAACAGAAACTAGTTAAAGGATGAAGTGACGATGTGTATTGGAAGCAGTTCCAAGATTGATATGATCATCATCGCACACTCCCTATACTTTCGGGATTAGTGTTGAACCTAAATAAGTGTTATTTGGTGTTTGTGTTGAGCATGAATATGATTTGATCATGTTTATTGCAATACGGTTATTCATGTAAGTTAGAGAATAATTGTTGTTCTGTTTACATGAATAAAACCTTCTATGGTCTACACCCAATGAAAATAGTTTGTTGGATCTCGATCGTGTGATAAACATATTCATAATATTGAAGCCAAAAGATGCAAGGTTAATAATGATAGTGCAACTTATTTGTGGCACTGCCGTTTAGGTCATATTGGTGTAAAACGCATGAAGAAACTCCATAGTGATGGACTTTTTGGAATCACTTGATTATGAATCACTTGGTGCTTGTGAACCATGCCTCATGGGCAAGATGACTAAAACTCCGTTCTCCGGAACTGTGGAGCGAGCAACAGAGTTGTTGGAAATCATACATAATGATGTATGCAGACCAATGAGTGTTGAAGCTCACGGTGGGAATCGTTATTTTCTGACCTTCACTGATGATTTGAGCAGATATGGGTATATCTACTTAATGAAGCACAAGTCTGAAACATTTGAAAAGTTCAAAGAATTTCAGAGTGAAGTGGAGAATCATCGTAACAAGAAAATAAGAGTTTCTACGATATGATCGTAGAGGTAAAATATTTGAGTTAGCGAGTTTGGCCTTCAGTAAAAAAAATGTGAAATAGTTTCACTACTCACGCCACCTGGAACACCACAGTGTAATGGTGTGTCCGAACGTCATAACCGTACTTTATTAGATATGGTGCGATCGATGATGTCTCTTACCGATCTACCACTATTGCTTTTGGGGTTATGCATTAGAGACAGCTACATTCATGTTAAATAGGGCACCATCTAAATCCGTGGAGATGACACCGTATGAACTGTGGTTCGACGAGAAACCTAAGCTGTAATTTTTTTAAGTTTGGGACTGCGATGCTTATGTGAAAAAGTTTCAACATGATAAGCTCGAACCCAAATCGGAGAAGTAAATCTTCATAGGATACCCAAAAGAAACTGTTGGGTACACCTTCTATCACAGATCCGAAGGCAAGGTCTTTGTTGCTAAGAGTGGATCCTTTCTAGAGAAGGAGTTTCTCTCGAAAGAAGTGAGTGGGAGGAAAGTAGAACTTGATGAGGTAATTGTACCTTCTCCCGAATTGGAAAGTGGAACATCACAGAAACTAGTTCCAGTGATTCCTACACCAATTAGTGAGGAAGCTAATGATGATGATCATGAAACTTCAGATCAAGTTGCTGCTGAACTTCGTAGATCAACCAGAGTTCGTTCCGCATCAGAGTGGTACGGCAACCCGGTTTTGGAAGTCATGTTACTAGACCATGATGAACCTACGAACTATGAGGAAGCGATGATGAGCCCAGATTCCGCAAAATGGCTTGAGGCCATGAAATCTGAGATGGGATCCATGTATGAGAACAAAGTGTGGACTTTGGTTGACTTGCCTGATGATCGGCAAGGCATCAAAAATAAATGGATCTTCAAGAGGAAGACTGACGCTGACGGTAATGTTACTGTTTACAAAGCTCGACTTGTTGCGAAAGTTTTTCAACAAGTTCAAGGAGTTGACTACGATGAGACTTTCTCACCCGTAGCGATGCTTAAGTCTGTCCGAATCATGTTAGCAATTGCCGCATTTTATGAAATCTGGCAAATGGATAACAAAACTGCATTCTTTAATGGATTTATTAAAGAAGACTTGTATATGATGCAACCAGAAGGTTTTGTCAATCCTAAAGGTTCTAACAAAATGTGCAAGCTCCAGCGATCCATCTATGGACTGGTGCAAGCATCTCGGAGTTGGAATATACGCTTTGATAAGTTGATCAAAGCATATAGATTTATACAGACTTGCGGTGAAGCCTGTATTTACAAGAAGTGAGTGGGAGCACTACAACCTTTCTGATAAGTATATGTGAATGACATATTGTCGATCGGAAATGATGTAGGATTTTCTGGAAAGCATAAAGGAGTGTTTGAAAGGAGTTTTTCAAAGAAAGACCTTGGTGAAGCTGCTTACATATTGGGCATCAAGATCTATAGAGATAGATCAAGACGCTTGATAAGACGTTCGATAAGTACATACCTTGATAAGATTTTGAAGTAGTTAAAAATGGATCAGTCAAAGAAGGAGTTCTTGCCTGACTTGTAAGGTGTGAAGTTGAGTAAGACTCAAAGCCAGACCACGGCAGAAAAATATAGAGAGAATGAAAGTCATTCCCTATGCCTCAGCCATAGGTTCTATAAAGTATGCCATGCTGTGTACCAAACATGTTGTGTACCTTGCCATGAGTTTGTCAAGGGGGTACAATAGTGATCCAGGAGTAGATCACTGTACAGCGGTCAAAATTATCCTTAGTAACTGGATGACTAAGGAAATGTTTCTCGATTATGGAGGTGATAAAGAGTTCGTCGTAAAGGGTTACGCCGATGCAAGCTTTGACACTAAATCCAGATGACTCTAAGTATCAATCTGGATGCGTATTGAAAGTGGGAGCAATTAGCTAGAGTAGCTCTATGCAGAGCATTGTAGACATAGAAATTTGCAAAATACATACGGATCTGAATGTGACAGACCCGTTGACTAAACTTCTCTCACAAGCAAAACATGATCACACCTTATTACACTTGGGTATTAATCACATAGCAATGTGAACTAGATTATTGACTCTAGTAAACCCTTTGGGTGTTGGTCACATGGCGATGTGAACTATGGGTGTTATTCACATAACGATGTGAACTATCGGTATTAAATCACATGGCGATGTGAGCTAGATTATTGACTCTAGTGCAAGTGGGAGACTGAAGGAAATATGCCCTAGAGGCAATAATAAAGATGTTATTTGTATTTCCTTATATCATGATAAATGTCTTTTATTCATGCTAGAATTGTATTAACCGGAAACTTGATACATGTGTGAATACATAGACAAAATAGTATCTCCCTAGTATGCCTCTGCTAGACTAGCTCATTGATCAAATATGGCTATGTTTCCTAGCCATAGACATGAGTTGTCATTTGATCAACGGGATCACATCATTAGGAGAATGATGTGATGGACAAGACCCATCCGTTAGCATAGCACTATGATCGTTTAGTTTTACTGCTATTGCTTTCTTCATGACTTATACATGTTCCTATGACTATGAGATTATGCAACTCCCGAATACCGTAGGAACACCTTGTGTGCTATCAAACGTCACAACGTAACTGGGTGATCATAAAGATGCTCTACAGGTGTCTCTGAAAGTATTCGTGGTGTTGGCATAGATCAAGATTAGGATTTGTCACTACGAGTGTCGGAGAGGTATCTCTGGGCCCTCTCGGTAACACACATCATAATAAGCCTTGCAAGCAAAAGACTAATGAGTTAGTCACGCGATGATGTGTTACGGAACGAGTAAAGAGACTTGCCGGTAACGAGATTGAACTAGGTATGGAGATACCGACGATCGAATCTCGGGCAAGTAACATACCGATGACAAAAGGAACAACGTATGTTGTTATGCGGTTTTGACCGATAAAAGATCTTCGTAGAATATGTAGGAGCCAATATGAACATCCAGGTTCCGCTATTGGTTATTGATCGGAGATGAGTCTCGGTCATGTCTACATAGTTCTCGAACTCGTAGGGTCCGCACGCTTAACGTTTGATGACGATCGGTATTATGAGTTTATGAGTTTTGATGTACCGAAGGTAGTTCAGAGTCCCGGATGAGATCACGGACATGACGAGGAGTCTCGGAATGTCCGAGACATAAAGATTGATATATTGGACGACTATATTCGGACACCGGAAGTGTTCCGGAAAAGTTTCGGATTTAACTGGATTGCCGGAGGGGGTTACCGGAACCCCCTACGAGGGGGGATGGTCCATAGTGGGCCTTAAAGAAAAGAGAGAGGCAGCCCATAGAGGCTGGCCGGCGCCCCACCGAGGGATCCTAGTTGGACTAGGATTGGGGTGGCGCCACCTCTCCCTCTTTTCCTTTCCCTCTCTTCCTTCTTGGTGGACTCCTACTAGGAATAGGATTGCAATCCTATTCCTAGTAGGATTGCCCTAGCCGCACCATAGGAGGCCGGCCGGCCCTCCTCCCTTGCTCCTTTATATACGGGGGCAAGGGGGCACCCAAAGACACACAAGTTGAATTGTTCGAGCCGTGTGCGGTGCCCCCCTCCACAGAAACACACCTCGGTCATACCGTCGCGGTGCTTAGGAGAAGCCCTGCGCCAGTGAATACATCATATCCGTCACCACGCCGTCGTGCTGACGAAACTCTCCCGTGAAGCTCAACTGGATCAAGAGCTCGTGGGACGTCATCAAGCTGAACGTGTGCTGAACGCGGAGGTGCCGTACGTTCGGTGCTTGATCGGTTGAATCGCGAAGAAGTTCGACTACATCAACCGCGTCACTTGACGCTTCCGCTTCCGGTCTATGAGGGTACGTAGACACACTCTTCCCTCTCGTTGCTATGCATCTGGTAGATAGATCTTGCGTGATCGTAGGAAAATTTTAAAATACTACATTCCCCAACACATGAGGAGGCCGAAAAGCAGCTTCTACACCCCAGAGTATCTTGATCTAGCCCCCTGCAAGAGGGAGCTGACAAAATAGACTGGGCGCTGCACCATCTTCTTTTGCACTTCTTCTCGCATCTGCGCAGACTCTCCCTTGTCGGGGCCAGAGCTTGTCGAGGAAGCCCCCTGCTTGTCGCTGGACGTGCTTGCCGGGGCTGTGGGCTCCTCATCTGCCTCCCTTTCCGCTACTAACGCAGCACTAACCACTTGATTGGTTGCTGCTAAGTATAGCAGCAACTTCTCTTGCGGCTTAGGTGCGACAAGTATTGGAGTGGAGGATAGCTACCCTTTCAAGTCTTGCAGCGCTGCCTCCGCTTCCGGAGTCCATTTCATTGGACCTGCCTTTTTCAGGATTTTGAAAACCGGCAGGGCGCGTTCCACAGACTTAGAAATGAACCTGCTGAGGGCAGCCACACATCCAGCAAGCCTCCGTACATCCTTGACGCTCTTCGGAGCTTCGATCTGCTCGATGGCTTTGATCTTGTCGGGATTAGCTTCAATCCCCCTCTGGGACACAAAGAAACCGAGAAGCTTGCCGGAGGGGACTCCGAACACGCACTTCTCGTGGTTGAGCTTGAGTTGTATCTTGCGCAGATTTGTAAAAGTTTCATCCAGGTCTTGGATCAGGGTATCCTTGTCCTTGCTTTTGACCACTATATCATCCATGTAAGCTTCTACATTCCTGTGTATCTGTGGCTCAAAAGCAGTGTGGACCACCCTTGCAAATGTTGAGCCCGCATTCTTCAATCCAAAGGGCATGCGTATGAAGTAGTAAGTGCCACAAGGAGTAATGAACGCGGTCTTCTCTTCATCCTCTTCAGCCATGAATATCTGGTGGTATCCGAAATATGCATCAAGAAACGAAAGCAACTCACATCCAGCCGTGGACTCAACGATCTGGTCAATGCGCGGCAAGGGAAATGGATCTTTGGGACAAGCTTTATTCACATCAGTGAAGTCTATACAAAGCCTCCACTTCCCATTAGCTTTGCGCACGACAACAGGGTTGGCCAGCCACGTGGGATGAAGAACGCCTCTAACAAGGCCTGCCGCTTCCAACTTCTTGATTTCTTCAGCAATAAACTCTTGGCGCTCCACCGCTTGCTTCCTGACCTTCTGCTTGACGGGCCACGCGTGAGGACAAACGGCAAGCTTGTGCTCAATTACTTTCCTGGGAACGCCGGGGATGTCAGACGGTTGCCATGCAAACACGTCGACATTCGCCCGCAGGAAAGCAACGAGCGCGCTTTCCTATTTAGGATCGAGCGTGGCACTGATGGTGAAAGTACCACCAGTGCCGTCCTCCTTGGCGGACACCTTCTTGGTTGCAGGTGGAGCTGCCATTCCCTTTGCGCACTTGCCGGTGGAGCTCGATGGTGCGTCCTCGACGGCAGCGCAACACTCCGAAGAGGTGCGTTTGCCGGAGTGGGCCCCAGAGCTCTTGCCGGACTTGGTCTTGTTCTTCCCCTCGGGAGCTTCAGCGGCAAGTGTCTTGCTATCTGTTGCGGCTGCTGCGTCCCGGTAGATTTTGTCGGCGCAGATAAGTGCGTCCTTCTTGTCACCGGGGACAGAGATGACGCTTATCGGGCCAGGCATCTTGAGCATGTTGTAGGCGTAGTGAGAGGCTGCCATGAACTTGGCGAGCGCTGGGCGGCCAAGTATCCCATTGTATGGCAATGGGATGTCAGCAACGTCGAATGTGATCCTCTCAGTCCTGAAGTTTAGCTCTCCGCCAAAGGTCACTGGCAGTGTGATCTTACCCTTCGGCTTGCTCCTTCCCGGGTTAATTCCTTGGAAAGTTCCGGTTTCCTCGAGCTCGCCGTCGGGGATCTGCAGCTTCCGGACCACAGCAGAGGAGATCAAGTTTAGGCCGGCCCCGCCATCAACCAGCATCTTGGTGACCTTGAGGTTGCGGATGGTTGGCAAAACCAACATCGGCAAGCACCCGACCGCGGTTGTGCGGTCAGGGTGGTCCTCAATGTCGAAGATGATGGGCGTGCTGGACCACTTCAGGAGTTTGCGCGACTCGACGGGTGGCTCTGCTGATTGACTTCCTGCACCCATTGCTTGAGTTGGCGGTGGGAAGTATGCAGAGAGGCACCTCCATCGACGCACATAACTTATGTGGCCTTCTGGAACTCCTGCTCGCTGTTGTCTCTGTCGTCCATGTCCTCATCGTCGTCTTCGTCTTCGTCCTTGTCGCGGCCGCGGGGAGGTCTATCTCCTTGCCGCTGCTTGGCCTTGCCACCGCGTCCTCCCCGGCCATTGAATGGCCGCTTCTTGCCGGACTCTCCTCCACCTCCCTGGGCCTTCTCCTTGTCACGTCGCTCGTACTCAGCTTTCTGCTGCTCGATGAGGTATTCGACCCTCTTGCAGTTCTGGAGATCGTGGCCCTTGGTGCGGTGGATCTTGCAGTACAGCTTGTCGGAGCCGTCCTGCTTGTCGGCGGCGGCCACTGTGGCAGCTTCCTTGCCGGAGCCACCGGCCTGAGCTTTCTTAGCGCCTGCCTCCTTGCCGGACTGCTCGACATCCAGTACTTCCTTGTTCTTCTTCTTCTTATTGTTCCACCGCCGGTTTTTCCTTGCCGGGGCGGCATCCTCACTGTCCGTTCCTCCTGCTCCAACATCCTCTCCGGGGAGTCTCCTCCCCTCTTCAGCGCGCGCGCACTTGTCTGCCAGGGCGTAGAGCTCACTGACGTCTCTTATTTTGCACATCGCCATTTCCTCCCTCATCCGGCGGTTACGCACGTTCTGATGGAACGCGCTAATAACCGCGGCAGGGCGGACGTCCGGGATGTTGTGCTGGACGCGGCTGAATCTCTGGATGTATTTCCGCAGGGGCTCTCCCTCCTTCTGGGCAAGTATGTGGAGATCACTTTCCTGGCCATGGGGCTTGTGGCCGCCCGTGAAGGTGCCGACAAACTGGTGGCACAGGTCGGCCCAAGAGGAGATGGAGTTTTCCGGCAAGTGCATAAGCCAAGATCTGATGTTTGGCTTAAGCACGAGCGGGAAGTAGTTTGCTAGTATCTTCTCATCTCATCCCCCGGCAGCCCGCACCGCAATGGTGTAGATGCTGAGGAACTCCGAGGGATGGGTCTTGCCGTCGTACTTCTCGGGTACGTCGGGCTTGAAGTTCTTCATGCTGGGCCACTGGACTTGCCGCAGCTCACGGGTGAACGCAGGGCAACCTGCCGCGTACGGCAGGTTGCCCGGCTCCCCGGGCGCGTGCATGTCGACAGCGGTCCCAGCGCGCTGGTCGGACTGTCGTCGCGCTTCTCTTCGACGCTCGATACGAGTCCGAGCGTCTTCTTGTCGCCTGTCGTCGAGGACTTGGCGCTGGTCACGGTGAGCCCGTGGATCCGACGACGCCGTGGAGTTGTCGTCGACGTTGATCCGGCGAGTCGGTGATTTTTGCTTCCGCGGCGGGGTGTGCACGGTAGTGGCACCCCCGGCGGTCTTGTCTCCATCAGCCCGCGCCTGGCTGACTTGCCGCGGCCGTGATGTTGCCGGCTGCTGCGGCATGTCATTGTTGGCGAAGGCGATGAGGCTTTGGATGGTGGCCCTCCAGTCTTCGGCCTTGTCTGCCGCTGGAGGGAAGTCGAGGAGCAGCTGAGCTCTGGCTAGAGCTTCTGCTGGAGTGGAGGGAAGCGGTGGCGAACGGTGCGAGGAGCGAGATATGCTCGGACTTCTAACCGCGTTAGAAGGAGCAGGTTCTCGCCCCGGCGACCGCGCCTTGCTCGTGCCAGCGCGTTGGCCTTGAGCGTCCCGCGTCCCGCCAACTTGTCCTTGGCCCAGCAAGCGGATGGTACCCTGCGTACCACGCCGCTGCCGTTCCGGCACCTCCTGAGAGGGGCGCGGTGCGTGTACGGACACCGAGGTCTTGGAGTGCGCTCGGTCGTCCGTCTTGTCCTTGGATTTGGCGACGCCGTGAGTTTCCTCGCCGGCGTCTGTCCTTCCGCCAGCGTCTACCCCACCAACCGTTGGTTCTGGTGGTGGCGGGATCGACGCGGACGGGCCTCCTACCTCCGAAGCTTTCCTCTTCGGCGGCATGTCGATGAAGTTTATGAAGTTGGTGAAGTTGCTGAAGATTGCACCCGCGTGAACGCCGGATCAGGTTCGCACGACCTCAATGCCCCCCTACCTGGCACGCCAAAGATGTCGGGGAAACTGATCGCCCACGAACACCTATGGGACCGGAGCCCCTTTTCGGTACGGCAAGGGAGAGGAGGGAGCACGAAGAGCGGATCGAGGTGCACACGCGAGCAGTTTACCCAGGTTCAGGCCGCACGTATGCGTAAAACCCTACTCCTGCCTTGGTTTGTTATTGAGTTCTTGGCTCGGGAGCAAGAAGATCTACAGTGCTTGAGGCTAGCTACACCGAGCGTGCGAGTGATCGAAGTTCGGAACCCCCTCTACATTGTCCATGGGCCTCCTTTTATAGGTCAAAGGGGTCACCGACAGGTGGCAACGTAGTTGAGGGTAAAAACGTAAAAGTTGTGGTAGTTGTAACAATGTATGTACAGTGTTTTGTACCTAACCCTGACGGCGGGGGACAAGGGCATTGAATGCCCGTCACCGTCGCCCCAAATAGTGCAAAAAGCGTCCGTCCGGGCGTCTCCGTCCGCCACGATGGTGGCCTCGTCATCGTGGCTTGCCACCGTGTACCCCAGGCTGCACGGCCATCCGCCACGTGCCCCTGGAAGGGCCCCAGGGCGACGCGTGGCCAGATGAGCTGGAGCGCAGGCACACAGTGAAAGCTTGCCGCGGCAAGCGCCTTGCCGCGGTCGCTACCTTGCCGCGCCCGGAAGCTTGTCGCTCTCCGGGCCTTGCCGGGGCGCGCGATGCGCCACGGCGAGTCTTCTGAAATGCCATGCTCTGTCCTTCCTGGCAAGCTCCTCTTGCCAGGGTCTTGTGCTAAAGGTATGGTCTTGAGCCTGGTACGGCCTTCCCGGCAAGCTCCTCTTGCCGGGGCCTTGTTTCTTTAACTTGAATACTTTGTTCTTGAATGGTTCTAAAGGATCCAGAGCGGGCCTTGGCGGGCGCGTGGCAAGCCCGACCACGGGACGCTGCTACTGCCCGTGCACAAGTCGGGATACTAAGGTACCCCTACTTTAGTACACCGACACATGGCCAGGCAAGCGATTTGCATGTCATCCCCCCAGAAAGAAGGTGAAAACCTGCACAAGTACATATAGAGATTCAGCCGAGTGCAGTACAACATCCCAGATGTTCATCCCGCCACCGTCATCAGCGCATTCCATCAGAATGTGAGTAACCGCAAGATGCGCGAAGAGCTGGCAATGAATAAGGTCAAGGACGTGTCTGAACTCTATGTTCTGGCCGACAGATGCACTCGGGCCGAAGAGGGAAGGAAGTTCCCCAGTAAAGATGCCGGTGTGGAAACCGATTCCTCAGACGAAAACGCTGTTGCCCCAGCAAAGAAGGGCCAATGCCACAACAGGAAACGCAAGGACAAGGCCGTGCTTGCCGTCGAGGGATCTGATGATGCCGGCGCTGCCAAGAAGACCAAGGCAGACGACCCCGGCAAGGAAGTTGCCTGGTGTGTCGCCTGCCGGGCCTTGGCGGCTGCCGACAAGCCAAGAGGCTCCGACAAGCAGTATGATACGTCCATTTTGCATCATGCTTATATGTTGATATTTATTGCATTATGGGCTGTTATTACTTGTTTTGTCACAATACTTATGCCTTTTCTCTCTTACTTTACAAGGTTTGCATGAAGAGGGAGAATGCCGGCAGCTGGAATTCTGGGCTGGAAAAGGAGCAAACTCTGGAAACCTATTCTGCACAACTCCAAAAGCCTCGAAACTCCACAGAACTCCGTTTCAGAAAATATAAAAAATATCTGGCGAAAGAAGTTCACGAGGGGGGCCACCAGCTGTCCACGAGGGTGGGGCCGCGCTCCCCCTCTTTGGGCGCGCCCCCCTATCTCGTGGGCCCACCGACGGTCCCCCGATGCCCATCTTCTCCTATATGAGGTGTTTTGACCTGGAAAAATCAAAAGGAAGCTTTCGGGACCAGACGTCGCCTTCTCGAGGCGGAACTGAGGCGGAAATCAATCTAGGGCTCCGGTAGAGCTGTTCTGCTGGGGATACTTCCCTTCGGGAGGGGGAAATCATCACCGCCGTCATCACCAACAACTCTCCCATCTTGGCGAGGGTTATCTTCATCGACATCTTCACCAGCACCATCTCCTCTGAAACCCTAGTTCATCTCTTGTATCCAATCTTTGTACCCAAACCTCAGATTGGTACCTGTGGGTTGCTAGTAGTGTTGATTACTCCTTGTAGTTGATGCTAGTTGGTTTATTTGATGGAAGATCGTATGTTCAGATCCATTATGCATATTAATACCCCTCTGATCATGAACCATATTATGTCTTGTGAGTAGTTACTTTTGTTCCTGGGGACAGGGGAGAAGTCTTGCTATTAGTAGTCATGTGAATTTGGTCTTCGTTCGATATTTTGATGTGATGTATATTGTCTCTACTCTAGTGGTGTCATGTGAACGTCGACTACATGACACTTCACCATTATTTGGGCCTAGAGGAAGGCATTGGGAAGTAATAAGTAGATGATGGGTTGCTAGAGTGACAGAAGCTTAAACCCTAGTTTATGTGTTGCTTTGTAAGGGGCTGATTTGGATCCATATGTTTCATGCTATGGTTAGGTTTACCTTAATACTTCTTTTGTAGTTGCGGATGCTTGCATTAGAGGTTAATCATAAGTGGGAATCTTGTCCAAGTAAGGACAGCACCCAAGCGCCGTTCCACCCACATACCAAATTATCAAAGTACCGAACGCGAATCAGATGATCGTGATGAAAATTAGCTTGACGATAATTCCCATGTGTCCTCGGGAGCGCTTTCCTTTATATAAGAATTTTTCCAGGCTTGTCCTTTACAAAAAGGATTGGGCCATTTTTCTGCACCTTATTTAGTTTTACCTTTTATCACTTTCTACCAATTACCTTATCACAAAACTATCTGTTACCTATAATTTCAATGCTTGCAGAAAATACCTTACTGAAAACTGCCTATCATTTCCTTCTGCTCCTCGTTGGGTTCGACACTCTTACTTATCGAAAGGACTACGATAGATCCCCTACACTTGTGAGTCATCAAGACTCTTTTCTGGCGCCGTTGCCGGGGAGTGAAGCGCCTTTGGCAAGGAAAAATTTATATAGTATGCTGAAATTTATTATCACTTGTTACTGTGGCTCAAAATCCTTTAAGGGGCTTGTTCGGGGTATCTTCACCCCGAACAGAAGAGCAAAGAGTTGCTCCTCAACCTACTGCACCTACTGAAAATGTTTGCTTTGAGATTCCTTCGGGTATGATAGAGAAACTGCTTGAAAATCCTTTTACAGGAGACGGAACACTGCATCCCGATTTACACCTAATCTATGTGGATGAAGTTTGTGGATTATTTAAGCTTGCAAGTATGCCCGAGGATGTTATCAAGAAGAAGGTCTTCCCTTTATCTTTGACGGGAGATGCATTGACATGGTTTAGGCTATGTGATGATATTGGATCATGGAACTATAATCGTCTGAAGTTGGAATTTCATCAGAAGTTCTACCCTATGCACCAGGTTCATCGTTATCGTAATTATATTTATAATTTCTGGCCTCGCGAAGGAGAAAGCATCGCTCAAGCTTGGGGGAGGCTTAAGTCAATGTTATATTCATGCCCCAATCATGAGCTCTCAAGAAAAATGATCATTCAAAAATTTTATGCTTGGCTTTCTCTCAATAATCGCACCATGCTCGATAATTCTTGTTCTGGCTCTTTTATGATGAAGACTGTTGAATTCAAATGGGATTTATTGGGAAGAATTAAACGCAACTCTTAATATTGGGACCTCGACAAAGGTAAGGAGTCAGGTATGACCCCTAAGTTTGATTGTGTTAAAGCTTTTATGGATACCGATGTTTTCTGTGAGTTTAGCACTATGTATGGACTTGACTCTGAGATAGTAGCTTCTTTCTGTGAATCGTTTGCTACTCATGTTGATCTCCCCAAGGAGAAGTGGTTTAAATACCATCCCCCTATTGAAGTAAAAGTAGTTGAACATGTTAAAGTTGAAGAAAAGATTGTCACTTATAATGTTGATCCTGTTATTCCCACTGCTTATATTGAGAAGCCACCTTTCCCTGTTAGGATAAAGGATTATGCTCAAGCTTCAACTGTAGCTTGTAAGAGTAATACTAGAACACCTACACCCTCTGAGAAAATTAAAGTTGAACCTAGTGTTGCTATGGTTAAAGATCTGTTGGTAGAAGATTTAGATGGACATGTTATTTACCTCCAAGAAGAGTCTGCTAGAATAGCCAAACCCAATGCTAGGTATAAACATGGACCTGTTGTAGGTTTACATGTTATCTCTATTAAGATAGGAGATCATTGCTATCATGGTTTATGTGAAGTAGGTGCTAGTGCGAGTATTATCCCTCTTACCTTATATCGAGAAATTATGCATGATATTGCACCTGTTGAGTTAGAAGGGATGGATGTTACTATTAATAAGCTTGCTAATAGAGACACTATTGCACCAGTTGGGATTGTTAGAGATGTTGAAGTCTTGTGTGCAAAGGTTAAATACCCTGCTGATTTTCTTATTCTTAGTTCCACACAAGATGAATTTTGTCCCATCATATTTGGTAGATCCTTCCTGGATACTGTTAATGCCAAGATAGACTGCGTGAAAGATATTGTTACTGTTGGATTAGGGGATATGTCTCATGATTTTAACTTTGCTAAATTTCGTAGACAACCCCTTGATAAAGAACTACCTAGTAAGGATGAAATTATTGGTCTTGCTTCTATTGTTGTGCCTCCTAATGATCCTTTAGAAAAATACTTGCTAGACCATGAAAATGATATGCATATGAATGAGAGAAGGGAAATAGATGAAATATTCTTCAAACTGGGCCCCGCATTGAAAAACAACTTGCCTATTGAAATCCTAGGGGATCCTCCTCCACCCAAGGTTGATCCCGTGTTTGAACTTAAACCTTTGCCTGATAATCTTAAGTATGTTTATCTTGATGAAAAGAAGATATATCCTCTTATTATTAGTGCTAACCTTTCAGAGTATGAAGAATAAAAACTATTCAAAACTTTGAAGAAGTACCGTGCTGCTATTGGATATACTCTGGATGATCTTAAGGGCATTAGTCCCACTATATGCCAACACAAGATAAAATTGGAAGAAAATGCTAAACCGGTTATTGATCATCAGCGACGGTTAAATCCTAAGATGCAAAAATTGGTAAGGAAGGAAATACAAAAACTTCTAGAGGCAGGTATTATCTATCCAGTTGCTGATAGCCAGTGGGTAAGTCATGTCCATTGTGTCCCTAAGAAGGGAGGTATGACTGTCGTTCCTAATGATAAAGATGAATTGATCCCACAAAGAATAGTTACAAGTTATAGGATGGTAATTTATTTCCGTAAGTTAAATAAAGGCACTAAAAAGATCATTACCCCTTGCCATTTATTGATCAAATGCTAGAAAGGTTATCCAAACATACTCATTTTTGCTTTCTAGATGGTTATTCTGGTTTCTCTCAAATACCTGTGTCGAAAAGGGGATCAAGAAAAGACCACTTTTACTTGTCCTTTCGGTACCTTTGCTTATAGACGTATGGCTTTTGGTTTATGTAATGCACCTGCTACCTTTCAAAGATGCATGATGGCTATATTCTCTGATTTTTGTGAAAAGATTGTTGAGGTTTTCATGGATGATTTCTCCGTTTACGGAACTTCTTTTGATGATTGCTTAAACAACCTTGATCGAGTTTTGTAGAGATGTGAAGACACTAATCTTGTTTTGAATTGGGAGAATTGCCACTTTATGGTTAATGAAGGCATTGTCTTGGGACATAAAATTTCTGAAAGAGGTATCGAAGTTGACAAAGCTAAGGTGGATGCTATTGAAAAGATGGCATGCCCTAAGGACATCAAAGGTATACAAAGTTTCCTTGGTCATGCCGGGTTTTATAGGAGGTTCATTAAGGACTTCTCCAAAATCTCCAGGCCTCTGACTAATCTCTTACAAAAATATATTCCATTTGTCTTTTGATGACGATTGTCTAGAGGCATTTGAAATACTTAAGAAAGCATTTATCTATGCACCTATTGTCGAGCCTCCTGACTGGAATTTACCCTTTGAGATTATGTGCAATGCTAGTGATTATGCTGTAGGTGCTGTTCTAGGGCAAAGAGTTGACAAGAAATTGAATGTTATCCAATATGCTACTAAAACTCTAGATAGTGCCCAAAGAAATTATGCAACTACCGAGAAAAAAAAATTAGCAGTTGTATTTGCTTGTGATAAGTCTAGACCCTATATAGTTGATTCTAAAGTAACTATTCACAATGATCATGCTGCTATCAAATACCCTATGGAAAAGAAAGATGCTAAACCTAGACTTATTAGATAGGTTCTCTTGCTGCAAGAATTTGACTTGCATATTATTGACAGAAAGGGAGCTGAGAACCACGTCACACACAAGTTGTCTAGGTTAGAGAATATACTTGATGACCCACAACCTATTGATGATAGCTTTCCTGATGAACAATTAGCTGTCATAAGTACTTCTCGTATTGCTCCATGGTATGCTGATTATGCTAATTATTTTGTTGCTAAGTTTATACCTCCTAGCTTCACATACCAGCAAAAGAAAAAGTTCTTCTATGATTTGAGACATTACTTCTGGGATGACCCACATCTTTATAAAGAAGGAGTAGATGGTATTATTAGACGTTGTGTACCTGAGCATGAACAGGAACAGATCCTAAGCAAGTGCCACTCCGAAGCTTATGGAGGACACCATGCGGGAGATAGAACTGCACACAAGGTATTGCAATCCGTTTTTATTGGCCTACTCTCTTCAAGGATGCCCGTAAGTTTGTCTTATCTTGTGATGAATGTCAAAGAATTGGTAATATTAGTAGACGTCAAGAAATGCCTATGAATTATTCACTTGTTATTGAACCATTTGATGTTTGGGGATTTGATTATATGGGACCGTTTCCTGCCTCTAATGGGTACACACATGTTCTAGTTGATGTTGATTACGTTACTAAGTGGGTAGAAGCTATTCCAACTAGTAGTGCTGATCATAACACCTCTATTAAGATGCTTAAAGAAATTATTTTCCTGAGGTTTGGAGTCCCTAGATACCTAATGACTGATGGTGGTTCACACTTTATTCATGGTGCTTTCCGTAAGATGCTTGCAAAGTATCATGTCAACTGATGACCCACAAGTGTAGGGGAACTATCGTAGTCCTTTCGATAAGTAAGAGTGTCGAACCCAACGAGGAGCAGAAGGAAATGATAGGCAGTTTTCAGTAAGGTATTTTCTGCAAGCACTAAAATTATAGGTAACAGATAGTTTTGTGATAAGGTAATTGGTAGCAAGTAACAAAAGGTAAAAGTAAATAAGGTGCAGCAAGGTCGCCCAATCCTTTTTGTAGCAAAGGACAAGCCTGGACAAACTCTTATATAAAGGAAAGCGCTCCCGAGGACACATGGGAATATCATCAAGCTAGTTTTCATCACGATCATCTGATTCGAGTTCGGTACTTTGATAATTTGGTATGTGGGTGGACCGGTGCTTGGGTGCTGCCCTTACTTGGACAAGCCTCCCACTTATGATTAACCTCTAATGCAAGCATCCACAACTACAAAAGAAGTATTAAGGTAAACCTAACCATAGCCTGAAACATATGGATCCAAATCAGCCCCTTACGAAGCAACGCATAAACCAGGGTTTAAGCTTCTGTCACTCTAGCAACCCATCATCTACTTATTACTTCCCAATGCCTTCCTTTAGGCCCAAATAATGGTGAAGTGTCATGTAGTCGACGTTCACATGACACCACTAGAGGATAAACAACATACATCTCATCAAAATATCGAACGAAGCCAAACTCACATGACTACTAATAGCAAGACTTCTCCCATGTCCTCAGGAACAAAAGTAACTACTCACAAGACATAATATTGTTCATGATCAGAGGGTTATTAATATGCATAATGGATCTGAATATATGATCTTCCACCAAATAAACCAACTAGCATCAACTACAAGGAGTAATCAACACTACTAGCAACCCACAGGTACCAATTTGAGGTTTGGGTACAAAGATTGGATACAAGAGATGAACTAGGGTTTGAGAGGAGATGGTGCTGGTGAAGATGTTGATGAAGATGTCCCTCTCCAAGATGGGAGAGTTGTTGGTGATGACGACGGTGACGATTTCCCCCTCCCGGAGGGAAGTATCCCCGGTAGAACAACTCTGCCGGAGCCCTAGATTGGTTTCCGCCTCTGTTCCGCCTCGAGACGGCGGCGTCTGGTCCTGAAAGCCTCCTTCTAATTTTTTCCAGGTCAAAAACACCTCATATAGGAGAAGATGGGCCCCGAGGGCCTGCCGGTTGGCCCTCGAGGTAGGGGGCGCGCCCTGGGAAGGGGGGCGCGCCCCCACCCTCGAGGCCAGCCGGTGGCCCCTCTCGTGGGTTTCTTTCGCCAGATATTTTTTATATTTTCCGAAACAATGTTCTGTTGAGTTTCAGGGCTTTTGGAGTTGTGCAGAATAGGTTTCTAGAGTTTGCTCCTTTTCCAGCCCAGAATTCCAGCTGTCGGCATTCTCCCTCTTCATGTAAACCTTGTCAAATATGAGAGAAAAGTCGTAAGTATCGTGAAAAAACATGTATGAACAGCCCATAATGTAATAAATATCAACTTATAAGCATGATGCAATATGGATGTATCAACTCCCTCAAGCCTAGACCTCGCTTGTCCTCAAGCGAAAGCCGATATCGAAAAATATGTCCACATGTTTAGAGATAGAGGTGTCGATAAAAACAAAATACGGACATGAGGGCATCATGATCATTCTTATAACAGCAACTTATATAAATATAGCCATATGATTTTTATGCTAAAGTAACAATTCATCCACAATATGAAGTATGCATCATAAACTTCATTGGAAACTAACAAACTTTGGTCTCGGTCATTGATGCAATTGCAATTTATCGTAACATCGGAAAGAGTCAATATAAGAGCTTTTCAGCAAGCCTACATACTCAACTATCATATAGTCTTTCACAATTGTTCACACTCACGCAATACTTATGTTTATGGAGTTTTAAATCAGACACAGAGAAAGATAGGGGCTTATGGTGTTGCCTCCCAACCTTTTACCTCAAGGGTAATGTCAACAGTAATAGATCATGAAAACTTACATCCAAGTGGGTATATATGTCTGGATCTTTCCAACGCAATGTGCTTGCCAAAGGATAAAATGCAAAAGGGAAAGGTGGGTTTCACCTTAAAACTTATAAGATAAGAATAAAAGATAGGCCCTTCGTAGAGGGAAGCAGAGGTTGTCATGTGTTTTTATGGTTGGATGCACAAAGTCTTAGCATCGAAGAACTTCGCTTTAAATTGCCACTTGTGATAAGGACCTTTATTATGCAGTCTGTCGCTTTTATTACTTCCATATCATAAGATCGTGTAAAGCTAATTTCTCCCACACTAATAAATCATACATATTTTGGCGAGTTTGCAACATGACAACTTACTTGGAATGATCTTTCTCAATCCATAGGTAGGTATGGTGGACTCTCATGGCAAAATTGGGTTTAAGGATATATGGAAGCACAAGTAGTATCTCTACTTAGTGCGAGGAGTTTTGGCTAGCATGAGGGGGAAAGGCAAGCTGAACATGTTGGATGATCCATGACAATATACTTTATTTCGGATACAAGAAGACATAACCCATTATGTTGTCTTCCTTGTCCAACATCAACTCTTTAGCATGTCATACTTTAATGAGTGCTCACAATCATAAAAGATGTCCAAGATAGTATATTTCTATGTGAAGCCTCTCTGCTTTTATTACTTCCTATTAATTGCAACGATGACCAAAACTATGTTTGTCACCTCCCAACAACTTTTATTTATCATACTCTTGTATGTCAAGTCATTACTTCCCATAAGATCGATATGATCTCTTTGATACTCTTTAAGTTTTTGTTCTTTTTATCATGACCCAACTGAGGAAATCAAGCCCTTGACTCAACACTAATCTTTATTATATAGCTTACGGACTCGATTACAAAGGATAAAGCTCACAAAGAAAAAGCTCACAACTAGATCATGCTAACTTTATTCTAATAGATCAAGATACTACCAAAAGGATCGAACTAAGTAAAACAGTAAAGAGAGGAGTGATGGCGATACGATACCGGGTCACTTCCCCAAGCTTGGAAGTTGCCAAGGGGAGTGCCCATACCCATATGATTATGTCTCCTTCTTCGGGGTTGGTGAAGATGGAGTTGCAAGTAGTGATGGGGGATCCTCATATATCGAGCGTAGGAGATCTTCCAGCTTGCGGATAATACCTTTGAGAGCAGCTATGTAATCCTTCAACAATAGATTTTCACTTGTGAGATGCTTGTTTCGAATCTGAGCTAACTCAATCATCCCGAAAGCTTCTAGCTCAGTTGAGGTAAAGAAATTAGGAAGGGATTTAGAGGTGTCTTCTTCTCCCGCTGCCGGAGCCGGATCTTCCACCTCCATCTTGATCTTCTTCTCCTTGTGGATCTCCTCGGGTTCTTCACTCTTCAGATCTATCTTCATTAGCCAAGCATCGTTGCCTTCATTGTTGGAGGAGGGAGACGACATGATGCCTGGCTTCGCAGACCTTAATAGAAAACAACTCGAAACGAAAACAGAGGATTTATGCGTGATACAGAGGTCAAAACCTTTGGGAGTATATATAATGAATTTTTCCCGAACAAAAGGAGTAACCCACAAGAAAACGGAGTCTGGGGGACACACGGGGTGACCTCGAGGCAGGGGGGTGCGCCCTGGGAAGGGGGCGCGCCCCCCACCCTCGAGGAGGCCCCGTGTCTCCTTCGAACTGCGGTTTATTTTTCTATTTTTCTAAAAATTCCAAAATGGAGAAAAATTACCTTTAGAACTGTTTTGGAGTCGGTTTACATACCGTATCACGTACCTCTTCCTTTTCGGAGGCTGAATCTTTCTGGAAAGTGTCCCTTATGTATTCCTCCGGGGTTATGGTTTCAATAACATTAGTTTCAACATTTATAGGATTACCTGAGATATAATGTTTGATTCTTTGACCATTCACCACCTTCGGATTTGTGCCTTCGAATTTGTTGATTTTTATGGCACCGGAACAATAGACCTCCGCGATAATGTAAGGACCTTCCCACTTGGAGAGAAGTTTTCCTGCAAAATATCTTAAACGAGAGTTGAATAGCAAGACATAATCACCTACATTAAACTCACGCTTTCGTATTTATTTGTCATGCCATCTTTTAACTTTTTCTTTAAACAGTTTGGCATTCTCATAGGCCCGGGTTCTCCAATCATCAAGGCAGCTGATACGTCCAAAACGTATCTATAATTTCTGCTTGCTCCATGCCTCTTTTGGGTGATATTGCTATGATATTTATACACTTCCATACACTTTTGATCATATTTGGACTAACCTATTAACTTAGTGCACCCCAGTGCCAGTTTCTGTTTTCTGCTGTTTTTGTATTTCAGGTTTTCACCTTACGAGAACTGCCAGAAAAATCCCGGAAAAATTATATAAAAAATCAGCGTTCCAGAAGCTTCCCAGCTGCCAAAGTACAGCCGGAGGGGGGCCACCAGGGCTCCAGGCGCCCTGGTGGCGCCCCCCCTGGCCGCGCCGGGGGGGGCCCCGAGCCTCCGCTGATGCCCCCCTTTGGCATATATTTATATCGTGTCCCGAAACCCTCGAGACGGGAACCCTTTTTCGCGATCTCATCTCTGTTCCGCCGCCGCCGCGCTTCCAAGATCGGGAGCACCAGGAGAACTCTTCCCGGCACCCTGCCGGAGGGGAGGATCACCACCTGGAGCTTCTCCACCACCATGGACGCCTCCCGGATGAGTTGTGAGTAGTCTCCCTTGGACCATGGGTCCATGACCAGTAGCTATGTGATGTTCTCCTCCCATTCTTGTGCTTCACTAATTAGTCCTCGTGAGCTGCCCTACATGATCGAGGCACATATGTAATCCTTATGTTGTTGCTATGATGAGTTTGCTGGGATCCGATGGATTATGAGATTATGTTCAGATTGTGTTTGAGTAATATATTTGATCTACCTCTTTTATATTTATGTTCGTAAGTAATTCTTGCATGTTCCCCGTTGTTATTTATTGCTTTGGCCAAGTAGTAGGTAGTGACTCCAAGAGGGAACGTTATGCTTGATTGTGGGTTCATGCCCCTCGATGACTAGCTTGAGTGACAGAAACATGAGTCTAGGGGATGTGATGTTGCCACAAGGGGGAAAACAACGGTGCTTGTGCCCGCGGGTGCAAGGATTGTTTACTTTACGCAAAGTTCTTTTAATGCAGTTGTCTGTGGCTTTGAGTTTACACTATGGGTGGGACTTGCAACTTAATACCAGCGAGATGTTCTGGATAGATATCTCAAGGTGGATGATTAGTAGTAGATGCAGATGGATTTCGGTCTACTTGCCTTGGCGTACCGCCCATGCTTTGAACCTCTACCTTTCTTGTAACATAGTTAGCATTGGTTTGCGCACATAATCCTGTCAATTGCCCAGCTGTAATTCGTTTACCTCACATAGCTGTTTTATCGTCTTTTGGGAGAGAGACATCACTAGTGAACATCATGGGACCCCGGTCCATATTACCATCATTGATCACATCCGCTATTTACTTTATGCTTTTTACTTACTATTGCAGCATTACCTATCACTATTATCACTTGCGTTTGATCCTTTGTAAACTACAAGGCCGGAGAGATTGACAACCTCTCTGTACTCGTTGGGAGCAAAGTTATTTGTATCTGTGTGCAGGTCCACGTTGATTGCTAATATATCTGGCGCCGTTAGCAGTTGACACCTTCTTGTTGAAACTGGGAGTGTCAGGGAAATCGGTCCTCGGTATCTTTGCCAAGGGAAAACTTCCGCTACACTGCATCTCAAACCTTCCACTTGGGGTAACCAACGAGGGGCGAGAAGCCATCAAGCAAAAGTTTTCTGGCGCCGTTGCCGGGGACTCCACTCTTCAGGATAGGGGAGTTGCACGCTATCTTTTACCTTTGCTTTTAGTCTTGTTAGTTTACCTTTCAGTTTTGCTTTAGTATCTTTTATCAAAAAACACAAAAAAATAATTTGCTTTTCTGTTAGTAGTCCTTTCTGTTTAGTCAAGCATGTTAGGATTTGGTGCTTTGAGGGAATCAGAAGTTCTAGATTTCCATCAAAAGGATGGAGAAAATATGAAGAAGGCATGGTACAGAATTTCTGATGCACATAGGAGAATTATGCCTTGGATACCTATAAAAATTGTGCTTAGAAATTTTTACCATGGTCTTTTTAAATGGTGTAAACACTCTCTTGATATTATAGCTGAGGGAGATTTCCTAGAGTGTGATGAAGCTAGAGCTCTTGAAATTATACATGGTCTATCTTGTTACTTTGTTTATGATCATAACTTTGATACTGCCATAGATAGACTTGCTACTATTGAGAAAAGAATGGATGCTCTAGACTTGATGAAGGTAGAGAAACCCAAACCCAATAAGAAAGACATTTTGGAAATAGACAATGATTGGGAGCCTTTTGTTAGGATTAGCATCTCTAATCAAGACTTCCTTGCTTATTGTGATATTGGATCTATGGTTTCTACTATGCCAAAAATTGTTCATGATTCTTTAAATTTAACATGGATAGATTACCATCTTATCATGAACACACTAATGGAGATATTTCTGAAATCCAGGGAAGAATAAAAGACGTGCCAGTTAAATTCCTTAAAGGGATTACAATGGTTGATTTCTTCATCATGGAGCCAAACCAAGGAAATATAGTGCTTGGAAGGGACTTCCTCCGAGCGGTAAAAGGCTTCATCGATATAGGTAAGGGACAAATCTGCTTACGCGGGAAGGCAAAAGGTGTGTACCCCTTTCCTAGAAGGAACAAGAGTGAACTTGTTGAGGAACCATTTGAAGCAATTTATAGCTCCGATTATTATGATGGTCATTGATTCCTCTTTGCATTATGCCTAGCTTAAAGGCATAAAAGAAAGCGCTTTTGGGAGGCAGCCCACATGAATAAAATTTTATTTTTCTTTTGTTGTGTCATGATGTTGTTTACTACAGTAGCATCATCATTGTATCTTTGCTTTTCAACTTTGTGCCAAGTGTAGCCTCTGATTGCAAGAAAGTTCAAAAGTTGTGACGTGCTGTCCAGGAAACAGATTCTGTGCTTGGATAGAAATATTCGTATAAAATCACCAGATCATCTTTTTGGTCTGAATTTTTTCGACGGCATGTTCTATATAATTGTCTTTCGTGCGTCTGTTTTGAGTTTTTTTATTAGAGTTGCAGAAGTGCCCCGAAAAAATCATTTACTATCTGCTGTTCTGTTTTTCACATATTCTGTCATGTTTTGCCTTTCCTTCATTTTGCAAACCTAAAGCTTGCTTTTTCTTTGCAAAAACCTTTTGGCAATCTTGAGAAACAGTAGACCTTCAAGAATATCCTTATTTCCAGCAAGGAACAATTATTTTATTAAGGGCACTAACCTCGCTAATCAGATTATGATGAGTTATGTATGAAGGGAGTTTTCAAGTGTGTGAGGGAAGATGATAAAAAGATTCAGGAGTGTCAAGCGCTCAAGCTTGGGGATGCCCCCGTGCACCCCCGAGAAATATTCAAGGAGACTCAAGCGTCTAAGCTTGGGGATGCCCCCGTGCATCCCCTTCTCCATCAACATTATCAGTTCGTCTTTCGTTCCACTATATTTTTATCACTTCATGTGTTATGTGCTATGCTTGGAGCGTCTTGCTTTTAGTTTTCCTTTTTAGTTTTCTTTAGCTTTTCATAACGAGTCGGAACTCGGCTTTCTTTATGTGGGAGAGAAACACGCTCCACTTCTACCTAGAACACAACATAGAATTTTCATGTCTATCTTTGATGTGTGTGTTCTTTGTCTTTCAATAGCTACTATCGTGCTTAGCTTTTAGTTTTCATGCTTATCTTTTTAAAGAGCTTTTGTTTAGTTGGTTGCTTGAACTCTCTTTACTTATCATGATTATCTTATTAAGAGAGTTTGCTTCCGTTGCATTGGTTGGTATGTCTATGATAAAGATGCTACGTGCATAATGGTGCTTAGTAGTTCATGTTTTCTTATGGTTAGTCTCAAATAGCTGGGGGGTTTCCAATGTGTTATTGGAGTACCAACAAGATTTGTTTGCCTATGATGTGGTATGGTTTAGTAATATCTTCCTTCAAGAATTTACTTTGATTGACTTGGCGTATGCTCACGCATATTTAAGACTGTTAAGAAAGTCTGTCAAGCCTTGATGATCTTTTATTTCTGAGTAGCGATATAACTACCATGCCTGATTCAATGTTGCTTTGTCGCTCTGCATGATTATGACCGTCATTGCTCTCTTAGTTGGTCGCTCCCAGTCTTTTGCTAACCTCCACCGGTACTAAGCGGACTGACTGCTTGTTCATCCAAATTCCTTTAAAACCAGTTATGCCATATGAGTCCACCATACCTTCCTACATGGTATTTACCTGCCATTCCTAACGAAGACTTTCGTGTACCATCTCGAAATTATTCAAAAAGAAAAAAAATGTATTCCTATTTTGTGCCTCTGTTTTAAGTCCATGAGGAAGTAGTAGTTAATTCATGATCTTTTTAAGCTGGACAAGCTTCACCCCGGGATTGCATGTATAATGTGCAAACCCATAATACGAGAAGGAACTGGCATTGAGTGCGCCCGGCTCAAAATTAATATAACGAACAAACCCTCCTTCACGCTTTGTTCATGAGAAATCAGAAAACTTTGGCAGTGATAAACAAAGGAGATTAAGAGGATGTGATCGTCCTCATTTGGGAGCCGTTCCTCGAAACTTGTCCCTCTCAAGAAGTAATTGAGTTATCTGCTAGCATTCATTGACGGAACATGCATGATCAAAAAATAATAATTATTACCTCTGTTTTTAAAACCAAGAGCTCTGGTACATGTTTTGTCTTTGTTTCCGACTACGGGTTTTCAACCTTGCCAACAAAAGCCACGGTTCGAGAGTCTCCACCTTCTTTTAAAGCACCAACTACTGAGAGCATGATTGTCATTCTGAGTGTAATGTGCATTGTCCCAAAGTAGCATTGTCTTTTGCATGATTGTGATATCGTTTATTCTGAAATCATTGTATCTAGTCATCACTTAAACCTTGGAGGTGCCCCTGCATTTATGTTTTGCTTCACTAAAGGGGGCAAGCGAGATATCACTTTATCATATTTGCACACCATGCTCATTACAAATCTATTTGATGTTTCCATACCATATTGTAAAAACTTTCAGTTCTTTGTGATTTTCTCATGAGGCAACTTAATTACTACAGATTCATTGTCTCAGTAAGCTTTTGTCATATGACTATTAAAAGTCCTATATGGTTAATAGCATGTCACCACAGAAATTATTCTTGTTATCATTTACCTACTCGAGGACGAGCAGTAATTAAGCTTGGGGATGTTGATACGTCCAAAACGTATCTATAATTTCTGCTTGCTCCATGCCTCTTTTGGGTGATATTGCTATGATATTTATACACTTCCATACACTTTTGATCATATTTGGACTAACCTATTAACTTAGTGCACCCCAGTGCCAGTTTCTGTTTTCTGCTGTTTTTGTATTTCAGGTTTTCACGTTACTAGGACTGCCAGAAAAATCCCGGAAAAATTATATAAAAAATCAGCATTCCAGAAGCTTCCCAGCTACCAAAGTACAGCCGGAGGGGGCCACCAGGGCTCCAGGCGCCCTGGTGGCGCCCCCCCCCCCCCTGGCCGCGCCGGGGGGCGCCTGGGCCCCCCGAGCCTCCGCTGATGCCTCCCTTTGGCATATATTTATATCGTGTCCCGAAACCCTCGAGGCGGGAACCCTTTTTCGTGATCTCATCTCTGTTCCGCCGCCTCCGCGCTTCCAAGATCGGGAGCACCAGGAGAACTCTTCCCGGCACCCTGCCGGAGGGGAGGATCACCACCGGGAGCTTCTCCACCACCATGGACGCCTCCCGGATGAGTTGTGAGTAGTCTCCCTTGGACCATGGGTCCATGACCAGTAGCTATGTGATGTTCTCCTCCCGTTCTTGTGCTTCACTAATTAGTCCTCGTGAGCTGCCCTACATGATCGAGGCACATATGTAATCCTTATACTGTTGCTATGATGAGTTTGCTGGGATCCGATGGATTGTGAGATTATGTTCAGATTGTGTTTGAGTAATATATTTGATCTACCTCTTTTATATTTATGTTCGAAAGTAATTCTTGCATGTTCCCCATTGTTATTTATTGCTTTGGCCAAGTAGTAGGTAGTGACTCCAAGAGGGAACGTTATGCTTGATTGTGGGTTCATGCCCCTCGATGACTAGCTTGAGTGACAGAAACATGAGTCTAGGGGATGTGTTGTTGCCACAAGGGGGAAAACAACGGTGCTTGTGCCCGCGGGTGCAAGGATTGTTTACTTTACGCAAAGTTCCTTTAATGCAGTTGTCTGTTGCTTTGAGTTTACACTATGGGTGGGACTCGCAACTTAATACCAGCGAGATGTTCTGGATAGATATCTCAAGGTGGATGATTAGTAGTAGATGCAGATGGATTTCGGTCTACTTGCCTTGGCGTACCGCCCATGCTTTGAACCTCTACCTTTCTTGTAACATAGTTAGCATTGGTTTGCGCACATAATCCTGTCAATTGCCCAGCTGTAATTCGTTTACCTCACATAGCTGTTTTATCGTCTTTTGGGAGAGAGACATCACTAGTGAACATCATGGGACCCCGGTCCATATTACCATCATTGATCACATCCGCTATTTACTTTACGCTTTTTACTTACTATTGCAGCATTACCTATCACTATTATCACTTGCGTTTGATCCTTTGTAAACTACAAGGCCGGAGAGATTGACAACCTCTATGTACTCATTGGGAGCAAAGTTATTTGTATCTGTGTGCAGGTCCACGTTGATTGCTAATATATCTGGCGCCGTTAGCAGTTGACACCTTCTTGTTGAAACTGGGAGTCTCAGGGAAATCGATCCTTGGTATCTTTGCCAAGGGAAAACTTCCGCTACACTGCATCTCAAACCTTCCACTTGGGGTAACCAACGAGGGGCGAGAAGCCATCAACAGCTAATATCAAATAACCTCTTCTCACCGGCAAGTTTGAAATTGTAGTTGAGCTCTTTAACAGCCCAATATGCCTTATGTTCTAGCTCAAGAGGTAAGTGACAAGCTTTTCCATATACCATCTTATATGGAGACATACCCATACGATTTTTGTATGCAGTTCTATAGGCCCATAATGCATCATCTAGTTTCTTGGACCAATTCTTTCTAGACCTATTAACTATCTTTTGCAAGATTAATTTCTACTCCCTATTACTTAGTTCTACTTGACCACTAGTCTGTGGGTGATAAGGTGATGCAATTCTATGGTTGACATCATATTTAGCAAGCATCTTATGGAAAGCACCATGAATAAAGTGTGAACCACCATCAGTCATTAGATATCTAGGGACTCCAAACCTCGGGAAAATAACTTCCTTAAGCATCTTAATAGAGGTGTAATGATCAGCACTACTAGTTGGAATAGCTTCTACCCACTTAGTAACATAATCAACAGCAACTTAAATATGTGTGTACCCATTAGAGGCAGGAAAAGGTCCCATATAATCAAAGCCCCAAACATCAAATGGTTCAATAACAAGTGAATAATTCATAGGCATTTCTTGACGTCTACTAATATTACCAATTCTTTGACATTCATCACAAGATAAGACAAACTTACGGGCATCCTTGAAGAGAGTAGGCCAATAAAAACCGGATTGCAATATCTTATGTGCAGTTCTATCTCCCGCATGGTGTCCTCCATACGCTTCGGAGTGGCACTTGCGTAGAATATGTTCCTGTTCATGCTCAGGTACACAACGTCTAATAATACAATCCACTCCTTGTTTATAAAGATGTGGGTCATCCCAAAAGTAATGTCTCAAATCATAGAAGAACTTTTTCTTTTGCTGGTATGTGAAGCTAGGAGGTATAAACTTAGCAACAATATAATTAGCATAATCAGCATACCATGGAGCAGTACGAGAAGTACTTATGATAGCTAGTTGTTCATCGGGGAAGCTATCATCAATAGGTTGTGGGTCATCAAGTATATTCTCTAACCTAGACAAGTTATCTGCTACGGGGTTCTCAGCTCCCTTTCTATCAATATTATGCAAGTCAAATTCTTGCTGCAAGAGAACCCATCTAATAAGTCTAGGTTTAGCATTTTTCTTTTCCAATAAGGTATTTGATAGCAGCATGATCAGTGTGAACAGTTACTTTGGAATCAATGATGTAGGGTCTAAACTTATCACAAGCAAACACAACTGCTAAAAATTCTTTCTCAGTAGTAGCATAATTTCTTTGGGCATTATCTAGAGTCTTACTAGCATACTGGATAACATTCAATTTATTATCAACTCTTTGCTCTAGAACAGCTCCTACAGCATAATCACTAGCATCGCACATAATCTCAAAGGGTAAATTCCAATCAGGAGGCTGGACAATAGGTGCAGAGATCAATGCTTTCTTAAGTATTTCGAATGCTTCTAGAAAATCATCATCAAAGACAAAAGGAATATATTTTTGTAAGAGATTAGTCAGAGGCCTGGAGATTTTGGAGAAGTCCTTAATGAACCTCCTATAAAACCCGGCATGACCAAGGAAACTTCGTATACCTTTGATATCCTTAGGGAATGGCATCTTTTCTATAGCATCAACTTTAGCTTTGCCAACTTCAATACCTCTTTCATAAATTTTATGTCCCAAGACAATGCCTTCCTTAACCATAAAGTGGCACTTCTCCAAATTCAAGACAAGGTTAGTGTCTTCACATCTCTGCAAAACTCAATCAAGGTTGCTTAAGCAATCATCAAAAGAAGTTCCATAAAAGGAGAAATCATCCATGAACACCTCAACAATATTTTCACAAAAATCAGAGAATATAGCCATCATGCATCTTTGAAAGGTAGCAGGTGCATTACATAAACCAAAAGGCATACATCTATAAGCAAAGGTACCGAAAGGACGAGTAAAGGTGGTCTTTTCTTGATCCCCTTTTGACACAGGTATTTGAGAGAAACCCTAATAACCATCTAGAAAGCAGAAATGAGTATGTTTGCATAACCTTTATAACATTTGATCAATAAATGGCAAGGGTTAATGATCTTTCTTAGTAGCTTTATTTAACTTACGGAAATCAATTACCATCCTATAACCTGTAACTATTCTTTGTGGGATCAATTCATCTTTATCATTAGGGACAACAGTCATACCTCCATTCTTAGGAACACAATGGACAGGACTTACCCACTGGCCATCAGCAACTAGATAGATAATACCTGCCTCTAGAAGCTTTAGTATTTCTTTTCTTACCACTTCTTTCATCTTAGGATTTAACCGTCGCCGGTGATCAATAACTGGTTTAGCATTTTCTTCCAATTTTATCTTCTGTTGGCATATAGTGGGACTAATGCCCTTAAGATCATCCAGAGTATATCCAATAGCAGCACAGTGCTTCTTCAGAGTTTTCAATAATCTTTCTTCTTCCTGCTCTGAAAGGTTAGCACTAATAATAACAGGATATATATTCTTTTCATCAAGATAAACATACTTAAGATTATCAGGCAGGGGTTTAAGTTCAAACACGGGATCACCCTTGGGTGGAGGAGGATCCCCTAGGATTTCAACAGGCAAGTTGTTTTTCAATACGGGACCCTGTTTAAAGAATATTTCATCTATTTCCCTTCTCTCATTCATATGCATATCATTTTCGTGGTCTAGCAAGTATTATTCTAAAGGATCATTAGGTGGCACGGCAATAGAATCAAGACCAATAATTTCATCCTTACTGGGTGGTGCCTTTTCAAGAGGTTGTCTACGGAATTTAGCAAAGTTAAAATCATGAGACATATCCCCTAATCCAACAGTGACAATGTCTTTCACGCAGTCTATCTTGGCATTAACAGTATTCAAGAAGGGTCTACCAAATATAATGGGACAGAATGCATCTTGTGAGGAACTAAGAACAAGAAAATCAGCAGGGTATTTAACCTTCCCACACAAGACTTCAATATCTCTAACAATCCCAACTGGTGAAATAGTATCCCTATTAGCAAGCTTAATAGTAACGTCAATCCCTTCTAACTCAATAGGTGCAATATCATGCATAATTTCGTTATACAAATCAAGAGGGATAATACTCGCACTAGCACCTACGTCACATAAACCATGATAACAATGATCTCCTATATTAACAGAGATAACAGGCAAGCCTACAATAGGTTTATGTTTATTCCTAGCATTGGATTTGGCTATTCTAGCAGACTCTTCTTGGAGATAAATAACATGTCCATCTAAATCTTCTACCAAGAGATCTTTAACCATAGCAACACTAGGTTCAACTTTAATTTGCTCAGAGGGTGTAGGTGTTCTAGTATTACTCCTATGAACTACAGTTGAAGCTTGAGCATGATCCTTTATCCTAATAGGGAAAGGTGGTTTCTCAATATAAGCGATAGGTATAATAGGATCAACATTATAAGTGATAGTCTTTTCTTCAACTTTAATAGGTTCAACTACTTTTACTTCAATAGGGGGGTGGTATTTAAACCACTTCTCCTTGGGGAGATCAACATGAGCAGTAAAAGATTCACAGAAATAAGCTACTATCTCAGAGTCAAGTCCATATTTAGTGCTAAACTCACGGAAAACATCGGTATCCATAAAAGCTTTAACACAATCAAACTTAGGGGTCATACGTGACTCCTTACCTTCATCGAGATCCCAATCTTCAGAGTTGTGTTTAATTCTTTCCAATAAATCCCATTTGAAGTCAATAGTCTTCATCATATAAGAGCTAGAACAAGAAGTATCGAGCATGGAGCGATTATTATGGGAAAGCCGAGCATAAATTTTTTGAATAATCATTTCTCTTGAGAGCTCATGATTGGGGCATGAATATAACATTGACATAAGCCTCCCCCAAGCTTGAGCGATGCTTTCTCCTTCGCGAGGCCAGAAATTATAAATATAATTGCGATCACGATGAACCTGGTGCATAGGGTAGAACTTCTGATGAAATTCCAGCTTCAGACGATTATAGATCCATGATCCCATATCATCACATAGCCTAAACCATGTAAATGCATCTCCCTTCAAAGATAAATGGAAGACCTTCTTCTTGATAACATCCTTGGGCATACTTGAAAGCTTAAACAATCCACTAACTTCATCCACATAGATTAGATGTAAATCGGGGTGAAGTGTTCCGTCTCCTGTATAGGGATTTTCAAGCAGTTTCTCTATCATACCCGAAGGAATCTCAAAGAAAACATTTTCAATAGGTGCAGTAGGTTGAGGAGAAACTCTTTGCTCTTCTGCTCGGGGTGAAGATTCCCCGAACAAGCCCCTCAAAGGATTTTGAGCCATAGTAATAAGTGACAATAAATTTCAGCACACTATATAAATTTTTCCTTACCAAATTTGACTTACCAAAGGCCCTTCACTTCCCGGAAACGGCGCCAGAAAAGAGTCTTGATGACCCACAAGTGTAGGGGATCTATCGTAGTCCTTTCGATAAGTAAGAGTGTCGAACCCAATGAGGAGCAGAAGGAAATGATATGCAGTTTTCAGTAAGGTATTTTCTGCAAGCACTGAAATTATAGGTAACAGATAGTTTTGTGATAAGGTAATTAGTAGCAAGTAACAAAAGGTAAAAGTAAATAAGGTGCAGCAAGGTGGCCCAATCCTTTTTGTAGCAAAGGACAAGCCTGGACAAACTCTTATATAAAGGAAAGCGCTCCCGAGGACACATGGGAATATCGCCAAACTAGTTTTCATCACGATCATCTGATTTGTGTTCGATACTTTGATAATTTGGTATGTAGGTGGATCGGTGCTTGGGTGCTACCCTTACTTGGACAAGCCTCCCACTTATGATTAACCTCTAATGCAAGCATCCGCAACTACAAAAGAAGTATTAAGGTAAACCTAACCATAGCCTAAAACATATGGATCCAAATCAACCCCTTACGAAGCAACGCATAAATTAGGGTTTAAGCTTCTGTCACTCTAGCAACCCATCATCTACTTATTACTTCCCAATGCCTTCTTCTAGGCCCAAATAATGGTGAAGAGTCATGTAGTCGACGTTCACATGACACCACTAGAGGATAGACAACATACATCTCATCAAAATATCGAACGAAGACCAAACTCACATGACTACTAATAGCAAGACTTCTCCCGTGTCCTCAGGAACAAAAGTAACTACTCACAAGACATAATATTGTTCATGGTCAGAGGGGTATTAATATGCATAATGGATCTGAACATATGATATTCCACCAAATAAACCAACTAGCATCAACTACAAGGAGTAACCAACACTACTAGCAACCCACAGGTACCAATATGAGGTTCGGGTACAAAGATTGGATACAAGAGATGAACTAGGGTTTGATAAGAGATGGTGTTGGTGAAGATGTTTATGAAGATAGCCCTCCCCAAGATGGGAGAGTTGTTGGTGATGATGGCGGTGACGATTTCCCCCTCCCAGAGGGAAGTATCCCCGGCAGAACAGCTCTGCCGGAGCCCTAGATTGGTTTCCGCCTCGGTTCCACCTCGAGACGGCGGCGTCTGGTCCCGAAAGCCTCCTTCTAATTTTTTTTCAGGTCAAAAACACCTCATATAGGAGAAGATGGGCCCCGGGGGCCTGCCGGCTGGCCCTCGAGGTAGGGGGCGCGCCTTGGGAAGGGGGGCGCACCCCCCACCCTCGAGGCCAGCCGGTGGCCCCTCTCATGGGTTTCTTTTACCATATATTTTTTATATTTTCCGAAATGACGTTCTGTTGAGTTTCAGGGCTTTTGGAGTTGTGCAGAATAGGTTTCCAGAGTTTGCTCCTTTTCCGCCCAGAATTCCAGCTGCCGGCATTCTCCCTCTTCATGTAAACCTTGTAAAATAAGAGAGAAAAGGCATAAGTATCATGACAAAACATGTATGAACAGCCCATAATGCAATAAATATCAACTTATAAGCATGATGCAAAATGGACGTATCATCAACCATAGAATTGCATCCCCCTATCACCCACAGACTAGTGGTCAAGTAGAACTAAGTAATAGAGAGTTGAAATTAATCTTGCAAAAGACAGTTAATAAGTCTAGAAAGAATTGGTCCAAGAAACTTGATGATGCATTATGGGCCTATAGAACTGCATACAAAAATCCTATGTATATGTCTCCATATAAGATGGTATACGGAAAAGCTTGTCACTTACCTCTTGAGCTAGAACATAAGGCATATTGGGCTATTAAAGAGCTCAATTATGATTTCAAACTTGCCGGTGAGAAGAGGTTATTTGACAATAGCTGCGTTGATGAATGGAGAACCCAGGCCTATGAGAATGCCAAGTTGTTTAAAGAAAAAGTTAAAAGTGTCAGGACCCCGATCCTAAGTCACACCGATCTAGCTGTAACACGTCATATTACTTTGCGGCCTCACGCACGGTAACCCCACGGGTGCCACCTTACCTGGCCCGGGACTGTTTGCGCATTTTGGCACACGTATATGACAGTGTCTCTAGCATCCATATGACAGAGAACCCGGGCCGACATGGCTAGTTATAAACCAAAAGTGGCACTAAATTATAGAGACAGGCATCCATGACCCAGCAACGAACGTGTCGGTCATCAACGTATGAACCCAAGTCGTAGAAAGCTACATGGACTTAAAGGAACAACGCGTGACATTTCCCCTAAGGGACAGACACAGGAACGAAGAAGGACACATGCCGGCCAGCCTACGTGTTCCGAGCAGTAGCAAGCTACCAAGGCTCATTGGAATCACTAGGAGGCATTTCCCTATAAGGTAGGCTACCGAAGGAAAACAACTACGTGTCGGATCCCACACATACCAAGCATTTCAACCATACACGCAATATGCTCAATATGTGCAAATACAACATTGCATCACAACAGAACTCTATGACTCAAAGTACTTTATTTAAGAGGCTCCAAGAGCCATACATAACATATCCATACAGATAGGGGCCACATGACCCAACACTCAAGTCATACAGTCATACAAGCACAAGCGGAAGCTACATGTCTGAGTACAGACAACTTAGAAAATAAAACAGGCTTGGTGTAGCCTGACTATCTACAAGGCCCTTCACAAGCTCCAGATCTCCGTCTGGGTGTCAAGCAACTCGTCGACGTCAACGTCTATGTATAACCCATCAGCAGGGGCAGGGTTCTCCTCTGCAACAGTTATTAAGCAAACATGAGTACAAAGGTACTCAGCAAGTCTTACCACAAAACCTATCATACATGCAACATTATCAACAGGGGGCAGTGGAGTTCATAGCAGAAAGCCAGCTTTGACTCTTGGCTAACCTATACTACAACTCTCAACGGATTGCAAGATGTTATTATGAACACGAGTCCTCTACTCACCACAACAATACACTACCGAGGATCCTCTTCCGTCATCCTACGGAAGGGCCATCCACGACACTCACACTTATCTTGAGGCTTTTAGTAGTATCCATCAACTTGTCTATGAACTGTAAGAGTAACCAAGTAGTCCGTACCGCGAACAACGGCTATTCGAATAGATTGATAACCCTGCAGGGGTGTACCTCTTCACACACGCTCCCACCACTTATCGCCGTTTACTCGGCATGTACTCGGCAACCTTCAAGCGGAAGCCCAGCGAGGGTGTCGGCCACGACCTGACTAACTACACAAGTCTCTCGTCCAGGTTTATCGAGGGTAATTAATAAGCCGAGAGGGTCAATTAAGGATCCCAATGTGTGGTAGTAGCTGTAACTTGAACCACACATACAGATCTCGGGTCCTATGGACGATTCCAATGAAACAACCCACCATGTACTCCTACATGGCCTTTCATCGATACCTTTACCAAGCGTATTCCACACTTCCTTCTCTTTATCGGTATGATCATTTCACTCTGATCCATCACCCAGATGAACCAGACCAGACACAACTCTAAGCATAGCAGGCAACATAAGCAAATAGCATGGTGGATCACACATCACATGGCTCAATCAACTCCTACACATGCTAGTGGGTTTCAACTATTTACTGTGGCAATGACAGGTCATGCAAGGGAATAGGGTTCAACTACCGCAGCAAGTAGCAGTTCACACGTTGTTGCCTTAATGCAGTAAAAGAGAGCAGGAGCGAGGAGATTGGGTTTGTATCGGAATGATCAATGATTGCTTGCCTGACAGAGTGGTTGTCGGGTACTGCTCTTCAGCTGGATACGTAGCAGTATCCTCGGGAGCAGGACCTAACACAGAGAATACCAGCGATACAATCATTAAACAAACAAATGCAACAATATGATGCATGCTCATGACATGGCAAGATGCATGTGTTTTGGCTAATGCAACTAAAACCAGAAGGGTTTGAGCCTATTTGAATCAAAGATTCAAATTGGCACTTTAGCTATTATTTAATTAAGTGCATTATCATGTTTTAATGTATACAGCAAGGTTAACTTGCTCAAACATGCATGAAACCAGTGCCATTGGAAAGATTGGATTTTTCTGATCATTTTTCATATATAAATTATTTTCATCTGAGCTACGGTTGATTTTATATGATTTTTAGAAGTTTTGGGTATTTTCTGAAATTCATAAATCATTTGAGATTTAAATTAAATTCCAGAAACTCTTTACTACGTCAGCATGACCTCATACCGACGTCAGCAGGTCAACAGGAGCTAGTCCAGGTCAAACATGACATGTGGGCCCGGCATGTCAGTGTCATAGCTAATTAACAAAGTTAATTAGTGTTAAACTAGGAACTAATTAGCTGTCAGTGGGGTCTGGGCCCACGGGTCAGTGACTAAACTAACTAACTAATTTAATTAAAATTTACTTAATTAAACTAGCTAATTAGGGCAGGGGTGGCCCACACGTCAGCGACCCAGGGGTGGTCAACCCCCCGGTCAAACGAGTCAAACTCGCCGGTGAAGTGACGCCGGCGAGGCCAAACACGGCGGCGTGCTTCGGAAAATGCCCACAGGGCTCGGTTCGAGCCGCGGTTGGGCGCGTTGGAGAGCCCTTGCCGATGTGCGTCGAACGGTGGTGGTCGCCGGGCCTGTGGTGGCCGGAGGCGACGGCAACGAGCTCGGCAGCGGCGGCCGGCGTTCGGGCGTGTGTGGAGACGCGGCTGCGGTGGCCTAGGCGATGTGTGCGTGGCACCTAGCTCATCTACGTGCTACGTCGAGCGAGATGGACATGTGTCCGTGACCAAATGGTCACCGGAGCATCACCGGCGGCAAGCACGGCGGCGGTGGGTTTCGGTGATCAACGGAGCAGCAGCTACACGGCGCAAACGAAGCAGAGGAAGGAGGGATTCGGCGTAGGGCTCACAGCGGTGCTAGCGAGCTCGACGGAGAGGTCGGGGACGCTCTGCAGCTTCTTAATCGACGACGAGGTACTCCGGCGATCCGAGGAGGGGAACGACGGCGTGTAGGAGTTGCAGGTCTCCCGGTGATCCGTGGCTCAGCGAGGAGGAAGAGGGCGTCGCGGCGAACCTTCTGGACACGGTCACGGGATGAGGGGGGGCTCTAGGTGCGGCAACGGCGAGCGGCGGCGACGGGCGGCTCGGTGGTGAGAGGGAGAGAGCCAGGGGAAGGCGATGGGGACGAGGGGAAAAGAGAGAGTGGTCGGGGCAGCTGCGTGGCGACGCATGGAGGCTTCCAGGCCATCGGGGAGGCAGGCAAGCAGGGTGGAGGTGGCCGGGCGCGTGCCGGCGCGCGGTGGCCACGCGCGCTGCCTTCTGGCGCGAGGAGGAAGGCGACAGAAGCGGGGCTGGTGGGCTGGGCCGGCCTGCAACAGTGCTGGGCTCCAGGTAAGTTCCTACTCTCTTTTTCTTTTTCCTATTTCTTTTCTATTTCATTTCTTTTGCAACTTTGTTTAATTAATAAAAATGCCAGAACATTTTTATAACTCATAAAACTTGTCATGCCCACTGTATATAATATGAACAGTATGGAACATTATAGTTTATGATTATTTGAGCATTTAAATGCCCAAATTCAAATACCATATGATTTAATCCAGAGCCCTTAGATGTCCTAGAAAATTGTGCACCATTTTTAGCAGAGGTTTAGGACCAAGGCAGAAATGATGAACATTTTTGAACGGCATTTTGGGTACATTGGAAAAGATTTTATCAAACCCTAGTTGTTAGGAGAGGGGTGCTGGGGTTTCTGTCATTCCCATTTCAAGTTTCTTTGATAAGTAGACATGAGGCACACTCTAGCTAGTCCTAATGCAAGTGCTAACTAGGGATGTGACAACTATTTCGGAAGAGGATCCTCGGTAGTGTATTGTTGTGGTGAGTAGAGGACTCGTGTTCGTAATAACATCTTGCAATCCGTTGAGAGTTGTAGTATAGGTTAGCCAAGAGTCAAAGCTGGCTTTCTGCTATGAACTCCACTGCCCCCTGTTGATAATGTTGCATGTATGATAGGTTCTGTGGTAAGACTTGCTGAGTACCTTTGTACTCATGTTTGCTTAATAACTGTTGTAGAGGAGAACCCTGCCCCTGCTGATGGGTTCTACATAGACGTTGACGTCGACGAGTAGCTTGACACCCAGACGGAGATCTGGAGCTTGTGAAGGGCCTTGTAGATAGTCAGGCTACACCAAGCCTGATTTATTTTCTAAGTTGTCTGTACTCAGACATGTAGCTTCCGCTTGTGCTTGTATGACTGTATGACTTGAGTGTTGGGTCATGTGACCCCTATCTGTATGGATATGTTATGTATGGCTCTTGGAGCCTCTTAAATAAAGTACTTTGAGTCATAGAGTTCTGTTGTGATGCAATGTTGTATTTGCACATATTGAGCATATTGTGTGTATGGTTGAAATGCTTGGTATGTGTGGGATCCGACACCTAGTTGTTTTCCTTTGGTAGCCTACCTTACAGGGAAATGCCTTCTAGTGATTCCAATGAGCCTTGGTAGCTTGCTACTGCTCGGAACACGTAGGCTGGCCGGCATGTGTCCTTCTTCGTTCCTGTGTCTGTCCCTTAGGGGAAATGTCACGCGTTGTTCCTTTAAGTCCATGTAGCTTGCTACGACTTGGGTTCATACGTTGATGACCGACACGTTCGTTGCTGGGTCATGGATGCATGTCTCTGTAATTTAGTGCCACTTTTGGTTTATAACTAGCCATGTCGGCCCGGGTTCTCTGTCATATGGATGCTAGCGACACTGTCATATACGTGTGCCAAAATGCGCAAACGGTCCCGGGCCAGGTAAGGTGGCACCCGTGGGGTTACCGTGCGTGAGGCCGCAAAGTAATATGACGTGTTACAGCTAGATTGGTGTGACTTAGGATCGGGGTCCTGACAGCGTTGGCATCAGAGCTGGACTGCCTGTGGGTTTCTCAAGCCAAACTGGTCGATGTTGAGTCTAGAAAAATTCTTAGTTATATGTAGGGGAATTGATTGTGGAAGGGAACGTAAGGCTCTTTTTACTCCTTTACCTTATGCCCTTCTGATCTGAGTCAGTCTATTCTTTCTACGGGCATTTAGGACTAGGCCTCTTATCCTTACTAGGTTCACGTGTTACTAATCCGTAGACTCTTAGGATTGTTGGTTTTAAGCCTCGGTTCAGTTTCTATCCTTCTAGTATGATGATTATTGGACCCGGAACCTTGATATGGAATTGTTGAGTGGCTATGGTATCATTTGTATGATGTCTCAAATCTTTGTTCGAGAATTTACAGTTGTTATGCTGCCCGATTTCTTTCAGAAACACTAATGCCTTTGCATTACTTCGTGTTTCAGATGTCTGGCCGCACCCCTCACCAAGTGGTTCGTCTGACTCGGTGCATTAATGTGCCCGGTCACACGGCCATGCTAGTCCGTGTGCTGACTGAGACCGGTTATCGCTGGTATCCTGAGTACACCGTGGAGGAACAGTACCGGGATTTCAATCAGAGTCAGTATTTCTGCACAGTCCGGATATACCCCTCATATCCCGGAGCTAACGACCCCATCCATTGGTCTTATGGACTCGGGGTTACCATCGAGATGGCAGTACAGGACGCCGCCTATTCGATGATGACCATTCTCCGGGCTAGGCATGCCCTGTTGCTGAACACTGAGTTCTGTTACATGCCAGCCTCACTTCCCAGAGAAGAAGGTTACTACACTGGTCTGTATACTGGTGCTGCTCATGAAGAGCCACTGCTTCAGACTACTGTTCAGATGCTGGAGGATAGGGACCGTGAGGTCCGTGCCCTCCGAATGGAGTTGTATAACACTCGAGCTGCCCACTGGACTACTTTGACACGGCTTGCACCTGCTGTGCACGCCGGATATCTGGACATGCGGGATTTGTACCCCGTGCGGACTCGTCTGCCTGATCGCATGGATTGGCGTGACGTTGGGGGTATTACACCTCCACGTGGGCGTCGGTTACCACCAGCATCGGGACCGAGGCCACATCCTTGTCCTTATGGTCCACAGCCTTCGAGTGCTCGCGAGTTTCAAGATCCGTCTGTTCCACTTCCAGGCTACGGTGGTAATCTTTACGAAGATTACTACGGGAATGTCTGAGCTAGACCGTGGTAGTAGTTGTATTCCCACAGCCCTGCGCGTCTTGTGGAATATGACTTAGTGTGTACTGAGTTCCGGAGGTGTAGTTAAATAATGTATAGGAGCTTGGAATGCCTCTGATGGGATGTATCGTCTTTCACCGCAGTTGTACTTTAGCCTTGGCTTGTACTAAACTATGTATGGTGTGTATGACCACTGGTGTATATATAGCAGTTTCTATATTACCATGTCGTACCGATGAACATCTTTGCATTCCGTGTCATCCATTACATTCTGCACTCCTATGTCAAAAAATTTGCCATCCTTGTCTAAACCGTTGCTTTGTTTTCTTAGGATGGTCAACACTCGCAACACTCCTGCTGCTCAGGAGCAGGGTGAGGCTAGTGGGGCTAGAGATGGGAATCTGCCCCAGCCACCCTCCTTGGCGGAAGTTATGCTCGAGGCAGAACGGAACAAGAGAGAGACCAACCGTCTGCTGGAACGCATAGAGCAGAACACTGGGTTCCGTCAGAGGAATGACGTGGTGTCAATCAATGACTTTATCAAGATGTGCCCACCGAAGTTCCATCACTCCACTGAACCTCTGGATGCGGATGATTGGCTACGTAGTATCACCCACAAGCTACACTCTGCCCGTGTGGCCAAAGCTGACAAGGTTACCTACGTCGCCTACCATCTTGAGGGCCCTGCCAGTCTTTGGTGGGAAAACTTTGAAGCTATGCGTCCTGCTGGCCAAATCACTACTTGGGTTGAGTTCAGTGAGGCATTCTGTGAACATCACATTCCGGAAGGTCTCATGGATCGCAAGCGGGAGGAATTCTGCAATTTCACCCAGGGCCGGTTAACTGTGGATGGCTATAGTCGCGAGTTTGGCAACTTGGCACGCTATGCACCTGAGGAAGTATCCACCGATGCCAAGAAGCAGGCGAGGTTCCGCAAGGGACTCAGCCCTGAACTCCGCCGAGATCTACGTCTGCACGAGTGCAATTCCTTCCAGAAGTTGGTAAACAAGGCTATCAGTGCTGAAACGGGCCAGACCGACTTCGAGGCCACACGCAAGCATCCTCGAGACTTTGGTTCCTCATCCGGCTCTGGCTCTCACAAGCGCCGTGTGTGGGTTCCTAACACTGCTCTGCCACCCAAGTACACACCGAGGCCATCCTATGAGGCGCCTTGCCCAACTCAACAGTATGCACCTGCTAAGACCTATGGAGGACCACCTTCCAACTTTGCTCCACGCACTAGCACTGTGACCTGCTTCAAGTGTGGAGAACCGGGACACTACATGCGTGAGTGTCCTCAGAACCAACCAGGAAAACCCGTTGGCCGTGGTAAGCCAACCGGCAAGGTGAATTATGTCAAGCCAATCCCCACTGCACGTGGTCATGTCAACTATGTCTCTGCTGAGGAAACTTATGAGGATCCTAATGTCGTCCTTGGTACGCTTCTCGTTAACTGCCATCCGGCATCTGTTCTTTTCGATAATGGAGCATCCCATTCGTTCATATCTGAGAGCTATGCTCGAATGCACAATATGAATTTTTGTGACATGCCTACTTCCATGGTTATTCAAACTCCTGGTTCAAAGTGGCAAACCTCTAGGGTAAGCCATGGAAATGAAATCCTTGTCGATAGACTTGTTTTCCTAGCATCTCTAATCGCTCTCAAGTCCTCGGACATAAACATCATTTTGGGTATGGATTGGGTGACAACTCATTACGCCAAGATTGATTGCTATACAAGGACCGTTCAACTTACACATCCATCCGGCAAGATAGTCAATGTCTTGACCCGAATGGCTGAGCGTCAGCTCTACTCTCTTAATGCCAGCCCTCTACCAGAACTCGAAGATATCCCGGTAGTCCGTGACTTTCCGGATGTTTTTCCAGAAGAACTGCCAGGAGTTCCACCTGATAGAGATGTCGAGTTCGTGATAGATCTTATCCCTGGAACTGTCCCAATCTCTAGGAGACCTTATAAGATGGCAGCCCTAGAATTAGCTGAGCTTAAGAAACAACTCGATGAGTCCTTGCAAAAAGGTTTCATCCGTCCTAGTTCTTCCCCTTGGGCTTGTCCCGTCCTCTTTGTCAAGAAGAAGGATGGAACGGAGCGGATGGTTGTAGATTACCGACCTGTCAATCTGATCACCATAAAGAACAAGTATCCGCTCCCCAGGATCAACGACCTGTATGATCAGCTCGCTGGATCCTCAGTCTTCTCTAAGATGGATTTGAGGTTGGGTTACCATCAAATCAAAATCAAGAACGGGGACATTCCTAAAACGGCTTTTGTTACTCGTTATGGCCAATATGAGTACACCGTCATGTCCTTCGGGTTAACCAATGATCCAGCCACCTTCTCCCGGCTCATGAATTCTATATTCATGGAGTACTTGGACAAATTCGTTGTGGTATACCTCGATGATATACTCATTTACTCCAAGAACAAGAAAGATCATGCCGAGCATTTAAGGCTGGTATTGACGAAACTTCGAGAGCACCGCCTTTATGCCAAATTATCCAAATGTGAATTTTGGTTGCCGGAAGTAACCTATCTAGGTCATGTGATCTCTGGCAAGGGTATTGCTGTCAATCCCGAGCGAGTTCAAGCCGTCCTTGATTGGACTCCCCCTGAATCGGTCAAGCAAGTTAGGATTTTTCTTGGCTTAGCGGGCTATTGCCGATGCTTCGTTGAGAATTTCTCCAAGGTTGCTAAACCTCTAACTGAGCTTCTCAAGAAAGATAAAAAAGTTTGAGTGGACCCCACAGTGCGAGTCCAGTTTTCAGGAACTGAAAAGACGCCTGACATCTGCACCTGTACTGGTACCACCAGACTTTTCCAAGGATTTTATAATCTATTGCGACGCCTCGCGACAAGGACTAGGTTGCATACTCATGCAAGATCGTCAAGTGATTGCATACGCATCTCGACAATTGCGTCCACATGAGGATAACTATCCTACACATGATCTAGAGCTTGCAGCTGTAGTCCATGCACTCAAAACATGGCGACATTACCTCCTTGGTAATCGCTGTGAAATCTTCACTGATCATCAAAGTTTGAAGTATATCTTCACCCAACCGGATCTAAATCTCAGGCAAAGACGTTGGGTTGAGTTGCTCACAGATTACGACTTAGGAATCACTTATACCCCTAGGAAGGCCAATGTCATGGCTGATGCACTAAGTCGTAAGTCTTATTGTAACAACTTGATGTTACAACAAGGACAACCACTTCTCCACGAGGAATTTCGCAAGCTTAACCTTCACATTGTTCCTCGAGGATTCCTTTCCACCTTGGTGGCGAAACCTACCCTTATGGATCAAATCATAGTTGCCCAGCGGTATGATAAAGGCATATCTCGGATCAAGGAGAACATTGCTAGCGGAGTTGCTAGAAGTTTCTCTATGGATGATCGAGGTGTTGTGTACTTCGAGAACCGCTTGGTGGTACCCAAGAAACCACAACTACGACAAATGATTCTAAAGGAGGCTCATGAATCTCCTCTCACGATTCATCCCGGTAGTACCAAAATGTATCAGGACCTACGTCAGAGATTCTGGTGGACTAGGATGAAGAGAGAAATCGCTCAATTCATTGCTAACTGCGACGTTTGTCGTCGAGTTAAAGCAGAGCATCAACGGCCTGCTGGCACCCTTCAACCTTTAGCTATTCCTGAATGGAAATGGGACAAAGTCGGTATGGACTTCATTACCGGGTTTCCCAGGACCAGGAAAGGGAATAATGCTATCTTCGTCGTTATCGACCGCCTCTCTAAAGTAGCTCATTTCCTGCCTGTTCGAGAGAGTATTACCGCTAGCCAGCTAGCAGACTTGTATGTCTCTCGGATAGTATCACTTCATGGTGTGCCATTGGAGATTAACTCAGACCGTGGAAGTCTTTTCACTTCACGATTTTGGGAAAGTTTCCAGAATGCTATGGGAACTCATCTCTCCTTCAGTACTGCCTTCCATCCGCAGTCAAGTGGTCAAGTGGAACGAGTCAATCAAATTCTGGAAGACATGCTTCGAGCCTCTATCATTTCTTTCGGTATGGAATGGGAAAAGTGTCTTCCATTTGCCGAATTCGCTTATAATAATAGTTATCAAGCCAGCTTGGGCAAAGCTCCCTTCGAAATTCTATATGGACGAAGGTGTCGAACACCTCTTAACTGGTCAGAAACCGGGGAAAGACAATTCTTTGGCCCGGATATGATTCAGGAAGCAGAAGACCAAGTTCGCATCGTTAGTGAGAAATTGAAAACAGCCCAGTCTCGCCAGAAGAGCCAATATGATAGTCATCATAAGGCTGTGACTTTTGAAGTCGGTGATAAGGCTTACCTTCGGGTTACTCCTCTTAAGGGAACCCATCGCTTCGGTATCAAAGGCAAATTGGCCCCTCGTTACATCGGTCCTTTTCGCATTCTTGCCAAACAAGGAGAAGTTGCCTACGAATTGGAACTACCTCCGCACCTATCCAAAGTTCATGATGTGTTCCACGTTTCTCAACTCAGGCGTTGCTTCTCGGATCCTATCCGCGGAGTGGACCACGAAACGCTTGATCTCCAGGACAATCTCACATATCGAGAATACCCCGTTCGTATTCTTGATCAAACCGAGCGCACCACTCGACGCCACAATATCAAGTTTCTCAAGGTTCAATGGTCACATCATTCCGAGAGTGAAGCTACTTGGGAAAGGGAGGATCGTCTTCGACTTGAGTACCCCACCCTCTTTCCGGAGGAACCCGAATCTCGGGACGCGATTCTTTTAAGTGGGGGTGAGTTGTCACATCCCTAGTTAGCACTTGCATTAGGACTAGCTAGAGTGTGCCTCATGTCTACTTATCAAAGAAACTTGAAATGGGAATGACAGAAACCCCAGCACCCCTCTCCTAACAACTAGGGTTTGATAAAATATTTTCCAATGTACCCAAAATGCCCTTCAAAAATGTTCATCATTTCTGCCTTGGTCCTAAACCTCTGCTAAAAATGGTGCACAATTTTCTAGGACATCTAAGGGCTCTGGATTAAATCATATGGTATTTGAATTTGGGCATTTAAATGCTATAAAATATTTTAAATGCTCCAATAATCATAAACTATAATGTTCCATACTGTTCATATTATATACAGTGGGCATGACAAGTTTTATGAGTTATAAAAATGTTCTGGCATTTTTATTAATTAAACAAAGTTGCAAAAGAAATGAAACAGAAAAGAAATAGGAAAAAGAAAAAGAGAGTAGGAACTTACCTGGAGCCCAGCACTGTTGCAGGCCGGCCCAGCCCACCAGCCCCGCTTCTGTCGCCTTCCTCCTCGCGCCAGAAGGCAGCGCGCGTGGCCACCGCGCGCCGGCACGCGCCCGGCCACCTCCACCCTGCTTGCCTGCCTCCCCGATGGCCTGGAAGCCACCATGCGTCGCCACGCAGCTGCCCCGACCCCTCGCTCTTTTCCCCTCGTCCCCATCGCCTTCCCCTGGCTCTCTCCCTCTCACCACCGAGCCGCCCATCGCCGCCACTCGCTGTTGCCGCACCTAGAGCCTCCCCCTCGTCCCGTGACCGTGTCTAGAAGGTTCGCCGCGACGCCCTCTTCCTCCTCGCTGAGCCACGGATCGCCGGGAGCCCTGCAACGCCTTCACGCCGTCGTTCCCCTCCTCGGATCGCCGGAGTACCTCGCCGTCGATTAAGAAGCTGCAGAGCGTCCCGACCTCTCCGTCGAGCTCGCTAGCACCGCTGTGAGCCCTACGCCGAATCCCTCCTTCCTCTGCTTCGTTTGCGCCATGTAGCTGCTGCTCCGTTGATCACCGAAACCCACCGCCGCCGTGCTTGCCGCCGGCGATGCTCCGGTGACCATTTGGTCACGGACACATGTCCATCTCGCTCGCCGCAGCACGTAGATGAGCTAGGTGCCACGCACGCATCGCCTAGGCCACCGCAGCCGCGTCTCCACACACGCCCGAACGCCGGCCGCCGCTGCCGAGCTCGTTGTCGTCGCCTCCGGCCACCACAGGCCCGGCGACCACCACCGTTCGATGCGCATCGGCAAGGGCTCTCCAACGTGCCCAACCGCGGCTCGAACCGAGCCCTGTGGGTGTTTTCCGAAGCACGCCGCCGTGTTTGGCCTCGCCGGCGTCACTTCGCCGGCGAGTTTGACTCGTTTGACCGGGGGGTTGACCACCCCTGGGTCGCTGACGTGTGGGCCACCCCTCCCCTAATTAGCTAGTTTAATTAAGTAAATGTTAATTAAATTAGTTAGTTAGTTTAGTCACTGACCCATGGGCCCAGACCCCACTGACAGCTAATTAGTTCCTAGTTTAACACTAATTAACTTTGTTAATTAGCTATGACACTGACATGCCGGGCCCACATGTCATGTTTGACCTGGACTAGCTCCTGTTGACCTGCTGACATCAGCATGAGGTCATGCTGACGCAGTAAAGAGTTTCTGGAATTTAATTTAAATCTTAAATGATTTATGAATTTCAGAAAATACCCAAAACTTCTAAAAATCATATAAAATCAACCGTAGCTCAGATGAAAATAATTTATATACGAAAAATGATCAGAAAAATCCAATCTTTCCAATGGCACTGGTTTCATGCATGTTTAAGCAAGTTAACCTTGCTGTATACATTAAAACATGATAATGCACTTAATTAAATAATAGCTAAAGTGCCAATTTGAATCTTTGATTCAAATAGGCTCAAACCCTTCTGGTTTTAGTTGCATTAACCAAAACACATGCATCTTGCCATGTCATGAGCATGCATCATATTGTTGCATTTGTTTGTTTAATGATTGTATCACCGGTATTCTCTGTGTTAGGTCCTGCTCCCGAGGATACTGCTGCGTATCCAGCTGAAGAGCAGTACCCGACAACCACTCTGTCAGGCAAGCAATCATTGATCATTCTGATACAAACCCAATCTCCTCGATCCTGCTCTCTTTTACTGCATTGAGGCAACAGCGTGTGAACTGCTACTTGCTGCGGTAGTTGAACCCTATTCCCTTGCATGACCTGTCATTGCCACAGTAAATAGTTGAAACCCACTAGCATGTGTAGGAGTTGATTGAGCCATGTGATGTGTGATCCACCATGCTATTTGCTTATGTTGCCTGCTATGCTTAGAGTTGTGTCTGGTCTAGTTCATCTGGGTGATGGATCAGAGTGAAATGATCATACCGATAAAGAGAAGGAAGTGTGGAATACGCTTGGTAAAGGTATCGATGAAAGGCCATGTAGGAGTACATGGTGGGTTGTTTCATTGGAATCGTCCATAGGACCCGAGATCTATATGTGTGGTTCAAGTTACAGCTACTACCACACATTGGGATCCTTAATTGACCCTCTCGGCTTATTAATTACCCTCGATCTCTGTCCAGGAGTTGCAACTAGTTTCTGGTGTTTATAGTTTACTGGAGGTCGTGCACAGCGCTGACCCTCGGGGTGGGTTGTGATGCGACAGGTACGTGGCACGGTGTACCGGTTGCCCGTTTGGTGACTTGGGAACCCTGTACACATCGTGTGGGGCCGTGAGAGACTCCCCGGCCGGATCTCCCCACGGATGGAACCCAAATAGGCGATAAACCTGGACGAGAGACTTGAGTAGTTAGTCAGGTCGTGGCCGACACCCTCGCTGGGCTTCCGCTTGAAGGTTGCCGAGTACATGTCGAGTAAATGGCGATAAGTGGTGGGAGCGTGTGTGAAGAGGTACACCCCTGCAGGGTTATCAATCTATTCGAATAGCCGTTGTTCGCGGTACGGACTACTTGGTTACTCTTACAGTTCATAGACAAGTTGATGGATACTACTAAAAGCCTCAAGATAAGTGTGAGTGCCGTGGATGGCCCTTCCGTAGGATGACGGAAGAGGATCATCGGTAGTGTATTGTTGTGGTGAGTAGAGGACTCGTGTTCGTAATAACATCTTGCAATCCGTTGAGAGTTGTAGTATAGGTTAGCCAAGAGTCAAAGCTGGCTTTCTGCTATGAACTCCACTGCCCCATGTTGATAATGTTGCATGTATGATAGGTTCTGTGGTAAGACTTCCTGAGTACCTTTGTACTCATGTTTGCTTAATAACTGTTGCGGAGGAGAACCCTGCCCCTGCTGATGGGTTCTACATAGACGTTGACGTCGACGAGTTGCTTGACACCCAGACGGAGATCTGGAGCTTGTGAAGGGCCTTGTAGATAGTCAGGCTACACCAAGCCTGTTTTATTTTCTAAGTTGTCTGTACTCAGACATGTAGCTTCCGCTTGTGCTTGTATGACTGTATGACTTGAGTGTTGGGTCATGTGACCCCTATCTGTATGGATATGTTATGTATGGCTCTTGGAGCCTCTTAAATAAAGTACTTTGAGTCATAGAGTTCTGTTGTGATGCAATGTTGTATTTGCACATATTGAGCATATTGTGTGTATGGTTGAAATGCTTGGTATGTGTGGGATCCGACACCTAGTTTTTTTCCTTTGGTAGCCTACCTTACAGGGAAATGCCTCCTAGTGATTCCAATGAGCCTTGGTAGCTTGCTACTGCTCGGAACACGTAGGCTGGCCGGCATGTGTCCTTCTTCGTTCCTGTGTCTGTCCCTTAGGGGAAATGTCACGCGTTGTTCCTTTAAGTCCATGTAGCTTGCTACAACTTGGGTTCATACGTTGATGACCGACACGTTCGTTGCTGGGTCATGGATGCCTGTCTCTGTAATTTAGTGCCACTTTTGGTTTATAACTAGCCATGTCAGCCCGGGTTCTCTGTCATATGGATGCTAGCGACACTGTCATATACGTGTGCCAAAATGCACAAACGGTCCCGGGCCAGGTAAGGTGGCACCCGTGGGGTTACCGTGCGTGAGGCCGCAAAGTAATATGACGTGTTACAGCTAGATCGGTGTGACTTAGGATCGGGGTCCTGACAAAAAGATGGCATGACAAAAGGATACAAAAGCGTAAGTTTAACGTAGGTGATTATGTCCTGCTATTCAACTCTCATTTAAGATTTTTTGAAGAAAAACTTCTCTCCAAGTGGGAAGGACCTTACATTATCGAGGAGGTCTATCGTTCCGGTGCCATAAAAATCAACAACTTCGAAGGCACAAATCGGAAGGTGGTAAACGGTCAAAGAGTCAAATATTATATCTCAGGTAATCCTATAAATGTTGAAACCAATGTGATTGAAACTGTAACTCCGGAGGAATACATAAGGGACACTTTCCAGAACGATTCAGCCTCCGAAAAGGAAGAGGTATGTGATACGGTAAGTACAACGACTCCAAAACTATTCTAAAGGCAATTTTTCTCCGTTTTCGAATATTTAGAAAAATAGTAAATTAATTAGCAGTCCGGAAGAGACACGAGGCTTCCACGAGGGTGGAGGGCGCGCCCCCTTGTCTCGTGGGCACTCTGTGTGCCTCCCGGACTCCGTTTTCTTGTGGGTTACTCATTTTTGTCGGTAAAAAATCATTATATATACTCCCAAAGGTTTTGACCTCCGTATCACGCAAAAATCCTCTGTTCTTGTTTCGAGCTATTTTCTGCTAGGGTTTGCGAAGCCAGGCACCATGTCGTCTCCCTCCTCCAACAACGAAGGCAACTATGCGTGGCTAATGAAGATAGATCTGAAGAGGGAAGGACCCGAGGAGACCCACAAGGAGAAGAAGATCAAGAAGGAGGTGGAAGATCCGGCTCCGGCATCGGGAGAAGAAGACACCCCTAAATCTCTTCCTAATCCCTTTACCTCAACTGAGATTGGAGCTTTCAGGATGATTGAGTTAGCTCAAATTCGAAACAAGCATCTCGCAAGTGAAAATATTTTGATGAAGGATTACATAGCTACACTCAAAGGTATTATCCGCAAGCTGGAGGATCTCCTACGCTCGATATATGATGATCCGGCGTCACTACTTTGAACTTCATCATCACCACCCCCGAAGAAGGAGACATAATTATATGGGTATGGGCACTCCCCTTGGCAACTGCCAAGCTTGGGGGAGTGACCCCGGTATCGTATCACCATCACTCCTATCTTTACCGTTTTTCTTAGTTCAATCCTTTTGGTAGTATCTTGATCTAGTAGAATAAAGTTAGCATGATCTAGTTGTGAGCTTTTGCCTTACGATCTTTACCCTTTTGTAATCGAGTCCGTGAGCTATATAATAAAGATTAGTGTTGAGTCAAGGGCTTGATTTCCTCACTTGGGTCATGATAAAAAGAAAGAAAACATAAAGAGTATCTGAGAGATCATATTGATCTTATGGGAAGTAATGACTTCACGTATAAAGAGTATGATAAATAAAAGTTGTTGGGAGTTGACAAACATAGTTTTGGTCATCGCTGCAATTAATAGGAAGTAATAAAAGAAGAGAGGCTTCACATACAAATATACTATCTTGGACAACTTTTATGATTGTGAGCACTCATTAAAGTATGACATGCTAAAGAGTTGATGTTGGACAAGGAAGACAACATAATGGGTTATGTTTTCCTATATCCGAAATAAAGTATATTGTCATGGATCATCCAACATGTTGAGCTTGCCTTTCCCCCTCATGCTAGCCAAAACTCCTCGCACCAAGTAGAGATAATACTTGTGCTTCCATACATCCTTAAACCCAGTTTTGCCATGAGAGTCCACCATACCTACCTATGGATTGAGAAAGATCCTTCCAAGTAAGTTGTCATGTTGCAAACTCGCTAAAATATGTATGATTTATTTGTGTGGATGAAATTAGCTTTATACAATCTTGTGATATGGAAGTAATAAAAGCGACGGACTGCATAATAAAGGTCCTTATCGCAAGTGGCAATATAAAGTGACATTCTTCTGTGCTAAGACTTTGTGCATCCAACCATAAAAACACATGACAACCTCTGCTTCCTTCTGCGAAGGGGCTATCTATTATTCCTCTATAAGAGTCAAGGTGAATTTCACCTTTCCTTTTTACATTTTATCCTTGGGCAAGCACACTGTGTTGGAAAGATCCTGATATATATACCCACTTGGATGTAAGTTTTCATGATCTATTACTGTTGACATTACCCTTGAGGTAAAAGGTTGGGAGGCAACACCATAAGCCCCTATCTTTCTCAGTGTCCGACCAAAACTCCATAAACATAAGTATTGCGTGAGTGTGAGCAATTGTGAAAGACTATATGATAGTTGAGTATGTAGGCTTGCTGAAAAGCTCTTATATTGACTCTTTCCAGTGTTACGATAAATTGCAATTGCTTCAATGACCGAGCTCAAAGTTTGTTAGTTTCCAATGAATTTTATGATTCATGCTTACTATTGTGGATGAATTGTTAATTTAGCGTAAGAATCATATGACAATATATATACGTGTGTTGCTGTTATGAGAATGATCATGATGCCCTCATGCCCGTATTTTATTTTTATCGACACATCTATCTCTAAACATGTGGACATACTTTTCGATATCGGCTTTCGCTTGAGGACAAGAGAGGTCTAAGCTTGGGGGAGTTGATACGTCCATTTTGCATCATGCTTATATGTTGATATTTATTTCATTATGGGCTGTTATTACTTGTTTTGTCACAATACTTATGCATTTTCTCTCTTATTTTACAAGGTTTGCATGAAGAGGGAGAATGCCGCCAGCTGGAATTCTGGGCTGGAAAAGGAGCAAACTCTGGAAACCTATTCTGCACAAATGCAAAAGCCCCGAAACTCAACAGAACTCCGTTTCAGAAAATATAAAAAATATCTGGCGAAAGAAGTTCACGAGGGGGGCCACCGGCTGTCCACGAGGGTGGGGGCGCCCCCCCCCCTCTGGGCGCGCCCCCCTATCTGGTGGGCCCACCGACGGTCCCCCGAGCCCCATCTTCTCCTATATGAGGTGTTTTCACCTGAAAAAAATCAGAAGGAAACTTTCGGGACCAGACGCCGCCGTCTCAAGGCGGAACTGAGGCGGAAACCGAAACCAATCTAGGGCTCCAGCAGAGCTGTTCTGTCGGGGATACTTCCCTCCGGGACGGGGAAATCATCACCGCCGTCATCACCAACAACTCTCCCATATTTGGGAGGGCTATCTTCATCAACATCTTCACCAGCACCATCTCCTCTAAAACCCTAATTCATCTCTTGTATCCAATCTTTGTACCCAAACCTCAGATTGGTACCTGTGGGTTGCTAGTAGTGTTGATTACTCCTTGTAGTTGATGCTAGTTGGTTTATTTGGTGGAAGATCATATGTTCAGATCCATTATGCATATTAATACCCCTCTGATCATGAACCATATTATATCTTGTGAGTAGTTACTTTTGTTCCTGGGGACATGGGAGAAGTCTTGCTATTAGTAGTCATGTGAATTTGGTCTACGTTCGATATTTTGATGAGATGTATGTTGTCTCTACTCTAGTGGTGTCATGTGAACGTCGACTACATGACACTTCACAATTATTTGGGCCTAGAGGAAGGCATTGGGAAGTAATAAGTAGATGATGGGTTGCTAGAGTGACAGAAGCTTAAACCCTAGTTTATGCGTTGCTTCGTAAGGGGCTGATTTGGATCCATATGTTTCATGCTATGGTTAGGTTTACCTTAATACTTCTTTTGTAGTTGCGGATGCTTGCATTAGAGGTTAATCATAAGTGGGAAGCTTGTCCAAGTAAGGACAGCACCCAAGCGCCGGCCCACCCACATACCAAATTTTCAAAGTACCGAACGCGAATTAGATGATCGTGATGAAAACTAGCTTGACGATAATTCCCATGTCTCCTCGGGAGCGCTTTCCTTTATATAAGAGTTTGTCCAGGCTTGTCCTTTGCTACAAAAAGGAATGGGACACCTTGCTGCACCTTATTTACTTTTACCTTTTATCACTTGCTACCAATTACCTTATCACCAAACTATCTGTTACCTATAATTTCAGTCCTTGCAGAAAATACCTTACTGAAAACTACCTATCATTTCCTTCTGCTCCTCGTTGGGTTCGACACTCTTACTTATCGAAAGGACTACGATAGATCCCCTACAGTTGTGGGTCATCACAGTACTGCAAGATCCACCGCACCAAGGGCCATGACCTCCAGAATTGCCGGCAAGTCGAGCAGCTCGCAGAGAAATAGAAAGCCGAGTATGAAAAGCAGGACAAGGAGAAGGGCCAAGATGGTGCTGAGGGATCCGACAAGAAGCGTGGCGGCCAGCCTGGCCGCCGCGGCAAGGATAACCAACAAGAAAGGCTCGCCCGAGGCTGCCACAAGAAGCAAGAAGGCAATGATCATGATGAGGACGACGAGTCTGGCGAGCAAGAGTTCCAGAAAGCTACGGAGGCCATGTGTGTCGATGGTGGTGCCTCTCTGCTCGCCTCTCACCGCCAGCTCAAGCAGTGGGCACGTGAGATCACAGTAGCAGAACCATTGTTTGATGCCCAGAAGCCGCTGAAGTGGTCCAGCACACCTATCATTTTTGACACTGAGGATCACCCTGATCACACAACTGCAGTCGGGTTTTTGCCATTGTTGGTTTCACCGACAATACACAACCTCAAGGTGATGAAAATGCTGGTTGATGGCGGGGCCGGTCTGAACTTGATCTCGCCCGTTGTGATCAAAAGGCTGCAGATTCCTGATGGAGACCTCGAAGAGACGGGCACGTTTCAAGGGGTCAACCCATGAAGGAGTCAGCCGAAGGGTAAAGTCATGCTGCCTGTGACATTCGGAGGTGAGCTGAACTATAGGACAGAGAGAGTTGTTTTTTATGTTGCCGAGATCCCCTTGCCTTACAACGTGATCCTCGGCCGCCCATCGTTGGCCAAGATCATGGCAGCATCACATTACGCCTACAACACACTAAAGATGCCTGGTACGATGACCATCATCACCGTCCCCTCCGACAAGAAGGATGCACTGATCAACTTTACCGGGAGGCAGTTGCAGCGACTGCCGCCAAGGCACTTGCTCCTGCCGCTGAAGCCCCAGGAGGAAGGAAGCCGGTAAGACCTCTCGCACCCACTCCGGCAAGCGCACCTCTTCGGAGTGCAGTGCTCCCGGTGAGGACGTGCCAGAGAGCTCCACAGGCAAGAGCAAGAAATCTAGAGCTGCACCACTAGAAACCAAGAAGGTGTTCGTCAAGGAGGATGGCACGGGAGGAGCTTTCACCATAAGCTCCACCCTCGACAAAAATAGGAAGGCGCGCTCGTCACCTTCCTGCGGTCAAATGTCGATGTGTTTGCATGGCAAGCATTCGACATCCCCGGCATTCCCAGGGAGGTGATTCAGCACCATCTTGTTGTCTGCCCTCACGCGCGGACCGTCAAGCAGAAGGTCAGGAAGCAAGCTCTGGAACGGCAAGAGTTCATCACAGAGGAAACCAGGAAGTTGGAGGCGGTAGGCTTGGTGAGAGTAGTACTCCATCCAACGTGGTTGGCCAATCCGATGGTGGTGCGGAAGGCAAATGGGAAGTGGAGACTGTGTATTGATTACACATACATCAATAAGGCTTGTCCAAAGGACCCTTTCCCGTTGCCGCGCATTGACCAGATTGTAGACTCCATGGCTGGGTGTGACCTGTTATCATTTCTTGACGCTTACTCAGGATACCATCAAATCTTCATGACGAGAGAGGATGAAGAGAAGACATCATTCATCACCCCATGTGGTACGTATTGTTTCATACCAATGTCTTTCCGGTTGAAGAGTGTTGGCTCAACATTCGCAAGAGCAGTCCAAATTGGTTTTGAGCCTCGGCTACATAGAAATATGGAAGCCTATATGGATGACATAGTGGTCAAAACCAAGGACAAGGCAACGCTCATACAATATTTAGAAGAAACGTTTGTGAATTTGCGCAAGATCAACCTCAAGCTGAACCCTGAGAAGTGTGTCTTAGGTGTTCCGTCCGGCAAGCTTCTCGGTTTCTTCGTGTCACGGCGTGGGATCGAGGCGAATCCAGACAAGATCAAGGCTATCGAGAAAATTAAGGCACCCAAACGGATCAAGGATGTGCGTCAGCTTGCTGGCTGCGTTGCCGCCATGTGCAGATTCATCTCCAAATCTGCCGAGCGCGCCCTTCCCTTTTTCAAAATCTTGAAAAAGGCAGGCCCAATGGAATGGACCCCAGAAGCCGAAGCAGCACTACAAGATTTGAAGAAATACCTCTCTTCTACACAATACTGGTCGCACCCAAACCACAAGAGGCGTTGCTGCTATATCTAGCGGCGACGAATCAAGTGGTCAGTGCTGCGCTAGTAGCCCAGAGAGAGGTCAATGCAGAAGTAATAACAACGAAAAAACATGACACCACTGGGACACAAGCGACGCAACCAAATGAAGTAGTGCAAAAGAAGAAGATGATGCAGCACCCGATTTACTTTGTTAGCTCCCTCTTGCAGGGGGCTAGGTCAAGGTACTCCGGTTTGCAGAAATTGCTCTTCGGCCTCCTTATGGCCTCAAGGAATGCGTCATTACTTGCAAACACATGAAATTACCGTCGTCACCCGCCACCCGTTGCAGCGGATATTGCATAACCCAGATGCGACCGGGAGGATTGTGGAATGGGCCTTGGAACTGTCGAGTAGAGTCTTGGCGGAGTTCGTTGCAGAATGGACCTCAACGCCCGACAAAAAGATCCAGGAGACCACTCTCCCCAGCAAGGAAACAAGTGACGACTGGATTATGTACTTTGAAGGAGCTTTGTCGCTGCAAGGCACCGGTGCTGGTGTGCTGCTCGTTGTGCCCACCGGAGAGCACCTCAAGTATGTGGTCCAAATGCACTTCCCAAGGGAGATGTCAACGAACAACACTGTCGAGTACGAGGGACTGCTTGCCGGTCTCAGGATCGCGGCAGACCTCGGAATCAAGAATCTCATCGTCAGGGGTGATTCGCAACTTGTCATCAAGCAAGTTAACAAGGATTACCAGAGCCCGTTGATGGAGGCCTACGTAGATGTGATACGTCTCAAACGTATCTACTTTTCCAAACACTTTTGCTATTGTTTTGACCTCATTCTTGCATGATTTGAACTAAACTAACCCGGACTGACGCTGTTTTCAGCAGAGCTGCCTGTATGGTTTTATTGTGTGCAGGAAAACGGATTTTTAGGTATCTCTGAAAATTCCAAGAAAAAACACAGAAAATCCACGCACCCGAGGGAAACTTGTGCCAGAAGATGGACCAGAGGGCAGCCAGGGGGCCCAGGCGCCCTGGTGGCGCGGCCCCACCCCTGGCCACGCCGGGAGGCCGCCTGGGCTGCTCCCACCTCCTCTGGTGCCCTACTTTGACCCGTATTTAGCCCGTGACGAGAAAACCCCAGATCAGAAGTCGTTTTCCCAGTTTCCGTCGCGGAGCCGCCGCCACCCTTTGTTCTTCCTCGGGAGGGCTAATCTGGAGGCTGATTTGGCCTCCGGAGAGGGGAGATCGTCGCCATCGTCATCATCATCACCACTCCATCCTCCCTCCATGGTTTCTCCTTCCATGTGTGAGTAATTCCCTGCTGTAGGCAAAGGGGATGGTAGGGATTGGATGAGTTAGATCATGTAATAGTTTATCAGATTGTTGGGGGCATGTTGCCTATCATCTACTATGGTGTTTATCATCTTTGCTTCAACTTGTTACTCTTAATGCTTGTCACTTAGGGCCCGAGTGCCATGATTTCAGATCTGAACCATATGTGTTTGCATGAATATATTTGTGTTCTTGATCCTATCTATGAGTTGTTTGCACCTATTACGGTCCGGAACCGGCGATCCCAAAAGTGACAGCTTCGGACACCAAAGGGGATGGTCCATAATTTGAGGTTTCCATGTATCCATTGAGTTCATTGCTTTGTTCCGGTGCTCTTTGACAGGAGCACCTTAATCTCCATAAGTTCCTTTTGGCCCCGTTCGTAGCGGGATGGTAGGACAAAAGATGCTGTGCAAGTTCTTACTGCAAGCACGTACAACTACATGTGGGATACATGCCTAATGTTTGATATTTGCCTAGATGATCATTACTTTTCTGTGTGCCTTGCCCCAAGTTAGATTCATGATATATCTCATCCATGCAACGCCCAACCATCCATCTCCCTAGCCTACAGTGTTTTAAATCCTGCTGGTTACTAGTTGTTATTTTTTGTTGTTTACCTTTCCTGTTTACTTTTACTGTCACCACCATCGCTATCATATCACCGTTACCACTTATCTTTTGTTGCAAGTAAGTATATTTCAGGTGCGGTTGAATTGACAACTCAACTGTCAAAGTTTATAAATACTCTTTGGCTCCCCGTGTGTCGAATCTATAAATTGGGTTGTTCTTACCCGCGAAGACTATCCCGATCCCTTACGGTTGAGGGTTATCAAGTACCGTTTTCTGGCGCCGTTGCCGGGGAGCATAGCAATATTTAAAAGTCTACTTGAAGTATCCTACCTGCTGCACTTCATCCGCTATGGGTAAGAAAGGAGACCCCAAGGTTCCGATCTTACTATCCACTACAAGAAGAGGTATTGTTCTGAACACTAGTGCTACACTTGATTCACCTTCTGTTATGAGTAAGTTTGCTTCACCGCCACCACATGATGCTTCTACTGAATCTGATACTATGTCCGATACTTTTGATGATGCTTCTACTACTCTTGATGGTATTGGTTCACTTGGTTATGTTCTTGAGAAACAGATCGCTGATGTTGCAAAAAAATCTGGAATTGAAATTCCTGTTACTCACTACCCCATTGGTAGAACCTATGATTATCCTTATTTGAGTAAACTCAAGGAGAGACTCCTTGATGATGATTACATTATGGTTGATGATGATTTATGCAGGGAACTGAGAGAGTTTGCCGGCTCTGACCCTGAAGCTATTAAAAAACTACTTGAAAAACACTCCTTGAAGAACAAGACTGTTCTTGATCCTGAATTTGCTACATCTCCTATATGCATCAATGACCCTGATTATGATTTCTCTGTTGATCTTTCACTTATATCTACGGTTGAAGCTGACCCCTTTTATGGCAGAGAAAATGATGATGCTATTGCACACCTGGCCAAACTCACTGAGTTGGGTGGCTTGTTTACCACGGATGAAAAGATACGAAACTTTTATGTGACTAAGCTTCTTCCTTTCTCTTTGAAGGAAGGTGCTAAAACATGGTATAATTCACTACCATGTGGTTCCATTAAGAGTCCTCAAGACTTAGCTCACTCTTTTGTTGATAAGTACTTTCCTGCTCATATGCAACATCCTGCTTTACAAAGAATTTATAACTTTAAATAGTTGTAGGATGAACACCTCCCTAAAGCTTGGGGGAGGTACTGTAGTCTGATTCGGGCTAGACCAGGACATGGAGTCCCTAAGAATGAATTAATCGATATATTTTATGCCGGTCTAACTGATGAATCCAGGTCCTATTTGGATAGTTGTGCTGGTTGTGTTTTCAGGAAAAGAACACCGGACGATGCAGAGGATTTGATGGGCATGATTGCCAAAAACCATGAAGATTGGTCCATCCCTGAACCACCTCCACCACCAAATAAGAGGGGCATGTTTGTTCTAAGCCCCGAAGATATGCGAGAAGCAAAAAAGTCTATTAAAGAGAAAGGTATTAAAACTGAAGACGTGAAGAATCTACCCCCTATTGAGAAGTTGTGTGAGCCTACCACTCACCCTCCTATGGTAGAGGTACACTCTCTTTTAGATTTCAATGCAAGTGACATCCCTCATGGTAAGCCTCCTGATCAATGTTTAGATGAGTTTGATAATTTTATTATGAAACAAAATCATTTTAATGAGAGGATACAAAGTCAATTGCATGATAATTCCCTTGCTATCAAAAGTTTGCTTGATGTTCTAGGTAGAACAGTTAATGATGTTAAATGTCTTATGAAGCATTTTCATATGGTTCAAACTCAGCTTGAACAAATTTCTAATGTGCAAAAAGATTTGCTTGCTAATAATGCCAAACAAGATGATTTGCATGCCTTCGGGATTAAGACCCGAGGAGGAACTAGCACTCAAGATCCTCTCTATCCAGAGGGGCATCTGAGGAGAATCGAGCAAGATTCTCAAATGCAGGAAGAAGAAATTGTTGGCTCTCCAAAGAAGAAGAAGAAGAAACACAAGGAGGCTGACAATTCCAATGATCCTATTATAAGTGAAGAGCCGGCTGTTGATCCCAACAGTGTATCTATCTCCGATGCTGAGACTGAAGATGGTGCCGAACCTGAAGGTAAGGATAATGAGAAGAATGATCCGCCTGAAGTTCGAGTAGAAGAAGCACCTGACAAACGCAAGAAGTACACTAGAGAAGACTTCGTCGCAAGAAGACATGGGAAGGAAAGAGAACCATGGATACAGAAACCCATGCCCTTTCCAGGTAAGTCTATCAAATCTAAAGAAGAAGAGCATTACAATAAGTTTTGTGAGTGGATGAAACCTCTTTTTCTTCAAATCCCTTTGACTGATGCTATTAAGTTACCTCCCTATTCAAAATATATGAAAGATATTGTCACTAATAAAAGAAAAAATCCTAATGAAGCAATATCTACTATGCTTGCTAACTACTCTTTCAGTGGCAACATTCCTGAGAAGCTTGGTGATCCAGGTAAACCCACCATTCCTTGCTCCATAAAGAATAATTATGTCAAAACTGCTTTATGTGATCTTGGAGCAGGAGTGAGTGTTATGCCTCTCTCTCTTTACAAGAGGCTTTGTTTAGAGAAACTAATTCCTACAGATATTTCTCTTCAGATGGCTGACAAGTCAACCGCCGTCCCTATAGGTATTTGTGAAGATGTTCCCGTAGAAGTTGCTAATTGTTTGATCCTTACTGATTTTGTTGTGCTTGACATGCCCGAGGATGGGAGCATGTCCATTATTCTTGGTAGACCTTTTCTTAACACCGCAGGTGCTATTATTGATTGCAATAAAGGAAAGGTTACCTTCAATGTGAATGATAAAGAACACACGGTGTATTTTCCAAAGAAGACCGACAAGAGGCATGGCCTCAACTCTATAGAAAATATCGAGACCGTGAAGATTGGAGAATGGGACTGTCCACTACAAGTGCACCACGAATACAAAACTATTATGGTAGGGACAATGTCCATTAAAGTAAAGGTGCAATGATCACTTCGTAAGAGGTGAGACTTTTTGCTCTGTATATCGCCTGTTTGTTGGTAAGACTTGATCAACCTTACTAGTAAGCATGTTTTATATAGGTAAAAAAGTTGAGCTTGTTATGTTTTCATTTGTTTTAGCTTTTGTTCTCCTTGCTGTACCAAGTGTTTATGTTTTTGAAGCTTCACAATACTAATCACTGCTTTAAGTTTTCAGAAAGTCTTGTAGCTTTTTGAACTTCAAAAAAAATTCAACAGTGAAGTTTTCAGAAAAATTGCATAAAAATAAAAATAAAAATTTCCATGCCGGGAGTGACCCAGAGGCACCTGGGGCTGACCAGGGGGGGCCACCAGTGGCCCAGGCGGCCAGCTGGCGCGGCCTGCCCCCTGGCCGCGCCCATAGGGCGCCTGGGGCCCACAAGACCCCCCTCCAGGTGAGTCTTCTTCCTCTCTCTCTCTTTCTCTCCAAAAACACGAGTTCTGCACTTGTTCTTGCATTCTTGCTGCTCTTGGAGGCGATTTTCAATCTCTCTCTACAGCCTATCATTCGAGCTGAGATTTTGAACAAATACTCCCTGGTATGTAACTCCTCCACCCCTCCAATTAGATTTTTGGTTGGTGGCTTCATTTGTGAGTATTTAGTAGTTCTTGGTGCTGTGTAGATGAGCTTGCATGCACGTGTAGAAATTTATTTTCCAAGTTTTAATGCAAGTTTATGCCTTAGGTAAGTAAGTTGAGTAGTTCGCCTTAAACCACTTTGTTTAAATCCTTGTTTTTGTAATTTGTCAAAAATTTCAGAAATGAGTTTGTTAGGAAGGGCAAAGGGGTGGCTTGAGAAGAAGAGGCCCGCACACTCCGATCGAGTTACTAGAGCCGCAGCCTCACCCTCGACTGCTAGGGTGAGCTACAATGAAGATCATGTGCCCCTAGAGTTGTTGGAAGACACAAGTCCAGCCCATGCGATGATGTTCCCATGTGATGAATTCCTTGAAGCTACGGGAATTAAGGATGAGTTTTATAACCTTTGTGCTAATGCAGGTCTGACACGGCTCGTCACGTGCCGTGTTACTCAGTATCAAAAACTCACCTCCGGTTTCATTAACAGTTTTAGATATAACCCTCATATTGGTGCTATTGAATTTAAAATTTACAATGATCTTATCACCATGCCCTTGGGAAAGTTTTGTGAAATAATAGGTGTGCCAAACGTTGGGCGGACGGCTAAGATGACCTCTCAGCCCTCCGAGCTGAAAACCGTCTTCAACTCTCTCTGCAGCATGCGTGCGAGGGATATTCATCGGTCAAAAATCTCCAGCATCTTATTCCCTCACCTCAGGTATTTTGCGTATTATGTTGCTAGAGGGGTATTAGCTCGTGACAACACGAGCAACACTTCTGCGCCGGATATTGCTATCCTGGCAACTGCCCTCTCAGGGAGGTTTGATTATAATTTGGGTGCCTTAATTGCTCGACGCCTTGCTATGAACGGTAACAGGGGAGATTTATTTGGTGGCGTTTATGCCACACTTATCTTAGAATATCTTAAAGGCACCCCACACCCTGATGATGAGCCTTTTACTTATTTAAGTTTTGATCTTGCTTCTATGAAAAGGCATAAGTTTGTTACTATGACTTCTGAGCTTGGTAATCTTGTTTATATCTTGCGTTTCGGAACTACCGCGGAACGCAAGATCCGTCTACCTGCACCTCTTTTGTTTGATTTTTCTCGCAGGAACGGATGGTCCTTTGATGTTATCCAGTTCGATGAGTTCATGGTCCAGCATCAGTTTCATAACCCCATGGAGGGGGTTGTGCCCGACGAGGAGGAGCACGGTGAGTTACCACCTTTTCAGGGGGAGACCGTCACCCAGTTTGGTGAAGGGTCTTCCTCTGCTTGGAGTACGGACCCTTCTTCGTGGGAGGATCCGAGGAGTTCGGTGTACGCGCCGGAATCCTTCTACGACCCTTGGACTCACCAGCATTCCCCCGAAGCAGGAGGCTCCTGGGGGCAGTAGCTACTACCAACTTAGGCCGAAAGCCTAAGCTTGGGGGAGTACGTTCCCTTCTCACTTTTCCATTGTATTATCCATTTTATTTCTGTTCGCTTTAATCCTTCCAAAGTTTTTGCTCGTTCTTCTTTATTTCTTTTCTTTGCAAAAACAACAAAAAGATTTTCTCTTTCTTTTGCTTTCGTTCAACCTTTGGAAAAACCCAAAAAGATTTCCTTTCTCTCTTTAGTTTGCTTTGTTTTCAGAGTTCAGCTCGAGTCCGTGATGGCACTTAATTATATTTCCTACGTTCGATCGTGCAAGTGACGAGGCAGTAATGACGAAGATCGACTGAAGGGAAGCAACAAGGAAAACCGGTATAACTCTTCTTGTTTCTACTTTTGTACATATGCATGTACTTATGATCTAGAGACCAGCTTGTAGCGATATAGTGCTATGTTTACAATGCTTTCCCAGTGGTTCATGCTTTCCTTGTGGCTAGTCTCAAATAGCTAGAGTATATAATGTGTTATTGAAATGATTTACATGCATTGCACTGTTCATAGTTTGGTATACTGAGGTGGTATTTCCCTTTGGAGAATTCCTGGATTGACTTGGCACATGTTTACACATGTTTTAGACTAAAAAGTCTGCTTTGCCTTGATGATCTTTGAGTTTCAGAATAGTTATATCACTTTCATGCCCGATTCAATGTTGCTTTGTCGCTCTGCATGATTATGACCGTTATTGCTCTTTAGTTGGTCGCTTCCCAGTCTCTTGCTAGCCTTCGCTCGTACTAAGTGGAATTCTGCTTGTGCATCCAAATCCTTTCAAACCAGTTATTCCATATGAGTCCACCATACCTTCCTATGTGGTATTTACCTGCCATCCTAACGAAGACTTTCTTGTACCATCTCGAAATTATTCAAATTTACTCCTGTTTTGTGCCTCTGTTTTAGCTCATGAGGAAGTAGTAGTTAATTCATGATCTTTTTAAGTTGGACAAGTTTCACCTCGGGATTGCATGTCTAATCTGCAAACCCCTAATACGAGAAGGAACTGGCATGAGTGCGCCTGGCTCATAAAAGATAATACAACAAACAAACCCTCCTTCACGCTTTGTTCATGAGAAATCAGAAAACTTTTGGCAGTGATAAGCAAAGGAGATTAAGGGGATGTGATCGTCCCCGTGCGGGAGCCGTTCCTCGAAACTTGTCCAGCTCGAGAAGTAATTGGGTTATCTACTAAACATTCGTTGACGAAATATGCACCTCTCAAAATCATTTTTACTCTGTTTCCAAAACCAAGAGCTCTGGTACATGTTTAGTCTTTGCTTCCAACCATGGGTTTTCAACCTCGCCATCAAACTCCACGTTCGAGAGTCTCCACCTTCTTTCTTGAAAGCACCAACTAGGAGAGCATGATTGTCATTCTGAGTGTAATGTGCATTGTCCCAAAGTATTACATTGTCTTCTGCATGCTTGTGATATTATTTATTCAGAAATTCTTAGTTCTAGTCTCCTTTAAAACTCTGGAGGAGTTTCTGCATTTATGTTTTGCTTCACTCATGGAGGCTAGCGAGATACCACTCTAGTATGTTCAAGCTATGTGCAATGTAATCTTGTCTTGATTTTCAGTAGTATATTATTTACTTTTGGTTATTTGTGATTGGTCACTTGAAAGAAGGATTGCTTCGCGCATTGTCCTCATAAGCATTGTTTCAATACTTGCTAGACTCTTTTCGTAGTACGTGCTTATATACATCTAATGAAGCAAAAGAGTTTGTCAAAGTTTTCTTTGTCGCGTCCAGTTCGTTGAACTGAATTGCTTGAGGACAAGCAATATGCTAAGCTTGGGGGAGTTGATACGTCTCAAACGTATCTACTTTTCCAAACACTTTTGCTATTGTTTTGACCTCATTCTTGCATGATTTGAACTAAACTAACTCGGACTGACGCTGTTTTCAGCAAAGCTGCCTGTATGGTTTTATTGTGTGCAGGAAAACGGATTTTTAGGTATCTCTGAAAATTCCAAGAAAATCACAGAAAATCCACGCACCCGAGGGAACCTTGTGCCAGAAGATGGACCAGAGGGCAGCCAGGGGGGGAAGGCGCCCTGGTGGCGCGGCCCCACCCCTGGCCGCGCCGGGAAGCCGCCTGGGCTGCTCCCACCTCCTCTGGTGCCCTACTTTGACCCGTATTTAGCCCGTGACGAGAAAACCCCAGATCAGAAGTCGTTTTCCCAGTTTCCGTCGCGGAGCCGCCGCCACCCTCTGTTCTTCCTCGGGAGGGCTAATCTGGAGACTGATTTGGCCTCCGGAGAGGGGAGATCGTCGTCATCGTCATCATCATCACCACTCCATCCTCCCTCCATGGTTTCTCCTTCCATGTGTGAGTAATTCCCTGCTGTAGGCAAAGGGGATGGTAGGGATTGGATGAGTTAGATCATGTAATTGTTTATCAGATTGTTGGGGGCATGTTGCCTATCATCTACTATGGTGTTTATCATCTTTGCTTCAACTTGTTACTCTTAATGCTTGTCACTTAGGGCCGGAGTGCCATGATTTTAGATCTGAACCATATGTGTTTGCATGAATATATTTGTGTTCTTGATCCTATCTATGAGTTGTTTGCACCTATTACGGTCCGGAACCGGCGATCCCAAAAGTGATAGCTTGGGACACCAAAGGGGATGGTCCATAATTTGAGGATTCCATGTATCCATTGAGTTCATTGCTTTGTTCCGGTGCTCTTTGACAGGACCACCTTAATCTCCATAAGTTCCTTTTGGCCCTGTTCGTAGCGGGATGGTAGGACAAAAGATGTTGTGCAAGTTCTTACTGCAAGCACGTACAACTACCTGTGGGATACATGCCTAATGTTTGATATTTGCCTAGATGATCATTACTTTTCTGTGTGCCTTGCCCCAAGTTAGATTCATGATATATCTCATCCATGCAGCGCCCAACCATCCATCTCCCTAGCCTACAGTGTTTTAAATCCTGCTGGTTACTAGTTGTTATTTTTGCTGTTTACCTTTGCTGTTTACTTTTACTGTCACCACCATCGCTATCATATCACCGTTACCACTTATCTTTTGTTGCAAGTAAGTATATTTCAGGTGCGGTTGAATTGACAACTCAATTGTCAAAGCTTATAAATACTCTTTGGCTCGCCGTGTGTCGAATCTATAAATTGGGTTGTTCTTACCCACGAAGACTATCTCGATCCCTTACGGTTGAGGGTTATCAAGATGAAGTGAGGAAGCTGGAGGAGCATTTTGACAGTATACAAGCAGAGCATGTTCCCTGAGCGGAGAACGACATCGCCGACTACTTGTCAAAGCGCGCCGCCCTCAAACTACCTTTGGAACCAGGTACCTTTGTGCTTCGATTAACTCAACCATCCGTTGAACCATCGACAGAGCAGAACAAGCGAAGGAAATCAGGCCCCGGCAAGTACTTTCCCGCCGAGCTCCCATGGGCCATCGGCAAAGATGTTGCCGGGGACGCTGAGCCTGTCGTAGGGCAACAGACTCCGGCGTGGCATCAAGCCCTGGCCGTGGTCCCATGGCAGAGGCTATGCCTTTAGTCCTTACCATCGAGCCCGAGCACTACAAAAAACTACACTTCCGCGATGATACGTGTTTGTTACAGTAGGTCACGTTTTCTGTCATGCATGTACATCCATGAAAAATTTATGAAAGAATGAAGATAGTCATACATGTGCTGTCGTAGAAGTGTTCCATGACAGTACGAAAATTATTATCACGGAAGTGTCCACTTCCATGACAATAAATCGCGCGTCACAGAAGTACTTTCGTCAAGGATGACCGACACGTGTCATCCACCGTAACGGAATGCCGTTAAGCTATCGGGTTCGGTTTTGGATCCGATAACCCGTTAACAACCTTGACCAATGGGGATTTTCCACGTGTAAAATTCCGAATGGCTGACGGAAACACATGTCAGCTCCGCGTTGGCACAGGTGTCACTCATCCAATGGGCGAGATGCGCCTATGATATGTTGACATGTGGACAGGCCCAAAAGTGGCCCATAAAGTTTAAATGGGCCGGCCCAACTAAAGGCCCACAAGATTTTGCGGTCCATAATGGGCCAGCCCAGCAAAAGGCCCACGAGATTTTGCGGTCCATAATGGGCCGACCCAGCAAAAGGCCCATGAGATTTTGCGTATCATAATGGGCCGGCCCAGCTAAAGGCCCACGAGATTTTGTGGGTCATAATGGGCCGGCCCAGCTAAAGGCCCGCGAGATTTTGCGGACCATAATGGGCCGGCCCAGCTAAAGGCCCAACATTCTCAGTTAAGGCCCGTACGGCTAGTGTCAAATTGGCCCGTCAATGGCCTGTCCTAAACTTGTCATCATCATGGCCCATGGTCACTTCTGGCCCATTAACAGTCTGCTAAGTATATGGGCCGAATTACGGCCCGGTGTATTTCCGACCTGTTAAAGGTCCTGCTTCATTTGGGCCCATTTACAGGACATTGAAACTTTCAGCCCATAAACGACCGTGAAGGATTTGGGTCATATTCGGCCATGTCTGACATTCGGTTTGTTAGAGGCCCTCTACAGATTTGGGCCACTTTCGGCCTGTTGTGATTTTCGACCTATTAACGTCGGACAAAATCCATGGGCAATATGTGGCCCAACGTCGCATCGGGCCCATTAACGGCCCATATAAAAATGACGATAATCTAGCCCGACCGAACATCTGGCCTGTTAAAGGCCCGTGTATTAGGTCGGCGCATTTACGGCCCGTCTGAATTTGGGCCTGTGAAAGATCTGCATCGTAAATGGGCCCAATCTCACTTTTGGTCTTTTAAAGGCCCATGTTTTTATGGGCTCGAGATATTTACACGTGTAAACGGCCTATTGTTACTACGGGCCCAAATTATGTTTAGGCCTGTTAAAGGCCCACTATGGGCACATGCCTACCAGAAAAATATGAAATCTTATGTTGATTTAGGCCCAAATATTTTTAGTGGGCTACATGCAAATTTTGGCCCATAATCGTTTTTAGCCCAATTGGAATGGGCCCGACGAATGTTGGCATGTTGGGCTCCTACGAAGCTTTCAGCCGGATACATTACTAAGATAAACCTACACTATACAAAAATAGCTTCGTAATTATTGCAGCCTTTGGCAGCATCATAAATGTTGTATCACAACAAAAGGCATGTTGGCATAAAGTTTATAGTCCTTGCAGATAAAAGCACCATCAAATGTATAGAAGCACAGATCATTTGACCTGAGTGCTAATGTTTCAGGCTGTAGAATCTAATGGAGCAACACGATGTTCACCTTTTTCCGCCATTGCTCTTGAACAACAAAGCAAATGTCTGATAGTCTGGTTTCAAAACCATTCATATCTTGACGACATTTGTCAACCTCTATTCTTGTTTCTAAAATGACGTCCATTAGGGATTGGACTTGTGTCTGGAGCACAGATATATCACTCTGTCTAGTAGGAAGATTTTGTTCAGTAGGCGATTTGGACAAGGTTACCTTGACAACCAACCCAGAATTACGCAGGAAGGTGCTTTTTGCACTGTTAGTGGAGAGATACTGACGCACTGCAGCAAGAGGTGACATTGTGCCTGTGGTTGCCTCATCACCTTCAGGTGGTTGTGGCTGTTCAATGATTTTTTTTCCATAGCTTCCTGAAAGTTTGAACTTGTAGATTAGTGTACCAAATAAGTTACTAATGAGACAAAAACAAACAAAGTAGGTTACACGTTTATACATAACTTATTTTGGTGAACTACTGTAATACATTAGCATGTATTGTAGTGCCAACTACATAATAACTTTCGGAACATATGTCCATGTAGCATGCCTACTGTATTGTCTATTTCCTCACATTCGTTGACATCTAAGGATAAACAGACATGGTTTAAAGTAGGATGAACATAGTATGACATCATTCATATCATGGGCAAACAGATATAAAACAAACAGGCTATTTTATCATTTTGTGCGCACGTGAACATAACAACTAGAATACAGATCAAGACCAAAAGAATATCCTTCATCTCTTTTAAACCATGTAAGGTGAAATGATACGCTAAGACAACTGCGTATAAAAGTGAAAAGAGTAACTGACATTGGCTGCAAACCAAGTAGTTAAATGAACACATCATAGTACCAATCAGTTCAAAGGTAGGAGGAGTAAGGACTTACAAAAGCGGCTTGAACTGGTGTGCTCATGCCCTTCATCTTGCTGGTGTGGCAATCCTTGAAGATTTGCACTGCATTCGGTTCAGGTTCTTTTTGGTCCGCATGCTTTCCTCTATATTTGGAACAAGTCAAATTAGATACGATAATATGGCACAGAAAAAGGAGGAAGTAGTAGCTATTTACAAGAGCATGGTGCTACTTCTCGAGCTTGCGTTGTATTCCCTCGAAGAGGAAAGGGTGATGCAGCACAGTAGCGTAAGTATTTCCCTCACTTTTTGAGAACCAAGGAATCAATCCAGTAGGAGACCACGCGTGAGTCCCTCGCACCTGCACAAACAACTTTGCAGCCAACGCGATAAGGGGTTGTCAATCCCTTTACGGTCACTTATGAAAGTGAGATCTGATAGAGATGATAGTTTAATATTTTTGGTATTTTTGGATATAAGAATAGAAAGTAAAAGAGGAGAAGTAAAGTAAATTGTAGATTGATATGTTGAGAATAGACCCGGGGGCCATAGTTTTCTCTAGTGGCTTCTTTCATGATAGCGGTATTCTATGGTGGGTAAACAAATTATTGTCGAGCAATTGATAGAAAAGCAAATAATTATGAGAATAACTAGGCATGATCATTATATATAGGCATCACGTCCGAGACAAGTAGACCGAAACGATTCTGCATCTACTACTATTACTCCACACATCGACCGCTATCCAGCATGCATCTAGAGTATTAAGTTCATAAGAACAGAGTAATGCTTTAAGCAAGATGACATGATGTAGAGGGATAAACTCAAGTAACATGATATAAACCCCATATTTTTATCCTCGATGGCAACAATACAATACGTGCCTTGATGCCCCTACTGTCACTGGGAAAGGACACCGCAAGATTGAACCCAAAGCCAAGCACTTCTCCCATTGCAAGAACTATAGATCTAGTAGGCCAAACCAAACCAATAATTCGAAGAGACTTGAAAGAATATTATAATCATACATAAAGAGTTCAGAAAATTACCAAATAATTTTCATAGATAATATTGATCATAAACCCACAATTCATCAGATCTCGACAAACACACCGCAAAAAGAGATTACATCGAATAGATCTCCTCGAAGACCGAGGAGAACTTGGTATTGATATCCAAAGAGAGGGAAGAAGCCATATAGATACTAGCTATGGACCCGAAGGTCTATGGTAAACTACTCACAACTCATGGTGTGGCGATGATGATGATCATGTAAAAGCACTCCGTTGTATATCCCCCCTCCGGCGGAGCTCCGGAACATGGCCCAAGATGGGATATCACGGGAACAAAAGGTTGCGGCGGTGGAACTAGGGTTCTCTGTGTTGTTCTGATGGTTTCGGGGTACGTAGGTATATATAGGAGGAAAGAGGGCACCAGGGGCCAAACGTGGGGCCCACGAGGCAGGGGGCGCGCCCTTTAGGGGGGGCACGCCCCCCACCCTCATGGACGCCACGTGTGCCCTACTCCGTGTTTCTCAAGTCTCCCCTGCATATTTTGCTCCAAAAATATATCTCCCGAAGTTTCATTCTGTTTGGACTCCGTTTGATATTTCTTTTCTGTAAAACCCTGAAATAGGCAAAAAAAAACAGCAATCTGGACTGGGCCTTTGGGTTAATAGGTTAGTCCCAAAAATAATATAAAACTGTATAACAAAGCCCATTAAACATCCAAAACATCATAAATAATAGCATGGAACAATCAAAAATTATAGATACGTTGGAGACGTATCAAGCATCCCCAAGCTTAATTCCTGCTCGTCCTCGAGTAGGTAAATGATAAAAACAGAATCTTTGATGTGGAATGCTAACCAACATAGTTTCAATGTAGTTCTCTTAATTGTGGCATGAATGTTCAAATCTGAAAGATTCAAGACAAAAGTCTATATTGACATAAGAAATAATAATACTTCAAGCATACTAACAAAGCAATCATGTCTTCTCAAAATACTATGGCTAAAGAAAGTTATCCCTACAAAATCATATAGTCTGGCTATGCTCCCTCTTCATCACACAAAATATTCATATCATGCACAACCCCGGTTTCAGCCAAGCACTTGTTTTCATACTCTATTCTTTCAAACCTTTCAACTTTCACGCAATACATGAGCGTGAGCCATGGATATAGCACTATGTGGAATAGAGTGGTGGTTATGGAGAAGACAAAAAGGAGGGAGATAGTCTCACATCGACTAGGCGTATCAATGGGCTATGGAGATGCCCATCAATAGATATCAATGTGAGTGAGTAGGGATTGCCATGCAATGGATGCACTAGAGCTAAAAAGTATGAAAGGTCAACAAAAGAAACTAAGTGGGTCTGCATCCAACTTGCTTGCTCATGAAGACCTAGGGCATTTGAGGAAGCCCATCGTTGGAATATACAAGCCAAGTTCTATAATGAAAATTTCCACTAGTATATGAAAGTGACTAAACATGAGACTCTCTATCATGAAGAACATGGTGCTACTTTGAAGCACAAGTGTGGAAAAAGATAGTAGCAATTGTCCCTTCTCTCTTTTCTCTCATTTTTTGGAGGGGTTTTCTCTCTTTTTATTAGCCCCTCTCTATAATTTTTTTGGGCCATCTCTTTTTTTGTGGCCATTCCTCACATGGGACAATGCTCTAATAATGATGATCATCACACTTTTATTGATTTACAACTTGATTTTTCAACTCGATACTAGAACAAAGTATGACTCTATATGAATGCCTCCGGCGGTGTACCTGGATGTGCAATGAATCAAGAGTGACATGTATGAAAAGTTATGCATGGTGGCTTTGTCACAAATACGATGTCTACTACATGATCATGCATGGCAATATGACAATATGAAGCGTGTCATATGAACGGAATGGTGGAAAGTTGCATGGCAATATATCTCGGAATGGCTATGGAAATGCCATGATAGGTAGGTATGGTGGTTGTTTTGAGGAAGATATATGGTGGCTGTTTTGAGGAAGGATATATAGTGGGTGTTTGGTACGGCGAAAGTTGCACGGTACAAGAGAGGCTAGCAATGGTGGAAGGGTGAGAGTGCGTATAATCCATGGACTCAACATTAGTCATAAGAACTCATATACTTATGGCAAAAATTTATGAGTCGTCAAAACAAAGCAATCAACGCATGCTCCTAGGGGGAGGTTGGTAGGAGTTAACCATCGCACGCCCCCGACCTCCACACAAAGGATGACACTCTACAAATACCTCATGCTCTAACTTCGTCACATAGCGGTTCACCATACGTGCGTGCTACGGGAATCACTAACTTTAACACAAGTATTTCTCAATTACATAATAACTCCACTAGCATGACTTTAATATCACTATCCTCATATCTCAAAACAATTATCAAGCATCCAACTTCTCTTCATATTCAATGCACTTAGTGTGAAAGTTTTTACTACATTGATCTTGGATGCCTATCATGTGAAGGCTAGTTTTACAGCCAAAGCACATTACCATGCTGTTCTAATAGACTCTCACAAGGATATAAGTGAAGCATGAGAGATCAACAATTTCTTCAAAATATAATTACCACCGTGCTCGAAAAGATATAAGTGAAGCACTAGAGCAAAAACTATTCAACTCAAAAGATATAAGTGAAGCACATAGAGTGTTCTAACAATTCCTAGGCCATATTTATCTCTCTCAAAAAGGTGTGTCCCGCAAGGATAATTGTGGCAAACTAACAAGCAAAGACTCAAATTATACATGACGCTCCAAGTAAAACACATATCATGTGGTGAATAAAAATATAGCTCCGAGTATAGTTACCGATAGATGAAGACGAAAGAGGGGATGCCTTCCCGGGGCATCCCCAAGCTTAGGCTTTTGGTTGTCCTTGAATTTTACCTTGGGGTGCCTTGGGAATCCCCAAGCTTAGGCTCTTCCCACTCTATGTTCCATAGTCCATCAAAGCAATACTCAAAACTTGAAAACTTCACAACACAAACTTAGACAAAAATCTCGTGAGCTCTGTTAGTATAAGAAAACAAACCACCACTCAAAGGTACTGTAATGAACTCATTCTTTGTTTATATTGGTGTTAAACCTACTGTATTCCAACTTCTCTATGATTCGTACTCCCCAATACTACTCATGGATTCATCAAAATAAGCAAACAACACACGAAAAATAGAATCTGTCAAAAACAGAACAGTCTGTAGTAATCTGTAACTTTCGCATACTTATGTAACTCCAAAAAAAATTGAAATAAATTGGTATACGTGAGAAATTTTTCTATTAATCATCTTCAAAAAGAATCAACTAAATAGCTCGTTCCAGTAAAATCTGGTGACTATTCTAGCAAGCGCTAACGATTCTGTTTTTCACAGCAAGATCATATAAACTTCACACAAGTCTTCCCGAAGGTTCTACTTGGCACAAACACTAATTAAAACACAAAACCATATCTAAACAGAAGCTAGATGCAATATTTATCCCTAAACAGAAGCAAAAACAAAAAATATAAAATTGGGTTGCCTCCCAACAAGCGCTATCGTTTTACGCCCCTAGCTAGGCACGATACATGGATAGATCTAGGTATTGCCATCTTTGGAAGGCAATCCATAGGTGGCTCTCATAATAGATTCATATGGTAATTTGATTTTCTTTCTAGAAAAGTGTTCCATGCCTTTCCTTAACAGAAATTGGAATCTATTATTTCCTTCCTTCATATCCATAATTGCACCAATCGTTCTAAGGAAAGGTCTACCAAGAAAAATAGGACATGTAGGATTGCAATCTATATCAAGAACAATGAAATCTATGGGCACATAATTCCTATTGGCAACAATAAGAACATCATTAATCCTTCCCATAGGTTTCTTAATATTGGAATCCGCAAGATGCAAATTTAAAGAACAATCATCAAGCTCATGGAAACCTAGCAAATCACACAAAGTTTTTGGGATAGTGGAAACACTTGCACCCAAATCACACAAAGCAAAGCATTCATGATCTTTTATTTTAATTTTAATAGTAGGTTCACACTCATCATAAAGCTTTCTAGGGATAGAAACTTCCAATTCAAGTTTTTCTTCATATGATTGCATCAAACCATCAACTATGTGTTTGGTAAAAGCTTTATTTTCACTACAAGCATGTGGAGAGTTTATTACGGATTGCAACAAGGAAATGCAATCAATCAAAGAGCAATTATCATAATTGAATCCCTTGAAATCCAAAGTAGTGGGTTCATCACTATGCAAAGTTTTAATCTCTTCACTCCCACTTTTAACAATTTTAGCATCAAGATCTAAAACCTCTGAATCATTGGGACACCTTTTAATTAAAGTAGACTCGTCTCCAATCCCATCTTTATCAAGATTCATACTAGAAAACAAGGATCTAATAGGAGACACATCAATAACTTTCAGATGTTCATCTTTATTTTCATGATCTTCCGGTTTGGCAGCCATCTTATTAACTAAGGTGGATTGTTTATCCGAAATTTGGGCTATTAAGTTCTCAAGATGAGCAAACTGAGATTTCAAACCATAAAATTCCTTAGACATATCATCAAGGTCTTTATACATATATTCCATAAAATTTTCTGTTCTTTAAGCTCATTTCTAAAGAAATCATTGTGCTCATAAAATGTCTAACATTGTTTTCAATCTCCTCCAGCCTCTTGAGGTGGGAGTCAACACTGATAGGGAGAGCCATAGGACAAGCAAGCAATCCAACACACAAGTAAACAAGAATCAAGCGAACGGTAAACACACCGCAAAAAGAAGGGCAAATAAAACGGCAAGGGTGAAGTGGGGGAGAGGAAAACGAGAGGCAAATAAATGTAATGCGAAGGATAAGGGTTTGTGATAGGTACTTGGTATATGACTTTTGCGTAAGCCTCCCCGGCAACGGCGCCAGAAATTCTTCGTGCTACTTCTCGAGCTTGCGTTGTATTCCCTCGAAGAGGAAAGGGTGATGCAGCACAGTAGCATAAGTATTTCCCTCAGTTTTTTAGAACCAAGGTATCAATCCAGTAGGAGACCACGCGCGAGTCCCTCGCACCTGCACAAACAAATAAGACCAAGGTATCGCCATTCTTCATCCTTTAGATTTTGTTAATCTGTCAAGCATTATCCCTGATGTCTGTTTCTGCTTTCATCGTGGTGCTAGTTCAACAACAAATATGGAAAGTGTTAGTGTACATCAAACTGTGAGAGTACATATAAAGCAGCATGCAACTGCAACTTGACTCGGTCAGGTATCGTCTTGGTGTTGATGCTCATGAGGTTCATCTGATCTTGCCAAGTCATGTTGTGTCAGCAGTGCTTCGGAAGTAGTGTTAGGTGTGAAGGCAGCTTGGGAACTGGCCAATTCCGGAGCAAACGAATGAGTAACTCGTTGAGATGCTGGTATAGTTGAAGCGGATCCTGCAGCTAGTGGAGCAGGTGATACTGTGGTTGTAGATTTAGCCGGTGGACTTGGACCTTCTACTGCACTATAAGTACCAGCAGAATCTGGACGGCAGATCCTTTTCCGTTTCACCCTCCGAGTAACACAACTCCCCGCTATATTATTTTCCATGCTCTTTTTTGACTTTGCCATGTCAAGCCGTACCCACAACACAAAAGAATAAAATCGCTCTTCGGAACTCATTGATGCATGATACAGACAAGCAATACTTTGATGTAAGACAACCGTATGAGGATGGAATATGTAAGGAAAACAGGACGCCATGACATATTCACAGCTACGATGTGTAAACTAAGCAGAAGGATTTTCAAGAAAATAGAAGTAATGCAAGCTAGACACCATATGAAAGATGCAACCAATATTACTCTGCCAAGTTAAAAGTGTCTTGTCATAAGTGGCAATTCGAAAAATTAGAAGCAGTACAACGTAGAAATCAATGCAAGATGCAACCACTATCAAACTGCCATGTTAAAAGTGTCCAATCATGAGTGACTAATGCGGGATACACAACAGCAGTACTTTGATGTAAGAACATGGTATGATAGATAGATGAAGTGTATTCTAGACACAGAACGCCATGTCATATGCACATGTATAACGTATGAACTCAGCAGGTGCAATTTAATCAAAATAGAAGAGATACAGGCTAGACAACATATGCAACATGAAACCAATTATCACACTGTCAACTTAGAGCAAGCACCTGCGATGGTGGAGTACGGTAGATGAACTCATCATGTAGACTTGGGACTTCAACTTCATTAGCAGTAGCAGTGGCAAATCTAGAGAGTCTCTGTTTGCGTCGGTGCAGAGGACCACCAACATCCCTAACTTGCTCTTTTCCTTCCTATTTTATGATATTGCCTTATGAAGTCAAAACCACAAGAACATGAATAAAATTAGCTCTGCATAACTGGTTGATGCATGATACAGACAAACACTAATTTGATGTAAGGCAAGCGCAGGATATGAGGATGGAATATATACAAAAAAAGACAGCGTTCCATATTCACACGTACGATAGGAGGATGGAATATGTATGAAAAAACAGTAAGCGGAAGGCATTTCAACAAAATTAGAAGAAATGAAAGCTAGGCACCATATGAACATGCAACCAATATCACTCTATCAGGTAAAAAGTGTCTCGTCGTGAGTGCCATTTCAAGAAATTAGAAGCAGTACAAGCTAGAAGACAATGCAAGATGCAACCTACATCACAGTCCCAAGTTAAAATGTGTCTTATGGGTAAGTGATCGTTGCAAGTATAAGTTGTAAGCTACGCAGATGCAAGTCAGCATAATCAGAAGCAATACAAACTAGACATCATATGGAAAACGCAACCACATATAACAGTTCCATGTTAGAGCAAGCACCTGTGATGGTGGAGTAGGGGAGATGTGCTCATCGTGTACACGTATGTTCTAGAAACAGGAACACGTGTCATATTCACAGGCATTATGTGTAAAGTAAGAAGATGCAATTCAACAAAGTTAGAAGCAATACAAGCTAGACATCATACGCAACATGCAACCACATATAATAGTGCCAAGTTAGAGCAAGCACCTGTGATGGTGGAGTAGGGGAGATGTGCTCATCATGTACACGTATGTTCTAGAAACAGGAACACGTGTCATATTCACAAGCATTATGTGTAAAGTAAGCAGATGCAATTCAACAAAGTTAGAAGCAATACAAGCTAGACATCATACGCAACATGCAACCACATATAATAGTGCCAAGTTAGAGCAAGCACCTGTGATGGTGGAGTACGGGAGATGTGCTCATCATCTACACAGCTACGTTGACTGTCTAGCCTTGCGTTGTCTTGCGAATCTTGTTGGGAGGATGGCGGAGTAGAATCTGTAGAGAACCTCCATTTCAGTTGCCCGTAAGGACCACCATCATCCAATGCCTTGCCAATTCCCTTCAGCTTTATTGATTTTGCATTGTGAGATCAAACCGACAAGAAAAAGAAATGTAATTCGCTCTTCAGAACTCATTCATGCATGATACTGACGAACACTACTCTGATGAAAGGCAAAGTCATGATACGAGGATGGAATATGTACAAAAAAATGGACGGCTTGACATATTCACACCTATGATGTGGTAACTAAGTAGAAGGCACTTCAACAACTTAGAAGCACTGCAAACTAGACACCATATGAAAGGTGCAATCAATATCACTCTGCCAAGTTAAAATTGTCTCGTCATAGGTGGCGTTCATCAAACTAGAAGCAATACATGCTAGAAATCATATTCAAGACGCAAACAAATATCACACTGCCAACTTAAAGGTGTTCCATCATAAGTGACTGGTGCAGGATACACAAGAAGAGTAGTTTCATGTAAGAACATGGTGTGATAGACAGATATAGTATGTACCAAAAACAAGAAAGCATGTCATATTCACACGTATCATGTGTAAGCTAAGCAGATGTAGTTTACACTAATTATGAGCAATACAAGCTAGACACCATATGCAACATGCAACCAGATATCACACTGCCAAGTTAGAGTAAGCACCTTGGATGGTGGAGTAGGGGAGCGGAGACTTGGACCTTGTAATGCACTATCACTACAAGGAGAATCGGTACAGATGCTTCGTTTACGTTGCTGCAGAGGACCACCATCATCGCCTTCCTTACTCTTTTCCTTCCTCTTTCTTGATTTTGCCTTGTCAAGTCAAACCCACAAGAAAAAGGAATAAATTTGCTCTTCAGTACTCATTGATGCATGATACTGACGAACACTACTTTCATGTAAGGCAGCCGCATGATAGGAGGATGGAATATGTATGAAAAACAGGATGGAGTGGCATATTGACATGTATGATGTATAAAGTGTAAACTAAGCACATTTGACAGCGTGAAGTTAAAGCAAGCACCTGGAATGGTTGTGTGTGGCAATTGAGATCATCAACTGTAGAGCTACGTTTACTGTCTCCAAGTGCTGACACTACATCCTTTAGAGCGCTCAAACGCCTAGTGCTTATCTTCGAATTGCACTGGAGTGGCTTCTGTCTTTTCTTTTCAGCATTCATCAACACTGTGTCAGAGTCTGAAATACCCATGCATAAAAAAACAATAGTGTGAGTATGGGTGAAGTGTGTGCACAATTAGTACAGTGAAAAGGTAGCAGATAGCAGGTCAGTGAGAAATAAATGACGCGAGACATATGATAGCTATACAACATGCATGGCACACTAAATTACTAGAGGATTCTATGAAAATAACATTCGACTGAAAACAAATAGGTCAGTCCATTTCTTCTGCACCGTCTGATGTACAAAGAACGGGCAGATGGCCTTCATCTACCTCCAGCCAGTCAGTGTTGACGATCTTCCTCGAAACGCCAGCGACCACCGGCCCAGTCCCCTGCCTGCACCCTTCCCTCGACCTCACCGCACCGCCGTGCTTGGCACCACCCCACGGCAAACCATTCAAGCCCCGTCGACCACCAGATCGGGCGCAAGCAGCTCCTGCGCCCCACACCCCTATGATAGACACCGATGCGCCGCTTCCCCGGCGAACAGGCGGACTAGGTGCTCCGCACGCCTAAGCGGGTGTTGCTTCTTTTAATTGCGGTTCGACTGACTCTGAATTGAAATCCAGGCGGGCTACTGACCTCTAGCAAAGGTGAAATAGTATAGGGAGGAAACCTTGTGCATTTAGTATCACGAAGAAGATGCAGTAAGAAGCGCTCAACTAGTTTCTTTCGTGGGATGAATACGGTGTGAGTAGAGACGTAAGGTTTGCACGAATAAGGGAAGAGGAGTACCTCTTTTTGCTGGCAGTGTTGTGTCCTCCTTCTGTTTTTCCAACGATCTTCTTGTGGTTTGCTGGAAACGAGAAGTTGTGGAGGACGGTGCAGCCTTGGACGAACCCATGGCCAAGTTGTTGAGTGTGGTGCGGTGGCCGTCTGTCGGCGGTGGGGAAGCAGATCCGAGGCGGCGAACGACGGCGTAGCGGGAACAGCTCCGGTGCGGTGGACGGTTGCGACAGTGGAGCGGCAGCAGTGAGGCACAGGACGGCGTGGTCGAAGTGGTTCTGGTACGGCGCACGTCGGCGTCGGCGTCGTGGAGGCAGCTCTACCTCGGCTTCAGCTGCTAAGTCCTTGAGGGCGTTGCGGTTGCGGTTGCGTTGGACGACGATGTCGGGGTACCGGCTCCGGCGTGATGGAGTTGGGCGGTGGTGGATTGGGCGCTATGGGGTGGAGGATGGAGGAGGCTGGGGTTTCGCGGCTGGTGGAGAGGGCGTTTTGGCGCCCACGGAGTATGAATGGGGAAATGGAGGGAGGCGGGGAACTGAGGGGGAACAATGTTTTGGTTTGGAACGCGCTTGTTTGAAATTTGGGGGAAGTTACAAACTTTGCCCCATCTAAAATTTCGGACATATTGCGGGTTGGGGGTAGGACAGTAATCTCAGGTGTCCCAGATGTGGGCGGGATAGATTTTGGCCGAGCGCGTGGGTGTTTAGGCGCCCATGGCGTATGAATGCTTCTCGGAGGCGGTTGAGATTGGCATCTTGGTGAAGTTACAAACCTACCCCGGTTTATACCTTTGGACATCGGGCCGATAGGCTACACGAGCCAGAGTCACGACAATAATTTCCTACCGCCAAACATTAGTCTCGCGCGGTTTCGGGTGACCAGAGGCCTATTTGGCGCTTCAATATTTGGGAGCAGAAGCATGAACGTTTTTGGTTCTCTTGAATTGAACATTTAGGATTTGTCAAACTTCACAAATCTTTACTCTTGAAAATCCTAAAGTTACGATTATTTTGGAATGGAGGTGGTACAATTTGAATATACATTGTACATGAGTATATATTAAAAAATATGCAACTTACCTCAGTTCATGCATGGTTCCACATATAATCTCCTTGGTTGCAAAAAAAAGTTAGACATGCGTATGAATATATATAGCATGTTCAAACGCACAACAAAGATTGATGCCCCCTTCTACATCTGATTTACAACTGCCATTATCTTGGGTTCAAATAAATGAATGCACTTCCTATGAATTCGAATCTTAGAAACCCCCTTTATGTTGAATTCGACATGTATTCTATTTCGTAGCTAGCAATTTGGAATGTATCCATGCAAGTGACAAATGTATAAAGTGCTTCACACTAACAACATGGAGTGCACTAATTAATGTTTATATATGAATTGCAAAAGCATCCATTGCATGTATTTCAAACCGCTCTCACTCTATGGATCGATAATACGAAATAAACGCATGCACATGCTAGAATTCAATAGAGTATGGGTGTCTGATAGACCAATTTTCGTCCATACGCAATTTGCAAAATTCATGATCTCATCCAAAAATAATAATGCCATTTATATTTTAATTTAATGCATAGAACCGCCTTTTACACATTGATGCACTATGCATCAGCCCGTTCTCACAAATGCACTATATATCTCTCTATCTACCGCATACGTGCACACACGTTATATGCATCAGCATTTCTCTTTCACACATGCTCACAATCTCTCTCGGGGTGTCGGGGAGTCTCACGCACATGCCCACCAAAGGTTCCTCTGCTGTGCACTGCCTCCGTTGGGTCACTGACATGCAGGCCATGTACCCAAAGAGCCCACACGTCAGTGGAAGAATGGCGCGCTGTCCTACGTCATAGTCGAGGGTGCCACTCGCTGCATGCCCGGCTGAACACGCCTCCTTGCCGCATTCAAACGCCTCCATGAAACCCGCCCGTGTGGAAGCCGAGAAACCCACTCTGGACACAAGTCCGTTCATGACCGGGCCGGCATTAAATGCAACACCGGCCAAGCTCCTCCCATCCGCCGTCTATTTAATCTCCTATTTAAACGAGGCCAAATGCCGGTCAAGAATCGCACACCTCCATTGCTCCCCTATCTCCTCCTTTACCATTTTTTCACTCTTACAATGGCTTACGAAGAGTAGTTATGCCGCATCCAAGCTGGCTGGGTGGCCCGCCGAGCCCGCCGGATACGAGCTATGCAGCTCGATGATCCACCTCCCTCCCCTCTCCTGACAGAGCCAGTTGCCGCCCCAAGTGGGCGCGCGGTTCAGCAACTCGTCGCTCCAGGCCAGCTCGACTAGGAGCGGCACACGGGCGTCATTGCTGCCGTCCACACCGCCGCCTCGTACCGCGTCTCCCGTTTCTGTGGCCGAGACTCCCATGCCGGCGGCCGCGCCATGCAAGCAGCGACAGAAGTCGGGTGTGCGGAGAGCGACAAGTCGGTGGCCAGCGCCTCCGCGTCCACCGCCATCATCGAGGAGATGTAGAACACGGGAGGCCACCGCCGCTTGGGTCCACATGAAGGCCACCGCGGAGACGACGCTGGCGTATACAGATGGTGTCTTGCCGGATCCTTTTGTTGCGAGGACCTTCATCGACCCTGCATATACCTCCGGTGCCCCCGGTAGTCCGGTGATAATGCTGGGAACACAAATCGATCGGCGGGCGACCATTTAGGCCAGGTATTATATACCTGTGCTGTCTAGAACTAGCACCGCGTAGTTCATTTGAATGTAATGAAATCTGTCATGTTTGTATGAAAATCAGGTATCTTATATGATTTCCGTCGTTGTTTATATGAAAGATCGCCGTGTTTGCGTGAATTTTGTCCGGTTGGTTGACTTGATGTCATAATGTGTGCGACTACGGTTGGATGGCGTAATTTGCCGATGGTCGGTCTGCGGGCGGCTCGGGCTGCATGGTGGGACAAAAAGAGCACAGCTCGTGCGAGCTCGTCTCCAATGTTCGCACTGGAGGATGCATGAGACCCCGAGCCATTCCTCGTTCATCGGTGGCAAAGGCACCGATGGACAAAAGGGTCGCCAATATTTTGGCCACCCCGGGCAAGATCCAAACAGCCCCTCCCAACAGATTCAAATCCCTCGTTCGCCGTGGAATTTTGCCATGTGTTGTTTTCATGGACTAGCAAGATGCCCGTGCATTGCACGGAACATCAAGATGCATTTTTTTACAAAACACCTGTTGTGATTGACCCATGCAGGAGTAATCCCATTTTGTAAAAACTAATGATTGCACGAGAATTTTATTGGACAAATGGTATCTCAAGAATTTTATCGGACTCCATTTTTGTATACAAGGCCACAAACCCATATTACAGGTACCAAGGCAAAAATTAATGTCTTCTAACTCAATGTTGCAACCCATCTTGTGTCCTTGTTTGCCGTGTAAATTAATGTGTATTCTTCTCTTTCGTGCACATCAAGTCAATGCTCACACTCCCGCATGCATGCAAGGGATAATTAGTGTCCTCCTTTGCTAGTAGTACTACGAGTCAAACACCATTAATATTGCATTGATTAGTGTTAATGGCCTTGTATATCTGCAAATTGTAATTTTGATAGTGGCCTTGTATATAAAAATGGAGGGAGAAAGATGAGAGATAAGGTGAGGAGGAGTGGGGCGTGGTGGTGACTGGTGGTCGGACTAGGCGGAGGCATGGGGATGGACGAGGCATTATGTCTAGGTTTGTATCTCTATAGTCCCTCTCACACACACCCACGTAGGTGGGGGACGTGCACGAAGAGAAGAGGTGCACGCACAGCGCACGTACTCCCGTCTCTTTCCCAACCACACCCGTGCGGGTACACGGTGGAGCTCATTTCTGTACGAAAAGGTAGCCCACGTAGTAACTTGACACGTGTACTGGTTGTTCACTAGGTGGAGGGAGGATCGTCCACCACGGGTGAACAAACAAATTGCGACTTGACGTGTTATGTTAAAAAAGAGGCAAACCATGTGGGGCCTACCTTAGAGGCAAGGCTCTATACACTGGAGTACTTTTGATGTGTCCCGTCAACTTGTTGAACGAGGAGAAGCTTGCTTAGTATGCCGTCTCCCCCGCCGACGGACGCGGTGGCTCGCGGGATGAGGTGAAAATTTTAGTACTCCCTCTGTTTACTCCTCGTCCCTACTACCTTGGTTAGAGAGGTTACCATATTGTTTGGAATATATATGTCCTTTAGTACTCCCTCCATTTACTTATACAAGGCCACTATAAAAAAATACATGTCAGTCTACCTTGGTTAGAGAGAAAATTTTACTATTCCCTTCGTTTACTCCTCGTCCCTACTACCTTGGTTAGAGAGTTTTCTCTTAACACTGCTTGCATCAGGTGATCTAACGCACCTCGAAATCCAACATGTGATGGTACTACTACTAGTAGTAGAATTGAGACTTATAAAACGGAAAAACGAATGTTTTTTAGATGAGCCCTATAAACCTTGGTGGGTACGTACTCCATAAAATCAGATTTTCCCAAAACTAAGTCGCTCAACCTTTATTTGCTTGTTTCCCTTCCTGCCTCCTTGCCTTGAACAGACTATGCCAAACTCCACTTTCTGCCACGTGGGAAAAGACCCGCCCTCGCCTTTTTTTAGTCCGGGTTTGTATCGATGGATCGCGCGAAGCAGCAAAAACCCAAGCCGTGTCTTGTACTCCTCCGTCGACGCTCGCTTTCATGAATTCTGTACTTCCTGTCGCCGACATGTGGGACATATAGCAACCGGGTCGACGTGTCAAGCACCAAATAACAGTGCAGAACAGCAGGGGGGACGCACCCCAGTCGTACCGCCCCAGTAGTAGTAATGAGCAATGAGACATCAAATCACAATGCCGCACCTTCCCAGACGGACGAAAGCAACCATTATTTAACACTTTGGTTCGCCATCATCTCAAACCACATAGTATTGCTTCTGCCTCAAGAGGGACACGCGCATCGCCTTGGTACATCATGACACGTGGGACCGCATGACAGGCCATGCTCCCCCGCCGATCGCTCGGTAAAATGACCTCATTTTTACTACTATACTTCCTCCGTATCGGTTTACATGGCGTGCACGTCTTTCTAGGTTGAGAATTTAACTGGCTATATATGTGATAAATAGTATATGTTTAGAAACTACATCCGCTTAATAATCCAATGATATACTTGTTGTGAGATAGTAACTCAGATTTAGTTAGTCAAACGGATGACCTAGAACTACGTGCACGCCATATAAACGGAGACGTCTAAAAAAAGAGACGGAGAGGGTAGTTCAGTACGTATCTTTTTAGATCAATATAGTCGGGATTCACCAAGGAGCAAAACCAAGTGGTAGGCTGCACCTGTCGTGTTGGCGTAGCGACTCAAGCAGGGCCAGTCCGCACACGAAATGGCGACACACTTAATAGGACCCCTTTGGCCGACATGTGGCTCATCCACCGTCTTGTTCCACGTACAGTTCGGAGCAGCGGTTGGAATTAGAGGCACCCCGGTCATAGCGCCGCAGTAGTAGAAAATGAGCGATGACGGGTCAAATCACAAAGCCCCATCTTTTCCATATTAAGCTGGACGGACGAAGCAACCATCATTTCACTCTAGGGCACAAGAGCATAAAGAAAAGAGAAAACCAATGATGCGTGCGGTAGCTAGCTAGGGCACCCTAGGGTAGGGGTCTCCACTACAGATCTTTTTTTCTTTTTTTGAAAGCGCCTCCACTACAAATCGGCTTCTCCCTTGTCCTCTTGAAGAAAACCGATGATGCGTGCGACGGTAGGGTTTGTAGGAGTACTACTAGGGCGTGCGGGGCCACGTCGTAGTAAACGGGAGAGGGATTGAGTTCGAGTCGACACCTTAAATATGTGTGGTTGTGCATTGTAAAGCATAAAGTAAAAAACAAATAATGGCAATTCATTGAGAAAAAAATCAATTATGATACGGAAGATTCTAGAACAAAGGAGAAGTGCTTGTGTTTTGAGGTTTGTGCATTATGCTTAAGTTCAACCATCGAGTCTTCTAAATTGTACATGTGGCAGATCTGGTGGAATGTTGATGATATCCGACGACCAGTAGTGCTCGGATTTGCCATCTCTGTACTATCGGATTAGCTTCATCCAGCGACCATCTTTCAACTTATTCGCACACTATATAGTTCTTGTGTCGTAGTTGCATGTCTTGGAAAAAAGCTACTAGTGGGTTGTACTAGCTATTTAGGAATAGAAGATGTATACATGGAAGTTATAGGGAAAGAGATGACATGGAGTATCTCAATTCCTATGAGTAGGGATTGGAAAAGAGATGTCATTTGGTTGACATCATAGGAACTTTTCTATTGAATCTAGAGATGACATGCATCTCAATTCCAATGAGCAGGGATTAGAAAAGAGATGTAATTTGGTTCATATCATAGGAACTTTTTTATTGAATATACGCTAATGTTTATTTTCTTTTTAAATTATGGGAGTATAGGAATCCATTCATATGAACCAAGTGGCTCTAAAGCTATAGAAATGATATCATGTTTAGGGCCTCTTTGATTCGTAGGATTTTCAAAACGCAAGAATAGAAAAAACGTGGGATTGGGGTGGCATGGCATCTTGAATCCTATATGATTCTATGAGTGTTTGATCGTGCATAGAAAAAACGTAGGATTCTTTCAAAGAGGTTAGAGTGGATTGAAAATTTCCTATGAAATCTAGTGCAAATGAATCATATGAAAAGTTCCTATGGTTTACAATCCTATGAATCAAACACCCCACATAGGAAAAAATCCTAAGGAATTGAATCCTTCAAATTCCTTTGAGAATCCTTCGAATCAAAGAAGCCCTTATTTCCTTTCAAATGTGGAGTATATGAATCTATTCCTATGAACCAATTGGCTCTAAAGGAAAAAATCCTATAAAAATTATATCATATAGAGTTCCTATGATATTCCTCCACACAAAGGATGGTTGAAATTGCTGCAGGTGATACGATGACCTTTCTTTGTAGACTCCTCCCCCATCATTATAGTTACCTCTCGAAGATCAATGAATATTCTACATGTGCAATTTGGTACACGAAAACTCGGTAAAAGTTTGCGAGGTTCGAATTTTCAATAAAGCTATATGCACTGCATTTTGGAACGGATGGAGCATACGGCAGTTTCTTACACTCACGTGGAAGATTTATTTGTAGGAGGAGTGGCTGTTCTGTTAAATGACATGGCAAAACTGACACTGTCGGATGCGGATCTAACGGTTCTTACGGCGTTCGTCAGGAAAAAGCTTGTGGCGAACGTTTATCGGATAATGATTTATGGACACATGCATTCCATTGATACGTGCCCCCCTCTCTCTCACGCACATGCACCCTCCCGAGTCCTCTCGCACCCACCGTCTATCTACAGGTAGACGTCACACACATATGTGCTCTTCACACCCTACCCTCAGAACTTTAAAAAACAAAAGACGTCGTGCACATTTTATTTTAGCTCACACGTCACACACTTATACTATTACTCTTGTGGTGAACGTTCTTTGGGCATAGTATATTGTACTCTCACGAAGAGAAGTGGTGCACGCACGCACTAGTTCTCTCACACCCACTCGCGGGTACACGTAGGAGCGCATTTTTTTGAAGCTGTTACAACAAAATCACTCCACTATATATATATATATAAGAAGGAGCCTTAGCGCTTGCTTTACTAGGGTTCCTCTCGTTCACTCTCTCATCCTCTCCAAATCTAAGCAAGACATAGGTGGCCACACTCTCTCTCAGCTCATGACTGGTCACAAATCCGGCCGGACAACCTCGACCGAAGCAGGGGTGTAGGTGCATCGTTCACGCTGTCGTCGGCGACGAGGGATGATACCAACGGCTGCCTGCGCGTCCCGGTCGGTGGCCGTGTCATTCTCTCCGAGAGAGCGACGGCTCCGGAGGGCCTCCGACCCCTTCTTCCTCCCTATGGTATTGTGGCCAAGATGCGGCCTCCCGACGACGTCTTTGCCACATGCCGACGACCCTCAGGTATATATTCCTTCAAAACCCGCCTTGCTCTACTGCCCCAGCTCCCCACTTGGCTTCGTGTGGATCTTTTTCTACTTATGTCCGTTGTTCCAAAGCCACCTAGACTTTTACTATTATTAGAGGTAAAGCTAGTTCATACAGTCGACTCTAAGAGTTGGTTCAAACAGGGAAGAAAGTGGGAAAGCTGTAGCATGAATCTAGGACTTGGTTCTAAGAGGAAACGTGGGAAACTAGTAGATACTAGCTACCCAACCGGTCTCTTCGTTGAAAAGATGAAGAAAGCATGGTGGATGGTGAAGGGTGGGGGGAAGTGGACCTATCTCTTGGTTGAAAAAGGAAAGAAAGTGACGGGTGTTGGGGGACAATGCAAATGAGAATGAGCAGGTCTAGATTTCCTGTGCTCACATAGGAAAATGTCGCCGAGGAGATAAAAAATGGGACAAATGCAGACATGCTGCCTGAGTGTTTGCCGCTCTCGGCAACCACATCTGCCTCACCACTTTATGCCTCTGCTATCCCTACGCCCATATCGCTACCGTTAATGTAAAATCACATGAAGCATTAAGCAATGCCACCTAATGTCACTATAAGTAATGGTCTAGTGCCGTCGATAAATTGAAGCAATGCCACCACCATTTTATGAAGTGCTTCTGTCTTGCTTTATTTCCCATGAATTGTGTTTTTGCAGTTACACTTAAATCTCACACCGCTAACATTGCTTCATCCCAGTGGAACTGCACAAATTTGATTGCACATTTACTGACCATGTGCTACTCTCATGACAGTAATACTAATGCTATTGTTCTACATGTTAATCTAGTGGCAGTGTTGATGTGATGTGATGCTACTTACTTAAGAACACTTTCATACTATCAATCTAGTGCCAATTATAACACAATAGATGCCGCTGTTAATCATACGCCACTGCAAATATCAGTCACTGTTTAAATAACCGTATTTCGTATTTGCGCAAACAGGGATGTCTGTCTCCATATCGTTTCGGGATGTGTGTCTCCGTATCATTTCTATCCACGCAATCAAAAGCACACACCTCAGTTTTAGTAGAACTGCACAAAATGAGATGGCTATCCCTCGTTGCCGTCCTCTAACCACCCGTCTTCCAGGTATTCCTACATTGGTAGTTACTACGTAGAATGACCAACGCAATATAAAAGAAGTTGATTCGTACTTTTTTACTTCCTGATTGCAGTGTAGGGACGAGCGAAAACAACTGCATCCTAGTGCGGAATGCACTTTCTACCAGTTCATCCATGGACCGAGGACTCGCTGGCACGGATGCACGTCGGTTTTTTGGACAGGTGCGCGGACAAGAGGCATTGTGGTCTGCTTATTTCTGCAAATAGCGGTGCTTAAATTTAGTGGAATGCACAAGAAATTCAGTTGGTCAGTACACTACATGGTTCAGTTCAGCATTCCAGCTGAGAACACAATTATAATTGGTTATTCTGGAATGAGAGAACCTAACCCTGGATAGTGGCAACAAGAAAAAACCAGAGTGAACTCTAGGGAATTTAAGCCTGCCGGGAGGCCCTTTGCTCAGAGAAGCCTTGCTTATTTTTTCCTGATTTGTAAACCTTCTCACAACTTTGTCTTTTGCTGTGAACTAGTATATGTTTGTTATGTTCTATGAATCATTGAGATGTATAAAATTTCTTAACTCATGCTTTCCAAGTTTTTACGAAGCCGAGTTTAATGTGAGTGTTCCACATGAACGCTGGACTAGCGTGTGAACATTTGGAATTTACATTGTGGCCACAGTTAACTGCATGAACCACTATAAAATGATACATAGTTGCTTATATGTCAGACAACAGATTGTTGATTGTTAGCTGGTCGATAGCCTAGTGTTGAAGCGAGCTGAGCCAATGTGTCGTGTTTTGAACAACTCCTTACAAGTGGGGTAGCACCAACAGTGTTTACAAGTACTTATGTATACGTCGGCGCACAGTTCTCAAACGAGTACTCTATTTCATCAAAACTCACACTACTCGTATGGTAAAACTAGTGAGGATGCATCTGTTTCGGCAACAATTACGATGATTCACGGGCACACAAAAGTAGCAGCAGTTCACATAGACGGATTCAAACAGAGTACTAGCCCTAGAGGGCTCGATAACAGGCAAGGTTCGGATAATTAGACATAATCCAAACTACTATTAAACACTAGCTGGGGCAAGTATTTCATGCCTCGATCTAATTTGGGCTGGACACAAGATGGACCTTGCCATGAACATCATCGAGGATGTCCGGCAGCAGCTCAATCCTGTGAACCTTCATGAAGACAACCTTGTGGCATTGCCACTCATAAACTTGTTTGTGGAGGCATGCCACGTCATCTTCCTGTGTAAGCTTGACAAGAACAGTATGCCTCACAAACGAAGGAGTAGCTTTGAACTTCTTGTGCTTCAGTACACCCTGGACAACACGCCTGACAACAGTGAGGCTAGAATACAACTCTTCATTGGTATAAGCGCAAATGGCTTCCAGGATCCAACAGCCTAAAAACTCTGTTTTCCCAGTGCGTATATTCAGGTCATCCGCCTCATAGCGAGTGACATGTACAACCACACAATCCTTGTCTACATCAGGGCTCTAATTGAAACAGAAATAAATTATAAATTACTTTCCAGTATAAGAAACACAAGTTATTTAAATCACTATGTATAGCATGGCATCGAAGCTAATAAAATTTTGCATTATTCATCACCACATACTTAGATGAAAAACCACAATTGCGATCGGAAAAGAAGAAAATCACCTTGGGCAGCTCAGCGGGGGGGACACAACCTCGAAGGGGGAAAACTGCTCCTGCAGTGCCACGGGGGTTGTAACCTCAAACGGGGCGTTGACTATCTCAGTAGTGGCCGTGAGCGTATCTGGGGTCGGCTCGGTGGCTGCCTCCATCTTCTTGGAGCTCTCTGTCTCGTGGGAATCAGCCTCCCGCGTCTGCTCCAATATCGGCAGAGCTTTGCCTGGTTCTTCTTGGTCCATCATGAAACTAACGAATACTAGGAGACCACTGAAAGGAAAACACAATCGCAATGACAATGAAACAAAAAAGAGAGTGGGGACCGGTTACTGCTTTGCAAAAGTTTTTTTTCTCTGAACGAAAATATACCAACATCACGGATCCACTTACCTTCCCTTCATTGGGGGAGAAGAATAGTGGTAGATGCGAGTGTTGCCTTTCTTGAAGATGGTGAGGGAGAAGGGGATTCAGCGAAGAGTGAAATGATGGTTGCTTCGTCCATCAAACTTAGACTGCTGGGAGGTGGGGTTTTGTGATACGACGGCTCGTTATTGCCGCGCTACGACCGGGGTGACTCTCCGCCTGGATACTGCCTTCTAATTTGGTGGATGGCATTTGGGCCCGCGCGCTGCATGGCCCGCATATCGGTGAACAAAAGTATAACGGCATTCAGTAGAGGGAGACGTTTCGATGACCTAGGAGGAGCCAGAAGCGGTATTGTATCCACTGTACTAGTAGTAATTGTTTTTCTGGGTAGCTGTAGAGTGTCTTCACTATACTAGTAGTAATTGTTTCTCTGGGCCCAAGACAAAACAGCCCATCCACCCTAGTAAATATTAACAACGAGGCTGTGCGGGTGTTGTGGCCCATCTAGCCACGGTTTTTATTTATGTTTACCACATCATGAGCCCAGTTTTTTTTCTTGCTGAAAATGGCTAGCCCAGTTCTATTTTTTTAATAAATACCCAAACGAGGCCCACTTGCTTTATCAGCCCTGCTGGGCTGCAAATCTTTCAAGACGAGGAGAGTTTCATTTGGTTTGCCCAGAAATGAGTTGTACATTTTTAAAACACATCAAAACGGGAATTAGTTTCAATTTTTTTTTTCATTACAAGTTTTTAAATTCCATTGATTTTTATGCGTGGACAATTATTTGGATTTTATATTTATATAAATTATTTTTCAAAATAGTTTGAATGTGAATCGGTATTTCAGGATTAAAAACAGTTGACCGCACCAAAATATGCAAAAAAAATCCGTATACTTTTTAACCGTGGCCACAATATGGGGTGTAATGCTAACAAAAAGAAGATGGGCTCCAAAAAAATTCTTAAGAATTAGCAAATGGGTTGTTCATTATTAGAAATAATGCACACGAGAGCAGTGACTGTTGGATGTCCATCCAACGACTGTCGTGCTTCTTCAATCTCTGCTTTTCCTGCTCCAGTCCCTCAAACAAGCGCCAGCGGGACTGCCTGCTCCCTCCTTCCGCGGCCGGCTATGCTGCCGGGCAGGCCTCACCGCCCCACCGTATTCCCATCGCTGGCCTAGCCACCCCTCTACTCACCCACACCTGTTGTTTTCTCCGAGGATGGCAGACGAACCAGTAAACCCTCGTACTCCTCCACGTGGGAAACAACTGTCGAGTCTTCCCTGCCTCCGTGTTGTTCCCTTCCTAGGGCTCGCCGTCGTCCACCGCCCTGGTGCTCTCGGCGCGTCCTGGTCAACGTGGTCAATGAACGGCATCCATCGGAAGTGGACTGTATGTGGAGAGGCTGACAGCTGGGTCCACGGCCGCACGCAAGGAAATGCCTCCTTATTACGCGCGAAATAATGATTCATCCACCTGACAGCTAGGACCCACGGGAAGGGCCTCCGTATTTCGCGAAAAAACGTTCCCCCCGCTAACAGGTCGGACCCACCAGCTATATCTTCACACGCAAGGAAGTGCCTCCTTATGATGCACAAAAAATGAATACCCCCCTCCTAGCTGGGACCAACCATAGTGGGTGACTGACTTGTGGGCTGATACGTCCAAAACGTATCTATAATTTCTGCTTGCTCCATGCTTCTTTTGTGTGATATTGCTATGATATTGATGCACTTCCATACACTTTTGATCATATTTGGACTAACCTATTAACTCAGTGCACCACAGTGCCAGTTCCTGTTTTCTGTTGTTTTTCTATTTCAGGTTTCCCCCATATTAAAAGTGCTCCAAAAATTCCAGGAAAAATATAGGAAAAATCAGCATACAGGAAGCTTCGCGAAGAACCAAAGATGGGCCAGAGGGGAGCCAGGGGAGGCCCAGGCGGCCACCTGGCGCGGCCCCACCCCTGGCCGCGCCAGGGGGGCGCCTGGGGCCCCTGCTCCGCCTCTGGCTGCCCTCCTTCGCCTATATATCCCTCTCGTCCCGAAACCCTCGAGGACAGAACCCTTTTTCATGATCTCACCTCTGTTCCGCCGCCGCAGCGCTTCCAAGATCGGGAGCATCAGGAGAACTCTTCCCGGCACCCTGCCGGAGGGGAGAACCACCACCGGGAGCTTCTCCACCACCATGGACGCCTCCCGGATGAGTCGTGAGTAGTCCACCTTGGACCATGGGTCCATGATCAGTAGCTATGTGATGTTCTCCTCCCCTCTTTGCTCTTCATGGTTTAGACCTCGTGAGCTGCCCTACATGATCGAGGCACATATGTAATCTTTCTGCTGTTGCTTTGCTGAGTTTGCTGGGATCTGATGGATTATGAGACTATGTTCAGATTGTGTTTGAGTAATATATTTGATTCACCTCTTTTATATCTTTGTTCTTGAGTAATTCTTGCATGTTCTCCGTTGCTGTTTATTGCTTTGGCCAAGTAGTAGGTAGTAACTCCAAGAGGGAGCGTTATGCTTGATTGTGGGTTCATGCCCCCTGATGACTAGCTTGAGTGACAGAAACATGAGTCTAGGGGATGTGTTGTTGCCACAAGGGAGAAAACAACGGTGCTTGTACTTGCGGGTGCAAGGATTGTTTACTTTACGCAAAGTTCTTTTAATGCAGCTGTTTGTTGCTTTGAGTTTACACTTTGGGTGGGATTCGCAACTTAATACCAGCGAGATGTTCTAGATAGATATCTCAAGGTGGATGATTAGTAGTAGATGCAGATGGATTTCGGTCTACTTGCATTGGCGTACCGCCCATGCTTTTGAGCCTCTACCTTTCTTTGCAGCATAGTTAGCATTGGTTTGCGCACATAATCATGTCAATTGCCCAGCTGTAATTTGTTTACCTCGCTTTGCTGTTTTATCGTCTTTTGGGAGAGAGACATCACTAGTGAACATCATGGGACCCCGGTCCATATTAGCACCGCTGATCACACCTTCTATTTACTTCCTGTTTTTATTTCCTAGTTGCAGTCATAGCAATCATTATTATCTCTTGTGTTTGATCCTTTGTAAACAACAAGGCCAGAGGGATTGACAACCTCTGTGTACTCGTTGGGAGCAAAGTTATCTGTATCTGTGTGCAGGTCCCGTCAACCGCTAAGTTTCTGGCGCCGTTGACACCTACTTGTCGACCCTCGGAGTCTCACGGGATTCGATCCTTGGTACCTTTGCCAAGGGAAATTTGCCGCTACGCTACATCTCAACCTTCCACTTGGGGTAACCAACGAGGGGCGAGAAGCCATCATGGGCCTACTAAGTTGACGGGGACAGAGGGCTTTGTTAAGTTAGTCAATATGAACGATTCTAGCTCCAGTGACCGTACAATGTCCATCCAACGTCCATAGTGCTTCTTCAACCTCTGGTCTTCTTGCTCCAGCCGCCCAAAGCAGTGCCGGTCGTGCCGCCTGCTCCTGCCTCCCGTGGCCGGCTGTGCTGCCGCGGAGGCCTCACCGCCCCCATACTCCTCCCACCGCTGGCCAGGCCATCCCTCCACTCACCCACACCCCCTGTTATTCTGCGACGACGACAGCCTCACGCCGCAGCCGAACCAGTGAACCCTCGTACTCCTTTCCGCGTGGGCATCCACTGCCACGTCTTCCCCGGCTCCGCGTCGTCCCCTTCCTAGGCCTTGCCTTCGTCCACCGCCATGGTGCTCTCGGTGCTGCGTGGTCAACGACCGACTTCCATCGGAAGTACTGTACGTGGAGAGGCTGACAGTTGGGTCCCCGGCCACAGCCAAGTTTTTTTGTGATTTGCCAAGTAAGTCACTTTGTGAGGCCTGTTGGGCTGCAAATCTTTCATGACGAGGAGAGCTTCATTCGGCTGGCCGAGAAAATGGTCTATCAGTAATGAGAAATGGGTTGTACATTTTTAAAACACATCAAACCGGCAATTAGTTTCAAATTTCTTTTTTTTCATTTCGAGATTTTAAATTGCATTGGCTTTTATGCGTGGACAATTTGTTGGATTTTATATTGATATACATTTATTTTTTAAATCAGTTTAAATGTGACTCAAAATTTCGGGATTAAAAACAGTTCGGACTGCACCAAAATATGCAAAATTTCGTATAATTTTTTAACCGTGGCCACAATATGGGTTGTAATGCTAACAAAAAGAATATGGGCTAAAAAAAACCTTAAGAATTAGGAAATGGGTTGTAAATTATTATTAATAATGGCAGATGGGTTGTATGATGTTTTCCACATATTTGAGGCTTTCATAAAAAAAAGGTTGACGCACAACCAGTGACTGTTGGATGTCCATCCAACGGCCGTCATGCTTCTTCAATCTCTGTTCTTCCTGCTCCAGCCGCTCAAACAAGCGCCGGCGGGACTGCCTGCTCTCTCCTCCCTGCGGCCGGCTGTGCTGCCGCGCAGGCCTCACCGCCCCACCGTACTCTCATCGCTGGCCTAGCCATCCCTCTACTCACCCACACCTGTTGTTTTCTCCGGGGACGACAGACGAACTAGTAAACCCTCGTACTCCTCCGCGTGGGAAACAACTATCGAGTCTTCCCTCACTCCGTGTCGTTCCCTTCCTAGGCCTCGCCGTCGTCCACTGCCCTGGTGCTCTATGCGCGGCCTGGTCAACGTGGTCAACGACTGACATGCATCTGAAGTGGACTGTACGTGGAGAGGATGACACCTGGGTCCACGGCCGCACGCAAGGAAATGCCTCCTAATTACGCGCAAAATAATGATTCCTCCACCTGACATCTGGGACCCACCGAAAGGGCCTCTGTATTTCGCGAAAAAAATGTTACCGCCGCTGATAGCTCGGACCCACCAGCTATATCTTCGCACGCAAGGAAGTGCCTCCTTATTATGCACAAAAAAAATGAATACTCCCCCTGTTAGCTGGGACCCAGTATAGTGGCAGGCTGACTTGTGGGCCTACTAAGTTGACGGGGATGGAGGGCTTTGTCAACTTAGTTAATATGCATGATTCTAGCTCCAGTGACTGTACGATGTCCATCCAACAGCCGTAGTGCTTCTTCAACCTCTGGTCTTCTTGCTCCAGCCGCCCAAACCAGCTAGCAAACCAGCGCCGGTCGTGCCTCGTGCTCCTGCCTCCTGTGGCCGGCTTGCTGCCGCGGAGGCCTCACCGCCCCCTACTACTCCCACTGCTGGCCAGGACATCCCTCCACTCACCCACACCCCCTGTTATTCTGCGGCGACGACAGCCTCACACCGCAGCCGAACCAGTGAACCCTCATACTCCTCTACACGTGGGCATCCACTGCCGTGTCTTCCCCGGCTCCGCGTCGTCCTCTTCCTAGGCCTCGCCGTGGGCATCCACTGCCATGTGACCCTTCGTGCAAAGCCAGGCGCAGACCCTGAGCATAAATAAATGAAGCGCTAGCGCCCTAAGTTTTAGCATGCATGCTAGGTTGAGTCTCTTTCTCTGTTAGGGTTGATAGTGCTTGGCGGCAACTAACCCCTAGCATAGAGGTCAAGTATGCGTCTCTCTGTTTCCTTTCCTTCCTCTTTTGTTCACAGGATGCATGGACATTTCTGCTGAGCTGTTTGGAAGAAAGAGGACGGGCCGACGCTCCGACCCCAGCGAACTAAGGTTGCCGGGGGTGCCAGATCCAAGGATCCGACCACGGCAAGACAAGGTTGCCGGGGGCTACGAAATCAGATAAGCCTTTCATCCCCCACTCCTTACTTCCGTACGAAACTTGAACGTACGAGACTTCGCTCGCTCTTATACCATCATGCTCCTATTTTCCCCTGCGTCCAACAAACTCTATTTTGGACCGGAACTCGGTAGTAGTGTGATGGGAAAGGAGCAGACGGGGGGCCTAATCCTACTCCGCTCCAACTTCCGCCAAGGGCGTGGATATGATCGAGCTATAGAGCAGGGAGACGGCAAGGCCTGTTGTCGGGGTACAATGTTTATCTTAAGATAACAAGGATCCGTTCCTTGGTGTGGCCCCTGCCCACGCACAAAAGAAACACGGCAAACACCCTTCCCTCCATTAATACGTTGTAAGTAAGTACAATTCATACGGAATGCATACATGAGCAAGGGGTTACAAGATTTAAATCTTACAAAGGCCCATAGGCTTAAAAACTGAAAAGAGATAAGATGCCCATAATCCATTTCTTGTCCATCTCCTCAAGAAATGGAACAAGATGGCAAAAGGGCAAAGGGAAAGCCTATGTGAAGCACGAGCAGCAGAAAGCACCAAGAGAACATCCCGGTGGCCGTCCCGAAGGGGGCTGGTGATGATGGCGCCGGGAGAAGAGCCGAAGGATGAGGCAGCGGGCCGGCAATACGCGATGAAGGCATTCGATGCCCTCGTACTCCGACTTGACGGCTGCCGCCCACCTCCTTTGTCTTCTCCGGTCTCCCAATGCCAGCCGCCCCAGGAGACGACCCTGAGAGGCTCAAGGAGCTCGCGATGCAGATGATGGTGCTGCCGGCGTCGCCCAGGGACGGTGTGTCCGACGCATAGTCGGACCCGTCATCCTCCCGCCTGTTGCCCTCGTCGTCGCTGTCGCTATCCTCCCTGTCACTGTCACCTGAGGATGAGTTATCGTCATCGGTCGAGCTCTCCGCACAGCACCCTAGCCTGTGTCCCGAGCGCCCGAAGACCTTGACGGAGAGCAGATCGCTCTCCGCCAACTTGAAGCAGAGGACGTGCCCCTTCATCAAGCAGTGGGCACGCGCGAAGGTCTTACACCCCCGGTAGAGAAGCATTACATGAGGAGTGGGGAACTTGGCGTTCACCCACATGGCGCCATTGCAACACCCCTTCATGTGAAGCCTCAACCTCGATGACAGGTCGACCTCCAACACCCTCGTGAACGCTTCAGGAAGACGAAGGCGGCTGTGCGGCGGCTCGCGCAGTTGCAGAATGAACTCCAACGCCGTGTCCCCGACATGGCTGCGTGGTGAAGCAGGAGGAGCCAGCGAAGGAGATGGAGACGGAGATGATGACGGCGTGGGTGTCCCCCGTCCTCGCCCGCCTCTGCCTCGACCGCCTCACCGACCACGACCCCGGCCGGCGCCTCTACCTCTGGCATGACCCTCATCTCGGGCGTCCGGCTCTTCTTTGATCGCCAGCGCCCTCTGACAAGAGGAAGACCTAGTCGCCTCCGCAGGGGCACGGCCACGGCCACGCCCTCTTGCCATGACCTGGGAAGGAAAGGGATCGGACTGGAAGAGGATGAGTGGAGGAGGGAGCACTGTCCCTCTCCCCTTTTTTATAGGAGGGCGAGACCAAGCAAGCCTGAAGGCGACCGCCTGAATCAACCAATCCAATCGCCGGAGACGCAAGGAAACAAGACCGAACCGCTGCTCCAATCAGCAGCGCCCGACCCCCCGCCCCGGTGTTAAAGCCCACATCCTCTGCGTCTGCCGCCTGCCCTCCTCGATGCATGAGGGGCACGTGGCGGGCAGATCGGGATTCAGATGGCGCGTGGTACGTCCGTTTCGCGCCCCGTGATCATGGGGCGACCCATGTCCACTTAGTAAATGAGCCGCGCCCCCGCAACTTCCTCTATTTTTTATGAGGAGGACGCGAACCGCCTCTTTACTATTTGGAACCACGGGGTAACGCGAGCGTGCTATGGTCACCCCACGCACGACCCGTACGTCATTTGTTCAGCGCAGATCGTGGGGAAGTGCAACCACCGGAGGATTTACTGCAGTAAAAAGAATCCGGCCCCAACTGCCCGTGCACCATTCTGGGCCTAGCCCAACAACGCGTCGCGCTTATGTATGGCCCAGACCCGAGGGCTCCTGTTGGTGTACAAAAGTAGGGGCTCTCCTTTGTACCCCTTACTTGTGCACGGGCAGTCAGAGCCACGCATGCGGCCACACCTAACAGGGTAGAGGAGCAAAACCGGAGCACAAGATTACCATAGCAGTGCCAAGACAGTGGCGCAAGAAGGCCAAGCAACAAGATAGGCTTCCCCCGACAAGACCCTTGCCGGGGCGGCCTACACGGCCCCGGCAAGAACCCTTGCCAGGGCAACTCACCCAACGCCTTCATTACAGCCACCCTTGGGCCTATGGGCTCCGACACCATCAACAACGTTGGAACCAAGGCTCGGGAAGCGCCTGCGTGATGGCATATGATCTTTGTGTAGACAAAGGGTCTGTGAATCCTAGATAAGAACCAGAAGACAAGACGATCGCAAAGCTCCTTGCCGAGGATGCCCACGGGGCCCCGACAAGGCTCCTTGCCGAAGACACCCCCGAAGCCCCGGCAAGCCTCTTGCCGAGGGCGCTCACAAAGGCCCCAGCAAGATCCTTGCCGGGAACAGACGTAAGACCGCGGCAAGCCCTTGCCACCCCATCGTCGCCCTAGCTCGGCGGCCGACCCACTAGCCCAGGCAAGTACCCACGTGGCAGCACGTGGTTCCTGGTCCAGCTAGTCAAGCACCTGCGTGGTGGCATGCAGATCTTCGTGAAGACCCTACCACCACGCCATCTCAGCTCCCTGCCAACCTATAGGGCGCTGCATGCCTCGTTGGCCTGGACACACGTCGCAACCAGATGGAGCGGCGGCGGACGGGATATGCCTCGTTGCCGTCCCCGATAAAGCAAGTCGACACCTAAGTAGCGCATTTAATGCGTCTTGTCCCGTAATGGCAGAGATAAGCTTGTACACTGTATACCTTTCCACCTCCTGTGTGCCACTGTGGCAACCCCTTTTTGACTATAAAAGGAGGCCCGAGGCATACTGGAGGGGGATTCGGATCTTTTGGACTAGGCACGCACCATAGCTAATTCAAGAGCTCAAGAACACTCAAATACACACCAAAGCAGGACTAGGGTATTACGCATCTTCTCGGCCTGAACCTGGGTAAACGATCCTTGTGTTGACTCCTAGACCCGCTCTTTGCACAACCCCGCGCCCGTCAACCGTAGCAGGGATTCTAGTGATCCCATAGGTGTCGAACCCCGACACTACCGGACACCTCTTCCCATTGCAAGATAAATAGATCAAGTTGGCCAAACAAAACCCAAATATCGAAGAAGAAATACGAGGCTATTAGAGATCATGCATATAAGAGATCAAAGAAACTCAAATAACTTTCATGGATATAAAAAGATAGATCTGATCATAAACTCAAAATTCTTCGGATCCCAACAAACACACCGCAAAAAGAGTTACATCATATGGATCTCCAAGAGATCATTGTATTGAGAATCAAAAGAGAGAGAGGAAGTCATCTAGCTACTAACTACGAACCCATAGGTCTACAAAGAACTACTCACGCATCATCGGAGAGGCACCAATGGAAGTGGTGAACCCCTCCGTGATGGTGTCTAGATTGGATCTGGTGTTTCTGGACTCTGCGGCGGCTGGATGAATATTTCGTCGACTCCCCTAGAATTTCTGGAATATTCTGGTATTTATAGAGCAAAGAGGCGGTGCGGGAGGCCACCGAGGTGGGCACAACCCACATGGGCGCGTCAGGGGGCCTGGCGTGCTCTGGTGGGTTGTGCTCCCCTCGGGGCACTCCCCAGGTGCTGCCTTGGCCCATCAGGTGTCTTCTGGCCCAAAAAAATCTCCAAAAAGTTTTGCGGTGTTTGGACTCCGTTTGATATTGATTTCCTCCGATGTAAAAAACATGCAGAAAACAGTAACTGACACTTGGCACTATGTCAATAGGTTAATACAAAAAATAATATAAAATGATTGTAAAACATCCAAGAATGATAATATAACAGCATTGAACAATAAAAAATTATAAATACGTTGGAGACGTATCAACTCGCGCCCTGATCGGAGGCACCAAACCCTCATATGGTTGGTGGGCCCATGTGACCTGCGTTATATTAACAGAGGTGGGGGGGTGGGGCACGGTACACGAAGTTCACCGCCGCCACAAACCCCACCGATACTCCCTACCGATCTAGGGTTAGTGCGGTGCTCACGGGAAGCCTCCACCACCTCGTCATCTCTGTGTCTTCGCCGCCGTCACCATCCCACCATAGCCACCGGCGGCAGCTCCTCAAGCACAGGAGAAGGTAATACCCTACCACCACTATTGCCGGAATCCTAGCTTACACGATCCCATGATTCTATCAATGGTATCAGCCAGAGATTGGTTTAGGATTTTCGATACTTAAAAAAAAAGGAAATCCCCACCCAACAAATACCCTAACCGTAACAGAGAAAAGGGGGGAAAGGGAGAAGAAATAGAACAGCTCATTGGAAATGTGCGCCGCCTCCAAGCTGCGTCGGTTTCTCTCGGTCCGAACGGGCATCGGCAAGCCAGGCCGTTTATGTATTTATAGTCAAATACTTTGGACTAACTTGAACCCAAAATGTAAATGATAAAATACAAAGGATAAACCCTCGCCTTCCATCCAAAAAAAGAACCCAAATAATAAGTGACACACGTATGATACGAAGCACTTCAGCCCTGACATTTTTTTTACAACCAAAATTGTCACCCCGAAGAAAAAATAAGCAAAGAAAAAAACGAAAATTTGCCATCCCACGTCACTAAACTTGACATAAAAAATGTTTGAAGTTACCATATCTTTGTGCCATGGCCTCCGGTCAGGAAAAAAAGGACGAAGGCAGAGAAAAACCTAGCCGCCGCTGAGCTCCGCCTTTCCCAAATCAAAATTGAGAGCGAGGATCTCCTAACTCGGAAGCAATGGCCGCCGGTCATGCCAAGCAGGGACAAGCGTAGCACGAGGCCGCCGATGCCGGTGAATCCCCTCAAACGTGCTCCACAGGCATTCACCATCTCAACTTCTCAAGTCCACAGGTACCGCGCCCCCTTCATCTGTGTAATTTATCCCCTATATATAATCTGGATAATCGGGTGATGACCGTCGACTATTTCATATTCCTCGTCATTAGCGTTTCTTTCGTTTGTGAGAGGTAAAATTCATCATCTCTTATCTGGTGCATCAGATCTGCGAGCTGGAATTCAGGATGCCGCCGTCGAGATCTAGAAAACGCACTTCGGCGCCGCCGGCCACGACTGCGCGCACAAGCAAGTGCCGCCGGCCTGCGGCGGTGGCGGTGCCATTGGATGATGTCGCCGGCGCAGTGGCGCCCCCGTTTTCTTCCCCCCTCTGGGCGTCGCTTTCAGAGGATTTGGTTTGCGAGATAGCCTGGAGAGTGCTCTCGGGCGATATTCTGGACTACGTGCGCTTCCGCGCCGTTTGCACCAGTTGGCGGTCTGGCACCGTCTGCCCGCGTGGCCGCGGCGTCGCCGATCCGCGCTTCCACCCGCGCCGCTGGATGATGCTGCCGGAGGGCCATGGCCTCTACCCCGGCCACAGCAGGCTGCACGGCTACGTCCGCTTCTTCAACCTTGACACGGGAACCTTTGTCCGTGTCCAGCTCCCGCTGTTCAACAGCCACTGCGCTCTTGACTCGGTAGACGGCCTCCTCCTCCTCCAGAGGGACGAGGACACCTGCATCCGCCTCGTCCACCCATTCACCGGCGACATCGCTGAGCTCCCACCACTCGCCACCCTGCTCGCGCACCTAAAGAACGACCCCTCCGTCCCTCGTGGTTCTGATCCTCACTGGTGGTGGTCCTTCATCAGATACCGCGTCTGTGCTACTGTCTCCTGCAGTGCTGGAGCCATCACCGTCATGCTTGTGTTCCATCATCTGCGACGTGTAGCCTTTGCTACCTCCCAGGACCGGCAATGGACAATGCCAAGCTGGGAAATCCCAGTAAATATTGCACCCTTGTCGCTCCAAGGCAAGCTATATTTGGTGCAATTTCCTTGGGATAATGACACGCTGGTCTTCCAGATGGAGGTTGGTTCGCCGCCGCTGCCGCCAAAGATGATTGCCACATGCCCAGCAGATAAGCTCTATGGCAGCTGCCATCTTGTAGAATGCGACTCGCAGATCCTGCTTGCCGGGTACACCGACAGCTCCATGTCTCACATTTTGATCTACAAGCTCGAGGACCTCATCTTGGAGAGGTTTGTCCCGGTAACCAGCATCGGAGACCGAGCCCTCTTCCTTGAAGATCGGAGCCTGAGCGTCTCCTCCAAGACACTGCCAACCATCATTGCTGAGACAGTTGTGTATACATGTCCACTCAACCGTTGTTTTGCGCAATACCGTCTCAGTACCGGTGCTTCGTCTCAGCCATTCGATGGATATAGCGATGGCTTTAACCCAGGTCCTTATAGCCTCATCCAACATGTCATGAGCTGCTGCATTCGCAATTTTTGGTATGTCAGTGGCCCTACTCGCACCGTCCCCCGTCGACCGCAATTGGTCCTTGGATCATCTTATTTACTGGGCTATTCTTCTTGTGATCCTTTTAGGAACAAAGGGCTGGTATATTCTGAAAAGGAAACCAAAAAACCCGGATGGCTTTGTTGGAGGGTGAAGAGAAAGCTTCGCATTTGGGTAAATCTTACTCACAATTAACCCTTGGTCTTTTGTACTAACATCATGATAGTCTTAGTAACCACCTCTCCTTTTATTCTTTTATAATAAATAACCAATCAGCCAGCCAGCCACAATAGTTTATGCCCTTGATCAATACCCAGCTGAAAAAACCTCGACAGTCAGAATACTCTCAGTTCACAAGCAGTTCTGAAGAGGTGTTTGTGCTACTTACAAACCCATTGTTTTCTGTTCAGATGATATGCAGCATTGATATTTGCCAGCTGTTTTAAAAGAAATTCTGCACAATAAATCAATCGTTTATCCACTGGTACTTACTTTAATATGCAATTTAACTTGCATAATTTCAGCTAGCAATTTAGCAGCTGCAGATGATATCTCACTATAGAACTTGCAATCATGTACTCCCTCCGTTCCTAAATATAAGCCCTTTCTAGAGATTTCAATAAAGAGCAAAATGAGTGAATCTATTGGAATCTCTAAAAGGGCTTATATTTAGAAACAGAGGAGAAGTGTATTTATGCCTTTGGTAGCTTATTTTACTGTTCTATTTGTGGCGCGCACATTTGTTCGTGAGGTGTCTTGCTAAAGACCATTAGATTCTTTTTTTATTACTAAAACAAGCTAAATGATTCTGCTAGGAGAAACATGTTAGAGAAAGCAAACATGGCAAATGATTATGCTAGTTAATTACCCTTGAGTTATTGCACACGCAGCAGCTAGCTTTTTTATTTCTTTTTTGTACATGTGCTCAATGATCTTTGTACATGCGTGTTTTTGCTTTTACATTTGATCAGATTGGTGTAATTAGTATAATCCCTGATCTTACATCTCCTTTTCTACTTTTTATTGCTAGGCGTGAATGGCCTGTATATATCCAGAAGCCGGTGGATTGATTTTCTATGCACCATCAGATGGGGAGATCAAGCTGGATGTTTTTATCCATGTCCTGTTTCTTGCCAGCATTTAGGTTCATATATCTTTGGTTCAACTCTCGTGTAGTTAACGGGTGCTTTCACATTAGTTAGATCCTCGATCTTACTACTGAAACTTACACCCATTCATTAAAGGATGGGGTTTCTCAAGGTTTGCTTCGGGAGTTTGGACATTTTAGATGTGAATCATTTATCCGAAGATCGGTCGTGGATCCTTCTTGGACTTCGGATGTCTTTGTGAAACGGGCACCGGGCACAATCAGCAGGACTAGGTTTAAAGCAGTTTGATTCTGTTCCCTGCAGATCATTGCAAGTCATCTTATTTTATTTTATTACAAAAACGATCCAGATGGAGCTTGGTTGACTACGTTCAGATGTTGTAGTCACGGGCGTGGACAGTGTTGTTGCACGGCCGTGATTGCCTTGCAAGGAGCCGAACCGAAGGACAGCCTGGTAAAAAAAATCAAGTAGACAACCGAGAGAGTGGCAACACAAGCCATGGTAGATGGTTATCCTTGGAACGCCCTTTGGTTCGGCTCCTTCAAAATGATTCACATGATGTAGATGGCTACCTCATTGAAATTGCACGGACAAAATTCATGTTCACTGCTGGGATTGGAGGAGGGTAGTCTTGTTGCACTCTTCTCACACTTGTATATGAACCGTGCTATCTTACTACATAGACAAGACAGATCTCTCGCGTGTTCTTGGAAGAAGAAAAAGTGTCATCTATGCACCTTGGGAATGATCTCTCGCATGAGGCCGCCAGAAGATGATGGTGCTTAAGTTATCTATATACTTGGCCTGCTGGAGATGTTCTGGTTGCAAGTTTTTTTTTAGAAAAAAAGGCGCTTGCCCGGCTTTAGCGAACTGAAACCCTTAAGAGTTTACAACAAGGTAGGAAACAAAAAGAGGTTCTAAGATGAGCGAACAGAATCCCAAATATCACATCGCAAGCGAAGGAGGAAGTCGGTGTGCAGCCAGCCACACACACGGGTCAGGTTTGCCGCCGTCTCGACTGCGAGGAACTTGTATTGAGCTAAATGCCAGCTGGCCAACTGAGCATATACCGTTCTAACATCTAGAGTAACGATTAACAGAAATGCAGTCTAGAAAGTAGAAACTGAGAAAAGAAAGCCAGATGAATCCAGGTAAAGCCAACTGATATAGTTCAAAGCACGGATAAGTTCAAGTCTAGGCACGGATAAGTTCAAGTCTAGGCACGGACAGATAAGTTCAAGTCTAGGCTAGGCACGGATACAAGGAGTCACAGGACTACTTAAACAAACAGATTCAAATAAAGTCTTGGGGGTTCTCAAGCAGGTCGCCTGATCTCTCATTTTGGGGTTGGAATTGGCTCGGTCACGGCCCCTGCCTGGACAGCATGTCAGCATACTCCCCTGTCCAGCTGGAGCTCATCTGTGGACGTTGCTCCTCCGCTGGCTCCTCTCTTGCTCTTTCACCTTCAGCTCCCGCCACAGCTTTTGTCTCCAACATATGCTGTGCAAGTAAAAATGAGTCATTGTCCACTCCACTCAGCCTACTATATGTTGCACGACTTAAGATAAGGTGTGCCTTTGTTCATTTTACATACCTTAAGATACGGTACCCCTTGGTCGATGATCGCCAAGTTCTTAGCAAAGTCAGTATTGTCCTTGACCATCGGAAGCTGCAAAACAAACAAAGAAACAGTTAGTAGACCAATTGACAGTTTGCTCCCTGTCATGCCAAAAGCGTTGCATACAGACACGGTTAGCTACCTCCCAAGGTATAGTGCTGCTGGAGCTCTCAAACATTGCCACCCTTCCTTTTACAGGGACCATGGGGAGGCCAGATTCAAACTCATCTAAAGAGACCATGGGGACAGATAGTACACTTGAACCATCATCATCCAAGCTTACAATCTGTCCAAGGAATGCAAATATAGTTAGCTATCTGCCACCATTGATGTTGGAGCATGCCATGTGTCTGAGGTCTACATACCTTCAAAGATAAGAAGGCCCTGGACAGAGCATCCACATGTTCCTTGATCATGGACATCAGAGGCTCATGGTTGTCCTGGAAAAGAAACCCAACAATCTTTATCCTAAAATTGATTATGTGCATTATCATAGATATCCTAGCATTGGTTAACCGTTATACTTTCTACCATACCAGATCAACCAAAAGCAATGCACGTCACAGTTATTAATGGTGACTACAATGAAAGGTCTGGTACTACCTTGACAACGAGCACATCATTCACCCCCCCAGAGCCTTCGCCGTCCTGCTATATAAATATATAAAGTTCATTTTCATTTGCAGCCAAGAAAGCATGATGAATGCTGAACATTTTATGGTCCTTACGAAGCTAAACTCCTTCGATGGAAATCAGTGTAACATGGTACATTAGTGTGGCAATATAATGCTATACTTCTTTGATGGAAATCACAGTGTAACAGTGGTACATTAGTGTGGCAATATAATGCTATACTAGTAACTAGGTCAATATGGTTAAAAATGCAAGATTGCTAGAGAGCACCTCATCCTCCCTGCCATTAAATTTAGATATGCAATGTTCATTTTAGTGATGTAACAGGTAGGCAGCTAAGAAATAATTAGAAAATCTTGAATATTTTGTGATGAGGGTTCTGTAATCACCTTGGAAGATGAAACATTGTTCACAATCATCTCGTTCATCTTCATAACATTCTCACGTAGGCTTAGGATCATGTCCTGCAATCAAACAACAAAATGTTATTTACAAAAGCAATGTATGATAAGTTTGTGTGCAAAGAAGATATGTTTATCTTTATACTGCTACATACCTTTAAGACCAAGACGTCGCTGGAGAGAGAGGCCATCTCCTCATTCTTTGCGTCAGACGTGTCACCTTTGCCCTGAAAATTAAAAGGTTCTTGTTGATTTGTACTTGTACTAGAATAGTACCCGTGCGTTGCTATGAAGCTATAGCAGAAAAAAAACTCAAAATTAAGTAGGAAAGATACACAGTGCAAAAGAGCTAGTGAACGTACCAAGGTATGGATTACTGAAGCCTCCAAATCAGAAGCTCTGTTCTTCTCACGCACATAACCTGGAACCACTGGAGGTGGCACATAGCTTGGAACCAGTGAAGGTGCTGGGCCTTCCCTCCAAGTCACATCCAGCCTCTTGGAGCCATCTCCTTCCTGGTATAAGCATGAAATCGTTAGATAGGAATCACAAGGGGCGTCTATGAATGCTTAGATAACTAAGAAATGATGATCAACTAAACAGATCTTACAAGGTTCATTTTTCAGTGGCATCTAAGAAATAATTATAAAATGTTGAATATTTGTGATGAGGGTTCTATTTGGGTATTCTCAACCAACTTATGTAATCACCTTAGAAGATGAGACGTTGTTCACAATCATCTCATGTGTCTTCGTTACATTCTCATGAACGCTGAGGAGTAAATCCTGTAATCAAACATCAGGATATGTTACAAAAATGAACCATATAATCAGCTCGTGTGCAAAGAAGTTGCTCATACTGCTACGTACCTTTAAGAGCATGACGTTGCTGGAGGAGGCCATCTCTGCATTCTTTGCATCAGTTGTATCACATTTTCCCTGGAAACAAAAAGATTGTTATTGATTTGTACTTCACACAGTGCAAAAGAACAACTGAACTCGCATACATACCATCTCCTCCAAATAATCATGTGGCTGTTGAAGAGGAACCCCATGCTGGGGCACATTGGCTGGCCCCGGAGCTTGTTGGTATTTCCTGAGCAATGGCGTTGCCATTGTCATCCCTCGAGGAACAGGTGGGTCATCCCCTGCCTCCAGTGTTATTCTTCTTCGGTCAGAGTTCATATTTGGATGCATGAAATACTGCAATATCATGATTCTGGGCATAGGCAATGGTGTGCCGGTGATTCTCTGATACGATTCCGGACAGATGAAATATCTGTTGCGCCTCCGCTGTTTGCCTGTGACCACATAGTTTTTGACCTTGATCCTGGAGTCGGCATCGGCATCCTTCTTCTTATCTTCCTTGAGATCATCCCCTTCCGATTCTTGTGCTGGCCTTGAGTAACTTTGATATTCGAACCACCAACGATTTCTCGCCCCATTTTGCTCCTCGAACTGACGGAACTGCTGTTCAGTCATCACAATGAAATAAAGGTGGTGATTGCTGAAGGCACGGTCGTCCAAGTTGGCTTCTGGCTGAAGAAATTGGGCGTAATTGAGTGAAATGGCAATGCACTGTCTGGCTGTTAACGTTGCCCATCTCTGACGAGTAAAGTCCAAGGAGACCTGAGGGAAAACAAAATAACCCAAATATCGTTAGGCCCTGTGAGATATAGAATGTTATTTGATGCATAGAGCAATTGGCAATTGGCAAAAGCAAAAATTGCAATAGAAGGAGGACATCCAAATACAGTGAATTTCATGCAGTGAGAACAAAAACTAGATCGTTCACTACTCAGTACCACTGCCGATAAAGCCTCCCAAAATGAATAACGGATATAGTTGTGTGCTTACACTACTTAAATACTAATATCACAATAGATAATTAATACATGTACAGTTGTGTGTCAAGCCATTTTGTGTATAACAACATTAACCTAATATCCAGTTACTGATGGAATCCATTCTGTGACATGTAACAGAAACCATGGACCTCCAGCATTTCAAAACAAGAACATGCTCTAACTGTGACAGACGCATAGTTATGAAGGACACTAACTGCAGAAGAAAATATAACGGACATGATCATTGAGTAACAATATTAGCCCGCAAAGCTGTGTAACTTGATCAGTAGCAGTTGTCATATACACGTATTAATAAAAAAATATTCAGCCCTACTTCCATGAACGTTACGCCAGTACAAGATGAAAGTACTAAGCACTAACTCAACCATACATGGATGTATAGAGATATACTGTACTATCAAAGCAGATGATATGATACGGTAACCAAACTTCAGTGACAGAGCAGTAACTAATTTATCACGGACGTATTTCGAATTTAAGTACCAACGAGGCCGGTCTAGAAGATTTCTGTGCAAATGAGCTGCAGGAAACTAACCCCACACGATACATACCAAGAAAGTTTGCCACAAACCGAAGCCGATCCAAGAAACACACACAAAAGAAAAGAACGAAGAGGTCCATCGAAAAAAAAACAATAAACTTACGCAACTACGCATACACAGTTACACACACAAAAAAAAAAAAGAATAAACGAAGGAAGG